>OY728153.1:595757930-596982930 GCA_963277665.1 Viscum album
TAAAGAAGTAAAGAAGTAAAGAAGTAAAGAAGCAAAGAAGCAAAGAAGCAAAGAAGCAATGAAGCAAAGAAGGAGAGAAGTAGAGAAGTAGAGAAGTAGAGAAGTAGAGAAGTAAAGAAGTAAAGAAGTAAAGAAGTAAAGAAGTATAGAAGTAAAGAAGTAAAGAAATATTTTGATGGGTGTTTCAATAGTTATTTTAGTCAACATAGAGGATTTTATAGTTGTTCTATGTTTTGTTGAGAATAATATGTCTTTCCTATATCGTAGGGTTATGTATGGAATTCCATGGTCTTTTGTAGAAGATTAAAATCATGGAAATTGGGATATAAATAGTATAATGGGTGTTTCAATAGTCATTTTATTCAACAAATTATCATTATGGAACAACTAATTTTACTATGCCTTATTAGATTTCATGGTGTTTAATGATGTATAGGTTTTAAAGAATGGAAATAGGGGTTGATGAACCTTAATACAAATTTTTTACCATTTGAATAATCCCTCAAAATACATGGGTGACATAATTGCAATGAGTGTCTTAATATTTTTTCATATTTAAGTGGAATTCCGTACATGGATCATTTTTTTATCAAGATCCTATCATAATTTATATCTTATTTCATTTATCCTCTTAAATGGTGAATAATTTCTATTAAATTTTCCAATTAATTAAAAAATGTGTATTTGTTAAAGAATGTTAAAAGAAGTTGGATGTTTGAAATTTAATTTAAAATCCATCTTCCAGTTAGAGGTGAATTTTGATGTGAAATATTGGAAACTAATGAGTTTTTAATTTCTTTCTAATATAAATAGTGGAATTATTATTTAGTTAAATGAAACATATTGTATATAAAATACTCATGGATTATATTAAATGGTAAAATAAATATAAATAAGAAGATAAAGAAGAACAAGACGTGTCTTATCATTGTGCAAGAGAACAATATGGAAAAGAAGCAACATTATAACACATAATGGATGTCGTTTTCATTATAAGACTCTCTTATTACTATAATTGATTATAAAATCATTGTTAAAATGTATTAAGAACATAAAATGTTTAGAAAATTTGACTTACATGACTTCAAGGATATCCTTTACTCGTTTTAATCAACAGGTTGATTCTAGTGAGTAGTAGTGTATTTATGAAACCTAAATAAATCCATAGAATAACCTTATCATTTTGATTCGTAAAAAATTTATATATTATATTTATAATTATATTTTTTTATGTGACATTTTTTTTGAAAAATTCAAATCCTTATTTATAGTTATTATGTTTATTAAAAAAATAATAAAAAGACGATTAATCACAAACTATCAACCATTAACACATCTCACTGATATAGTTGGTTTAATACTCAATTGTATAAAATCTAATTTCCAATCATTGGCCCTATATTATTTTAGAGGTTATAGATGTTATGTATTTTTCCTTCCAGGATATACTCACTAAAGTATTGGTTATCTGTAATGGATAATGAACATTTAGTGAAAAATAAAATGATACACATGATTAATGTTACAATTTAATATATTTAAAAGGATAACATGTTTCCATATTATTTGTCAATCGATTTAGATGTTTTGGAATATGATACTAATGTATTTATACCTCATTCTTATAATACATCTATGACAAGAAATGATTGAAGGAATCTTTACAATTATGAAAAAGCTCATAATTCCATAATGTTTCCTGTATCATAAAATTGATGCTCAAAGATATATGGATTAATGAGACAAATGGTATAAATGATAAAATGGAAAATATATGCAATTATAATGTCAAGGTGAAGTAAAAAAATATATATTTTGAGATTGAAAAATGAAGATCTATTTTTGAGTGATGGTGAATATATATAAAATTTTTCACAAGGGTAAATTAAATATTGGTCATAGATATAATTTTTTGTAAAGCGTTTGAGTAAAAATCTATGTTTGTGAAAATTATACATATATTTACAAAAAATTAATATTCCAATATCATGGATCCTGATGATAAATTACCAAATACACATTCTCTATATGATTAAAATATCATTATTATATCCAATGAAATGGGTAAGGATATTGCTACCAAAAATGTGGAAAATGATGGAAATTGTATTACATTTAAATCCTATGGGAAAGAGAAGAATAAAAAATAACTTAAGGATGATAAATTTTGATATTCTAAGTCAAAAGGAAAGGGGGATGAAAATTTTAAAAACAAATTGTGTCTTCTTTTCATAATTATTAGAATATACACAGATGTATATATAAATGGAATCTTCCACTAAATCAATTCACCCATAGATCTACTGAAAACATTTTATATAACTGTCAAACATTGAAAGAATAATTTTCCATGTATGGTAAATATGAATGACCAAGATTTCAATAAAATAATACATAAATAATTTCATTTGTTTCTTCTTGAGGAAAGGTAAAAAATTTATCCAAATATAAAAAATGAAATTTCATTTGTATGTGTCATAACTTTTAAATAATTAATAATGTATAAGATGTTGACAAATACATTGATATTGCTGAGAAAACTTATTTCCAATGGTAATGGAAATAATTTTAGTAGAAACAATAGTAGAGAAATTAAGACTAAATAATAAAAGGAAATACCCTTTGTACTAAAAATTGATTTAAGTAAGTTTCATTCAACGTCCACCAATTTTGAAATGGAAATTAGAAACTTAATGAAAGAAAACTGGTCCTCAAATAACATATGATACATTTATAAAATAAAATAATAATTTTTAAAAAATAATTTGATGATTTAAATATGCTATTGGATTTGGAGTAGGCTTAAAATATAAATATGTAAGAAGTAATGGATGAATACAAAAATTTTCAAAAATTTTTCCACTGAAATGGTTCAACAGGGAAAAGTAATTTGATAAGAAAAAATCCGTAATTACAAATTTAAAACTTGAATTTTTTGAATGATATAAGGATAATCATTTTAAAAAAACAAAAAAAACCATTAAATCAGTTAAAAAATTCATGAATTTTTTTTCATTTATATTAATTAAATACATAGTTAAATAAAATCATTATTTTGAAAAATAAAACTGAATAATAAATTTTTTTAAAATTTATGAACATAAATTTGAAATCAAAAAATACTACAAAATGTTATTTAAAAAAGATAAAAAAATTAAGAAAAAATGACATAGTTTTGGGAGATCATAATATTTTTGTTTCTCAAAAATCATCCTATTTTTTTGATTATATGATTGATGAAATTTATATTTCAACATTTAGAAATCTAATTTTTTTTCAATGGAATTAATGCATTTATGGTTGTTAGATTCACTACAAGGGATTTGGAATCATAATAAAAATATTTTGGTTTAAACATAAAAAGTATTTTGATTCAATAAGGTTTTGGTGGAATAATTGGAGGAGGATTCACCACACAAAAGTAGAAATGTTCAGAAGAAATAAGGAAAACATAGAATGAAGATTAAAAATAAATTTTAATATTCATAATTAATTTTTGGGAGATGTTATCTGAATGATCACAATTTTTTATTTTACTTATAATGTAAACCACCAAATCTATGATGAATAAAAATACATAAAATTATCCAGATAATAATGATAAAGGAAAGGAAAAAGACATTGTTATATAATTTTCACATAAAACCTCAAAATGGGAATGTCCATGGATATTGTATAGTGGATATTATCCACAGATTATTTGGGACATAAAACTCTGAAAGAATCATTAAGACTAACTTTAAGTGTTACTTATATTTTGGAATGATGGTTCACATGGGATATTAGTTTTTAGATCAACTGTATTAGGAATAGAGAATATAAAATCAAAGAACTCCATGAATGCTGGTGGATTGAAGAACAACATATTAATTATTTCCCAGCTATGTGATGAATGAAATGAGGTTTTTTAGGAAATATGTTTTCCTAGAAAAAACTTATGTTTTCCATATTTTGAAAAGTTTACTACTAGCTAAGGACAATATATTTTTTTGTGAGAGATTCTCATAATTGATGATAATTAAATGAAAAAAATTAAATCAACTATATAATAGAAAGAATGGCTATCATTTTTAGAGGAACATGAGGAATATTACCTAATTATGAAGTGTTCATGGTTTCTTAATTCGAAAAGACAAATGAACAACATTTTCTCCACCTTTCAGTAGGGAAATAATAAAAATTATTCACCAAAGAAAGTTCATACTCACAAATATCATCCCCTGGAGCTTATTCGTTATTATATTTATGGGACCATGAATATGTAATAAAAATTGTAGATAATTGTATAATTTTATTTATTTATGAATTCTGTCATAGTACATGAATTATGTTTATAAAATATACATTAGTGGATCTTATGATGTTCTTGATTTTAAGGATAAATGCAAACAATGAATGTATTTTTTCCATTAAAAGGATCTATTTAGATAATGTTTTTGAGTTTAATAAAGGAATATTTTATTTATATTTTTAAAAACATTTTATTTTTCCTTAAATTTAACTATAAACCCACTAAAATATGTTGTCTAGGATAAATAGAATACATGTTTATTTTACATGGTATGAACGATGTTGATAAGTATTGATAACTCTTAGTATATTTGGATTCAAACCCTTGAATAAGATGGTAACATTTAAAATCATTTTTTATATATATTAAATTCTTAAATTTCAACATACAATATGTATTATAATGACAAACAATGTCTAAAAAACTTATTTTTATTTATTATCCCCATTATTATGCAAATAAAAGTATAAAATATTAGAATGTTTGATAAACATGGTTTTTATATTTTCTTTCTTGATTATCTTATAGTATAAGAGTGAAAAATGGTATAATAAGGAAACATGAAACTTAATATATAATAGTGATGGAACAATCTAATAAATAAGATACTAATGAAGAATAATGGTCTAAAAGTTATTAATGTACATATATTTTGAATAAACAACAATATTGTGTTTTATAAAATAGTGGTAATTTGAAGGATTATAGATTGTAGATAAAGAATCAACTAATCCAAGTGATGAATAATGACTAATGTCATCTCACCTAAGATTAGGAACATTGTTAAAGTTCCAAAAACCATTAGATGAGTGGAAAACCAATTCAAATGGGTTGATCAATGAGGAAAACATCACATACCTCAATGATTTCTCAAGATCAACCAAGATATATTAATAATGATTTAGGGAATTCATATTTTAGTAATTCTAGGAATTTATTATTAGACTACATATATAATAATTGTACTTTGGGATTTGGTACCTAATATTTAAGATAGAAATTTCAATACTATAAAATATGGTATTCAATATTGGTTGAATGAATGAGTATATGTTGTGAGAAATAAATAATGAATTTTATGCAAGATAGTTCTTAGGTAAAAGGAATTGATTTTGATGAGAAAATTCAATCAGTTTAAAGACTATAATAAATTTAAAAAATTTATAACATTAAAGAAAACATATTAATAAAAATTTTGGAAATGGATTACATAATGGCCTCCCAAAATGTAGAGTAAAAAATATTTGTTTTACATAGAGAATAATTGAGTATTATTATATGAAAAAAACAAAACTATGTTTGTAGATTGAAGTAAGGTATATATGGGTTGAAATAATCCCCATGAACATGTTATTCTAATATATTCTTCTACATTATGAATATCATATATAAAAATGATATTTTGAAAAAAAAAACTTTATTTACATCAAAGTTGAAAATAACGTAATAATACTTTTAATTATTTATATTGATGGTATAATTTTTCTGAAATAAATATGTTGGTTCTGTAAATTATTCTATATAACTGAAGAAGATATTTTAATTTTTCATTCATGGTAAACTGAAATTTTTTAATTTTTTAAAATACATCTATAGGAAATTATTATCATTCATTCTCAAAATATGTAAGCTTCGGATCTTTTAATAAGTTATAACATAAAATTATTCATTTAGAGTTTTCACACCTATCTTAGTGGATAATATTTTGAGGAACACTTTATATATATATATATTAAATTTTTTAAATTAAAATTCCTTACATTACATGATGATCTATTCCAAAATCATATAGTTCTACTTCCATTGGAAACATAGATACATAATCAACTAGTTCATAACTATCTATATCATCTCCCAATATTTTCATTATAAGGAACAACCTTCTTAGAAATATCATACATAATACCTTTCTTCATAAGAATGGGAAATTAAACAAAATAAAGGGAAATATAATATTCTTAATATGGATAAAAATGGATATATCACACAAGAGAAGCATAAGGGCATGAGAACATGAGAATAACATTTGAAAACTATACCATACATATCATATATCATAAACATGATTTATGAAACAAATCTTAGATGTTAATAAGACATGAATAATAATGGATTAAATGAACAAGATACATGAAATCAAAAAAAATTGTAATTTAAATATAATTTCTCTATACACATAATCTTTTAAAATAATTTCCTCAGTTTTCAAGGCATCACTTCCAGAATATTCAATGTTGATTGGTTTCACTGCCCAAATCATCATAGAATTCTTGGTTCAATTCAAAAAATATCATAGATTATTGGTTTCACTCCCCAAACCATATTAATAATCATGGTTAACTTCCATGACTATCAAATTGAATAGATCTCTATACTAATCCTTTTTGAATCGACATTCAAGTCTGGCTTATCTCATGAGATATCAAGCATTACCCAATACATTGAAGTGAGATATGGGTCCCTCCCATCACAAAATAAAACTAATACATATGTGTTCTAAAATATCATTATAATGTCACCATATAATTACCTATAAAATGAAATATCTTTTATATTCATTTCGTCATATCATGAGATGTGTAATAGAAACATGTTTCATAATCATTTCATCAATTTTTCAATGAATAACCCATGGAAGATGAATGGGTTCCATACATATCCTTTTTCATAATCGTAAAACATATAAATAAACAATAGTAATTATTTCATTTAATCATATACCCTATAAATATTATGATACACTGACGGATTTCATATTATATGGAAAATCATTTTGAAAGATAACAAGGAACATTATCTAAGGAAAATAATCTTTTACCATAAAAACACTAATTTAAAATATAAACATTTCACAAAAATAATGAAAAAGATGTTGCCCTAAACAATCCATGGAAACTATTAATGTAGGATTTAAATCATTGATATTCCTTGCTGGAAAAAATATCATTCATTCAATACACATTTAAATGAATATTTCATTAACATATTAAGTAAAAGGATAAAAAATCATATTTGGTAAATGATAAAAAGATTATTTTTAATCCATTTAAAAAAAATTAAAACATAAGTCAAATGTATTTCAAACGTCATGGGATTAAAAAAACTATTTAAAACATATTTATAAACCACAAAATTAGAATAAAAAAGGATTTTTGACTAAATAGAGAAGTAAATCTGGTTTTCCCTAAAACAGTCTTTTGGACCCATAAGTTCATAAAGAGGGGGAAATTAAGGAAAATCATGTATTCTCATTAAATGACTATAATAAGAGAAAATTCAAGATTTTATTGAGTGATATATAATAATATTTAATAATTCAAAAAAATAAAAAATAATCCCAATATACAATGAAATAGTAATATCAAAATATTACTACTTTGGTATCTTTTGAATCATAATCTCCATGATAGAAAAAACCATATCTGAGAATTTAATTCAACATAACATTTATAAGGAACATTATTAACGAATCATAAGGTTATAATATACACGACACAAAATAAAAAAAGTGGTTAATATATCATCTTTACAACTAAAATAAATGTGAGTCAAAATTCCATTACAATTTGGAAACTTTTGAATCATATCCACATTGAAAAATAACATAAAATAAAACAATAAATATAATTAAATTAATTATATTACTGATATAACTTATAAAAGGGGTTGTATTTACACATAATAAAATAAGATAGGTGAATAACATAACTTATGTACCGAATAAGGTAATTTGGGAAGAATTTACCTTATCTCGATTATTAACATTCTTCATGAATGTTCAAAACTCTTATATAAAATATATAGGTATATTATACATCTTTTCATAAAAAAATAATCATACATAACGTACAAAATATTATTTATTTTTGAGAATTTGACTATAGTGTCCTTGATCCAATACATGAATTAATAAATTTGAAAAAGATACAGCGAGTTTTGTCCTGATGAATTGAATAGATTATTCGTTTTGGTAAACAAGGCACATACATGATTCCCATATTAAATTTGAATAAAAACAATTACAACATAATTTTTTAGAATATAAATATTCCTTATATAATATTCATTAATATCTTCTAAAATAAATATAAGGGATTCGTAGGAAATGAAAAAAATAATGGTGAGCTCAAATTCTCAGTAATTATTATATATAGTAGAAGAAATCATGAATTAGTAAGAATAATCAATTCAGAAAGGTAAATTTTGAAAAAAAAATCATTTTAATAATATTACTAGAATAATCAATATGAAAATGTAAATAAAGAAAAACACATTACATTTAATCAATAACATGCCTATCATAACTAGATAAGGAAATGTCAATAAAGAAATGTAAATATCTGAAAACACATTTCATTTAATAATAAATTGGAAATTAAATTCATCCATAGAAAATATAATATTAAAAATATAATTGATAATAATAAGAGAATAAATAATGAAATAAATTATTAATTAATGAAAATATTGTATCACAAGTACATGATAACTTTACTATGAAGATATATACTAAAGATAGTTTTAAAATGATAGGTATAAACCATTTTAACTAAGGTTGGAAAACTAATTCGTCTCAAGATACTACTAATTCATTATGTAGATATTTATTATTGGTCCCCACCTATATTTTTAATGTACACAGTATTCCTCATATATCAAATAATTAATCTAATTTACAAAAATTCTATCTTTTCCAAAAATATCTATATTGATTAACGAATTCATATTCATTGATATTTCCAAATATAAGGATATGTCATTCAATATATAACACTATATGTAGAAATGATATAATTTTTAAACAATAAATATTTAAATGATAAATAAAATGAATATTTATGGGATATTTAATTTACAATGATCATAAAAAGGTTTACATTTCATGGGAGTTTTATTCAATTCAAGAATTAATCGGAGAAGTAAATGTCAATACAATCCTTGTTCAATATAATCTTAAACAAACAAGATGTAGAATAAGGATGATATCGATATATAATATCCCCAGTTTAGTATATTTAAAATAATTGATTTTTTGAATTAATTAATCTAAATTCCATTAAAATATCATCAAAAACATTATTGTTCAAAATATCGTTTTCATTTTGAAAATAACCTTTTAAAACACAAAACATTTTGAAATTTATTTTCATTGAAATTGTCTTTTAAAAACTATGAATTTTTACAATATTATGAAATAAATTTTCATTTATAATATAATTGTAAACATATAAGTGAGTATTCAATAAAATTATGGTCATAATATTGGTTAAACAATACATTTTTTAGATTCCAAAAATAACATACCTTTTCACCGTAAAATGCTTAGAAAAGAAGATTCTGGGGAATATGAAAAAATGATTTCTTAACAAAAATGGGAAAAGTAAAAATGGGTAAAAGTTACATTAAAAAACATTTTAAAATGATGGGAAACATTTTTGGAACCTTTTTTAGAAAACATGCTTTTTGATGGAAACTGATTTTCGAACAATTATTCAAATGAAGGTGTATATTCTTAAAAACTTGGAATCAATTATTTTATGTAAAAATGAGTTGGAAATGGTACCTTTTCATTAAAACCTTATCAATATTCATGATAGAAAAAATTTTATTTTTTTAAATTAGAAAATCATCAAATAATTTCATTGAACCGAAATACAAGAATAATCAATCACAATTATAATGATATTGTGAAATAAACTATTTCAATGATCAAAACATTACGGTGGGTTTTAATTAATGGGTTGATTATTTTGTCCAAATATAATACACATAAAATAGGAATAAATATTACATAATTTAATCATAAGTAATTAAACACATAATTATATAAAATCAATGACAACTAATAAGTAATATAACCTAATGAAATTAAATTGAGTTATGAAATTATTTACCACTTTTTATTTTCATGTCAAATCCCATATAATGAAATAATTAAATTGAAACTAAAAAATATAGTAATTATTAGTTAGTCACAGTATAACATGTAAAATTTCTATTATATACACTATATAAAATAAATTAGGTTTATAAGATTAAAATATGAATCAATGAAATGAAATTCTGACAATGTCTTTACCTCATGATTTCCATTAGTTGAATGTTCTTTAATGTACTCTATAGTGGTTTAAAAGCTGTTTTTATTTATACCAGAACCATATTGATACTTAAAATATCATATATCATTATTTAACAGAATCTCATTACGTTTTTAGTATTTATCATTTATTATTTTCAATGTTTTGGGTGTTAATTTCATTATTTTCTCATTCACTATTTATCAAGAATGATCTAGTTATTTCATATATTATATATTTATATAATATGATTATAATAATAATAAAATAGTTTTCATATTTTTAAATCAATTAGTCTTTTTAAACATATCATGAATGATGGTTATGAGAAATAGACTATGTTATAATCAAATAAATTTTATGTTGTACATAAGCATGAGTAACGTTCCCATTTTTCAATGATCATTTTGGAATAGGGGATTGTAATATTTTATTTTTAAAGTAATATAACTATAAAATATTTAATATACTAATTATTTAATATTAGTATACTTATCATCCAATTGGGTGGCTATAAAATTAGATTCACATCGTTTCGTGAAGGCAATAGTCCACACATACATGAATGATGTTATCATCATTCATTGTGTGAATATTTAAGAAAGAAAAATATTTAAATTATCTTGTCATAATGATAAATATTTCATTAATATAGAAATTATTTCATTTATATCACATATAACATTTAATTGTATCCTTATCACATTCAATGAAATGTTTTAGTGAAGTAAAAATCACATCTCTTCACGAGGCGGGAGTCCACCATACACATGAGCGACGTCATCATATCTCCAATGGAATAAAAACAGACAATTAATATATTATATAAATAATAAAATGGTATAATTATGTTATAAATATCATATATATCTTTTATATCCATAATCATACCCAACTGTGATAGGTAGTAATGGAAACATGAGAGACATCAGTTCACCAGGAGGTTGTCTATCAGGAACATAATAATTGTATTCGAAACCCATTTTATTGAAGAGGGGAAGGTTTTTGGTCATGAAAAAAAATATTAAAAATAAATTATTATATCTTATATAATTATTTTATTATATATTATGAGGTTTTAATAATAATTTATGAATGTTAAGAAAGAAAATAAATAAAAAAGCTCATTAGGGAACATTACCACTTCATCGAGAGTCCACAATTGGTCTGCCCCAAAATCATTATTAGCGTGCATTTATGCCAAAGATATGGATTTTATGTCAAGATGATGGATTTGGAGAAGTGATTTATTAAGGTTTTTTATTATCCAAATGGGTTTTATGGTTTGAATAAGAGAGAAAATGGGGTGTCCTTTAAAAGTGAGGTTTGTGACACACTTCTAATTGATTAAAAAGATTGAATCATACTCTCCTTTTTATGATTATTAAATCCTCATAAGTTGTCAATATACAATAATTGTATATATACGATATATTAAATACATTAAATGGGTTCTTTAATGGTTGGAATGTCATTTTTACTTTTATCTTCTATGTTTGACCCCCTAAAAATCATTTTTGACATTAATAGAGATGATTATTTTTTTAGTGTTCATTTTGATCAAAAATTAATTTTAATTTATAATATATTATTAATTATTTTTTTCCCAAATATTCAAAACATTTTTTAAAATTCCATTCCCATTGGCAGACAAATTTAATTATAAAATAATTATGGAGACGCAATGCGAAAGCGAGGTTTTAAACAGAAAATATTCAAAAGATTATAAAGATTTTCAAAAAAAATTAATTTTAAAATTATTCCAATTAACTAAATTTTATATTTATATATAAAATTTCATTAATATTAATTTAAAACTAACTAAATACTTAATTAATCATTATAAACATTTTAATCAAAAATTTATTTTTCAATTAAAATTTGTAATTTTACATTACTCGTCAAAAAATGAAACACATGATAAAAGTCTAATAAATTCACCCTAATATAATTTTTATATTATGATTTAAAAAATTAATTTAATTTTAACATACAAATTATGATTGTTGTAAAAATTAGTTTTATATTATGAGTGAAATGAGAAAATAAACCGTATTTTAGAAAGAAAATAATTTTTTTTAAATTATGTTTTTTAAGAAATGACATTTCATTATTTTAATGTTATTATTATTTTGTTTTTAATAAAAATTTATTGATAATTTTCATCTTTTAGTTATTAATATTTATAACGACCAGTTTAACATCATATTTGTAATTTTATACTATGTTACAGTTCAGTTTTACATTGGGTTGTGTATTATACAAGCTATCAAAGATCTTAGATTTAAAGAAATATATTTAATGGTCTGTTTACAATTAGTGTTTTGTTTCAGATACACTGTAAAATAAAATTTTATTATTTGATAATATTCCACTGTTACATTTACTTATATCCTTTTATCACCCATTTATTAACATTTATTTATTAAAATAACTGATAATGTTAATAATTGTATTGTTATTCATATATGTTTCAGTTTGTTAATTTTGGTACTTGGAATCATTACATGGTTCAATAGAATATAAATTTTTAATCATGATATCCATATCATATATATTAATTATAAACATATTTATAGTTCCTCATAAAAAGTTATATATAGACAAATGGAATACACCATAATGGAGATGGTAGGTCATATGTACGCATTAATTTTGTTTAAATTTTCTCAATATAGGTAACCAACTAAAGTTAAATAATATATTACATTTAAATAATATTTTATATTTCATATATTATTTATTTATTTATTAAATATATCTTTATTACCATCCATGTCAAAATAATATGAAAAAAATCACATCTCTTTATGGAGGCGTTAGTTCACACATACGCACGAACGATGCTGTCATTTTCCAAAAGAATGAATGATAAGAGGGTAAATGTGATATAATTATTATATGTGTAATATTATTTACTAAATAAGCTGTAAATATATTATATCTATCCTTATATCCAGTAATGAAATTTTCTGATGAAAAATGAATTACATCAGTTCGTGAGGTGGTAGTTCACTATACACATAATTGGTAGCTTATTTCTGTCATTTGGTGGAAGATGATATTGATATATGAAGTTAAATTAACATAATAACATATAATTATATGTCATATACTAGTTTTTTTCTATTTTATTTATTAATTAATAAATTATGGGGTTAAGATAATATATAAAAAGATAGAGCATTATGAAGACATTTATCTTCGCTTAAAACAACCTCCTCTAGATCTCTTATTATAGACCCTATGGTTGGTATTTTTAGAATATCAAAAGATATATTACATTTATAATGATTTATTTTATATAATTTTATATGGTTATGTTGATCAAAATTTCATAATAGCATTGAAATAGTGAGGGTAGGAGGCAGCCTTTAATAATTGTGGATGAGGAGAATTTTTTAAAATACCCAAAACTATTCAAAAATGGGTAGCCACAAAATACCCAAAATGAATAAATAATTGATATATAATTTTTTATATGGAATATATGGTCAATCATAACATCCACAACACACAAAAACACATTTCATTAACATGTTGTTCCTTACCCTCTATGTTTACATATTTTTTCAATTTTAGTTTTTAATATTGTAGCTAATGTATTTAGCTTTGTAATTTATTATTTAAGAACAACCACAAAATGAGTATTATTATATAATTTATACACAATGGTTCTAAAAATGAAAAAAAGTTAAAAATAAAAACCTAGGTGTGTGAAAATTTAATTTTAACATAAATGCATGTAGGGCACCAAATCCCATTTTACCCTATAATGCAGAATTGAAGATCAAACAATTTTGGGGTAAATATAACTATAATTAAATAAAAATTAGTCCACGAATAGAAAAATTTTCATATTTTTAAAATATTTAAGAATCACTTGGATAAGGATATCATTTTTAAAAAAAATTTAATCATTTAAAAATATATAATTTATTAAAAAAAATTAATATAAATTTCAATATTATTCATTTAAATATACTTTAAAAAAGTCATGAAAATGTGTCCCTCACCAACTCTACACACAATATGAAAAGGGCTAATGAACCTCGAAGATATCTTGACGGCTCAGCCAAATCTCTATAATCTCCATCGAGGTGAGACCCAAAAAACACATAGTCTCCCTCCTTGAACTACAAGGGAATCCTTCTCGTGTTGGCATATGAATTTTTCCAACTTTTTGTAGTCTTAATCAGCTCTTGGATGAAATTAACCTTCACTATAGTAGCTCGAACCATCTCTAGTCCCATGAGTTTTGACTCTCCTAGGTCATCCCAGCAAAGTGGTGACCTGCAAGGTCGCCCGGTCAATGCCTAGAATGGTGCATACGAATGGTGGAATGATAACTTTTTATATAAGAAAAATCCACCATTGGTAGGTGATCCTCCCAGCTATGACCAAAGAAAGTCTGCAAGCTCATATCATATCCCCTAGAACCTAGATGGTCTGCTCTGTCTGACCACCAGCCTGAGGATTAAATGTTCTGCTAAAGCGTAAGAGAGTCCCAAAAGCTTCTTACAGTCCTTTACACAACCGGGATGAGAAACGAGCATCACGAATTGAGAATATCGTGGATGGAACTCCATGAAGCCTAAATATCTCCCACACATAGAGGCGTCATATGCTCTCTACTAAACTCTTCTCTCGTATTGCTATGAAGTGGGCCGACTTGGGGAGTCAGTCAACGATAACCACGACGGAATCAATTCTCTTGTATGTACGTGGTAAAGACATCACGAAGTCCATAGATATCTATCCCACTTCCACTTTGGAACCTCAAGGGGATAGGTCAAACATGGTGTCACCTGGTGCTCAGCCTTTACTTGCTAACACGTAAGGCATCAAAAAATAACTCTGCCACACTTTTCTTCATTCCTGGCCACCAGAACTAACGTCAGAGGTCCTGGTACATCTTTTCCATGCATGGATGAACCGCCAATGGGGATGTATGGAACTCCCTCTGAACCTCTTCCAGCAACGTCACTGGTACTACTAGGAACCCTCCGAAAAGAACAACATGCACCCCACATTTTGAAAATCCATCAACATCATCACCTGTGGATATCTGTTCACGCAGTGTCTCACATCTAGAATCCTCGAGTTGTTCCTCCATGACTCGTTGTAAGAGTGGATGGGTAACAACCACCAACTGAAGGTAAGCTCCATCATCTCCATCCACAGAGGATAACTGTAAAGAGTCAAACTGCTTCGTCTCCTCATCCAAGAACTATGAACTGGATTTTCTGCTGAGAGAATCCTCCACAACGTTCCCCTTACCAAGAGTATAAACGATCTCAATGTCATAATCCTGGATGAACTCATGCCATCACCTCTATATTAAATTCTTATTATTTTGAGAAATGATATATCTGAGACTCTTATAATAATAGTAGACGATAATCCACTCGCCCATCATGTAGTGCCACTACATCTTCAATGTGAATACTACTGCTGCCAACTCATGATCATGGGTCACATAGTTCTTCTCTTGTGGCCCCAACTGACATGATCCATAGTCAATCAATGCTTTCCTCTACATCAGGACACAACCAAGCTAGGTTCATGATGCGTCCTAGAACACCATGTACTCGACACCCTCTAATGGTAGTCTCAATATTATGTCACTCGTCAGACTCTTTCTCAACTACGGAAAAGCCTGTTGGCATCCCTTGGTCTACACAAAATGTTGCCTCTTTCAGGTCAAAGCTGTCATGGGTACTAAAATATTGGGGAACTCTAGAATGAATCTCTGATTATAGACTACAATCCCAAGGAATATCTGCACCACCGTCATGATCAGCGGTGGCACTAATACTAACACAACCTCTACCATGGCTAGGTCCACTGAAACACCATATTCTTAGATAACCTATCCTAGAAATTGGACCACATGTATCCAGAATTGACACTTAGAGAGTTTCCCATAAAACTGGTGCTCTCAGAGTGTGTTAGAACCATAATTAGGTGCCTTACGTGATCCTCCTCTGATGTTGTGTACACAAGGATATCATCAATAAAGACCACCACTAACTGATCTAGATAGAGTTGAATGATCTGGTTCAGGAGTCCCATAAACACTGCCAGGGCGTTCGTCATACTAGAGGGCATAACCAAGTACTCATAGTGACCATAGAGACATATGAAAGTCTTCTTCGGTATATCCTCATCATGTACTCTCAACTGGTGATAGCCTGACCGTAGATCAACCTTTGTGAACAATTGTTCCCCTCTTAACTAGTCTAAGAGGTCATCGATCCCCCGTAGTGGATACCGGTTCTTCACGGTCACCTGATTCAATGGTCGATAATGCACACACAGCCTCAATCTCCTGTTTTCCATCTTGGCAAACAAAACTAGGGCCACCCAATGTGAAGCATTGTGTCTCATGAATCCCTTCCTCTACAAGTCTTCTAGCTGCACTCTCAGCTCACGATGCTCTGCAAGAGCCATCCGATATACTGATGATGATATTAGTGTCGTCTTAGGTAGCAACTCAATGAAACAATGTATCATCCGATGGGGAGGTAGTCTGAGGATATCCTTAGGAAAGACGTCCTCATACATAGTCACTACGACTGGAAACTGGAAACTCACCACTTCTACTGCGTCAAGGGCTAGGCTAGCCAACTGATGTGAAATCAGTTGTGCCTTCCTATGTACGAGTCCATCCTATGCTACCTGGGTCTCCTTTTCATCGACAAAGGATAACCTTATTAAATCACCATGGACACACTGCACCCTTCGCCTAAAACAATAAATCTGACCTTGAACTATGGATAGCCAATCCATTCCATGAATGACATCGTAAGGCCTCGACAATACCACCAAGAGGTTTCAAATGAAACTCTTGCCTCTATGGGTATGGTCACATTATCTTCAATGGTTTGCGATCTCTGAATATTCCACACTAGGTGTTTCTAAGCGTAAGGGTAGAGTCAACAGATCAACTAGAATCTCATGGTCTTGAACAAGATATGAAGCCAAAAAACAATGACTAGCACCTGTGTCTATCAGTACGGCATACAAATTAGAAATGACACAGATTGTACCTCTAATCATCCCAGGAGTACCTGGGTCATAAGCCTATGCTTCTTGCAGCAGTCCTTGACTCTGTCCACCCGCTCCCTGAGCCTGGGGTGGACATCCTGTGGGTGGTGGTGGTAAGAGATCAAAATTACAATAACCTCTAGATGGTCTCACAGCTCCTCTACCTCGTCTTCCACATTATAGATTAGTCTGCTCCACACGTTGCCTCTTCCTAGGTGGTCCATCCGGTTCTATCATTTCAGTAGTATGGCGGGTTGGACAATCTAGAGTGAGATGTCCCATTCTGTCACATGAGTAGCATCACCTATCTCGAGGCTGGATGGATGCGCTCTGTGAACCCTGTACGGTAGATCCTATGTCCTGGGATCTCCTCAGAAAATTTCTCCCATTCCTGGGTCCCTGATATCGGCTCCCTACTACCGAGGTCTCTACCCCAACTCGCTCACTACTGACAACTGTCGGCTATCTCTACTCTGCCTAGATGATCTCGACCACCAAACCCTACTCGAGCACCCCATCATAAATAGGAATTCTCTTAGGGATGATTCTAGATCGGATGTCTCTGCGCAAGCCCTGCTCAAATGTAAGAGCTCTAAAGTACATATCCTTGACCATATCCATCAATTACCATGAGAGGTCGGTAAACCACGATGAATAGTCAGTCATTGTAATTGTTCCCTGATGTAGTTGAAGTTGATGATGTATACAAAATTCTCTCAGGATAACTGGTGAAAAATTCTCTCTGAAGAGATGCTCAAACTTTGAGAATTCAAGAGCCACCTCGTCGTTCTTCTAGATAACCAAACTCCACCATCACCCTACCGAGCCCTGTAGAAGGCTCGCTGCCAGGATCACCATCTGGTTTGCTGGTGTCCTGACCAAAAGAAATACTCTGGCCACTGCCTCAATCCAGTCCACTCCTACCTGAGGATCACGCTCTCATCAAAACATGAGGATTCTCTGTCTCTAAATATCATGGAGTGCACTAAACCTGCGCTCTTCCCCTACAAGTAAAGTAGGCACTAAACACTTCACTACATGTGGTGGAATAACTGGAACACCACCAGATGGTAATACCATGGGATCTTGTCTCTGTATCGAAGCTTCATCCCTAAGGGGTTATCCTTATGGTCGAGTTGTTGGATCTTAACAAGTTCATGTCGCGGAGGAATCCTATAAAGAAACAAGATATATCCCAGTTAGTCATTATATCTAGAGAGATTAATTATGAAGGACATGGAAACCATAACCTATTTCTACATTATTCATGTACCATATTTTTTCCCAGTAACTACTGTTCTCGTGCTCCGAGTCGAAAAGCATGTTATCGGAGTCCTGGTGTATTGATATGACGGCCATTCGCACCAACACTAGGGTCCCTGGCTTGAAATCTGAACTCGAAATACTTAAAACTTTTTACCCAAACCAACTAATAGACTCTCAGTCAAAAGGTAGAACCGACCTCCTCTGATACCACTCTGGCCTGACCCATCCCAGTGGGGCCTGAGCCGCAACTCCCCAGGCCCGCTCCAATAGGCTAGGTTCTGGTGACTAGCACCGAGTATGAATGCTACTAAAAACTACTATAAATGTAAATGCATGCATAAACTAAAAACCCCATCCAACATAGTACAACATGAAGGTAAAGTACTGTAATGTAAAACCCTAGCCCAAAATTATAATTCCCCCAAAAGAAAGTCTGTAACAAAGTCCAACCTATAACGAAAGGTACTAGGACAACAATATGTAGCCGTAGGAACACACCTCGGCCTGTCTGATCTCACTGAGCACCATCTGGTCCTGGTCTGCTTAGAATCCTATAAAAGGCTCACTCGTCTGCACAAGACACAACATGTGCGGGCAAAGCCCATGCAGGGGTGAGTATAATAATACCCAGAAGGTCACCCCGAAAACATAAAAGGAATAAAATAAGGGAAAACCCACAAAGGAAATATATAGTCATCTCTACTCAGTATATGTCCAAAGAACATATAACAATAATATTCAGATACACTGATACACAATCGACCATCACTGAACCACCACTAAGATCCATCTTGAAGATTCCACTAAGCATGTAACAAGGAGAAAACACTCTTGGTATGAATAGAGAGATACGAATTACATGTTCTCGGAGAACACACTCCACACGTACTTGAGAATACGATGTTTAGACGAGGATCACTAACAATAGCTATGGGTTTACTCCCACAACTCAGTATGAACTAATCTTCTAATTAAAGGATCGGTGCCCGAGTAATGTTGGTCATGTCGATACCAAGAACTCTTCTTAGGGTTCTATAAATGAATAGAGGATCCGAATCTAAGTCTCACATATGGGATTCCAACAACTCTCTTCCAGAAGAACTGCTGAAGGGATCATACACCTGTACATAGAGAATGATACCCGAATCCTTCATGTGAAAGACCAAGGGGATGAACCCTATGGAAACTAGTCCATTTCATAGAAGGAAACTAGCTCAATCCATGTAAAACAGGTTACATGGTGTTTAGTATGGTTACACATCGTGTTCCTTTACCTTGAGTAGTGCCCGTGTAATAGGTATGTGTCATTCGACCATGATGTATGAAACTAAACTACAAGGCGTGTAGAAAGTTCACATGCCGTGTCCCCTGACTCTAGGTACTGCCCATGTAAATGGCCTGTTTCACTAGGCTTGTCGTGTAAAAAGTCACTACACGACGTGCACTAGTATTACACATCATGTCTGACCATCTGGGGTTCGCTCCGTGTATGCTGTCCATGTGCCCGTAGATGGTCTTTGTCTTTATTGCTTGAGCGTGTACCAGTACATGGGGTACCCAGTGTATCTGCCCGGGTTTTTCGGGGGAAGGGTACACACGTCGTGTCCTTGGACATATACCCAACTCGTGTCCATGTACTCGTTGAGTACATGCCATGTAGTCCACCGACGAAAAAACGCCGTGTAGCCCATACTACAAGCCGTGTACTTAGGATTTTCCCAGAAACACCGTCTTCTTCCCCGTGGCTCGACCGATCTTTTGGATCACATTACCCTTGTCATTTGGCCGCAAAACTCATGATCATGTGTCGTCTCATCATCGTGATGCTGAATCTTTTGTTTTTGGGCCATCGATCAGCTCCGAAATCTGATTCCAATCATCAGTGCGGAAATTGCTCGAAGAATAATATCTTTCGATCCGCTTCGATCTATGGGTCGCCACTGCAACCGCACCTCCATGGGGTTGTACCAATTCCAGATCTCAAATATGGTATCATTACATTGCATAATGGATGCACTACGATCCATCGATGATATCTCCGTGAGGAACACATAGAATGCACATGATGGGCGAGGGAAAATCAGCGGAGAAAAGAACAACAAATCGAGAGGGACTAACCTCAACCGATGTCCATGTAGATATTGTTTCATCACCATTGGAATATTAATGAACCAAAATAAATTCACAAATTAAATCCCCCAAATCCAGTAAAAAATCCCTTCCGGCAAACACGATCAATCAACGGGCTAATCTGTTCATGGATTAGTCAACATTCATCGTATTAATCATGAACGGGGAAAAGAATCCAAAATCAAACATCCTACCTGGATCCACATGATTCATTGGCGAGGATCTGGTTTCCACATCGTCTTCACCGGTGAAATTCATCAGAGACGCCATCTCTGCGCTCGGGGTTTCCTCTAGAGCTTTCTTGAATCCTCCAGGGGTTTCAGGGTTATGAGGTCTGTAACCCTTGACCCCAACACAAGCCTTTATTTAAAAAGGATAAAGAGATATTCACCACCATAAAATATTTTAGATAAATATTTTATTACAGTTTCGTCCAAAAACTGGATTTCACCACCGACTTGTGCCAGCCGATGGTAGGTATCTCCTAGGGTAAACCTGATGCTCTGGATGCAACGGTGCACTAATATTTCATATATGAGCACCCGTTTAGGAGTTATTACACTTTTTTAGGAAAAACATATGGGAGCCTAATTTAATTATTTAATTAAATTAAATTTTTTTTATGGGCTCACCGAGCCTCAGAACTGAAATCCATCTTAAAGCAAGGTCTAGAAAGAATTCTCCGATAATATTAAAATAATACCTGGAAAAAATCTGGGTCATTTCCAAGATGGAGATGCATTCCTTACCTTTTGTTTGATTCATCATGTATGTTACTTGTTATTCTAGAATAATTGATAAAGGTTAATTTGTACGATCTTTAGAACCTTTTTCATGTTTATTATTTAAACTATATAAATTATTACCATGTTGTAAAAATTACATAATTCTTATAGTTTATATCCGACGTTTGGTCGATATTTGATACTTGAGGCCAAAAGGAACATGGTTTGATCTACATGTCCATGTGGTGATAATTCTATAATCTTCATAATAATATTCATTAAATTATTATTATATTTATATATAAATTATACCGTTAAATTAAACAATGAATTGTATGAAAAATTAACAACATTATTTTCAAATAGATGGTTAGTCGTATGTACCCATGAGTAATGTCTTAATTTTCCATTGATCATTATAGAAGTAAGGAAATTGTTATTTAATATTTACATAAAGATAATATCATCACTTATTTAATATTATTCATTTAAATACACATATTTATATCATAAAGGTGATATAATGAATATGAATGACTCACATCGCTTCATGGAATTGATAGTTCACACAGACGCCCAAAAAAAGTTATCAATTTTATGAACATAGAAGTACATACGTACTTGATATTTTATTATATTATAATGATATATTTGGAAATAATATTAAATATTAATATTAATAAAATTTTTATAACGACTCATGAGAGAATCTTATAAAAAACAAATTAGATCGGTTTGTACATGTATTAATTCACAAGTACGCTTGATCAATTAATTTCTTTCTCTTTTAATAGATTTGGATATTATTTTAGGTGATTAAATTAACATATTAACATCTAATCATATTTAGGATAATATAGGTTTAATATAATCAGGGTTTTTGGAGATTTAAATGAAGTGGTAGATAAATAATATTGAAACACTTAAAAAATGAAACATCTACTTTGGTTGATCGCCTTTGAAAAACATAATAACGCTTATATGTAGGTTGGTCTTCTATGATTAATGCCTCAAAAACGTTGTGAGTGATTCTATGAAGAATTATAGATAGATATTATATGATCTGAAATTATTTAGAGGTGTGGGAATTATTAAATAGTTGGAACCATTTTATAAGATAGGGGAGTTGTTCCCTTAGAAACTCTTAAAATATTATATTAATATAAATTTTTTTCGATTCCTAATAGTCCCACAATAATTTATTTAGAATATATAAAGATTATGGGACTAATAAAATCATCCATTTAAATTTATATATGTTTATAAAATTATTTAATCCTTATCCTATTTTTCTAATCCTAATTTTACCCTTTTAAATATTATCGTGATATCGTGTTATTTACACTTTTTTGGTTAATGTAAAAACTATAACATGTCAAAAGACCCACAACAGATCCATTTATTAAATATTATTACATATACTAACCGCATGGCTTAATAATATATTTTCAGGAATTTAATATATTTTAATAAAATATTTTATATGTTAAAATACCAGTAGTGTCAATTTTGACACTACTCATTAGTTAACTATTAAAAAAATAATAACATCCAAATAATTACAATAAAACTCCATTAAATCATCAAAAACATGTAAAATATATACATAAAATTAGTTTTTGAAATAAATTATGTCATATATTCTTTATTTTAATATTTATAAAATCATTTATTCAATCTTTTAATAATAAATAAATTACTACATCATCATTATGTCATAATTAAATTTTAATATATATAATCTAAATATTAATATTAAATGATAATTATTTACGAAATAGTTTTATTTTTCCAATTAATTTTATATTCTATGATATAACTTTTATGACCCCATAATAATGTTATTTAAGTTTGAGAGACATGATTTTGACATCTTGGTCATGATTATAAATCAAAAATTTATAGGTGTCATAATCACATACAAGTGGATCCAAGTAGACCAGAAATATACCCCAATATTCTCAGGGTCACGATACACTCATACAATTAATCTAGGATAAATCTAATGAATCTTTTTATATTATTATAAAATTACATTTACCTTTTCTTACCTAATTTACCATAAACCATGTTAATAATTTTTTTTACCAATGTTACTATTCATAATATCAAAACATTAAAGAGACATATTAATATAATTTGGAAACTTGGATTACAAATATTGAATCCATTTTCCTAAAATTAAAAACACATAATTCAGAATAATTATTTTAAAATTAATGTTTTAAAAAAATGAGAAAATGAAATTTTTTAAGTAAAACCCATCAAAAGATTGAAATGTGCTTATATCAAATTTCAATTAGATGTTACTTACTATGAATAAAATTGGAATAAATAATAAAAACAAAATCATAATATATATTAATACCAATTTAAATGACAATCTAAAAATATAAATAAATTAGACGAAAAGGCAATTTGGAATTTAAATGCAATATTTTCCACTATTCATTAAAAAGTGAATTTTATCATATGAATAACATAATTTAATCCAAAGTAAATTTTGATGTCCAGATTCCAAATAATAATATTATTTTATAAAATATAATATAAAATAGTGTCAAAAACAAGATTTAGAAATTTTTCTCATTCAAATGGTGGTAAAACATCATTTTAAAAATATTATAGTATTTTATGCTTGAATAATTATTTAATCTCATTTTAAACCAGTAAAAATTATTTTATTAGTGTAAAAAAATCAAAAAACCATTTTAAATATAATATACATAGATATGTTCTTTCTCTCCAACACAATGTCTATAAATTTACTACCATTTAACATAATAACATTAATAATTTATTATTTTTTGGTATGACTCAGTCTCGTGTGAAATGATTGATTTCATAGAAACCCATTGTATGTAGGGTATTCTATCAAACATATCACCATTTTATTGTAAAATTAGTATATAATTCATAAATAATAAAAAAATGGAAAATTATTCTTCTATTAAAACTTTGGATGTTACATTGTTCCCCCTTTTAGAAATTGTGTCCTCGCAATTTTATTTACATATCAAATAAGGGGATTATTTTTCCCTTGTAGAATTTTCATATTCCCATGTTTCTACATCAAACAAATAGTCTTTTTAAAAAAACATAACCTAGTTAATCATCTTATTCTGATATACATTATCTCTATAGTCAAGAATCTATACAGGTTAATCCTCATAAGAGTGACTCCCTTCCAACTGAGCTACCTCAAAACTCAAAACATGATATGGATCTCCCATTTTATTTCCTCACATTGAAAAATGTAAAAATTGTGTAATTGGGAAAAAATCAAAGTTAATTCCAATCTATAGGGAAATGATCCAACTCTCTCTAGGATTTTGTAGTGTCCAATTAACCTTTCACTCAGACTTATTTTCCTACCAAAATGCATCACACAATTAAAAATTGAATATTTTAGAAAGACATGATCAACTACCTCCAAATAAATATTCTTCCTTTAGTTATCCAAATATCATTTCTACCTTCTCTAAGTTTTCTTCATATTCATGTAAATAAAATAAATTTATTCTTCTATACTTTCTACCAATTTGGGACCCATCAACTTCTTTTTACATACATCATTCCAATAATCAGATGTTTGACACCACCTTCCATATAATGCCTCAAATAGTGCTACCTGTATACTAGAATGGAAAATTTTAAATAGTAAATATCATCTGAAGAAACACGTTGATCCCAACATCCCTGGTAATCCATTTAACATACACGTATAATATCCTCCAATGTCTAAATTTTCAATTCTGACTGCCCATATGAATGTGGATGAAAATCTATACCTAAATTTATATTGGATCCCAAAGACTACTGAAGCCCCTTCCAAATGTAAGATGTTAAACTAGTATCATGATAAGATTCAGTTGAGAGGGGAACTCTATGTAACCTGAATATCTCATTAATATACAATAGAGAATGCTGATCTAGTTACATGGTATCTCTATTTGGAAGAAAATGAGAAGATTTAGTCAATCAATCAACAATAACCAAGATCTCATTGATACCTTGAGAATGAGGGAAAATACCACTATAAAATCCATGAATATATTTTCCCATTTCCACTCTATCACACTAAAAGGTTGAATCATCCCTTTATTTTTATGACATTATGATTTAACCTACAAACATATCAAAAAATTTAGGGAAAAGATAGCAATATACATTTACTTCCATCCCACCAGTAATACCCCCAATGGTCTTTGTACATATATGTGCTACCTAGATGAACAGAAAACATAGAACTATGAGGTTCACATAACAAATATATCTTCAAATATGAATAAAAAATAAAAAATAATCTTTTCTCCAAACTCAAAAAATATTCTTTATCATTGTTAAATTTATGTACCCGTCTTTTCTAAACAAATTATAAATTTTACTATAACTCACTTCCATCCATCTTTTCATGCTTATTTTTTCTTAATAAAGATGATTTTTAATGACACCTAAAATATAATATGGGAATTTCTAGCCCCGACAACATCTAAGACAAAATTCATCAAATAATTTAACAAAGTATCTTGTTCTAAACATATCTTGGTTAATATAGAATTACCATTTCGAATCAAAGAATCATCCACATTATTTTTATTTCATGGATGGTAATGAATAGTGTTGTCATAATCCTTGATTAATTATAGCCATCTCTTATTTCCCATTTTCAAATATTCCTAAGTGAATAAATACTTCAAACTATTTTCATCAGTATATATTAACTATTTTATGCAATAAAAATGATTCCTCCAAATTTTTTAATGAATAAGAAATGTTATCTAATTCTAAATCATGTGTATAGTAATTTAACTAATTATGTTCCAAAATACATGAAGCATATGAAATTACTAAGTCATTATTCACTAGAAAAAAACCATGTCCTTTCAATGAAGTAACACTATAGGTAACACGATCACCATTTTTAAGAGGTAGGAACACAAATAGAGCATTTAAAAATATTATTTTTACTTACTAAAGACAACCATTAACTTATTTATTCTAGATGAAAATAACTCATATACATATTAACATAGTTAGTGGGATAGATAACAAATTTTTTTCAAAAAACAATCTATAATAAGACAATATCCCAATAAAAATATAAATCTCTATGATATTGGTAGGTCTTGGAAACACTTCATCAAATTTTTATAGAAGGGTCAATAGTTATGAAATATTTGGAAATAATATGACCAAGGAAAGAAATTTGTTGCAAGAAAATTCACTCACTGTAAAATTTTCATATAGATTATTTTATTTTATGGTTTGAAAGAAATTCCTTAAAATATATTCATGTTCCTTCTGGATTTTAAAATATACCAAAATATCATATATAAACAGAACCACAAACTAATCAAAAAACTAATAAAAATGCACATTTATGATAATCATAAATACATCTGTTGTATTATATAAAACTATGGGTATAATTTAAAACTCATAATTCTCAGATCTTGTTTAGAACACTGTATTTGGAATGTCATACTATTTTACCTTTAGCTGATCGCACCCATTCCTAAAATAAATCTTTCAAAAACTATTGAGATATCTATGGTTGATGAAAAAAATAATCAATATGAGGAAACGTATAATTTTTCTTAATATTTATGTTATTCAAGGCTCTATAATCAATACTAAGTCTCATTGAACAATATTTCTATTACAAAAATAAAATAAGAGCACCTGGTGGTGATGTGCTAGTTCTAATGAAACCATTATCAAAGAATTAGTGCAAACAAATTTCAATTCCACCATTTATACATGATCCATTCATTATGGTTTTTTAGAAAAAGACATAGCATAAGGAAATCAATTGGTGGTATATTCAGCTTTTCACTTAGGAACAATTTAAGGAAATTCATTAGGAAAAAATCAGTAAATCATTCACTATTGTAATTTCAATGATCAAAATTATTTCTTTATTTTAAAAAACATGAGAGGGATATCATTAACATTCATATTTAATATATTTCTCAATTTTATGGTATGTAATCATAAGTATGAAATAATTTAATAAAATTTTATGGATTTGTAATATAGTTTTTAATTATATGTTGAATGCCAATCCATACCTCAAATGATATCAAATGCTACTATGAAAATATCAACATGAATTTTAATAAGACCCATCCATGTAATTATAATTGGAAGACACATATAAATATTTGAATCTTTAGTACTTTAACCTAGGTTTTTACCAAAATTTCAATATCATATTTAAGATGAAATATTTCCAATTTACTTACAATGCTCGTAGAAAATAATGAATGTAATGATCTAGAGTCAAATAGATTATTAGCATACTTTGGTAAAAATGTGACATACAATTCACTAATTAATTTTATGGTCCAACAACAACCATTGTAGTATAAAATGTTTTTTCCACACCCATATGATATTTATCATACATGTTTTCACCCTGGGTAATCAACTTTGGACACACATTTTATTAATTTATTTTCTCATTGTAACTAAAACACCATAATAATGGTTTTTTATAGCCTTCATAATCATCATCCTTATAGTTAAAAAATATATGATAAGAATTTCCATGTTGTAAGATCTTCCCACATGTTGAGAGATATTCTCTATGATGCTTTTTACCACGCATATCACATGTAGAAAATTTATTTTTCTTACATCCAATGGTCGTTGATGAATAAGGTCCCATTTCTTGCCAACATGATCATATCTTTTATTTACTGTCATGGGAAACATGATCATTAGAAAAATATATTTCTACCATCTCATAACTTCGTAAATGTTTTTAATAACATTATAACTCACAAGAATAAAATTACCTTCAATATTTCGGCTTAAATCTTGAGTAATTATTATTTATCTTACAAAAAATATCTTTGATAAATTTTTGGACGTACCATGACAAATAGGTGAAATATTTTACTTATGTAACCATTTATTCTTCCCCATTTTATCTCAATTATATGAATTAATTATCAATTCTATGTCAAAAATCATTAGGAAAATATTTCTCATAGAAGATGTTCATAAATTCGTTCCATTTTATGGAATCAATCTCTTCACTTCCACCAATATTTTTAATCATTGACCTCCACTAATCTGATTCAACTTCAAATTGATAAACTATAATACTAACATATTGATTTTCTGAACACATCATTATAGCAAAAAATCTTTTCTAATGCTTTAATACAGCCTTCATGTTGCACAATGTCCGATGATCCTCTAAAAGATGGAGTTTGTTGCCTCATTAAATGTTCCACTACCAACAAATTTTTCTATGGATGATCTTGTTGATCTCTTTAATGGAAACCACCACCATTTGTCTCCTTAGTAAATTGATCCGTCACTGTAAAAAACTATTTAGTTCTGATTCTAACAATCTCAAGATGCTGATTTGGTAGGTTTTTTTCCTCTATATGCATTCCCAACACGGTTTCCTTGTTTCCTCGATGGAAAACTGTTTTAAACAAACATATCATTGACGAAGAAACATGGTAATGTTCAAATTTTATATAATTTAAATTTAAAAATAAATTAAAAAATCATTTATGAATATTCAATTAACAATATTATAACTCCTAAAGTTATCTAAATAGTCTTATGGTTCCAATAATAAAGAATCAACCTTAAACATTAAATAATCTTGAGTTAAGTCAACAATTTAACTTTATTTCACATTGGGGTATCTTTCCATGTATAGGTTTTAAATAATTAGGCCATAACTCATACTTAACACCAACAGTATTACAACGTAGAAAATTGTAATCACAATCCATTTTGTTTCATTAAAAAACATTTAAAAAGAAACATGGTATCTTTTTAGGTTTAAATAACATCACATTTCTTTGATCGCATCATTGACTCTATGCTTCTATAAAACCATTAAAAATCATTTCAATCCTGGGATGAGCATAAAAATCTCAGTCAGGGATACACAAAAAATGAAAACAATTAGTCTTTTAAAAACATAAAAACCATGACTACTTATCATAAATTAATACTTTTCACCTTTTAGACGTAGTAAATACACTTCACAGAATATAAGAACATTTATTACCATTTTTGTGACTAACATATTACGATTAAACCTATAAAAAGAAAATTATAACATATAATTGTAACTTGGGACAAAATCATACTTAACTGAAATAAAAATACGGCTGACTTCCACATATATCACTAAATAGAACATCCATACGAGTGACTTCTATACCCAATGAATTAGATTTTATAACCTAACCACCCATCCATTGTTTATGATGGAACCACCCTTCATTGATTTATCAAGTAAGTAGCCATAGTTGTTTTAACACATAACAACATGTCCAATTTACAAGTACCAATATATAATCATAAAAAATAAACTATTTCAATTATCAACATTTCAGTCATAAAATTTTCATTCCAAAGGAATCATTACTAAGAATTTAAATAATGATTCAATTATTGAAACCATTTTCAATACTAAAATACTTGATAAGGTAATATGTTATTTATTGTTTTTTTAAATATTTTTGGCTTGTAGAGGAATCCAAATTCCAAAATGGTCATGATGGTGGAAAAGTCATTATCGCCTCATATGTTAATAATGTTCATTTTCTAATTCTGTATAGAAAGTAAAATGATTCATGTAAAAAGAATAAATTTGAAAAATATTTAATTAAATTTAATGTAAATTGGTTTGATTATACACTATATAATAGAAGCAATTGTATATTTTCAAAATATGCCTCAATTAATCGATATTGAGATGAAGTCCCTTACCTTAAGTTCGATTCATCACAAATGTTTCTTGTTCATCATGAATATTAATCATAGGATAATATATACTTACATGAGAATATTTTTAATGTTTATTATTTATTTAATAACATGTATTATGATGTTATAAAAATAACATAATTATTAAATTTTATATTGGATGTTTTGTAGATATTCCGTACTTGAGTCAAAAATAAACATTGTTTGGTGTCATTAGTCCTTGTAGTAATAATTACATAACATCCAGAATATTATTAAGGTCATTTATATTATATTTATACATAAATTATACCCTAAAATCAAATCATGAAGTGTGTTTATTAAAATGTAACAATGATATATTCATGGAGACGGTAAGTCGTACGTACGCATTAGTAACATCTTTATTTTTCATTGATCATTACAGAAGTAAGGTATTTACTATTTAATCATTATATAATTATAATATAACCAATAATATCTAATCAATAGTTTAAATATAATTATTTATATCATAAATGTTATATAATGAATAAAACTGAGTCACGTCACTTCGTGGATGTGATAGTTCACACATACAGACGAACAAAGTTATCAGTTATAAATGCATATAAGAAAAATTGTAATTGATATATTATTATATTATATTGACTACTAATTCATTTATATCACATATTAACATTGATTACAATATTATAACCACTCATTAGAGAATTATATATAAAATTAATTAGATTGGTTTTGGTACATGATATTTCACACGTACGCACGAACGATTATTTCCTTTCCCACTTAATGGATATGGAGATGAATTTAGGTGACGATATTTACAAAACTAAATATTATTATATTTAGGATAGATTAATTATTATCTAATATTGTTTTATGATATTCAATGTAATTGGTTGATTAAATAAATTAGAAACACTTAAAAATGATACGTCTTCTTTGGTTGATCACCTTTTAAAAAAACCTTAACAACACTATGTAAGGTGTTTTCCCTAAACTACTACCTCAATAATGTGTATAGGGATTCTTAGAAGAGTATGGGAAAGTTATTTTCTGAAAAAAAAAATCTTTAGAGGTGTGATAATTAGATAATAGTGTGTAACTATGTATAGGAGAGGGGTGGGGCACCATTATAAGCTCTTAAAATATTAAATTTATTTAAATTCGTATTTGGTTATAAATGGTCCCGAAATCATGTATTTATAATATAAGATTATTTTTTTATAATCCAAACATCCAATTAATATTATATATTTTCATAATATTTTAAATCCATATATTTTTTGTTGAAGCATAATTTTACCATGTTTAATCATATCATGATATCAGGTTATTTACAGTTTGAGGGTTAACACAAATAACATAACATGTCAAAAGATCCCTATAAGGTTTATTTGTGATATATTTGGAATTTTAATAACAATTTGGTTGAATATTAGATTTTTTTGAATTTAATATCATTTAATAAAATATTTTATATGTTTAAATACCAGTATTGTCAATTTTGACCGTATTAATTAATTGAATTCTAAAAAATAGCATGATAAGATCAAACCAACTCATATTAGTCATCAACAATGTGTCAAATAAATCCATAAACTAAGTTGATAACATAAAATATGTAATATAATATTTATTTTAATATTTTTAAAATCATTTATTTGATTCTTTTATTAATTACTAAATTACTACATAATCATTATGTCATTACTAAATTTAATTTTTAAAATTATTAAAAAAATCAACTAAATTGTCTTGGTGTTAGTAATATTTTTATCTTTCTATTAATATAAATAGTTTATGATATTTCTAATATAACCCCATATTAATATTGTTTTAGTTATGAGGGACACAATTATGAAATCTTGGCCTTTATTATAAATAAAATATTTATAATTACTATAATAACATCCATGTGGCTCCAAGTGGTCCTAAAATCATCCCAAAGATGATCATGATTGGGATACACTAATCCAATTTAATTAGAAAAAATATTAGGTTATTATTTATACTATTATAATATAAATTTTACCTTTAATTACCAAATTTACATTTAAACGCGGTAATAAATTTTATTAATAATATTACTATTCAACAAATATTAAAATAAAAGGATCCTGATTAAATAATTTGGGCCTTATGATTCAAAATAATGAATAAATTTTTTCAAATTCAAAAATAAATTCATAAAAATTAATTAAAATTTTATCCCTATTCTCAAAACGAGAAAAAAAAAATTAATGTAAAAACAATAAAAATATTGTAATGTGTTTTTAATAAATTTCATTGAGAAATTACATAGAATTTCAAAAATTGGATTAAATAATAAAAATAAAATTTAAAATCAATTCAAATGATAATCTAACAACAGAAATAAATTAAAAGAAAATGTATTTTGGAATTAAGATGTAGTATTTTCTCACTATTAATTACAATATGAATTTTATCAGAAAAATACCAAAAATTTCAACCAAATTAAATTTTTATTTCTTGATTATAAAGAAAAATATTATTTTTTCAAATATAACATATAAATGTTACAAAACCTAGATTTTAAAATAATTCTCTAGTACAATTTTTTAAAACTACATTTTCAAACTACTATAATTTTTTATGATTAAAACATTATTTATTATCATGTTAAGCATCTATATTTTATTTGATTAATGTAAAATCATTTATAAAACATAAGGAAACAAAATTTATTTTATGGGTTTTATTCCCACTAATAAATTGGCAAGGCGTTAACTGCCATGAAAAATAATAATTTTAAAAATGTATATTTTCGGTATAACTCAATATTTTGTGGGATGTATTATTTTGTAGAAACCCATTGTTCTGTGTTGGGTATGATATCGAACATAGAATCCCTTTAATGAAAATTTACCATTATCATGACTCGTCCCCTGGGGCCCGTATCCTGAACACCCCAAGCCCGCCTTCCATAGGCCTGGGGTTGGCGACTAGCACCAATGACGTAAATCCCTATTCTGTGAAGGAAATTCCTGTATAAAGAGTAATCACACACAACAAAGTATAATCTGGAAGAAAAACACTAAGTAACACTGTATAACAAGGAGTACTGTAAATTAAATGGGGGTGGAATACAAGCCCAACATTAAAGTAAAATTACAACTAAAAAGGGAAAACAACTAAAAGTTGAAAATAAGCTCCTGGAACGTCCACCACAGATCATACGTAAAGGGTAGGTATATATTTCCTCCTCATCACTCCACATATGTCAGTCTCCAATAGGTACCATCTCGACGAGTGGTCCACATTTGGGTACTGTCCCATTCTGCTACTCTCTGCCCCGGTCATTGATGCCCATCATCTGCAACCAACACGACGACGTGTGGGCATAGCCCGTACAGGGGTGAGTGTAACAATACATAGTAGGGAACCTGAGACACTCATGGTCTCAAAAAATCCAACAAGGATAATCCCAATGTAGTAAGATAAAATCACAATTTATCAACCATCATTACGATAATATATGCCCATACTTATACCTATGTTACCAATCACAAATAGGCTCCAACTCTGGAGATCAACCACATTCCATTCCACAAGTGTTGGAACACTCCACAAAAAAAAATCAAAACAGAAGGTTTATCCCATTGGTACAGCTCATAGGAGAAATCCATGTGGGCTTTAACACAACACATCCAGGAAGAAACATCCATTAAGAAAAATCCATGAAGAAACATCCACTGATACTTAGGTATAAGCCCATACATATTCCTAAGACTTCATGAGTACACATATCAAACTTGAGTAAACACGAAGGTAAAGACTCAGCTCACACCAGGTATACATAAATTTGAAGAGAGTTAGAGATGATTATTTGTATCCACTAGATCATCTTTCACTATCAATGGCAGATATCTGTAAAAACCTTAAACATCAGTCTGTGAAAGCTGTTGATCCTACGTGGGATCTCAATACAAAATTCATCTTTTTTGAACCCACGGAGTATCCAAGTCCAGTCTCATCACTGTCGAACCCAAATAGGATATAGTTCTAGTCTCGTCACTGTTGAACCCACAAAGTTTCAAGGTCCAGTCTCGTCACTGTTGAACCCACGGAGGATCCTGGTCCTATCTCTTAACTGTAGAACCCACGAAGGATCTAGGTTGAGGCTCATCACTGTTGAAACCACGGAGGATCCAGGTCTATTCTTGTACCTGTCGAACCCACAGAGGATCAAGGTCTAGTATCGTCACTGCTAGCCATAGGGTTCCAGTACACAGCACACTCGATTCCGGGAGGGTCTTCTCCTCGAGCCAAGTGTCGATTCATCAAATAACACGAAGTCTCGAGTTGATGTATCTTGTAGTTCCGTCTCATCATATGGAACCCAATGTGACAGATGGTGCGTCAATTGGACGCCCTATCTATGAGTTATTTTCATTTCCATTGTAGGGGCCCAGTTGATTTTTAGGTTCAGAATAACCTGGTCATACCCCCACTGCATCCAAACCTCTATTGGGGTATGCCAAAATAATTGTCCTGCTCTAAGCCTTCCATCGCTGTAGAAGGTCAATTTTTTTGACACCCGTAGCCAAAAATATGGAAGGAAATGTTAAAACTAGCCATATTGGGTCTGGTTCCAGTCCAACCCAGTCAGAGCAACCCGGCCAGACCATGTCTGGAATGGGGTCTGACCCGGTTTGAGGATCTAACCCGGTCTGAGGAAATGGCCCGACCCGAGGGGGCGGCCTGGCCCGGAGGTGTGGCCCAGCCCGTGGGGGCGGCCCAGCCTGTGGGGGTGGCCTAACCCGAAGGTGGCCAGGTGGGCGGGGTGTGGGGTCCGATCGTCCGGATTTCCGACAGAGGGCCCCAGCCGGTGGGCCGTGCTGCCCGGCTGGCCATGATTGGGGGTGGGGGTGGTGGGTTATACCCCCTTGTTTCCCCGAATGGAACCGGCACTAGGCGCATGTTCAGTTTCCCCACGAGACCCGAGGGGTCCCGCCTTGTCTGGCTGGACAAGCGCCAAGAAGGTTCTTCACTACTAGCACGTCGTGAGGGCATCGCGCCCTTGGTCCTCTACCGTCACCGGCCCTAGATGCAGCCCACTTCCACCACATAATGCGATGGTAAATTGCCACCTCAACTGTGGCTTAGCCTGGCTGCTACCCCCTGGTCCTCTGCATGGCGCGATGGCGATGCCCTTCATCAGTCTCAGCTAGGTTTGGACGCATCCCTCGGCTCCTCGATGTGGCACAATGGTGCCACTCCCTTTCAAAAACCCAGAGGCCATATGCCACCTGTTTCCTTCGGGGTTGCCTCTACATCATCCGCCAATGCTCTGCTCCGTGGTCATCAATAAATCGAGATAGAACAAAGGGGGAGGGTTGGCTATATTAGTGCAGTCTAAGCACTCCTCGTTATTGAGGTATCAATCAGAATATATCAATCCATACATTCAATGACGTTGAACAGGAACAATATAAATACTCAAAACCTACAACGTCGAAATACGGTCGTTGACGGAGTCATGGGAAGGCATCATTGTTTCGTCAACGTCGGAAGAGGAAGAGTTCAGAGAAGACAAGTTGAAGAAGATGTCGTCAGCATTTTTCGTGGACAATGGTTCTTCCACATCATTCCCTAGTTGAATAGGAATGATTATGTTCGAGGAGGATTCCATGGATGAAGTCAAAGAAAAGAGTGTGTTTCCAGAATTCTTCACATTCTTCGATGGAGTGGATATGTTCCTCTAAGAGCCCTTCCTCTCCCATGTTTCCAACAACCAAAAAGAAAAGATGCCAACCCAAAATGAATTAATAGATAGCCTATTATATCATTTGTTGGCTAGAAATCAAAAGGATCCAATTAATTAAATGAAGAGTTGAATTAATTAATTTTTTTTGTTGGCACACTTAATTAGTAGGGGATGTTCAAGGGTTTCACCTAGTTTATGGAGATTTAGGAGGGGTTAAAGCTTGTGTGGTCCCCATGTTAAATATCCGAACAAGGGAGGTTATGTGCGGTTGGGCCCCACCACCATAACCCTTCATGGGAGGTTATGGTGTGTTGGCCCCCACCAGTAACCTCATCTTGGAGGTTTTAACCACCCCATATTAAAATAATGTTTACTCTTTTTTTATTCAATATAAATTAAAACCCCATTATCTAACTTACATTCTCGATAGAACACAAATACTGTGAAGATCTTCATATGCGAAAACCAGTGCTGCAAGTTTAATGGTGCCCTCATATTTCAATTCAGAGCACTAGTTCATAAGATATAAAATCCTGCTTGGATGTTTCTGAACATACCAGAACAAAACATAAAAAATTGATTTCGAGCAAACTGGGCCTTGAAATCATGCACCGTCAGAAAATGCAGACTCATAAAGTTCCCATTTATTTAAAAAAAATTACACATAATTTCTAGGACTTTAAATTCTCCCCACATTAGGGATTTACGTCCCTATATGCTACAACTCACACTACGGAAACATAAATGGTGTACTGAGCATGCATCTGAGCCACTGGCTCCCATGTTCCCTCATAGGGGTTCCCATGATGCCAGTGAACATGTACCAGAGGCATTGACCCTCCACGAAGGACCTACTCATGTCAATCCTCAATCTCCATTGGAACCTCCATAAAAGTCTCCCTGTCATCGATGTCCATCTCTCCATTATTGATGATGTGAGAAAGGTCATGCACGTATCTCCTCAGTTGAGATACGTGGAAGATGTTTTGCACCTGGTGCAACTAAGGTGTAAGAGCCAAGCAGTAATCCTCCTTACTTACTATGCTGAGGAACTGTAAAGTTTTGATGAATTGCATAGACAACTTGTTACCTCATCCAAATCACCATCGACCTTCTTGAGGTGAGACCTGTAGAAAGTCGTGATCGCCATCCTCACACTCCAGTGGTCTCCATCTCCTATTAGAATAGGACTTCTGCCAGCTCTGTGCAGACTTCATCTTCTCCTGGATGATCTGCACCTTCTCTGTCATTGCATGCAACATCTTCGGTACAATATGTGGTGACTCCCCTCATTCAGTCTAGCACAGAGGTGATCTTCAAGTTTGGCCATAAAAGTTCCTCGAAAGGTGCCATCCTTATGGTGGATTGGTAGCTGTTGTTATACACAAACTCTTCAAATGGTATGTGATACTCCCAGTTGCGATCGAAGTCAAGGAAGAATTCACAGATCATTTCCTCGAGAGTTTGAATGGTCCTCTAAGTCTTACCATCAATTTGAGGATGGAACGTGATGCTCAAGCGAATCTACATCCTGAAGGCCTCTTGCAACCCCTTCCACTCTTGGACTTCTAAGGGGTGAACTAATTTTGCTTGAACAAAGGGCTTCGCCTTCACTTACTGACATGTGAGGAAACATGATACAAACTATGCTACTACCTTCATCATACCTGGCCACCAGTGCTCTCATCGGAGGTCCTAATACATCATCACAATTTCCCTCAACACTTCATCCTGAACTACAACTGGTACCACGGTAACTCCTAAGAAGAAAATAACATGCTCCCCACCATCATAAAATCCATCATGTTCCTTCTCTAAGGATATCTGAGAACGTCACGTCTCATAGTCAACGTCCCCATGATGTGCCTCCCTGACTCACTGAAGAAGTGGAGGAGTGACTGTGAGAGATTGTAGAAAGGCAGCTCAATCTCTATCCACAATTGATATCAGCAATGCAGCCATCTTCTACATCGCCTCTCATAGTAGCTGAATTCCATATATTTACTGAGAGTATCTGCTACAACATTCCCCTTCCCAGGAGTGTAGGCTATCTCAATATCAGAGTCCTGGAGGAACTCAAGACAACGCCATTGTCTCAGGATTAGGTCCTTCTATGAGAAGATTCACTTTAGACTATTGATATTAGATTATACCGTATATAGTTCACTCAATGAATTATTGGTGAGAGTATCCAACTATAATGAACTCATGTACACCCTTCTTCAACTATGTCCTATAAGATCTTCTAGGATTTATCCTTTGCCGAAAAGAGAAATGTGGTCTCATCCCCTGGATGAACCACATGATTTTCCAAATACAGTCAATCATGACATGAACGGTACTAATTCACACCATGGATGATGTCGTAAGGACTCGACACTAATACCAAGTGATCCAACCATTACTCTCACCTCTAAGGGTTGATTTACGCTGTCATCATCAGTGTGTGGTCACTGGGTCTCCTCCAGTTGGAATATCAAATGTGGGGGTCAAGTCAATGGTTTTAAACAGAACCCCTTAGTATCAACCACACAAAAAGGTAGGACATCAAAATTCATAATGACATGTGTCTTTTATTACTACATCTCAATGTAAAAAGACAAAAATCAACCACAAACATTGATATCAATGAATCTATAACCATAATGAACAAAGCATTCTATGTCTGGAGCTACTCAGGATCCTTTCCACCTGCTCCCGGAGCTCCAGCTAAATCTTCTAGGGGAGGTGACTGTAGTGCTCATTGACTCTTACCACCATCTACTGAAGGACCTGCTCCACTGCCTCATCCACCGCTCAGCTGATGCTCAAGCCCCCGCCACTTCCTCTGTCACGGTGGATCCACTAATTCCTGCTGAACAACTCTACGGGGAGTCATATAATCACGTGCTCTATTACTCCATTCCCATTAGAAAAAATAGACACTTCCCCTTTCCATGCTCCCTAGGCCTCGGGTTCCCCGCACCCACGATGCGACAACTTGGGGTCATCTAACAGTAGATCTAACCCACTTTTTCCCCATGTTTTATCTGCCTACTGCTTACAATAGATGACTCAACTACTATTAAAATGCCCCGCAGCAAGTGCAGCAGCTCTTCAGCATGAACAGAGAGTAGTGTTGCTACTATAAACTCTTCCCTAAAAAGACCCTCAATGTTTCCCCAAGTGAGGGTTGCCTGATCGTAATACATGAGCATCAGGCTCCACCACCTCTCAGTTTCTCCTTAAAAGAGACTAATAGATAGGTTCACCATCTAGTCAGTGAGTGTCCCAACTATGTGGAAAACTCATGCTACAAACTCCAGCCAATACCCATCCATCTGAAAATATGTCCCACCTCAAAATATCAGAATCCTCTATCGAAGGAACCTGTGCAATGTGCTCTAGCAGTTATCACCCTCTACAGATGGGGCTGGTAGAAATGGTAGCCTAGTGGTTAGTGGAACTGTTGGTGCCTCCGCCGTGATGGGGCCCTTCAATGAGGCATCATCGCTCGGTGGGCAACCATAACACTCTCCACTCAAAACCCGTGCTGACGAACTAATTGAAGAAAACTTGATAAAAAACAGTGCACCATGATCAAAATAATATACCTGTTGAGATGACACAATGTAATCACAAAAAAAATATTTCAAAGGAAACAAACATGCAATTAGTGCTTTTGTGCACTGAGTGGGAAATCAGAAGTCAGAGTCCAAGTGTATGGACACGTCGGCCGACACACCAAAACCAGTTTCCCTTAATTTATAACTATACTCGGTACCCTTAACATTATTTCTTCGAAGAAAAGAAATATCATAGTCTTATGTTTTGTGGTATAACCGACTCCTTGGATACCAATTTGTCATGACCCGTCCCCCGAGTTCCATATCACGACTACCCCATGACCGCCTTCCAAATGCTAGGGGCTGGCGACTAGAACTAAAGGAATAAATTAATATATTGGGAAGGAATTGCCTTCATAAATAGTAATCAAACACAACATGGTAAATGCTGGAAGAAAAACACTGAGTTAAACTATATAACAAAGAGTACTGAAAGTAAAAGGAGAGAAAATAGAAGCCCAACTAAAAAGTAAAAGTACAACTGAAAAGGAAAAACAGTTGAACGGTGAAAAGGAGCTCGTGGAACGTCCACCATGGATCCTACCTCAAGGGTAAGTACATATAGCCTCCTCATCACTCCATGTCCATCAGTCTCCACCAGGTACTATCTCACCGAGTGGTCCACCTCCGGTTATAGTCCTTTTCTACTACTCTTTTCCTCGATCAGTGCTTCCCATCGTATGAATCCATCATAATGAGGTGAAGGCATAACCGGTGCAGGGGGTGAGTATAATGATACTCAGTAGGGTCCCCGAGACACTCATGTTCTCACAATATTCAACAAGGATAATCCCAAAGTAGTAAGATACATTCACAATGTATCAACCATCATTACTTAGGTATATTATTATACAGATACCTAAGTTACCAACCACAAACCACCTCTGACTATTAAGCCCTACCACATTCTATTCCACTAGTGTAGAAACACTCCATAATAAATTTACAACACAAGGTGTATCCTATAGGTACAAATCACAGGAGAAAGCCACGTGGGCTTCACGACAACAAATCCACCAAGAAACATCCACCATGAGACATCCACGAAGAAACATCCACCATTAATTGGTTTTTTTCCCATTCATATACCTAAGTCATCAATTGTACACGTCTCATACATAAGGTAAACATGAAGGTAAATAATCAGCTCACACAAGGTATAAAAACATAAAAGAGTGTAAGAGATGATTAGTTATAGCCACTGGATCATCCTTCACTATCGAAGACATATATCCATAGAAACCTAAAACAACAGTACGTCGAAGCTGTCGATCCTATGTGGGATCTCTATACAAAAGTCATCAATGTTGAACACATTGATGATCCAGGTCTAGTCTCTTCACTGTCAAACCCACGGAGAATCCAGGTGCAGTCTCATCGCTGTAGAATCAATGGAGGATCTAGAACCAGTCTCTTCCCTTTCAAACCCATGAAGGATCCAGGTCCAGTCTCGTCACTATCGAACCCATAGAGGATCTAGGATAAGTTTCATCCTTGTCGAACACATAGAGGATCCAGGTCCAGTCTAATCATTGTCAAAACCATAAAGGATCCAGGTCCAGTCTCATCGCTGTCAAACCCATTGAGGATCTAGGTCTAGTCTTGTCACTCCTAGCCATAGGGTTCTCTTAAACAACACACTCGACTTCGGGAGGGTCCGCCCCTCAGGAAAAATGCCGATACATCATCTACCATGAATTCTCGAGTTGATGTATCTTGTAGTTCCTTCTCATCATAAGGAACCCAATGTGACAGACGATGCGTCAATCAGACGCCCTGTCTGTGAGTCATTTGAATTTCCATTCTAGGGGATCGGTTTGTTTTTAGGTTCAGACAACTTGGTCGTACCCCAACTACCTCTAAACCTCATGGGGTTATTCCAAAAGATCCTTCCTTCTTTATGCCTTCTGTCACCATATAAGGTTCGTCGTTTGAACACCCTTAGAATAAAATATGGGCGGAAAGGTGAAAACTAGCTCTAACGGTTCCAGTTCCGGTCCGACCCCATTGGAGTGACCCGGCCCGACCCGATCCAGACCGGGGTCTAAGCCGGTCTGAGGGTTCAACCTGGTCTGAGGAAGCGGCCCAGACCAAGGGGGAGGACCAGCTCGAAGGTGTGCCCGGCCCGTGGGGGCGGCATGGTCGGCGTGCCGCAGGGCCCGGCCAGTAGGTCATGCAACCCGTAAGGCTCACCGCGTGGCCCGACTGGCCACATGTGTGTGTGTGGGGGGGAGGGGGTTATAACCCCTGTCTCCCCGATCGAAACCAGCGCTAGGTTTCAGTCTAGTTTTCCCGTGGGACCCCAGGGGTCCCACCTTGTCTGGCTGGCCGAGCGGCCAACTGATTCCACACCACTGGGGCGACACGATGTTGTCGCGCTGCTGTTCCTATGTCGTGGCCCACCTTGTTCACAACCCACTTCCACCGCGCAACATGACTACATGGTTCCCCCTCCACCTTGGCCCAGCCTAACTGTAGCCCCCTGGTCATTCACGATGTGTGACTGCATCGCACCTCCTCCACTGTGGCCCAGTTTTTCCACGGCCATCTGCTCCTCCAAGATTCACGATGGTGCCGTACGCTTCCAGAAACCTGCAGGCCTTGTGCCGCCATATTCCGTCGTGGCCGGCCTAACGTCGGCTACCGCTGCTCCGCTCCGCGGTTGTCAATAAAATGAGATAGAACTAAAGGGGAGGGTTGGTTGTGTTCATGTGGTCTGAGTCATCCACGTTATGGTGGTATTAATCGGCATATATTAATCTATACACTCAACGACATAGAATAAGTACAATATAACTACTCAAAACCCCTACCTTGAAATACGATCGTTGACACAATCGCAGGAAGGCGGCGTCGTTTCATCAACGACGGAAGAAGAAGGATTTGGAGAAGACGAGTCAAAGATGACATCATCGGCATTCTTCGTGGATAGCGGTGCTTCCACATCATTCCCTCGTTAATGAGGAATGAAGATTTCTGAGGAAGAGTCCAACGAAAAAGTCAAAGAAGGGAGAATGTCTCCGGCATTATTCACTTTCTTTGTTGGATTGGATATGTTCCTCTAAGAGCGATTCCTCTTCAAAGTTTCCACCAACCAAAACGAAATTTTTCCAACCCAAAATTAATTAATAGATCACCTATTATTTGATTTGTTTAAATGAAATCAAAAGGTTCCAATTAATTAAATGAAGAGTTTAATTAATTAATTGTGTGGGTTGGCACACTTAATTAGTGGGGGAAGTTCAATGTTTTCCCAAACTTTATGGAAACTTACAAGGGGTTAAATCCTATGTGGTCCCCAGGATAAATATCCTCCCAATGAATATTATGTGCGGGTGGGCCCCACAACTATAACCACTCATGGGAGGATATGGTGTGGTGGCCCTCACCACTAACCTCCTCTTCGAGGTTTTAACCACCCCAAATAAAAATAATGTTAACACTTTATTTTTATTCAATTTAATTAAAAACCCCAATAACTAACTCCCATTATCTATTGAATGCAACTGCAGTGAAGGTCTTCTAAAGCGAAAATCACCACTGCGAGTTCAACGGTGTCCTCAAATTTCAATTCTGAGCCCCGGTTCAAAAGATATAAAATACCGCTCGCACGTTTACTGAATGTGCCCAAACAAAACTTCAGAAATTGATTCGGGGCACTCCGGGCCTTGGAATCAAGCGCCGTCATAAACTGCTGACTCATAAAATTAACATGTTTTTAAAAAAAATGACATGAAATTTCTATGTCTATAAAACCATATAATTCATAAATATTAAAATATTAAATATTTTTATTCTATAAATACAATGGAAGATACATTCATATTCATTTCATCAATAAAATGATTCTTTCAAATAAGTGGGTTTCAAAGGCAAATATCCCACGAAAGAGAATTGGGTTTCATAAACATCATTACATCAAAAAATAATACAATCAAAGAGAGAATATAAATGTAAAATATTAATAATTTCGCTAAAATTTCATGATTAACACAAAAAGGTATAATATTTGATGGAAAAAAATTAATTTTTTTTATGAACATTTCTTTTAGAAAATATCCTTCTTGAATTGATGAAAACATTTTAAAAAAATTAAACATTTTATAAATAATTTTCTATTGAAAATAAATTTAATAATATATAATGGAATATTTTAAATCCTTAAAATAATTTAAAATAATTGTGTATAGAAATTGATCTCCAACAATAATTAGATTTTTTAAATATAGTTTTTGAATAAAATAGATTTCTGAATGAAGAGGTACATACCATCAGTTTTTTATTAAAACACTTTATTAATTATCTTAAGTACCAAAGAGTTTAAAATGTTACTAATACATTAATAATACCTAAATAAACAAAGTATAAGGAAACTCATTATTGTTATTGAGTAATGGATCATGAGATTTCAATAAAGGGGGGAGAATCATAAATTATCTCAATAAACGATGAGATTATTTTAATAAAATATTCCACTTGATAAATATTAAAACTAATTTCCATGTAATAAAATAAAATAAAATTAATCATAAATAATCATTAAATTAAGATGATTTATGATATAATATATCAATTTTGGTATATACACCTAATGAAAAAATAGGGTCATAATAAGGCATGTGTCTCGAAGAAGTCTAACTGAGAAAAAAATACATTACTAATTTTTTATATTTTGAAACAAAAATCCCATGAAATATATATAATATAATAGATATGTAAATATCCATAATTTTATATATAATAATTAGATTATACATCTATGTGTAGTATACACACCACAAAAATTATTGAGTGGTGAATAAATCATGTATCCCACGGAAATAAAAAGTTAGATGAAATTCACTTATACTTTGTCTTTTATCTATTCATACGCATACAAGTTTCCTATAAAATAAAATTTTGTTATAAATATCTTATATAATTAAAATATCTAATACCATGTATTCTTTTTTATGATTTTAAATTACCTAATAGTTAAAAATCTTATGTTATGGAATCTCTTCAACTAATATTCGATTTATTCATTGCACCTGTCTTAATTTGTTGAGTCTTTGGTCCTTATATATATATAATGGTATCACAAATGTAAAACATTAAATAAATATTATGTATATTCAAAATATGTTTATTATAATAATCTATTTAATATAAATGTATAAACTCGAATACATCTTTCATATAGACGGTAAATCATACATATTCAAGAACATTATTTCCAGTTTTTTATCATACTGAATGAAAAAAATGAAATATATGTATGTATATATATATATATTATAATTCCATTAGAAATTTTATTTCATATAAATAATATATGTTCACTAAACTATTTCATTAATACAATTAATGTACTTTATAAATGAATCACATCGCATTAAGGGGGTGGTAGTCCACAATTAATGAAATGAAATTATCATATTCACTACAAATTGAGAGTATAAAATATTTTTTGTAAAATGATTATAAAATATTAAATAAATTATAAATTTAACAAATATAAATAGAGTGTACTTAATTATTTCCACCATGAGTGGTGGTAATGAAAAATAAACAATCAAGTTTTTGTGATGTGGAAGATCATAGTATACGTAAAAGGTGTATTCTCTACCCACTAGACTGAAGGGTGTGTATGTTTAGGTTGAACCATTACATAAAACACCCTAATATATTGAATAAAAAGTTTTTATTAAACAATTTAATAATAATTTTGTATGGGATGGAGGATTGGAATAAAATAAAAGAAATTGATGAAGAATGTTACCTTTTATTCAGGAAATTCTTTGTGGTTTTCACCAAAGGGCCTCCATGGAAGTATTTATAACAAAATATATGTTTCAAAGAGGATTTAAGGTATTTTGAGGTGTTTTTTTCTTATATATTTTCTGAACCCAAGTGGTTTTATAGGTGTAAGGATGTTGGAGTATCAGATCCCTTTTTATAGTGGATATTGAGTGACAGTCAAGTAAATATTTGATGTGAAGATACCATCCTCACATTTAATGTTGTATGTGGGTCCAATAATTTAAACAATTAAATAAAAATGAAGTATAAAGATGAAATGTGTCCATAAAATTTCCATTTATCATATTTCTTGTTTATTTTTGGTCTTAAATGTAATGATTCGTCTTTATTGAAGCCTGATTTTAACATAATTAGTGTAATTAAAGTTAATTACATTAACTAATATTTTTCATAAATAACTATTTTTACCTTATTATACATTATTAATTATGATTATTTCAAATATAGAATCTATTTTTTCAGATTGAAATCACATAAATGTTAGAAATTGATTTAAAATTAATTTCACAAACCGGATGACAATTCAGGTTTTTAAAGTAAAAATGATCAAAGGTTTTCTACGTTTTTATATCCAATTTTTATGTGAAATTGGTTCTAATGACTTAAATTAGATAAATTGATAAAAATAGTATCTAATTAAATATTGAAATTAATTTAATATATAATTTATCATTATAATTCAATTAGATTAAAAAAGAAGTTTTGAATTAAAATTCATTATTTCTTATTATTCGTCCTATAATGAAGTTTCATAGAGAAATAAAAAAAATTCTTTATATGATAAATTAGAAATTTTAAATTCATAAATTATTATTAATTTACAAAATTCAATTTAAAATTTTGTATTATTAATTTTATTGTTTTCAACGAGGTCATGAAAATAATTTTAGTTCATAAACTTTTATTTTTAAACATATAAAGAATTTAACAAACAATAGAAAATTCACTGTAAATATGTTTTATTTATATGAATTAATTATAAATATTAATTTAAAATTATTTATTATTATTCATATATACTTATTTTTAATGGATGTGTTATAATTATCACATTTAAATAATTATAAAAATAAAATAATATTTCATAGAAACTCAGTGTTGCATGTGACGTACGCAAAGGCAGTGTTTTGGGTATCTTTTGTAAATTCAGTGCTAATATAACGTATACTATGTTGGTTTCACGTGAATAGATTTTTGTTTTAGTTTGTTTTAGTAAATAAATAAATTTAATTAATTTGAGAGAGAAAAAGGCCAATAATAATTCGGGATGTTTCATTTTTTTTCAAACCTAATATTTCTATCAAAAGTACTCTTTCTGATCCATATGTTCATTAAAAATGTAGGGTTCAAAAATCAGGTCTTCAAATTAAAATGTAGGGTATAAATATTTATTCTTAAATAATTTAAATCATGTCCAGAATAATTATAATTTGAGAAATAAAATAACCACACATGGGTTTAAAGTCTCAATGTGATTCTAGAATGAAAATAATTATTCCATTAATTACTATCCTAAAATTCACTTAAATTAAATTCATTAGTATCATAGATTTTTGTTATTTTAATCATTATAATTAAAATGAAATTAATGGAATTTTTTATTCAACACATGCTCAATGATCTCTCCTTTTTTGATGGTCATAAAATTCCTAAGAATAATATTTACTTAAAAATTACTAAGAAATAAAATTTTTCAAAAAAATGAATATATAAATTTCATGAAAATTTCATACTCCGGAAGAAAAATATTTTTACAAAAAAATTCACCATTATATATATTTAAATTTTATTATCATATTTATTTCAATATATTTATTATATTTATTTCTCTATATTTTATATCACTACCCATAAATTTCTCCCCCTTTTGTGAAAAAAAAATCAAATATATTAATTCACATTTGATAAATATTATACATAAATTTAGTTAAAGTAAAAAAAGAAATATTATTTTAAAACATTCAGTTTGTTAATAAACATCTCATTAACTATAAATAGTTTACATTGGAGGAAAGAAAAATAAACTTATAGAGAGATTTTAAAGTTATTATTCATTTTCAAATCATTGAACTCTTTAAATCACTACAACTTCAACTCATAACAACTATTCTGTTTTCTTTTGAACATCTATAAATCATGGATTTATCACAAATATTGAAAAAATATTAGCGATGAACTCCTTCAGAACATTAATCATTGACATAGTATTATAATAATATATGATTATATCCATTTGAATTTCCATCTCTAATTTAAATGAATAAAAATATTCATTATAAATTGATATTTATTTGAAAATAATATTCTTTATATAATGAGTAACAAAAACAACATTTTAAGAAAAATAGATTTAATGTTCTTTCAAATATATTCTACAAATTTTTACATCATCACATATCTTCAATAAATCTTTATTCATAAAATCAAACGTGTACAAAATCTCTAAAAATGTATTCATAAAATTTATATATAATATGTTTAATTTTTTGGTTCTTTAAAATAAAGTATTTCTATACCATTTATCTAAGATGTTTCTAATGAATTCTTAGTAAAAGAAACAAACTATTCTATAAAAATGTATCTCATATCATCATGAAAATAATTGTACTTCTTATATAATTATTTTAACTTAATTTATAAACAATTAAAATAAATCAATAGATCTATACGTTGAACATGTAACATTCGAGAATAAATTTTCCCCGAGTTCTAATTATTGGGTTTTTTCATTTGACTCAAACTCAGTTCATTAGAATTTATTGAGTTATTAATTTCAAAGAGGGAAGATAGAATATTTTTATATTTCTGGATAAGAATTTAGGGTTAATTAGAGGAAGAATAATGGTTTTTATAAGGGTTTATAGGTGATTTTGTATATTCACAAGCCAATATATAGATTAGTCATTTCAGATTTATTTATTAAATGTACATGTTTGCATATGAAAATTATTTTTAAATGATATATTTTCATTATTGAATACAATTTTACTGAAAAAATATATTAACATGTTTTAAAATTAAATAATAAACTAAGAACTCATTATTAAATAATCTTATCATTCATCATGATTTTTAAATTATTTAATGTAATACACACCCCATAAGAATAATAAATCCACAAGAAACAAATTTCATAAAGAAAATATATATTTTTTTATAATTAAATAAAAAAACAATAAAAAATTTACTCAAACAAGAATACATTATAATTTTTTTAAATATCCCATTATCAAATAATATATTATTTAAGCATTATGCATGATGTACTCAAAATAGTTCACCATATTGATTCATTATATAAAATAATAGTCAGAGAAAATATTTAACAATTTATACATAATGATAATTAAATATAGAGGAAAAAAAGATAAAACATTTCAAAATATTATATCTCCTTTATAAAATAATTAATGAATATATACGAACAATGCAAATGGTAATGAAATAATTAGTATATTAAGAGTTCCATATCAATTTATTTTTTTATTAATGGTATAAATCATATTTTATTTTCCTTTTTAAAATAAATGAATGAAATTGATTTATAAAGAATTTTCATAATTTATATATATCCAATTAAATATATATAAATGAATTATAGTGACATACATATGTAAAATATCAATCATTGGATCCTTTTGGTACCAATATTATTTTTGTTCTAATAGTATTAGTATATAAATAAATATGTATCAAAAACTATTTTCATTGACCATATACTCTCTAATTAAGGCTAGATAATATTTTTGAATAATTATAATTCTAACACCAAAAAATAAGGTTTTATATAATATTAGTCATTAGAATAATTTCTATTTATATCATAATGAAAACAATTAACAATAGATACAACCACCCCTTCTTTTTTAAGTAGGAGGAAAATAATTTCTAAATAATTTTGGTTTTGTCTATTACAACCAACACCATGTTTAACATTATTATTATTTTTATATATAAAATAAAATTACTAAAATGATTTTCTCCATTATGTAGAATCCTAGAGGGTAAATTTAATGTAATACTTCATGTAACAATTTCTAACATTTAATAATTTTTCAAAATATTAGAATATTTGGAATAATTATATCTTGAATCTATAATATCATTCTATAGACAATATTTATCCATATAAATATAAACATCATTTTTAAATTATCTATTCCCTTTCATTAAAATTTAATAATATTATTTAAGAATATAAAATTATTTATTTAATTCATCATAAGAATGTTTTTTTAATTACAAATTTATGAGTAAAACAATAACACCAATGAAATCCCAAAGGACTTATATTTGTATATATTTTTGGATAATGATAAATTTTATGGTTGATTGGAATCTATTAGATGACCCATAGGCCCAGAAAAATAAGTCATGTACATGAGCCAATGCCCTAAATGCATAAGGCCCAATATAAGAACTTTGAAGTCCCAAAACCCAACTACACATTATAAATACACCTCCCCTGAATATGAATAATTGAAGGTGCCTATATCACCACCTATAATAATTGATCACCTAGAATATTTCCATATAAATTTTCATGGTGCCTATATTTAATGGAAATTTTCATACCCTATATTTCATCAAATCCATTTAGCTCTACTCTAACAGATTTTACATCCTCCGAATCCTTGACATGGGACTTCTCTTGAGTGGATACCTAGGTTCTTTCATACTCCATTCTGACTAGGAGGTATGGTGGCCTGAATGATTATGGTTACCCTAGGACCCTATGACTCGATTTCCTTTCATGTCCTAAAGGCCCTACAGACTAAAGATGTCGGTGGACTGAAGTCCCTAAGACCTATAATACCAAATTGGTGGCCCAAAGGCCCAAATAAGTGGAATACTATTGGCTACTATATTATCATATTCAGATTTATAGAATATTTATCACATGAATCAGAATTACAACTCCATTTTTCCTTCATTACATTCATACCCATTCTTTTATAATTATCTTTTCATTTATATATAATCATATGGAAATCATACTTTGTGTGTAATTTCTATTTTCAATTATATCATTATTCTTTTTATTCCTTTTAAATTTCTTCTTTACCATGTTTTTCAGTTTTTCAAATATCTTATCAATATATGAAATCTCATTACTTGAATTAAAAAAAGTAGAATTAAATGATTCATCCACAGTATTTTTGAGTGAAGCATCATCCTTTTTCGTAAATATAATATTTTCATCTATGGAGTACATCAAAAAATAATATAATATAAAGGACCCAATTAGTTCTTTAATTATATATTATATAACTACTATGGATCGTCATATAAAACTAGATATTCCATTCCATATAGAGGGTATGATTTTGAGTACTTTATAAACTTGATCTGGTTGTCTAATTGGATATCCCAATGTAGTAATAGCGTTAAAACATTCCTATAATGTCACATTCATTCAAGTGATTCTTTCATATTAATGAATCATAATTATATCAAACCTTAAATATGAAGTATTGTACAATTTTTTTTTATATTATAAGTTCGTTCATAGGAAATTGAAATGTTCTTCTACATCTAAAATGTGGTATCACATTGAGAAACTTGATTAAATTCATAATTTCAAATCAATATATAATAGAAATCATTACTCATGAATTAAGATTGTATTATTTTTATTTTACATCACTGAATTTATATAATTCAAATTTAAGAATTTATAGTGCTTCAATACATTTTATAAAATATTAGCCCACTAATTTTCATAAAAATTATCATTCATGCTTTCTAGAATTCATAATTTTTTCCATTAAAATAATGCTCACTGATCATTGATATAGCTTCTCTAAGATCATATATTTTAGAATTATATTCATCCTGGTATATAACTCTGACTTTTTAGATTAAAAAATAAATCAAACCAATAGAGGACATACATTGGAAAAACATTTTCGTATAGGATAAAAACAATAGACCATTCAAGGATTTATAAGATGAGAACTATATATAATGGATCCCCACTATTAAAAATAATAATTAATTTAGAACAGAACATACGAACACACGAGAGGAATGCAAATTATGTTCCCTTATAACAAACATCCAAGAAAAAAATAATTCCTTCATAATAATAAAAAAATTATTTAATTATCTCCTAAATATGAGTTAGAAGTAGAAAATAATTAATGAAAACAATATCATAAATGAATTATATTGGTTTAGGGAACATAAATCTACTAGTCTACTCCTCAAATCCTCTCTCCATGGGCTTGGTGATTTTTATTGGTATAGATTTTATCTAGGGACATTAAAATCATAGTTCAATATATTGACATGTTATAATTAGTAATTTAAACGAACTTACAGTTTTATTACATGGAAACTAAATATCCATAGTTTATTTAAAGAAGATGGCACTCAACTAAGACTGAGTATGAGTTGCTAATGTTATCATAGAAAATTTATTAAGTTAACGAGGTTTAATACTATTTATTTTTATATTTGCTGTAGAAACTAAAAAAGGATTTGATCTTAATTAATGTACTAAGTAGTAAAATATTATATAGTGGGAAATATGATTTCATTAAACAGCAGTAGAGAAAACACTAGGTAGATGAACAAAAAATTATGCCTCTAACGTGTATCTTTACTGAGTGATTTATTGAACTCTAGTAAAGGATTACGAAAGAATTATAAAAAAATCAATAGTAACTCAATAAAATTTATAACAATAAAAAAATATTGTCTCAAAATTGTAGCTCTGATGGGAAAATCACATTATTATTTTCAAATTTGCAGCTCTATTGTTGGAATAAAAATCTCTCGGTATTTATCCTAATGGTTAAATTTACTATGGTCAAATTGGTTCGGAAATACCACATGATAAATCAAGATTATTTTGTTTTAAAACTTTCAAAGAAACTCATAACATCCCTTATAAATAGGAAAATTTTAATCTCTTAAATTCGATCCCTTGTATCAATCTTTAATCTGCCTTAATGACATATTTATTTTACCTGAGATTAGTGGAAAAACATTGAAATAATAATTAAATAAAAAATCCATAATTCAATATGAAAAATGTTGGGGTTATAAATCTAGTGATAAACATTATAATTACAGTTGACAATGTGTGATTGATTAAAAAACTAGAGTTGATGAACCATACAGTTCTCTAACAAACATATGGTTACATCCAAAAATAGTCTTTCAGATCCATATTTTCATTCCAATCATAGGGTTCAGACACCATATGCCCCACATAAAATTTAGCCAATAAATAGTGTCTCCAAAAAACATTAATGAATGTCCATAATACTTATGTTTTATGGATTTAAATAGTATCCCATGTGTTTAGAGTTTGAAAATACTTCTAAAATGAAATTATTTATTCCAGTAATTATTATCCTATAAATTCACCTAATATAAATTTATTGGTATCAGAGATTTTGGTTTTTATGAGATAAATGGTCATATGGATTGGTATTTATACAAAATGAGTGACATTTATATATTATTTATAACCATAGGACATCAAATTTATGTTATGAAACAATTGAAAAACATTTCCATTCCCTTTGCTTAAATCCATGTCATTTTAATTTTTTTCCAGGTTTCAAACTTTTAAAACTATAAGATATAAGATATCTTATATTTAATTATTTTAGTTATTGAAAAAAATTATACATATGAAATTAACTTTTTCAATCTAAATACTTATTTTAATCTCAAAAAACATCTTTATAGGTTTTAAAATTAATTTTATATCGTTAAAACACCATTTTAAATTAATTAAAATACAAATCATAATGACTGATTTATATCATTTATTAAAACATTTTTAAATAACAATGATTTCATAATTTTTTTTATATACAAGACCGCATTTTATAATAAATTGAAAAAATTAGTTCTCTCATGAAAATAATAAAAAAAATATCTATTTTATAAATTTAGTGTGATGATTCTAAATTTAAATTCCTTTTAATTTAATTAATTTTATACATATGAGAAATTTAATGACATAATATAAAAACTTCTGTATTTAAAAAACATTCATTTAGCGATAAAAACAAAAATAAACCTTAATCGGGTATTGGTATATAATTATATTATTAATAAATAATTAATATAAATTTCTCATATTTTGTAATTCTATTATAGTTCAATTATTATATATATATATATTAGAAATTGAATGCATATGGTTATTACAAATTTTATATTGGGAAGTTACTATTATAAATGTCGGATTCCAAATTGTTATATTATAAAAGTAAAATTACCCATCCAATGGTCATACTACCCCTCACTTGTACAGTTCATTATAACATCTCATATCATCAATATCCTTTTATTATTTGTTATATAATGGGAATTCCATTTCTTATTGTTTTCTTTATACTAAATATGTATGTTATATATTATCCAGCCTATTTATATTATTATATTCTAGGGAAAATTATTATTATGGTACATCATATTTGTATGTCTTTTAAAGAATTATTTTGAGTAATTATAGTGAATTTTGTTTTATCGAGTTATAGTATTATTATAACATAATATAACATGCACTATACAATCGTTATTATGAATAAGTGATTATTTAGTACAAAAGTATTATAAGTCCTGCACTGCTATTTCTATTCATTTATATGCAGTGAAAGATTAAATTTTAATTTTCTTAAATATTATGTGCTTCATTCAAATGAAAATTTATCCTCTAATTTTTTTCTGGAAAAAAATTTCTTTTATAAAGGACCTTTCTTATTATATTATATTTTTAAACATAAAACTTATGTATTATAGTATTATTCAGTTGGTTACATTGAATATGCATTGGTTATTACTAATACAAAACCTATCTTATTACATATTTCCTTAATAGAGTCCACTAGATGTTACCCATATCAAAATTTGAATCTCATATGCCCAATTTTAATTCAACCATTGATTTTTAATTATTTTATAATAAAGGGTTTTTATAAATTCCTACTAGAGATCCCTAAAGAGCATATAATACAATGAAGTATGAAATTCTTGGTCTATGTTTATTAGTTTGGGTGTCATCATTGTCTAGTCTCCATGGGACCACTGATGACTTATTCTATAATTATGTTTATATTTGATTCTCATTATTTTAATATAATAAATAATGTTACATATTATAGAATGTCTACTTATTTTTATGATAATTAACATGGTAATTATAACAATTTAATTATTCTTGATACTTGATATTAATATGACAGAGAAAATAATGATGGAAGTGGAATGTGTATATATTCATTTAAAATTATTTATAGGAACTTATAATAGTAAATGACATACCTGGAAAAATTATATTGGTGTTTCACCCAACCTAATATATTATTCTTCTCCATTTATAAAGGATAGGTCAGGTCTCTGAACCTTGAATACACTATCCCCATCACACATAACACACCATTCGGCCTTGAATAGATATATGTGTGTGTGTGTTTGTGTGTGTCTATGGATGTTATATGTTTTTGAAAATGACATTGGGGAATTATCTCAGATCCTCAGCTATGATAGTAGAAGGCATTATTACTATAGACCCTCTCATTATAGGGAGTTACTAGTTGTAAATTTTTATTAATTTATTTGCCACTTTTTATTACTATTTTAGTGTTTTATTAATGATTTCTTATTAAACAGTCCTAATATATTTGTATGTAAATGAGTACGCATATCTATTCATAAACCTAGTTATTAACTATTGTGTTGAGGTACATTTGTGGTGCCTTTCCATGTATGCATATTCTCAAACCATTAATTGACAATGAAGTGGACATGAAACAATACTTTCTACATTATAGGTACAATATTGATGTTGTTGGATATATGAATCCATATTTTTTTGTAGTAGATATTATGGATTCAAGTGATTAGACTCTGTTAAAAAATTATGGTGGCAAGGTTTCCTAGAGGATTGTCTAACACATCACATGTTCCTCTAATATTTTAAAATTTTTATTGATTATTTTCATTTTTTCATAGATATTATATTCTACTAGTATCTATATATTAAACTTCACCTTGTGTGTTTTTGTTGAATTCATGTATTGGTATCATGGTTATTATTTTCCTTAAATTATCAGGAATATACTACCCCTATTTAATGAAATTAAATAATTATTTATTTATATTAAATATAAAAGTTTATTAGATCACATGTTAGAATGTTTTTCAGAGTGTTCAAAAGTTTTATATTATTTTTTGGATGTTTATGATTTGTTGATTCTTAGTAGAAACTGTGAAACACCTCCTAGGAAAATGTGCACTTGAATTATTTGTCACTATGCAGGTGAATAGTTAGGAAAATGGTTTTTCAAAACCATACAGCCACTCAGGAGAAACCAAGCATGTTTTTATAGGGGTTTTGGTTTTCTTGGTTGATGGTTTTTCTAAACATTTTCTCCAACTATTAATGGGATGTTTGGTGGAAATGCCAAGTTCCAAATATGGTCACACTTTTCTTAACAATGCACCATAATTGTACTCTATTAAAAATTAGATACATATTTTGTTGATCACACATTTATTACCCTCTAAACCTCACAATTTTCCCTAAATAGGTTTTAACCCGAATTTATTTTCATCAATAGGCTTTGGATACAATTCAAATTGATCTAAGAGTGATTCTGATGTGAATCTTTGTTCATTAGAGGCTAGGATTCCTTGGTAATTACTTATTCTTGATTTTTTTCAATATATTTCTTCTTATTACTTCTCTTGGAAACATATATGTAATCTTTTAGGGATATATCCGTTTTTATGAAGATAATGAGGATATTTTATTTTTTTTGTTGAAGGAAATAATAATGAATATCGGTTTTTTTAGATTCAAGTTGAGTTTTTGAAAAAAAAATCTGATTATGGGTTTTCACTAATGATTGTGAGGTAGTTGGCTTCACACTCAACTCCTATTGAAAAAAATTGAAGTATTTATTATAAATTGGTTTTATTTATTTAATTGAAATGTTAAATTGACACATCATTCATAGTGGACAACATTTTTACTGTTGGTTTATGAAATTATTAAATTATATGGTTTGGGGAACGTTTTTCTGTTCATGATTCTATAGTGATAGGTTTAATATTATATCATTTTATTAAATAAAGTGAAAAAATTTGGATTTTTTTCAATAAAATTAATGTTACATTGAAATGTGTTTTCACGGGTATTTTGAATATATTATTAGTGTTAATTTATATAGTTTATAATACCTTGAATGAGAGGTGTGTACCATTGGTGTACAATGACATGACCCAATAGAAGTCACTTGTTCCATTAGGGAACTTGAGATATGCATATCTTGTGAAAACATCGTAGATTAATGAGTGAATGATCATGAGTATGGAAATATCCACTAGGAATTCTTGTGTTGATGTTTAGAAAGGAAAGGGTATTATAAAACGGTTTGTGAGAAATTGTTTGAATTAGTTTATTGGTATTTTTCCAGGGAAAATTGTTTTTCTTTGAAAACTTCTTTATTATTTGAAATAAATTATTTTAAATTGATTTCAAACTATATTATATAAATATGATAACACATTCTATCCAAGTTTGGTGATTTGGGTTATCATTGGAAAATTCTTTCTGAATTTCATACTCACCCTCTTCTAGGTCACATCAGTGTATTTGTAGATATACTATATCAAGACACATGTAGAATGATGGTATCTCATTTCTGTAGTGATGCATCTAGATACCCTAGGAATGACATAGAGTTTGATCTTGGAGCAGTTTCAGAGTTGATGAGTTGTTGTTTTCTGATTCTTTAGAATTTTTTGGTCTTCAATCCTCATTTAAATTTGATATAGTTCAGTTTGGATCAATTTTATTAAATTTTAATTTTTATTCATGAATCATATAGTGGTTTTTTTGGTTATGGTTATCTGGGGTCGGTGTTTTTCTTTCAATGTGATAAATCATCCCCCAATTGCTAATGAGTCCCTGAGAATTTATTTCTAACCTTTAGTGACTTGGGGATGTCTTTTAAGGCCTAGTAACACACCCATCATTTCTTAATCCAATGAGGAAGGGTGGGCTGTTACAATGGGGGTTTTCATTTTCTTTTGGGAATCTTCGACTTATTAGTCAGTCATGTTAGTCCTTTATGAGACAATAGTATGGACTAATCATATAACTCATAGTAGTAAAATCATTCCCTAGTGATTAATTCAGACCCATAATGTTAGTTACATTCCTCTCGGGATAAGATAATATTTTTGGGGTCATGATTGTATTTATTAAGATATTATTCATGTATATATTCAAGGGTCATAATAAATTTATATTATATAATCATTTGGTAAATTAGAATTTCAAATTTTACTAGAATAGATATTGTACATTTGGTACTTTATAAGTGACCCATAAATAGGACTAATTAACATCATTATCGTATAATCTCTTGTTTATATGGGTTCTTTAGGAAATAAATATGCATTAAAAGTTCAAGTGATGTGTTCTCTAAATGACTCGACTACAATGATGTGTAACTCAACAAGTGTATATGGATCGACAAGAGACAATTATTATTTGAGTTCACATATATCAAATTGTAATGAAATAGTTCATCAATAACCCACATATATTTATAAAAATACTATGTTCTATAATGGTAATGATATACAACACTGAGCCAAAATGATCCGTAAAATAATACTTTTTAAATATGAACATTATAAAATATCCATTAAATAGGAGTGTAAAAATAGGACTAACTGAATTATAAAAATTATATTTTTCACACTTGTATAAAAATAAATTCATTAGTTATCAGATGATTTTAAATGAAAATAAAAATTATTTCAATGTAAAATTAATTATTTTCATAAAAATAGTATTAATAGACGCAATTTTTTTAACATAATAAATATATTTAATAACTATAAGTAAATTATTTTAATGAAATTTCAATATTAAATATTCAACCAAATTTTTTATCATTTATTTAATATGTTTTCTAAGAATGTGATAAGAATATATCCTGTTTTATACACAAAAATTATTATTTTTTACAATATGGTTTCGTTTTATTTGGTGAGCTTTTTTAAAAATTACTTTTCATCACTTTTAAAAAATATATCTTGAAAATTTTAAAAAAAATATCAAATTTAAAATTTTTTCTTAGAGTACATTTTTTTAAATTTTCAAAAAAGATTAAATTTTCCATTAATAATGAAAAATAATTGTTTTTATTAAACTCATTATTTTCTTTTAAAGAATTTACCAGGTGGAATTTTATATTAAAATTGTTTTAAAAGTAAAATTATTAATGTTCTTTATTACTAATAAAAATTAGGTCATTTCACTTAATTTTAGGTTATATTTTTATATTAAATGGTTTTATACATAAGTAATCTTCTTCTTTGGAAAACTGCTTTTTGTCACATTTTTTTATTTCATTTTAAATTAAATTCTTCCACTATAATGATTTAAATTTAATTATATTGGTTAATTATTTGAATAATAATTATTTATATTCGGTAATATGGTCAACATAATTTGTCATACTTATGAATAATAACTGTAGTAAATATTTATTACCACATTATGGGTAAATCAGGAAATAAAATTTCAAAATTATATTATATTGACTATAAATTGACAAATCCACTTGCCTTTATCAAATTAGTTGACTGTAATTCTTCCATGTACATACAAATATATAATATATGGACAATTTATGCCATATTTATTTTATATTTTCCTTTTTAATAATAAAGAAAAATATAAGGACAAAAAATATGACTTTCTTATTTTAAATATCTATAATATTTTGTAATAAGGATGAAATCAAATTATGTTCAGTTATAACTAATTATTTTAAATATAAATTATTTTATTATTATGTTATTTTTTATATAAAATTTAGTGATGAAATAATTAACATAAATCAGTACACAACGTCAGCATAATATTTATTTAATTAAAAGAAAAATAAAATAAAATATTTTTTAAAATATTAATTATAATATATTTTCAAATAATATATACCATAAAAGGGTTTTTTTACGAAATTTTGACATTCTAGAGATTTTTAAAATTTCTATATTTCAATTAAATAGCTCTCATATTGATTTTAGAGTCATTTTAAATATATATTTTCAAAAATTACATTAATGATATTTAATAATTTATAATATTTTTACAAATGATTTAAAATTTATAAAAATCCTATATCTGGAAAAGTGATTAAGATATTGTTTAAGATATGAAATTATGTCCATTTATTCATTGGTTATTCATTTATAGTAAATATATAGGCTCTTAAAGAGTAAAAACTTTGTTATTATAATGATTATCAAAAAAGGGTTAACATGGGTTAAAAAAGAGATAAGTCGAAAAACCAAATATAATCATGTAAAAATGTTATTATATAATTTTATTTAATCCTATTATAATCATATATGAAACAAATATCACTTTACATCCATTTCAATGTGAATGTTTTTTTATATTAATTTAATATTTTAGGAAATTCCAAGGATTACCATCGCCTCAATTGTAAAACAACATCATATTCTAAACATTTAATTACACTTAAAAAACATTTGGTTGATAAAATACCTACTAAAAAAATTAATTAAATCTCTCATTATGAGCTGGATTTTGTTTTTAATTATAAAATCATTCAATGAGGGCTTCAAAAATACACCAAAAGAGGTTTCCTGAAGAAGTGGTATTGTTATTAACATTTCATTTTCATAGTATATCATATTCTACCACATTACAATATTATTAATATATGATTAAATAATAACAAAATTATCATAAATATATTGATATGTTATTATATTATTTTAATAAAATATAATTATCTCCTCTTCCCTGAAATGGGAAATGAAAATGTGGATTGTGTATATGGAGGGCTACCACATCATGAACCGATATAATTTGTTTTCCATTACCACCGATCACAGATGTATACAATGATAAGTTTCTTATATATTAATATTAGTTATTAAATAATTATTCTTATAAAATCATAATATATCATATAAACTTTTACCATTCAATATACTGAAAAATTATAATGTCACTCATTTGAACATGTGGTCTACCCCCTCCAAGAAGTGATGTGATTTGTTTTTCATTTATGAAGTAAGTTGTTGCTAATAAAGATATATTTAATGAATATATATAATATATATGATATAATAATGATGAATTAAATTTGATTTAATATTTACCATCCTTTCCTTTAATCTACTGAAATGCGAAAATATTGTTCATGTGTACGTACAACTTACCATCTGCATCAAAGATGTATTATATTTTTTCCTATATCTACCTTTTATGGATTATAATAAATAAATATACAATGAATATATATTATATTTATATCATGGATAACATAATGAATATTATTGAATCATTATCAAAGTAAACATACAGAAACTACCAATCAAAATCATACAAGAAAAACCAAGTAGTTTTTTCCTAAAATAGTGATTTCAACCGAGAATTGTTGATAAATAGGTGAAAAAATGTTACAAGTAAACCATATATGTAAAAATATGTATGATTAGTATAATTTAATTTCTTTATAATAAACCTATATTTATTTTAATGGATGTTCAAATATGTATGAATAAATTTTTTACTTGTTGTATGGGATTTTCATCTCACATTTATTTCATTGAGAGCATTACCAAAATAACCGACATTTTTTCTGTGGTATACATAATTCACATTAATTTATATTATGATATTTATTTTTATTTAAATCATTATATATATATTTATATATGGTTATTTATTTCATGGGGATTATAATTCAATATTTTACAATGTGGTAAGGGATTTATGTAAAAATACCATTGTTTATTGGAATCATTTTTATTATGCTTCAAATGATGAAATTAATTGATCTAACACTCAATAATATCATGAAATTTATTATCTTGTGGTTATTTATTTAGAATACTTGATTTTATTTTATTTTTCTCTCTATAATAACTAAATAGATGAAAATAATGTTTATAAGAGAAATCGACTTTTTTTCTCTCTTCGATCAATAACTATTTATATTCAATGTCAATTTAAAAAAAAGGTTTTAAATTATATTTTACTATTATTAATTTGTTGGTTATGTATATTTTAAACCATATTTTATGGTTTACAAAAAATTTTAAATGAAATATTCTTATCGTTTCTCGAGTGAGGTACTTTTGACCTTTTTACCAAAAATGTGAAAGGAGCCTTTTTTAACATATATGACATGAATATAATTTCATGTTTTTGTCACCTATAAATGTGTACAAGATTACATTTTATCTTAATAATAATATTTTAAAATATAAAGTAATTTCAAAATATTTTTTGGATTTTTTAAAGTATATTTTTAATGTATAAATATTATTTTCCTCGAGAGTTATTTAATAATAATTTTATGTAATTTGTTTTCATTAGTAAAGAAAAACATTAGAATTGATTATGTTTTAGAAGTGATATAATTCAACTGTATCATGAATATAATTTCTCTAGACTATTTATGAATATTGATGATGAGATTTTTTTGCAACACATTAATTTTTTATGGGTTATGTTATGATGGATTGAGAAAATAATTATGAATCATATATTGTTTGTAAATGTTAATATATAATGATATAATGATTATTTCTGGAATATGTGGCACACTTATTTATGGTTTTCAATATTTTATATGGGTTATAGGCATTATATGTCCCTCCATTGCATTGGGTAAACAGTTAAATATTGTGATATAATTATTGAATGAAAGTCAAAATTCTATTTCTATTATAGGAAATAAGTCGATGTGCTTGGTACACTATGGGAAAAATTCGATGTACCTGATTAACTTTGGGAAACAAGTGGATGACATTATTCAACTATAAGAATCTATTGGTGATTCTTGATTTGTTATTAAATGGTAAAAGTGTAGATATACATGACCCACTATGAGTTGATATCCACAATAGTTAACCACTCCATGTTAAGTGGTTTATATACATATAGTGGTGGCCCACATTTATGAAATTAAATTATGATTTTTTTATTAATTTATAATAATTTATAACACATATTCTTCATGTCTTTTTAAATAATAAATCTTTATTCTACGACTCATTTTTATGATATTTATGATATTGGGTGTATAATCTAAATATTATTGTCATAATATTATTTCATTATTTGTATATTATTCTTTAATATGAGCATACATCGATATATCCCATGTTTAACCTTACAAAAAATTGATGATCACCCTTTATTATGTTTTCATTCCCCATGTTACGAAGATAATTTTTTATAATGATTTATCTATGAAGTGTAATAAATGGGAAGTTGCTTTTGGGAGATATTGAAGATATCTCATGAAATAAAAATATTATATATGTAGTCCCCAAATACATTATACCATTACATTCCTTATAATTTTTTTTCAAGTGTAATAAATCTTAATAAAAAAATAAATAATATTTATGTATGAAGTGAGTAGGCCAACAATTTTGGTTTCAAAGGAATGTTTTAAAAAATGTTTATATATCCAGATTGGAGGAATTTGTTGAAAACCCCATGTATATATATTTGTATGAGATAAAATCCAAAAAACATTTGTAAAGAGAAGATTATATTGTTTTCCTAACAATAAATCCTTATCTAGATACTACAAGTGTAATTGTTTTTGGCATATATTCACTTACCCGATACTACCCCAAAAAGTGTTATTCAATTATATCATGAAAATTATTCTATTTCATGGTATGTATACCCTTACTACGCTCATTATTTGACACACTTCAAGGATATTTCTAGGTTAGTTGTCATTTTATTTCTCAGGAACCAACCTGGGTCGAACCTAAACCAGTCACTAAAGTCGACCTATAAAATGGCACGAAGTGCATTCTCGATCCCCACATGATAGAAAATAGTGTCGGGAATCAACATTAAACAGGTGGGAATGGATTGGACCATTAATCAATAATATATAAATAAAAAAACGTAACCATGAAAACAATAAATTACTAGTAGTGAGAAAACAATGATGTAAATACCTATATGTGACCATATGGTCACCACCAACCTCAATCTGAAGTTGTGAAATACAGACTGAATCCAAGAAAGGCTCATCACCCAAATCTAAAACAAAATATAAAAATATATCCATTATTATTAGAACTCAGTAGGCATGCCCATAAATCTATCTGCATATGCAGTTCCTTTATATAAAATATTGATCAATTACATAATTGAAATACAATGTATAGAACAAGGTTTGTACCATTTTATTCTTTAATGTAAATCATGTTTTATTTCCATTTTCCATTTATAACTACTTTCTTATTCATAAATGATAAATTAAAATTTTATAGAGAAATATGCTATCTCTCACTTAAAAAGGATGAAAAAGGAGTGAAATTTAATTTATGTTATTTTCTCTAAATATTTTCAATATAACTCATCACTTTGTCAATGAGGATACACCAATAATGGAATAAAGGATAGAAACAACACAATAAGGGAAATAGAAAATATAGAACATGTATAACTATCTGAACAAGGCACCCCCGTCATCCGACATAGAAAACTATGTGCCAATATACAAAGTTGAACATAGGAGATTGAGAATAGTATAGAACATACAATACATGTCACTCATCCCAAATGCATTCCCGTCCTAATGATATCACAATATACAAATGATTGATCATCTCTCTACCTAGCCTGATCAAGGGCCAAATCCTACAACAATAATAACAAAAAACTCACTACCATAGGCCACTAGCATAATTTAAACTACTACAACAATTGTTCACCGAAAATTCACTTATTATGCTAGATTACCATGTATAGAATAAAAAGGTGGGTGAGTCAACATACACCCACCAATAAATCCAATTAATGATTTTCATCTTACTCCATTTACACACACACACTCCGGAATCACCCCTAAATCACTCTAAGGGATCTTCTCTCTCTTGACTTCAACCATCTCCACATGGTGGAAATCCTAGCAGAGGACCAACAATTCTCGTCAACATCTAACCAGGATAGGGATGCATATCACCAAGGGGTTTCAAAGTAATTAATTTTACAAAAATACCAAATGGACCTTAACAAACCATTTAACACAAAAATCATTTCCAATAGAATAAACACAAGGAAATTTTCAAAAACAAAATCCTCTTAAGAAACACATTTAAAAAACCCAGGTCATCATTTTAAATCTAACAGACATCTATAAATTCCAAAGGTTCATTTCAAAAGAATGTTGATGTGTAAACTGAACCCAAATATTTAATGAAATAAATTACAAGAAAATATATGCTCTAATACTAGATATAAACTTCTACTAACAATTATATATAAATTATTAATATGAAAACTAGGTGCGAAGAAACTATAAAAAAATGATTCTAAAATTTTAATGTAAATGCATAGAGATCAAACATCAATGTCAGACCAAACAAAACATTAAAACATTGGATCTTTATAACTAAGAGTTTCTTCTCCCCAACAGATTATATACATCTTCCCATTTATATACAAACACCTATCCTTTATGCACACACCTGCATGGAAATGAACGTGTGCAAGGGGATCCTTACATATATGATTACAGGCATATACACATCTCGACTCTCCTACATATGAATTTCCATATATATACATAGCCACACCTAGCCCAATACAAGTATATTCACTACCATTCTTGAAAATACACATAAAATTTGAACATATATATATATACACTTACATATGCATGAGAATGTGAGTCTCTATAGGCCCAGTGACTAGATCCAAAAAAGTAGTGGCCAAACCACCTTAATTTAGAAAAGTAATCCATAAACATCATAATATTAATAAATAAAAATAGACCAAAAATAAATAGCAATCATTATTTAGAAAAAACTGAATCGTTTATGAAACAATAATTTTATGAAAACATCGTTTTTATAAAAAACCACCATTAATTTGATAAAAAACAATACCATTTTTTCAAATTTACCATTGATTAATAAATTCCAGAATGCTTTGAAATTTTACAAGGAAACATATTCAATATAAACATTTTTATAGTGAAATCCCACATTTAAAACCCATTGACGATCTTGGTTCACTCAAAATGGTATTCCACATCATTTGCCTAATTTAAAAATTACATGTAAAGATGCACTAAAAAATAAAACATGCAGAAATGATCCATTCATTTATTTAAAAATCCAATATAAATTAATTATCACCTTCAGTTCCATTGAAATCACTATTCACACCTTTTTCAAAATCATAAAAACACTGCCAAGAAGTACCCTAATGTTGAACCGATGAAAACATAACCATGTCCTTTAGTAAATCCACATTCATCAAATACTAATGCCAAAAACACCTCTGAAATTTCTTTTTCACAACATTAAACATCTAATTTTACTATTAATATCCAAAATCACAATTAACCAAAAAAATTTGATACATGCATGCATATGAATAATTGAATATTCACATTAAATGTTATTTTTAACAAATTATGTTAACATAAAAAATACCATAATAAGAATCCTCAAGTGAGAATCTCATACAAAAATTATTATTATGAGAAAAATAGGAATTAAATCAAACACACTTAGCATAAACCAATAATAACATTAAAACACATATTTAACAAATTCTAATAACATGAAAATACCATAATCGAGTGAACTATTTCTATAATCATGGTGCAAAACAAATTTATAAATTAATTTAGGACATCCAAGAACTAATGGTTTTCACTGTAATGAAATGGGATGGAAATGCTTATTTAAATGGAGTGAGTTTGCAAAGGCCCATCAATGGAAGGGAATCAAGGCCCCATGAACAATCCGTAAAACCTGAGAAAAAGGAGGAATCTAATGATTAGTTTACCAAAAAACCTAGTGTTGGCCAGACCAAGCTTGGTGATGCAATGGAGGGAAAATGATGAAATGAGGTAGTGGGAAGAGGAAGAATGATTACCTCAAGTAGTAATCTACAAAATCTATAGGTGATCCAGTGGTTTTTCGGGATATTAGAGGTTCTCAAGGGAGTGGGGTGGTTAGAGGAGGTATTGCACCTGAATAAGAGGCCTGATGGAGGACCGCTGCATGAGAAGATGTTCGAGCGAGTGGGCGAGGTCAGACTATCGGAGCAGGTGTGGTGATATGGGAATACATCCACAAAGTGGGGAGCACGACGAGGGGAGGGGGAATAGGAACAACCCGTGTGATATAAAGAGAAGATGGAAGAAATAAATAAGAAAAAAAGAAAGTAATAATAGAAAATAAATAAAATAATGAGAAAGGAAAATGAAATAATCAATTGAAATTCTTACTAACAAAGATAATAATAATAATAATAATATAAATTAATAAAGTGATTTAAATAATAGATATTTATGGTCGGTGTGTGAAATCCCCCCCCCCCCCCGAGAGACAATATCTACCCCAAGATTGTCACTAAGACAAAGTATAACTAAAACTCAAGTACATTCCCGACCAATATTGAGAGAGGCCAAGAAACATGTCTGATCTTTCACTCCACTGGTCTCACCTGACCAATTGCAAAGAAACCATGATGTAAAAAAGGGGAGAACACATGAAATATATCCCCACCACCAGAACTCTATTAACAAGAAAATATTAAAACCCACACACATCAACCCGAGGTGGGATAATGTAGGAACTCTAAACCTGAACATACTGAATTATCCAAATGGGTTGAACAGGACTATTGAGTCTTAAACAGAAAACCACTACAAGGCCACCCAGCATAGTGGGACACCAAAACATAAAACTACCTATAACAAAACTATAGAACTATGAATTCCACAATCATATATAAGTATATCCATTAATTCTCATCCCTTAATTATCACTAATAATACTAGGACCAACCCACACAAGTTCAAGTAAACTTCAATGAAAAAACAAATGATTCTAGAGGACACATTCATAATAACGCGACTAATATGATCACAAAAGGAATCACTTTTACCGTAAAAGATGAACTTACAAAAATGGTAAAACATGAACAAGGAAATTCAGAATGTAATTGTTCTAAGATGATTAACAAAGAACCATGGAAAGGTTTTACATGCCACTAACACGATGACTGTGTGCATGATTCACCCTGAAACCTGATGTTTGGGATTTGATGTTTGAATCATCTTATGCCTCACAGTCTGACACTAGAATCACCCGATTAGAACTCCTTACTCTAATAGAGCTTCATATTGAACTTTCCTTATTGACTAGAATGGCCACAATTATGACAATGATTAATAGGGATTCGAAAAAGCGATCTTTGAATGCCCGAACAATACATAATGATGCACATAAAAAAGTGGTGTGACAAACAAGAATCCAACACTAATGAATGTAATTATTCATAAATTAGTTCATCTGGTACACCCCACTCACCATATGGGGAACACATACGAATGACGAGAGGTTATAGATTTTTCAAAAACATTCAATATGATTTTGAATCATTAAAGTGTCCAACACAGGCCTCCACCAACCACTAGACTGGTTATCAATGGATGAGATATTACCTTTTTTCGCCTTCACCTCCCCACGTATGATCCATTAGATGAAGTCGGACTTCAAAAACTCCCACATCATCCCAACTCCATGTGTGATGAGAAACTCCACTCTATTTGTCCATGGTTGGACCCTCCTCCATACCCAATACAATATGAACTTTCTCAAACTTGGGAGTCCCCAATAGCACATAGATATGCTCAACACCCCTCAAAAAGCTTTACTACCCCAATGGATATAAAATGAATCGAAGGACCAGCAACTCAAGATATAAACCAGAATTGGGAACGACTCATTAACAGATTCTGAGGAACATTATAGCTAGCTTAGTCAGAACCACATGAAAAAAATCAAAATTTTCATCAATCCAAACCACAATCACAAAAACACCCATGCCGAGAAACCGACCGGAAATCCAGATAAAGCTTAAATAAATCCAAAAGCAACAAACCAAGTCAATGGTAATTGAATCATAATTCAAACATATACAAACACTAAAAAATACCCACTTTTCAGGAAAAACTATGTCATGAAATCACTTTTTCATTCGAGTCATTTATAGAAGAATCAAGACAAGCCTTAAATTCCGCAGCCACACCCATGGAATCCTATGAACCACTACATAAGTTGTCATCCCTTTCCAATCCAATCACCCATATATATGTGTCAACTTTCACCACATGTTTACCCACACATCTACATATGATCCTATGGGATACCAAGGGTCACACATTCAAATCCTTTACCAAATCAAAACTTAATCCAAATTTTACAAAACCAAACACATCCTCATAAATAACCCACTTCACCTATTTCAAAACTACTTGAATAAAATATCATTTGTACTAAAAATAATGACATTAGAGAAAAATAACTATTAATCCAAAACCAACATTCATTCAAAAAACACTATTACAATAAAAAAGCACAAATAAAAATGAACAGCCAGAATGAGGAACTAGTTCTTATGCCCAACACGACGACATGGTAGTGAGCCATGCCCCATGTAATACATAACACCAGAGGACCTTGAAACATGAACTTGGGCTTCACATGGCACACTACTACATGTGGGGTCATTTTATGAAAATGATTCACCTCTATTGTCACCCCCAAATACAAAGAAAAGACAAAATAACCAAAACCCATACCACCCCTAGTAACACAGGTCTCATCAAGAGTGGTGTTAATATGGAACAGAACTGTATCCAACCTCCAGAGCCCCAACAATCCTAATCTCCAACTACCAGACAACCAAAGTAACAAGGGCTTACTACGATAGCATTTTTTAATGAACCAATATGGGTCAACCAAGAAATGGTCACCCGAGATGGCCCACAACATGGGCCAAAGGGCATTCCCAATCCCCACGAGCTATCCACTAGACTCGAGAATCATGATTAAAAAGGTTAGAATAGTTTATCCCATAAATGATAAAAATAATTAATAAAAAATGAGAAATGAAAAAAAAACTATTAGTTGTGAGAAAAATGTTTTACATACTTCCATATGACCATATGTGTCACCACCAACCTCAGTCCAACATCATGCTATGGTGGCCGAATCCAAGGAAGGTGTGGTACCCAAAGCTAAAAAAAGATACAAATGTAAGCGTGAGTATTAAAACTCAGTATGAAAGCCTAAATAATTTATTCTCAAATTAATTTCTATTAAATAAATTATTCATAAATTTCAGGTTTTAAATACAATGTATAGAACTAGGTTTTTTTAAATATTATTCTTTAAAATAAATCACGTTCCATTTCAATTTTCTATGTAAAAATGTGTTCATCTTCATGAATGATACAACACCATTTTATAGAGAATAATGTTTCCTCCTACATAAAAAGGAATAAAAAAAGTGATAACATTTTAATGTTATTTTCCATATAATTTTTCCAATCAACTAATCACTTTCTGAAAATGGTTACAATAATCAAGGATAAAAGGACACAAACAACACAATAAGTGAAATTGAAAATAGGAAAGGTGAATAACTAGCCAAACAAGGCATCACAATAATAATCCATAGAAAACTAAGTGAAAAAATACATGGGATAACATAGGATCTCAAGATCATTCTAGAACATAACATACTTGTGACTCATCTCGAAATTTATCCCTAAACGATGAAATCATAACGCCCCATCACCAGATCATCTTCCCACCTGGTCTGATCGAGTGACCCAATCCCATAGGTATAATAATAAAATTACCCCTACGGGGGTCCACTAGAATAATCCAAAATAGTTCATCATTCGTTAACTGAAAATTTTCTCTCTATGCTAGGTTCCCATATTTAGACTAAAGGGGAGGGGGTGAGTCATCAAATAATTACCAATAAATCTAACAAATTAATTTTCATCTTACACAATCAACACGTACACAAAAAATCACCCCCAAATCACTCCAAATGATTTTCTCCCAATTTCCTTAAACCATCAACACACTATTGATGTCCTGTCAGAGGACCACACATTCTTATCAACATCAAAAAATAAAATGGGTTCATCCCATATAAGGTTTAAAATGTAATTAATTTTAAAAAAGTACCAAACATTCCTCAATAAACCTTTTATCAAAAATTCATTTCCAATATAAGCAAGAAAAGACATTTTTAAAAACCAAAATCCACCTAAGTCAGTAATTTGAGAAACCCAAGTCAACCTTTTAAATATATCACACATTTATAATGGCCAAAAGACTATTTAAATAAACAATTGATTTGAAAACTCAACCCAATTATTTAATTCAATATATCACAAGAAAACATCCATCCAATTCAAGATAGGATATTTTACTAACAATAATATATAAATAATTAATATGAAAAATAGGTTGCAAAAACAAGAAATTAAATATTCTTAAGTTTAAAAGGTCAATGCATAGATATCCTACATCAATGTGTAACCAAATTGATCCTTCGGCCCTTGGTACATTCTATCTAATAGCTATTTCTCCCCCATTGATTATATGCATCTTCATATATATATATAGACACATATCCCCTATGTACACACCCATATGGCCATGAACGTGTGAAAGGGGATCCTTACATATATGAGTATATGCATATACCTGTATCCAATCACCTACGTATGCATTTCCATATATATAAATATGCACACCTATCCCCATACATGTATATTAACTTATATGGATGAATATACACATAATAGGAGAACATACGTACCTATATATAGATATATACTTGAATACGCATGCGTAGGTGAGTCACCTTAGTCCCGACAACTCGATACCAAACTGTAGTGACCAATGCACCATAATTAAAAAACGTAATACATAAAAATCATAATACCCTAAAATAAAAATAATCCAAAAATAAGGAACAAACATCATTTAGAAATAAACAGAATCATTTAAGAAACGTTGATTTATGAAAATCCTTATTTCCATCAATAATGAGCTTTCAATTTCACAATCAGAAAAACCACTTTTCAAATTCTTTTCCCATTGATTAATCAATTCATGAAACCCTTTAAAATTATCACAAGGATACATATTCAATTATGTTTTTTTGGAAAGCCCTTTTTAAAACCCACATATGATCCATGTTCAGTCAAAAAGGTATTCCACATCATTTTCATAATTATAAAATCACATTTAATAATGAAAAAAAAGCAACATTCCAAAATTTTCTATTCTAATTTTTAAAACACACTATGATTTCATTCGCACATTAAGTGACTTTGAAATCACATTACACGCCATATTCATAATCATAAAAACACTTCCCATAATTTCCCTAATAAAAAAATCATGAAAACATAACCATGTCCTTTAGAAAATACACATTCATCACATACTCAGGTCAAATAACACTTCCAAAATATATTTTATACCACATAAAACGTCTAGTATCACTATTAAAATCCAAATGACTTTTAGAAAAAATTGATAGGTTTATACATAAGTAAAATTTAATATTCACTTCAAAATATATATTTAAGAAATTATGATAACATAAACAAAGACCACAATAATTATCTTTATGTGATAATCTTATACACAAAAATTTATTAATAAAATGTTGGGAATTAAATCAAAAACACTTCTCATAAATAAAGAATAACATTTAAATCCTATTTTAACATGTTCTACTAACATGAGAATACCCTAATTGAGCTAACTATGATTATAAACGTGGTGGAAAAAACATTTATAGGTTAATTGAAGTTATAAAAAAACCAATGGTTTTCAATGGATAGAATAGGGAGGGAACTACATACATCAAAGGAATGTGTTTGCAATGGAGATTCAACATAAGAAAAAAAACCCCCATAGATAAGACGCACACCCTGAGACCAATGGAGAAGTCAAAAATGTATTTACCTGAAACCCTATGGTTTGGTCAAACCAAACGGTGTGACACGTAGGTGGTAAAACACTGACATGTCTGAGGTGAAGAGGAAGAGATATTACCTCGATGATCTGACTGCAATACCAGGGCGAGGGGGGGGGGAGGGGATCTATTGGATTCACCGAAGAAGATAGGGTTGTGTGGGAGTGGGGAGGTCAGAATATGTGTCACACATAAAGAGGACGACATCCAGATGACCATTTGTGCTAGTGAAAGGCTGAGCGATGGGGTAGGGTGATTTTAACCTACCAGAGCCAGAGAGGTGAGAGGGGATGTCGACCATTAATGGGGGATCACGACGAGGGTTAGGGGAAGGGGAATAGCCAGTGCGAAAAAATGAAAAGTGGGGAGAAATAATGAAGAATAAAAATTAACAATGAAATGATAAAAACTAAAATAAAGAATAAGGAAAATAAAAAAACATATATAAAACAAAATTAATAATAAAATAATTAAAATTTTTTGATTTTCAAGGTCGTGCTGTGAAACACATTACAATGCATAATTAATGATTTGAATAGATTATTATCCCGTATGACCTCATTTAAATGTAATGTTTTAATTATTTAAATGAAGATATCATGATTTAGATATCCTAGGAATTATATTCCATGATTTCTATATATGACTATTGGCAGTAAATTTTTTTTATTAGGTTTTAGTCAATGGATGAAACCATAATGTTTTTTGAAATTTCATGTTTCGGTAATATGATGATGAGAATCAATGTAGGATGATTAATAATTTGAAATATATTATTATAATGAATTATTAGTTATCACAATATATGATGTGAAAACTATAACTCAACCAACTCTTAGACTCACCAAATAAGTGAATGATGGATTCCACAAAGACCTAAGGTGGTGGAGACTATAGAAGAAATCAATCTCAATATCCATAAGATTATATTATTAAATAAAGGAACCCATGGGAATGTATCAAATGAATAAGAACATGTTTTATGTGTAGAAATTAATTAAATAGAGAACTAAATTGGGTAGGAAAAATGAGAGTTTCAATAGAGAGAAATAAATTTCATCCATGAGATCCATTTATAGTTTATGGTATTAATTCTATGTAACCTTGGAGTTACCCAGGTCAATTGACTCTTTTCAAAGTCAAATCCTAGACCAATGAAGGACCGATGTTATACCCATCATTGAAGTGAAATGGATTATGTATTGGTGTAATGAGATTCAAGAATAAGGATGTATAAATATTTTTCAATCATTGAAATATTGAATCATTGTGTTAATTTTGAAATCATATATTTATTGTTGTAAAAATTAGTTAATATTTATGGAAACCATCATGGGATTCAAATTTTAAGGATTGCTATAACAACAATCCCATAAATACTCTTTGTAGGTTTTATGTGATGTGACTTTATTGTTTTTATTGTTATTTTGGGATATTTGTTTCATGGATAACTTATATGTATTCCTTGGGTTCTACATAAAATATTATTTTATGAAGAATTATTTTTTTGTATGTTTAAAATTATTGATGGCTTTTAGGGGTTATATGATCTTTGATGATTAAGGTTAATTTTAAGCAAGTAAATCAAATTTATAGGTGAATTTATAATAATTATAATAATTTAGTTTTGGTATAAATAAAAACATCTAGAATCCATAAATTATATGGGGATATAACCCACAACATAAGGTAGATAATGGTGTTACACTTACCTTTAGATGACATGACATATTGGTTATTTTAACAGTTTTTTAATAATTTTATAAATAATGATTATGATTTTTTGGAATGATATTTTTTTATCATAGGGTAGACTACAGAATTGAATATAGAGTTTGTGATTAATGATATTTCAAAATAAGGTCACTATTTTGGAAACCATTAATGATTAATGCAGAAATAATGTTATTTAATTTTATTTGAGGAATGATGTTTTAATCATATTTTGGAATCATATATGATTCAAATGAAACATTATAATGATTTTTATTATATATGGATTCTATTATCATATTTTAGAGATAATATAAATAGGGAATTTACATTTTGGAATGAGTAATTAAGAATTATAGTTGTTAATTAAAGATAAAATAAAAATTCATCATGGATAAATATGTGATTAAAGAATTATATTTTTTTCTATTAAATTTTTTTATGAAAGAGATATAATAATATTAAAATTAGTAACGTATCAAATAATAAATTATTAACATTGGGGATTATTATTAAGATTTTTGTTATTAAGGTTGTATTTATTCATTTGACAGTTTATTAATTTTTAGAATTATCTTATGATAAATGTTATATTTTTGGTTAATTTATATATCACGTTAGATCCTCTTTTTATCCACTTTTGTATTATGTAATACATTATAGATTAATTTTACTGTGTAAATCATAAAACTTTAATCTTGAATAATCATAATTTGTTGCAACATATGCGGTTGAAGTGTAAATCGATTAATGAATTATATTATAGATGTTACATAAGTATATATCATTATGTTCTCAGCCTATATAGAGATTAAATTACATAAATCTAAGAAAAAGTTCTATAAACAAAAATAATATTCCATTATGATCATTTTCAATGAATTTATTGGCATTTTCATAGCTTTTTGATCATTTTTTTCCATTAACTTTCTCTTGATCATTTTCTTTTTTCTGTTCAATTTTCTCTATCACAATCTATTTTCTTATTGAAATTTATTTCTACTCAATTTCCATGTTTTTTTCTCTTTGATTATTTCTTATTTGGATACCTAATTTTGTTTTATTTCAATATAACCTACATATTTACCTTTCATTTTTTTTAAAATAATGATTTCTTAAACCATTTTACAATATTAGGATTAAAAAATGTATATTAATATGACAAATTATTTATTTCCAAGATAATTTTAAAATTAATATAAAAAAATTATTTAATGGGGGAGAATGTTAAACTTGAGTTTTTTAAAAAAAAGAATATTATATTAAATAGTTGATACGATACACACCACTAGGTATAAATAAACCATGGAAAATTACTATCTAAATAAAAATGTTAACACCTAGCCACTAAATTGGTGGGTATGAATATTAATGACTAAATTAAGATATATATATATTTAAAACATGTATAAAAACTAATTTCTTATAAAATTTTGGTAAATGAAGATAAAATTCATTTTAAAGTAAAACAATGTGTCTCTTAAATACAATTTTTATGTGTGTAATTTATTTTTGTCATGAAAAATTAATTTAATCTCTAAAAATTACTAATTTTAGTCAAATATATATCATATATTAAATAAAATGGTTTATCATTCAACTAATATGTTTTATATGTATGAAATAATAATAAATCTTGTTTTATGCTAAAAATTGAATTTTTAAAAAATATATGTTTCATAACATTTTTTAAAATTATTTTGAAAATAAATTTTACAACATTAAGAGTTTTTTTCAAGAAATATAAAATTAATTTTTTTAAATAGTTATTCCAGAATTATATTATAGAGTATGATTCGTAATTATCTTAAAACCTTAATTTTTCGATTAATAGTGAAAAATATTTTTTTTAAGAAAATTCTATTTAAAAGAATTCATAATGAAAATTTTCATTTTAAAATAATTTTAATGTAAAATTAGATCAATTATACTATTATTAATCCATCATAGGTCACTAGAACCAATTTTATGTTGAGTTTTCATAAAAAAAATTATTCTTCAGAAAAATTTTTCATTGAGAACTCTCTTTTTATCCCATTTATAGGATTAATCATAAATTTAATTTTTTTCAATTATATGAAATGAATTTTATATAATGTATTCTATACTTATAATCAAAATTATAAATATTATTTAATATTTTTAACTTAATACCTATCATTATGAATAGTATCTATAGTATATATTTACTATCGTGATAAGGGTAATCTAAGAAATTACATTTAATAAAATATTATAAAGACAAAGCATTAACCCCATTATTTTAAATTATTCTATTTTATGATCATAATTCCTCTATTTCCATACAGTTCATGAATATATAGCCACATTGTTACATATTTCTTTTACTATGTCCTTTATAAAAATTAGCTAAACTATAATGAAAAAAATGTCACTTTATTGCATTTAATATCTATATAATTTCATTATAGGGATACAAAAAATTGTGTTCAGATATAAATAGTAATTTGAAATAAAAATTATTTATCTTCATGATCATTTAATTCTAATTTTTAGTGATGAAATAATTTCTGTATAAACATGCACAATGCTGACACAACTTTATTTTAATTTATAGATAAACAAAATAAATGATTTTAAAAATATAAAAAGTAATATAATTTGAAATATATATTTCCATAAATTAATATTTAAGATAATTATAACATTTTAGTGATGTTTTAAATAATAATATTTTAATTATAGTAGTATCATATAGTTCTCAATCTCAAATTAAATAAATAGTTCCAAATATGACATTAATTATTCTTTTAATTATTATTAATTTATTAAATGTTTAAAAATTATTAAAAACATATTCATAGGTCAATTTATTTATATATAGTTTAAAACAATAAAAATAACCATTTATTGATTAATTTTTCTTTTATAGTAACCATCTTTACCCATAAAAAGTAAAAGCCTTATTATCAAAGAAATTATCAATAAGGGTTTGACAATATTTAAAACAATCAGTTGTGGGTAAAAATATAATATGAACATATAAATATTTTATTTGATGATATTTTTATACCAATACTCATCATAAATTATAATTATATTATTTTGGATACATTTTTACACAAAAATTAATTTATAATAATTTAATACTTTAATAATTTTTATGTGTTCCCCTCCCCTCCCATATAAAAGGGAACATATTCTATTTTTTTCATCACAAATGAAAACATTTTTTTTTAGAAAAAACATACCCAAATCTATTCCACAAATTAATAATCATTATTATTATTCTATGTTTTCATAATAATAACATACAAATTAAGGATTTTGATATGAATATAAAGTGATTTTCTGGAAAAGTAGTATAGTTCTTAACCATTCATTTTTTGTTTCGTTTATTTTTCTACCTCATTAAAATCATGATAACTCATTGATCCTAGAGGCCTAGAGCCTGTACCATTCATTAAAAAAAATTCATAATTACAATGAATCAAATCCTGGAGGACTAATCTACTAAGATGTTTTTGAAAACCATATTACATACATGATACCCATTTTACATTAGGAAAAGAGAAAAAAATAATACATGATAAAGATATAAACATCATTCCTGAAACTCATTCCACAAATTCATCATAATATCGTGGGAAAAGGAAAAAAATAATGGTGAGATCAAATTCTAGGTAATTAGAATCATATTTTTTGGAAAAAATCCATAAACGTAACATTTACCCATTTTTTGATTTCTTATGTTTAATGATAATTCTTGTTTCTATTGCAAGTGGAGCTTGGCAGTGATTGCACAAATGAATTGACCGAATGATCCATGATTAAAATAAGTGCCATGATATGAAATTTGAAATGGTGATTTGTTATATAGAGAGAAAATTGATGGAAATTTTAGAGAATCTCAATTTCAGCTGATGTGGTGTTGAATTCGTGAAGATATTTCGAGGGTCGGTGGAATCGCCTATAAATAGGCCTCAACCCCCAGATATAAGTATAGAGTTTTTGATGAAAAATTTGTTTCTCTTCTATCACAAATATATTTCACAAAGGTAGTGTGATTTGTGACAGTCGGGAGCTTCACAACAGTTTATCTAGCTCTGCGATAGAGGTCTATTCTGTCTTGGCTTAGTGAGTTCCAAGAAGGAAGTCACATTGTGACAACTTGAGCACTATGATGTCTTAAGTTCTATGATGTCTTGTAATTTTACAAGGACTAAAAACAAAAAAATAGTGTGATCTACAAGGAAGAGAGCTCTGTGAAGGTGTGTTCTCTATGAAAATGTAGGGACATCGTGAAGACTTGTTTGAGCTTCACGAAATTTGTAGCTTCACAAAGTACAGTTATTTGGGAAGGAATTTCCAATGTGTTTTGCCTAGTGATCAGTAGAATTATGGTACTCATCAGTTGATGAAATTTGTATTTCAATAAAAAATCTTTATATAGTGTAAGATGCATTCATTAGTGATAATGAAGAGACCAACAGGTTTATAAACTGTGAGTGGTTCTTCTGAAAAAGAAATAAAGACATTTCTGTTTAGAGAGCAGTGAGTTCTAAAATTGCGAGAGGTTGCAAACCAAAAGAGATATTGAGTCCTCATCAGACTTTTAAATATCATTCACTTATTGTGGATTTGGTTCATCAGGACATCACCAGTGTATGGTCCTTGGACATAGCGCAATGAGGGTGAACCAAGAAAAATTGGTGTGTCATGTGCGTGCTTTAATATTCATTCACACTCTGTAATGATTTTAAGAGAGAGAAGATGGTATTGTCTAACAAAAAACATGATCAAAAGGGGAAGTTGTTTTAATTTTACATACCTTGATTCCCCCCAGGGTATCTAGCCTAGTGGACCTAATAATTGGTATCAAGGGGAATGGTTGATATAAGTATTTCTCTCTAATGGGTTTATTAATCCAAAAGGGATTTCGAACTTCTATTAGAAAAAATATTATATATGGAAGAATCGGGTGGAACACTACTTCTGATCTTTGATAATGGATGTGTATATAGTTTCAATGCATTGTATAATAACTGGTATTAATAGTGGTTCAAAATCGGAAGCTGAACATAAAGAATTGGATACTGATGCCAAGGGAATTAATGATTTTGGGGGAGCCCAATAAAATGGAATATATTCAAAATTTATGTCATAATAAACCACACATGCATTGTGGGAAAAGATATTGAAAATATATGAAGTAGATACAATGGTCAAAGAAGTTAAGATGGAAGTGTTGTGGAATAAGTATGATGATATGACAATGATCCTGAATGAGTCTATTGATGCATTCTTTGACTGGGTAAATGTTGTAGTGGAATAAATGTGTGATCTTAGAGATGTTATTTAAGTCATAAAGATTACGAAACACATCGTGAGTAATCTTCTAACTCGGTTCAATCAGAATGTTTCATTTTTCAGAGATAAAGACCCAAAAGAGTGGATGTTGGATAACCTGCATTTCACCATTGTTGCATATGAAAAGTGAAATGATGCTAATGATGTTGTGGATAAGGGTTTTCCCAATGAATTATATTTCAAGCCATGAAGAAGATCACAATTTAAGATTATAAGGAAGAAGAAGAGTCAATGAGGTGATGGCATTCCTCTCCTCAATCTTCTAAGAGGAATAAGAAAATTTTAAGAGAAACATTCACTTGAATGTTTTCTATGTGGAAAGGTTTAATATATTGTGGAAAGGTGCCCCATGAATATTCCAGAAGATTATAAAGATAACATTGATATTTTCAAGAAGAAGTCTTCCATCTATGTGAAAGGATGGAAATAGTTCAAAATAAATTTCATTAAGAATAATAATATCCTTTCACAAGAATGGGGCATTTTGGATGAGTCTGAGGTTTATGAGGTTTAAGAGATTGATAAGTACACAAATCGTGTAGAAAATTTTATGGTGGAAGTTGTCAGGATTAATCAAAAAAAGGAAAAACCGACATTGATGAAGAAGAATAAGTTGAGTGAAGAGTTGATATAAAAGATGATTTAGAGGATGGTCTTGAGGAGATAGATGTTTGGAGAGCCAAAATAAACAAATCCAACAATGTTTTTCATGATACCAAATTCTATATGCAGCTGCGGGAAGAAGAGAAGTCTGAGTTGATGGAAGAATTTAAGAAACTCAAGTCATCAAAACTAGAGGACTTAGAATCAGTTAGTGTGTGAAAAATCAAGTTTGAAGAACTGAAAAGGGAGATCGATGGATTGAATAAGACAAGTAAATATCAAACATTGAATATTTATAAACATTAAAATGATGTTGTCAGAATGTGGTAAAACTTTAAGTATTATGAAAAACACTTGATTCCTACTGGGAAATTAGGAATGTATATCACTCAGAAAATAGAGAAGCAGAAAGTTAGGAATAGTGGTTAAACATAAATTATGCATCAATTATGATTATATCCTAAATTCAATGGTGTGATTGATCTAAAACAAAACACTTAAAAAATTTAATTCATACCACACGAACCTATTCCAAGATTGAAGGTTGATTTTGTCATAAAGAAAAATCGGAATATTTAGTGTCGCTAGGGGGAAACTAGCATTGTAGAAGAGAAAAAATGGAATGCACCTTATATCAGTTGTTATTATTGTGCAAGGATGGGACATTCACTTGTGTGTTCCATAGCCAAGAGATATCCAAGGGCACAAGAATAAAGGTTTCAACCAATTAGATAATGGTTCTCTTGAACATATTTTGAAGGAAACAATTTTGTGTGTGTAGGATTTGGGCACATGGATAGATATTATACATCGATCATACAACGGATTGTGCGAAAGTAGAATCCAAATGTTTTCAAGCAGCAGATCAATAAAAAAACAGGTGAGCTGAAAATGAAAAATAGGTTTTCTTCTTTGAAAGATGATTTTAGTCTATCATACACTAAGAATGATTAGATGTATAAATCTATACTGAAAGTGAAGAAAAAAATATGGACCAAGAAAAAAAAGGTTTGGAATGCCGTGGTGGAAGAGATTTCCATTATATTATCAAAAAATTCTTATGTGTGGATCTTTGATAGCAGTTTCACATATCAAATGAAAGGTAATAAGGATCTTGTTATAGTCATAAAATATGACAAAGAAGGAGTTTTCATGTTGGGATATTATGAAGGCATTAATATTATTGGCTCACGAAAGGCCAGGTTTGGGGGTAAAGATATGATACGTACTGATGTCTTAGTAGTAGAAGGCCATAGTCCCAATTTCATTAGCATCAGTCAACTATGTGACATAAGAAATTCTATAAGGTTTACTAAAAATATGTGTATCATCAATGGAAGATATAGAGAATTAATTCTACAGGGATAAAGAACAAAAGAAATATATACTCGGTAAGTGGAAGAGATGATATGTTCTTTCTGTCCAAAGAGGACAAAAACAAGTTGTGGAAAAAACAACTTGGTCATCTATGCCTAACATCCCTCGATAATCGTGTAATTTGTGATGAATTTGGATAGCTACCTATGCTATACGTTATCTTAATCACACGTGTGATGCATTCCAACAAGGAAATATCATCATAAAGACGTATAATGAAAGGGAAAACATGAAAACAAGAGTGCTTGAATTAGTACATGCTGATGTTTGTGGGATTATCAAACCAAGAGTAATTGATTGAAAGAGGAACTACATACTTTTAATTGATGTATATATCATAATGACATTGGTATTTGTTATTTTCTATAATTTTGATGTGTTCAGCTACTTAAAATAGTATTAGAGGGATTTTGAAAGGATTATTGGACAAAAAAATCAGATGTTTTGTAGTGATAATGGTAAAGAATTTACAAACAGTCTGCTGGGAACCTATCTCGAGAAACACGGGATACGACATAAAGTTTCATTACTAAGAACCCCCGAATATAATGGACTGGTTGAAAAGATAAATAATATTATCAACAACATGGCTAGAACAACGCTCATAGAAAAAGACCTACATGATAAAATTTAGAAGGAAACAATATTTACATTGGTATACATTCCTGAAAGGGCTCTGTTGTGTCCAATAGAAGGAAAGACTCTGTAGTTGAGAGAAATGACATCACTATTATGGAAAATGATGATAATATTTAACATCACACTGAAGAATTTCCTAATGAATGGAATGAGGAGTAAGGAAATGGAGGAGGAATAGAAGTGGCTAATTCTAATTCATAAGAAGATACTAATGATGGTAATGAAAAAGAAAAATATGTATTTGCACTGATTCTAAGGAGTCTAACTGAAATTGATCGGCAGAATATCATTGGTGATTAGTTAGCTCATGTTCAGGAAAGAGGAATGAATTCACTACAGCGGCCATATTTCTTATCTCAGGTTAATCCTTAATGCATTAATGACACAGCTGAAAAATAAAACTGAGTTCAGGGTATGAATGAAAAGCCAGATCAGATTGACAAAAATCAAACACGAGATATTTCTTCGAAGCCATTATATAAAAATGTCCTCAGGACTAAATGGGTCTATCACAGTAAGATGAATGAATATGAGACAATGATTTAAAAAAATGCATGACAGGTGTGCAAAATATACTCCCAGATAATGGTAATAGTTTTCGATGAGACATTTCCATCGGTTTCAAGGATAGATACTATTACATTATTACCATCCATTGTAGTGAAATTGAATATCAATGTGTTCTAGATGGATGCCAAATCTACATTTATGAAAGGGATTCTTGAGGAAGATGTGTGTATTGAGAAGCCAGATAGTTTTTTCATTCTTGAGGATTTGAACAATGTTTTTTGGTAGAAGAAGGCATTATATATACTGAAACATGCACCGAGAGTATGACACTCAAGGTTTGATCAATATTTGAAGAATCCTGGTTTCCATTCTAGTAGAGTTGATTATAATCTCTATTTCTACAACTAATGTAATAAAATTATTAATGTGATAGTTTAAGTCATTGACATAATATTTGTAGAATCAGATGAAGCATAATGTAAACTATTTTCCAAATTCATGAAACATGAGTTTGAAATGTCAATGATTGGTGTGCGAACAGTTTTTCTTGTTTTATAGGTGACACAAGAATGTAATGGAACCTTAATTTCTACATCCAAATATAAAAATAAGGTTATGAGAATATTTAGAATAGAAAATTACAAGGAGATGAAGACTCTGGTTTCTACCCATATGAAATTATAAAAAGATGATAATGGAAAGCTAGTTAATATTATAGAATATTGGCTGATTATTGAGAATTCATTATACTTGATAGAGTTGAGACCTGATATTTTTCATCACTACATGAAAAGCAGTGCGATTTCAAAGAAATCAAAATGATAGTCACACGATTTCACTTAAAATAAATCTTCGGTATATCAAGGTAACGATGCATTTCGAAATGATATATAATGGCAAATATCAGTAAGAGTTATTTGGATATACTAATTCAGATTGAGCTGGTTCTGCGTATGACTAGAAATCAATGTCAGGATGTTCGTTCAATCTTGGTTGTTTGTGTATATCTTGGCTAATAAAGGTACAAAATCGAATTTAATTGAGTACTAAAGAAACTAAGTATATTGTTTCAACTCAAGTTTGTACATAGTTATAATGGATGAAGCAACATATCGATGATATCGGCATTGAAGTGTAGTATCCGAAAAAAATTTAGTGCGATAAGTCAAGTGCATTAAATATCAGAAAAATTATTCTCTATCACTCAATGATAAATCACATAGAAATAAAGTTTCAATTTTTAAGGATAAGGTTGCGCAAGGAATCATGAATTTGGAGTATGTGCCTATAGATCAACAGGTCGTAGAAGTTCTGACGAAGACCTTACCAAAGGAATCTTTTGAGAGGCATCAACTGGTTCTTGGAGATTAGTCAACTCCTCTCACTTGAAATTGTGTGGATTCGCCCCCACCACCTCATCGAGGTATGGGGTGTTTTTATCTACTGCTCTCATATGTGTTATTTCCATTTTATTAGACATAAAAAGAGTGAGCTTTGGGTTCATTGACCAAGTGGAATAAATAGTGACTCCTCAAGGGGGAGAAACAATGGATAAATAAGGGAGAAAATGAATTAGTCAATAACATAGGGAGAAGATGAAAGTTGTAGCAGTGAGATAGGGGAAAAATGAAATTGGGGGAGAGTATTAAATATGATGATGCTAAACGAGATTGATCAGAGAATATATATCACCAATGCTAAGGATCATAGTAAAAGTAGAAGAGTGATGTTGGGATACTGTCAAAATGATTCTAGCGATCATAAATTGGTATCAGTTTGGTTTCAACAAAATATGTCAGAATTGAAGTGGTTAATTAATGAAATTTTCATACTACAATTGTTTCTAACATCGATCATTACTCATGTGCGCTTAGAGTATATGGTGGGTGAATCATTGGTTGCTATCTGAATCGCAATAGGCCAAGGTTGGTACATGATGGAAGGAGACTCAATGTGTTATGAAAGTGTAGAAAATAATTTTGAGATGAATTGTTAACAAAACCAAATGGGAGATTGTTGGGAAAAAATCCTTAAAGGTAATAGTGCATCATTTTTGGGTTGCATGTGTTTGTTGAAAATTCTGGTTTCTATGATGAATTTTAAAGTTCCAGTTATGTTTTTGACAATCCATGTCGACAATGAACCATGAAAAAGGAACAAAAGATTTAGAGGCGGTACAAATTAATATATTAAAGGTGGCACCATTTTCCTGTGTTTTCCAAATTTCAGGGGGTCCAAAATTTGGAATTTAGTGGGAATCATAAAATATTGATTTCATTGAAGATATCATCAAAATATGGAAAAGCAATGTGTTTCATGAATATGGGCTTCTTGATGTATATTTTTCTGATACATGATGAAATTTTACAATGATCTTCATGATTTCGATGAGCTTCAAGAACGAAAGATTTGAAGATCATTGTAACCGCAAAGTGTTGTTTGAGTGGAGATTCACGAAAAAGGCACAAAGGAATTTGGAAATGATTTGTGGTTACAAAAAGATCCACAATCTGAAATTTGACATGGGGATTCAAGATATAGATAGAATTTTAGTTAAAATTTCAGAGCTTCATGATTTCTGCAGATGCTGCGCTGACATCATAAAGAAGGTTCAAAGGTAGTTGGAATAACCTATAAATAAACCTTAGACAACTATAGAGATGTACAGAGTTTTACGAGAACAAATTTTTGTGCTTGAATCACAAATGAGGTTTGCGAAGGTAGTGTGCTTCTAAAAATATAGGAGCGTTTCGTCGGCTTATCTATCTCTGTTAAAGATGTGTGTCCCATGATGGATCTTGGAGCTTTGTAAATGAAGTATTTTGGTGATAAATTGAGCTATATAATGACCTAAGATCTATGAAGGCCTGATCATTAGAAAGGTACAAGCTATATAATGTACTGTGCTCTATGAGATAGTGATATCTACGAAGGCATGTGCTTTGTGAAGAGGGAGGGACTTCGCGAAGGCTAGTTTGAGCTTGGTGAAATTAGGATCTTCCTAAAGTAGTGTTCTTTCGGAAGGAAATTAAAAAGTGTTTTTCCCAATGATCTGTAGAAAAGTTTTATCATCAATGGATTAAATTAAGAATTCAGTAGGGAATGTACATATTTTTGAGGATGCATTAATTAGGGATAATAAATAGACCTACATGTCTATAAACTGTGAGAGGATCTTCAGAAGAATTAGTAAGCACATTTCAGTTGAGGGAGTAGTGAGTTATCAAATTAGGATTTGTTGAAAACTAGAAGGGGAAATTAGTCCTCTCCAAACATGTAAATAATATTGCGCTTATAGTGGATTTGGTACATCGACACATCACTGGTGTTTATTCATTGGACGTAGCCTACTGTGGATAAAACAGGTAAAATTCTTGTTTCTTTTTCATTATTTAAGATTGATTCATACATTAAAAATTAATGAAGACAAACAAGCGGATTTTGTCTAACAAAAAACAATATCTAATGGGGATGTTGTATTAATTTTTCATACCCTGATTCACCCACCCTATAAGGGTATCTATCCTAGTGTACCTAACAATTATGTCATAAGTAATCATGATTCAATAAGTATAATCAATATTAAAAGTTAAATAATTTAACACAGTTTCCATTTTATCAATTTGAAAAGGTATAATCAATATGGGGATGCAAATAATTAAAACACATGACTTTTAATAAAAAAAATGAGAATGAAATAAATCCATGAAGAATTGGAAAGCCAAAATATCATATATAAAAAATAAATAAATTTGAAAGAAGGAAAAGCTTGATTTTGGGATTCCATGTTTTCTAGCTACATGACACCTTTACCAACATGCTTTATTCGGAATATATTTTAAACTAATATAATTTGGAAAAATGATTTGTCTCATAGGGACATATTGATCCATCAAAGGTCTATATATAACTAGAAGTCAAAAATTTTATATTATTCCATTGAATTACATATATATCAAATAATCAATTTCCTTAATAAACAATGTTCCTTATCATCAAATATCCATATTGAATTAATAATACATATTTACAATTAATTCCTTAATTAATATAATATCATTAAAATTCATCACCATATGTAAAAACGGAAAACAGTTTAAGAAATAATCATTTAAATAAGACAATAATATAGATATTTCATATTAATTTAATTTCCAATTATAAGTGATTAACATAAAGTAATAGTTTCAAGGTAAAGTTAACTATGACAAAATAATGTGTGACTTCAAAATAACTATTAGCACTTGGTAATTTTCAATTTGAAACCCCTTGTTTGATACAATTAAAAGTATAAACTTAAATCCCAAAAATATAAAATCATACAAGATATAATTTATCAAAAGGAATATTAGATACACAACACAAATTATGTAACAAGTTAGTATGATATTTCACTCATAGATGTAAAAAGTGACATGAGAAATAATTACCTTATGATTTCTTTTGGTTGAACGCTATTTAACATGATTTATAATTGTTTTTATAAATTCATTTAATTATATAAAAACTATATTAACATTAATGATATCATATATGATCCCATTATAAATTATGATTATCATTTTCTTCTCATTCTTTCGTTATTTTTATTATTTTGGGTGTTAATTACCTAATATTTTAAGTATAGATCGAAATTATATTTCAAATTAAAATTAATTATATCTTGATTTCATCATATATTTAATTTAAAAAATGATATATATTCATTTTATTTGTATTTTTATTAATACTTAATGTTTGTATATAGTAAATGAATTCCACCATTTATAGGGATAGTAGGTTGTATGTGTCCATGAATGGTGCTTTAATTTTCGTATTATATTAAAAGAAAGAAAAGTAAAAATAATATATGTATTATAATATTATTATCATATTAATTTTATTTTTATGATGTGTTTTAACTAAAACCAACATTAATACATACCATTTAATGTGTGAATGAATCACATCGCTATGAGGAGTTGGTAGTCTATGCGTCCAATAACTATGTTATCATATTCCCACAAAATATAAAGCATGATGGTATGTGTTATATAAATACATATATAATCTTAAAGATTGTATAATTACAATTTATATCATATATAAACATTATATCAATAATTATTTTAGTACCTGAAATGCTTTAATGGGATATTAAACTACATCTATTGACAAGGTGGTAGTCTTTTGAACACACGAACGATAATTGTGTGTCCCATTTGGTGTAGGTGTGTGCAGGTGTACTTCATACCATTATGGTAAAAAATATCATTATATTTATTATACTAGTATATATATATATATATACAAGATATATAAACAACTAATGGATTGGAGAAAGTAATGAAACAAAAGTGATCGTTGGAGAATGTTACCTCTTATCTGGGAAACACCTTTTGGCTTATACCAAAAGAATTCCCTATATTTATTTATTTAAACATTTTGGTATCTAAGATTAAGGTATGTATTTTAAGACCTTTTTATTTCATGATTTTTGGGATCCAATGTGTTTTGTTATGTGTGAGTAAGGGGGTGATTGAATTCCTTTTTTAGTGGATGAGGAGTGGCATTCTTATAAATACCAAAAGATGAACTATTCTATGAGGTATCCCTTACCTCATTCTCTATTAAATGGAAAAATAATATATTAAAGTAGTTTTATGTTCAATAAGTACATCTGTCACACCATAATATGTGCATTCATATAATTTATTTTCCTTAATTTATATGTATCCCACACATTAACAATTTTGGGTTTTATTAAGGTAACATGTTTTCAATCCTATGTGATTTAAGCACTAAGATATAATTTAAGTGATAATTATTTTAAAAAATAGTCCCACTAAATTCAATATATAGAAGATAATTTACAGAATAAAAATATCATTATTGGTTGGAAATTAATTTTAAAATAATCTCATGTTTCACGCCAAAACACTAATTTTACATGGACCATACTAACATTGTTCTTACTATTTAGGGGTCAATATGTTGAATATAAAATACTAATTTTTCTATTAATATAACATATTTTATATTTACTAGTATTTAAATATCAATTCAAAGAAGGGATGTTTTTAATAAATATTAAATCATTAAATAAAATATGTTTTATTATAAAATAACAATAATGTCAATTTTTACAGTATTATATTAATCTAAATTTTAAAATATCTTTGAAATGATTTAATTGAAATATATTAATTTCATACCTATTTAATGTGACATATTCATATAAAAAATTATGTTACTCAATAATTCCTTTAAATTTCATCTCTTTTAATATTTTAGTGTCATTTACTTTATTTAATTATTAACTACACAATCACTATATTGGTGTTTATTAATCATTATAAGTATATAATTCATATAAAAAATTTAATGCTCAATTATTATAATATAAATAACTCATTTATATTTCAAAAAGACATGATTAACCAAAAATATGATTTTTTTCCATATCGTAAGGCTTTATTACTGTTAAGAGTAAGAGAGGTTCCTTTTTTTCTTTTTTTCATACGTAACATATTATAAAGGTCGCTTTCAGATAATAGTCTACTAATAAATCATATAATTATAACGAAGAGCATATATGGACGAATTATTTGTATCCAATTGAGTTTTTACCTCTTTTTAGGCCTATTTTCCTCTTCAGATTAATGTTTATTACCTATGTAAGCTAATTTTAACATTTATCAATATAATTAAATTTAATTATTTCACTAATATTTATGGTTAAAAAATATGTAAATATTATTATATTATAAATATTTTACAGAATAAAATTATATATATTATGTTTTCCAATGTCAATTCACATATGTGTAAAAATTAAATTTGAATGTAACATTGATAACGTGGTGACAAAACATGTTCGTAAAATAAAAATGATCAAAAGTTTATTATGTTTTTATATCTATATTCTGTATAAAATTAATAAAAATTACATAAATTATACTAATATATATATGATTTATATATTGTGACTTTAATCCCAATTTAAAAATTATATAAAATTAATTATAATTTTAATGGAAAGAACATTTTATTAAAAAATGTAGTATGTTCTTTATTCATCAAAAAATGAAACTTCTATGATAATTACAAAACATAACCCAAAACTAATTTAGAATTATTCATTCGAAAATGATGTATCTTTTGACAAATAAAAATTTTAAAATGATGAAAATTTAGTTTTATAATTTTTATATCATTAAAAGGTGGAAAAATGCATTTAGAAAAATATATCTTCATATGTGTAACACTATATTTTATCTTATCATGGATATATAAAATATATGGAATGAATGTTAAAACGTTTTATTAAATATATAATTAAAAAAAATATTATAAAGTCTCTAGGTGCAATATACACATGAATGCTTGGTCTTCTGTGACTTAAACTCTATCGAAAGAACTCGGTATTGTGTGTAACCCAAGACAACATACTATTGTGTATGAAGAAAGATAGAAGAAAAATAAAATTTATTCTAAAAAATATTTTAAATTCTTTAGCTGTTAAATTATCACCACATTAAATAACCTGTTTTAAAACAACTCATCATCGATCATGCTAACCATGATCTGATATTTGAAAATAAACTATTATTGAAAAAATCCTATCTAAAATAAGGATAATAACAAATCTTTTTAATAAGTGTGAAAGTGAAATTAAATGGTCAACAGAAAATTACGATTTTAATATAAGAACATTAATAAAGTCATGGAAATGGAAGATAAATATAACTATAAAATTCTTGATGGTACTTATAGTGATCATTTTTATGAGAAATTTTTTAACACACACCCATAGATGAGTGGTCCAAAAAATATCATTAGTATCATAAAAGATTATGATAATATGAAAATATTTTTGATCAATACAATATTCCATGAGTGTTGGAATTATTTAACTCTCTAATAATATAAGTAAATATACGTTTCTATAAACACAATATTTCCATTTTTTGTTCCTTGAACTATTTTTACTTCCTCTATTAGAACAATATGTAATTTCCTCAAACTATTACTTCCAGATTCAATACATAAATATGTGATGTATTTTTTTTAAAGGAAACTGAAAAAAACATTTAAAATTTTACATTCAATATACTTTTACAAACTATGTTTTTATGAATTATATAAAATCATAAATATTTAATTTGAGTTGTACATAAAGAAAAAAAATTATTATTTTTGGGTGTGGAGACTCATTAAGTAAATCCGTCCCCCTTAGAACATGTACGATACTTGTGAAAATATTTTTAAAACAGGGGATGAGAATTAAATTAACTTTTAATGGTTTTTAAAACCATTGAAAACCCTTTTATAAACATATATTTTTAAAACACAATTAAAACTAATTTATATCAAATAGGTATATTTTATTAAAAAAATTTAGGTGAACATGCATTTTTATTGAGAATAAAATTCAGAAGGATGAGAAGGTAGGAGGAACTATAAAATAAAATCCCCCAAGAAGCACCATCACATTCCCATACTAGTTCTCATATTGTGGTGTGAGATTTTACAACCTCTTTATGAAGATTCCTTCCACTCCACCAAGTATTGACTTGCGTCTAAGGTCCACTACCATCATCTATGATCTCATCTGACCAAAAAAAATTATTGATTTTACATCCATCATGATCATCATTTTATTTTCCATCATTGTCACTACTAGGTGACCCAAGTAATTCAAATGAATTATAAATACTCACCATTCAAGTATATTGATAATTATGGATTTGTGTCAAACAACATCATAGAGAACTAAAATATATTCCTACCCCTGATATTTTTATAACACCACCATGGTCCATAACATCAACCACTTACTACGAGTTGTGGGATCTAATTTCTATTTTCTTGGGGGGAAAGGTTGTCATTCAGAGAAAACTCATTAAGCCTGGAGGTGGATAGTGTAACCCATATATAATGACCTAAATTGGGTCTCATTCATACATTTTCATAACCTGTCCTACCTTCAAGAGCAGTATAAAGTAAATCAGTAGTAAAAATATCACCTTGATCAGTCATTCTATTCACCTTAGCAGGTGCCACAGAATTGCAACCAAGAGATAGTTACAATTCAAGATTTATTTTCATGTCAACTGCATTCATAGTGGACCTTAAGAATACTCTATGAGTCTTATCTATGTCAATCACAATCAATTAAAAAAATTTCAAAAATATATACATAATTTATTCTCTAACAAGAAAATACTTTTTGGACATATGATCATTGATAAATCACATTTATTTACAAAACTCATAGGAAAAATCCTTATTATAAAATCATCAGGAAAATTTAAAACACATAATTATTGGTAGATTAAAATAAAATAATTTCTTTTTTTTTAAATTTCATGAATAGCGATGTGAAATTATCCAACATGGATATTTTCTTTAATATTCATGACATTCAAAAAAAAGATCGCTTAAAAAAAGTGTTTGGAAATTCATCTTCCTAAAATAAAATAATGATTTTAAAATTAATCAATATTAATTTGATAAAACATTGAATTTCAATATATTTAATTCTTTGTCTTTTAAATAATTAATAATATTATTATCTTATGTAAAACATTATAATTATAAAACATATACTTATACATAATGTGGATGAAATATAAACATAAATTTTGTAAATAAATTCACTGAAATTATAAATGTTTAATGAAATTAATGTTGAAAAAAAATAATATTTTCCCTTACATAATTGTATTTTAAAAAATATAATTACATTAATTATTTATGTTAAATATTATTTATTTCAAAAAATTTAAAATTTTCTAAATTACATAAATATAATACATAAAATATTTTACCATTAAGTAAATTTATATATCTATTATAAATATAATGTATCTTTTACAATTAAAATTAAACCTGTTTTATGAAATATAATATCATACATTATAGAATTTATAGAAATATTTAAATTTTTTCTTTTCAAAATTACTTACCCTTACCTCAATTATTATCATGGTTAATAATGTCTTTCAAACGTGATAGGTGTTTGAACTTATACTTTTAGATGTTTAATAAGAGGGTTTCTTCACATATTATAGTGTATTTTCTTGATTCTAAACAAGTTGGTGGATTAATGTGATGAATAATATATATATATATATATGTATGTATATATATATATCATCCCTTGGTGTTACCATTGTTTTGATGAAATTGGAAACCAATATTATTGGTGTTTAAAGATACTTCATTGAATGATATGAAATATATAGATGATAATATATGTATATATATATATATATATATTTCTTTCTTCACTACAGCTGATTTATCCTATCAAAAATTTATGAAGAAGAAAATGAAACCAGAGTATATCACATAGTTAGAAATACACATAGAGTTTGATTTTTTATATTATATAATATTTTTAGATCCTATCATTGGGTGTTTCAATTACAAAATCAGTATCATTACAAAAATTAAACCACTTTTAAACTATAAGAAAATAGGATAACCATAATTGGTGACTACCAATAATGAATAAATAAAAAATAATTAAATAAGGAAATGAATATAATATGGTTGTGACTCCAAAAAATAAACCTACCATCGATAGATCTACAAATCATATGATGAAGGGATTCATTACACACTGTTAAACCTCAATTTGAGATTTGTATCCTCGGTCCATAATATAAGCCATAAAGGTTGATATGAACTCAAATATTTATCTTCTAACTATTTCTGTGCTCATATATCCTCACCTAAACTCTATCATGGTTATATTCTTGCATCTCCCATGATTGAAACTTCGATTTCTCTAAGGTCTCAATCTCTATTGGGGCACGGTTCATCCTGAAGCATGACTCTCAATCAATTGAGAATGATCCCCCTTTTGTTATCATTCCTTTTTTACATTTTTTTATTAATTTCCTTCCATGATTTCATGTTTTTTAAAAAAGATTTTATTTGAATCATTTATATAATTTAATTCCGTAAATATTCATAAAATTATTTTCATATTTTAGTTAAATGAAATTCTAATTAACATTAATATTATTTTATACACTTTATAAAATATATTTGTTAATTTATTTGAATCTAACAATTATAAATCATTTTTTGAAATTTTATTATTTTTCACATTTTTAAATATTAATATTAATATTATAATTTTATAATACATTGACATAAATATTCAAACTAATGAGTATTCAAATTTTATTTATTTTAAACATTCTGTAATAAATTATATCATTATATATAGTTTTGAATTTTTTATAACACTAATTGAAAGAGATTACTTTAAAAATTAATTTAAGTATTTAAAATTGTAAATCATTGTTTAAAATTATTAACTTATTTTCTTGATGATAATTAAATTTAAATTATAAATTTTGTATATTAATTTATAGAATTTAATTTTTAAAAAATATAATTTATTTGCGTTCTTATTGATAAATTCTTAAAATCTTGTTAAATTATAACTACTTTTTATGTTATATAATTTATAATTGGTTTTAATTTTACTTAATTTAAAACAAATATTTATTTTTTCAAATAATATAATATAAAAATATATTATTATTATGTTTCAATTATTAATTAATAAATTTAATAAAATAAATATATAAAATGGAAAAATTTATAATTTACGTTGTTTAACATAGGTTCCATCAATTAGTTGTGTAATAAAATAATATCTAACACATTATCTGAAATTATTATTAAACCTTTTCATAAATGTCTAACATTATGATGTATCTTGCTATTATGATCTAAATCATTAGAATCAGTTCCAAGGTAGTAAGAATTCTCCAATTTACATTATGCATATCAATCATCTCTTTATCCAATCATCATTATCTCAACATTGGGAACATATTAAAGGTTTTATTTCCATTAATCAAATGTTTTTTTGCAAATTTATTATTGTCACTAAATTATTTTTCTTGGTCATCAGTACCATTCAACATATGCTTTCAAGTCATTATAAAAAACATACTATAGTAAAGTCCATATATATTTCATCATTCTTAAAACTAGAACGTCAATAATAATATACTCAATTAACATATTTCATGAATCCAAAAAAAATCATAAATATCATTTATCTTCATTTGTGGTATTTGCATAAACATGAACATGATCCATTATAATATTTTGAGGTATGTTCCATTGATTGTTCATACATTGATTTTTATTGTATCATCTCTTCTTATAGAAGGATCATTTTACATTGGAAATTTTTTTACCCTTCCAATCAGATGAACAATGGGATTTCTCTTCTCACTTGTAGCAAACTCTATCTCTATATTATCAAGTACTATAGTGTTTCTTTACATGAATATTACATCTAATAAGACACTTATTTCCCTTATTCCCATTTATACATATTTTACTCTATAATCTTCTTCTTCTCTTGATTCCATTTGAATCCATATGTCTTAGATAATTTTTTCTTTGTCTTGTTAGCACTTCTTACTATCACCTCGTATAATGATATTGTTTGGGATACAAGTTACCTACAAAATTATTGGATCCACACCTTTAAAAATGATTATTATTAAGCATTGGATGATTTTCATGGGTAAGTATTACATTCCTTCTACTAGGAACCATTTATAAATGACTATATTGAATAGATTATATCTTATCATTTATAATCCCAAAAATATTGAAATGAAAAAAATAAAATGAAAAATTAATGTGTAGATAATCTTATAGTCCTAAAGAAGGTTTCTATGGGATATTTTTATAAAATTATACATAAATTCTATAGTAGGATTACATAATCTAATCTATGTTTTCCTAAACATGGTTTTCAGGGTTTCTACACAACTTCGATTGATACCAACTATAATTCCCTGACCAAGTGTCCCATATCTAGTTCCTTATATTATTACATTGGCATGATTAAAAGGAAAAATATCATGATGGACCGAATAGTTTAGTAGTTTTGGAGAACCATTATAGGTTAGTATACAATGGATGTAATAATGAATTAATGAGAATAATAAATATGGAATTTATTATAACATAACACACACTCCCTTTAATCAATTAGATAAGTAATAATCAGAATGAATGGTAAAAAATGAAACACATGCCATTTAATAAGTAAACATAGGATGAAATGCATCAATTGATTATATTAATGAAAAAATATCATGGATAAATAAATACATTATATGAATAAATTAAATTCTTTTTTCTTGGTTTCCATGTTTCCTTGGAACATAATACTTGTATTATCAAGATATATCTTCACGATAATTTTATAAGGACCCGGCCTTAAACCAAACTTAATAATGAATTGAATGAATAATTCACATAGAAGATCTTTTGAGTTTTATATTTTTAGAGAATTAGGACATAACTAATACGTCTCAAAATATTAAAAATTAGACACTTCTACTATGGTTCCATGAAATAAAAACTCTTAAAAAGAAACATTTCTACATCCATGTTTAGATATCATGTGTTTCCTTGATCCCTTCCTTGACCCTATTCATCTTTATGATCTGTGGAAAACATTTAAAAAACATGAAATGAGCATTAAAAGACAAGTAAAGGATAACAATGTAGGAAAACTATTAGATTTTTTAAACAACAAGTAAACCATGAATACTTTATCAAAATAATATTTTCACCTTTACGATGTAATAAATACTCTTCACTGAATAAAATATCATTAATTAACATTTTGTAAGAAAAATATTACTATAATATGGATATGGAATGTCAAAGGGTCTATATATACACTTTATTAAAGAATAAAAGTGCATATCATTAAAAAATACATCAATGAGATGAAATTGAGATGTAATCCCAATCAAGGATCATGCCATTAGGGAAAGGATAAAGAAATGAAATAATTATGTTTAAAAAATATAAATACACAAAATATAACTGGATAATCATTGTAAAACAATCAGATTTCATCCACACATTTTCATAGAATAACATTATCAAGAAGTAGAGGTTTAACCCAATGAATTGAAATTGGGTTAAGATGTTACCTTACAAAAATTCGATAGCCAAACAGTGTCACTTTAAAATTCAAAAAATGAGTTGATGAGAGAGAAAATGTTATCTCATCACTTGGACATAAAATTTAAATCAATAAGGATATAAAAGAACATATACCAACATAATAAGATGTAAATTAAAAGGCATAACAAAATAAGTCTTTTAAAAAAATGTTGGTGAAAGGTTCCCTTACTGATTTGGGTAACTTTCGAAACGTACACCCCATGAAAGAAGGAATATAAAAAATTGATGTAAATAATCATAAACGAATGTATATTACACAAATAGTATAATAATGGGAAGTACATACACAACTCAAAGTAAATAGTAGAAAATGTAGCATAAATCTCATTGGAATAAAACTGAGATGAAAATTCCCCTACGAAAACTCGTCTGCCTAACGACGCCACATAAAAGAGCCAAAAAATGGATTGATGAAATAAAATAGTGTCCCTCATCATATGAAAATAAAATTTATAGTAATAGGAATATAAAATAACATCCCCCAATATAAGAAAAATGTGTTTTTAAAAATTGATATAAAAGTTAGTACTTAAAAAGAAAGATAGAGGTAGAATCCCTTACCTCAAGTCTGACTTGTCTTGTTCGTTTATTTATATTCCCGAATAATAATATTTGGTCAATTTTTAATTACATATGGACCTCATTTAACTATTATTATTCTTTTCATATTACATATTATAACATTATAATAATTGGTTAACAATGTGAGTTCATATTAGACGTTTTTGTCGATGTTCGGTACATGAGTCAAAATTGAACTTGTTTGAAAAAAATTGCCCATGTAGTTATAATTATCCCATCTCCAGAATAGTATTAATTATTTAAATATCATATATATCCAGTATATATTCATTTTATACTATTCTATAAAATTTGCATATAAGAAAATGAAATGCACCGTTCATTGAAACGGTAGGTCGTACATACGCATGAACGCTACTTCCATTTCATTTTATCATTAATGGAATTAAAAATAAATGAGATATATATATTATAATATCCATTATAATATATATGTTATATAGGTCATATAATTGCATTAATTTCATTCTTTATACATTCCATGTATATCATGAACTAGTCACATCACTTGAGGTGGTGGTAGTCCACAATTACTCAAATGAAATTATCACAATTCCACAACATGAAAAGCATAATTTTATGTTTTAAATGTAAAATACAGAAGAATAGAGAAAACATAATTATAATATATATCTTTTATAAATATAGATCCATCATAATGGCCACCATTAGAAGTGGTAGGAGAAGATAGAACAATCATCTTTTCATGTGCCAGTATTTCACCATCCACGGAAATAGTATGTTTTTAACCATTAGATGGAGGTGTGTGTAATTGTAGCTTGATTCCTCCACATAAAAGCATGATAGAATATTGAAGATACTTGTTTTGTTACAAAATAAAGGAATAAAAAGAGTTTAGGGAGTTGGAAAAGCAAAATATAACAAAAGAACATAAGTGAAGACATTACCTTTAAATCGGGTAACTCCTCTTGGTTTGAACCAAAAGGGATTTTTGAAGAGCTTTCTGCCTATGTGAAGACATCTAGGATGAAGAAAGGGATTTGTAGAGATATAATGAGCATCTTTTGGCTGTGCTAAAGGCTTGAGAGGTGTGGGTAAATAGGTAGAGGTGGGAACCTTTTATAAGAGAGATGATGAGCACTCTTGGAATGTCATCAAAAGTTACTTTATTATAATATGATTTTAAGATATTGAAGGTCCCACAATTATATATTTCGAGTTTAAGGTGATACGGGTTTGAAATACATCCATAAAATAGGTTTTTTACAGGTTTAATTCTTACATTTTACCTTATCTTATCATTTTATTTAAATCGTTCATTAATGAGGTAATCACTGCATCATCATGGTGTCATAAATAAATTTCTTTATTTAATGTATAAAAATTTTAAAAAATAATCATGATATAGGAAATATTTTTATATTTATAATGAATATTTATAGTAAAAAATATGACTTGTATAACACCATGTAAAAATTATTTTAGTAAAACAATGCATGTTTGTGGCATTTTTATTTTAACTTTAAATAAAATGTTATTAATGTCATTTTCTGACCAAAGTGGCTCCATGGGGTCCCCAAGTTGACCCATGGATTATCTTTGTCGTTAATGACTCATCCAATAAGTGTAAGACATGTTTCAAGGCCATTTCAAATTATTAAAACTTTATCTTTATCATAAATTACACTAATTACCTTTAATCATAATTAATAAAACTCGAAAGTTACTATTCATCAAAAATTTATTTTTATCCCATTAAACCACATTTTACATACTAATGAAAACCATGTATGTTGGATTTTTGAAATTCAAATCAAAAAATTGGTAAAGTTTCATTTAAATGAAAAATCAGGTTTTTAACTACCACATAGTGATTTCACTATTAATCGGAAGTTGATGTTTTTCAGAAAAATTAAAAAAATTCACAATAATATATATATGATATTCCAAATTTAAAAATGATTTATATTTTAAAAAATTCAAAACATATATGCTGCATTAATTAATTTAATAATTAATCCCCACTGTCTAAACAAATAGCATGTTTTTATGAAACAATATCAATTAAATTATTGACACTAGTTTATGTCCAATTTCAAATTGAAATTAATTCAAATTACCACCATTGGATTAAAAGGTAAAAATATATTATAATTTCACTTTATAAACAACTTAAAAGATGTTCCAAGTATATAAATAAATTAGATTAAAAAGAGGTTTTGAATTAAAATACAACATTTTTCACTTATTCATTAAAAACGGACTTTATCAAAAAAATAACAAAAAACTACACAAATTAAATTTTTATATCCTGATTCTAAAGAAATATTTTATTTGGTCCAATATAACGTATAGAATTATCAACAAGTATATTTAAAAAGGGTTCAGCATCAAAAGGTTGTTAATCGACCATTTAAAGAATATTTGAATAATTACGCTTAAAATTAGATTCATTCGCATTTTATGCCTCTAACATTTATTGGATAAAAGTAAAAATATTCGACAAAAATATATAATCATATAGTATTTAGTTATATTAATTCCCACCATTACAACAATTAGGCATTAACTACCATTTAAAATAATATTATTTTATTATTAGAGTGCAACATAAGATTTCCAATAAACACGTTGTTGTGTATTGGGTATGCCATTGTGCATAGTATTCCCTTTATATTAATATTAACATTTTATTCACAAAAATGTATGTAAATAAAATTTTCATATTCTTTTTTTACCTGTGGTGTTAGGTCCTTCCCCCTTTTGGGAATTGCGTCCACACAATTTTAAAATTGGGCTCAGAAACATCATTGAAAATCCCAAATCGGAAATTGAGTTAGCAAAACTATCACTTTAAAAGAAAGAAAGAAAATTATAGAGGTCACTCGAGTTAACCCATACTAGGATTCCATGTAGGAAAACATGGATATGGATGAAAAAAACAAAGGGACAAGTTCTGTGGGAGAGTGATAGAAAACATGTTTAGGAGAAAGTTAACCACCAGAAAATCACAAACATGTGATGGGTTAAATGCTATTTGATTCCCCAGTAGGAAAAATTAATAGACAAAATTTTCGTTTTTTGTTACTTTTCATTGTGGAATTTATTTATGATCTTAACTAAATCACAATTAATTGAACTTACTTGTCATGTAGACTTTCAACTTATACTAGATTTCTTATAAAAACTCATATTTTATCCAAAATATGAGTATTTAGGATAACTTGTCGACTTTAAGAGGAATATAATCAACATCCTGAGAATCACTTAATCCACAAAAGAGAACTATATATTTCCCATGTCTTTAGACCTTACCCAATACAAAAAGTTTAGTACAAGATCAGATAAAAACCAAACGGTAAATCTCTTATAAAAAATATATTCTTAATCTCCAAAATGTGATCAAAAAACCCAAAGTTAAAAAAAGACCATTCGATAAACAATTCTCTAAAAAAATTCTTCCATGTAAACCAAACTATGATTGAAACCCAAATCTCCAAAGGTTTTAATCACATAGCCTTCTAAGGTAAACCATAAAATTTATCACCAAATAACATCAGTTACTCTTAAAGTCTCATATTAAAAAGAAATTAACCTAATCACATATCCTCTATGATAGGTTAATAATCTCCAATGATAACCCAAAATCAACTTATTCGAGATTCATAAGATCATCTAACTAAAAATAATTAGTCAAACTAAACAGGGATTTCACGTAGTCCAGTGGTAGGCAATAAATACCAGTCGCACTTTGGTTGTGGGTTTGATTCCTTCACCTTCATCCGACACGACAGGTTGTCACACGGTCTATGAGTTATCTTGTTTCCAAAACTACATAATTTTTATAAATTTCCCTAAAAAGTGATAAAATCTTCAAAAATAACAATAAAATAATTTAACCTCATGTTTATTTCATGATATTCATATTCCATCATAACATATAGTAACCCATAATTACATCAAAAATAAGGATCATATAAACCCTAATGATTACCATTATAATTATTACCTAAACTTCCACATCGATTTGGTTCTCTTGTACATGATGCATCCGAGAACTCACCAAGGATCAAGTGGTTAGTCATGACTCCTGATATTTGGTTGATAAAAACAACAAGTGTTCTCTTTGCAGCTCCCATATCATTTAGTTGCTATTTCAGAAAACTATCACAGTTTTATCCACATCCATTGTCACTTTGGTTCCTGCTAGATCCATCCATTTACTATAACCAAAATGTTCGGTGTGAGTATATCATTAGAATCATCTTATAATACTATGATATAATTATTCATTTTATCATAAACTCATTCAATTTGTTTAAAAATATGACTCTTTCTGAAATCCAAACCATTATGGTAATGACACTTATGCTTAAAAGATACCCTAACCTCTAATGTTTTCTAAACAGACCTCTCATACCAACTATAAGGACCCAGCATGAAACCTCAATTAATAATGAATTGAATGAATAATTATCATAGAGGATCTTTTAAGGATTAGAGTTTTAAAAAATTAGGACATAACTATTACATCTCGAAAGATTACAAAGTAAACACTTCTACTATGTTTCCAAGAAATAAAAACTCTTAAAAAGAAACATGTCTAGTTCCAGGTTTTAGATAGAATGTATTTCCATGATCCCATCCTTGACCCAATTCATCTTTAAGTCCTATGGAAAACATTTCAAAAACTTTGGATAAGCATAAAAATCCCAGTAATGGATACACAAAGAAGGAAAACGGTTAGTTCTTCAAAACAACAAATAAACCATGAATACTTTATCAAAGTAATACTTCTCAACTTTAAGAAGTAATAAATACTCTTCACTGAATAAATGATCATTACATACCCTTTTGTAACCAAAATATTACCACAAATCCAATATAAATAACACTTAACATATAAAGGAAACTTGGGACATAATCATACTTAAATGGAATAACCATATGGTCGACTTCCACACATATCACTAAATGTAATAGCCATATGGCCGACTTCAGTACCCAATTAATTGGAGGTTATAACATAACCACCCATCCTGGTATTCTAGACACCACCTGTCATATGGTTTATCACGTAACCCCACGTAAAATGTCCAATTACCATTATAAAATCATAATACATAAAACAAATATAATGGAAAGAAAACATTTCCACATTTTGATCACAATATATCACTTCATGATATTATAAAATCACAAAATAAATTTATTAATACACAGTGACAGAAAAATCCCTTTATACTTTGAAAATATTAAAAGAATACATTTAAAAGAGATTTTAAAATCAAAGTGTCCCATACCACTCCAAAACTTTTGAATGAGTTTTAATACATTCATGTCCCTATAAATAAATCTGTAAAACCATTTTTAAAACATGGACATGGATGATAAATATTTAATATAATAAATCTATAAAACCATTTAAAACAATGTTTTAATGAATGATTCCTTTTCCATTTTGAAAATATAAATTATAAGCCATAAGAATGTATACCATTTTCAAAACATTTATATGAATTTAGTATAGACCTAATATGGATATGGAATGTAAAAGGGGGTAAATAGACACTTTATAAAAGAATCAAAGTGAATATAATTAAGAAATGTCTCAATGAGAAGAACTTGAGATGTAATCCCAATCAAGTATCATGCCATTAGAGCAAGGATAAAGAAATGACGTAATTAAAGGTTACAAATATAAATACACCAAATATAATTGTATACTCAGTGTAAAACAATAATATGCCATACACACATATTCATATCACAACATAATCATGATGTAGAGGTTTAACCCAAAGAATTGAAATTTGGTTAAGAAGTTCCCATACAAAAATTCGACATCTTAATGGCGTCAAATTAAAATTCAAAAAATGAGTTGATGAGAGAGAAAATGGTATCTCATCACTTGGACATAAAATTTATGTCAATAAGGATATAGAAGATCATATCCAAACATAATAATATGTAATTAAAATGAATAACAAAAGAAGTTATTTAAAAAATGAGGTTGAAAGGTTCCCTTACCTATTTGGGTAAATTTCGAAACGTACACCCCATTAAAGAAGGACTATACAACATCGATGTAAATACTCATAAAAGAAAATTATATTAGGAAAAGAGTAGAATAATGGGAAGTACATACACCACTCAATGTAAATAGAGTATAATGTAGCATAAATATCATTTCAATAAAAGTGAGATGAAAAATCCCCTACGGAAACTCGTCTCCCTAACGGTGTCACATAAAACTTCCAAAAAAATTAATGTATGAAATAAAATAAGATATATCATCATATGAACATAAAATATACAGTAAGAGTAATATAAAAGAACATTTCCCGACATAATAAATGGGATATTTAAAAAAATGACATAAAAGAGTGTACTTAAAAAGTCAGATATAGGTATGATCCCTTACCTCAAGTCTGACTTGTCATGTTCACTTCTTTATATTCATGAATAATAAACATTTGTCAATTTCTAATTGATTAAGGACCTCCTTTAAAGATTATTATTTATTTTATATCACATATTATTATGTTATAATAATTGGTTAAAAATGTGAGTTCATATCAGATGTTTTTGTCGATGTTCAGTACATGAGTCAAAATTGAACTTGTTTGAAAAGAATTTCCCATATAGCTATAATTACCCCATCTCCAGAATATTATTAATGATTTAAATAAAATATATATCTAGTATATATTCATTTTATAATATTCCATAACATTCAGAAATAAGAAAATGAAATTCACCGTTCATGGAGACGGTAGGTCGTACATACGCATGAACACTACATCCATTTCTTTGTCACATTTATGGAATTAAAACTAAATGAGATATATATATTATAATTTAAATTATAATATATATGTTATATAGGTCACATAAGTTCATTAATTTCATTATTTATACTTTCCATGTATTGTATGAACGAGTCACACCACTTAGGGGGGCCGTAGTCCACACTTCCTCAAATGAAATTATCGCATATTCACAACATGAAAAGCATAGTGGTATGTTTTAAATGTGAAATACATAAGAATACAGAGGAAATAAATATAATATATGTCATTGATAAATAATTTTCCAACATAATGGCAACCATTAGAGGTGGTAGGAGATGATAGAGCAATCATTGTTTCGGGAGGCAGTAATTCACCATCCACAGAAATAGTATGTTCTTTAACTATTAGAAGGAGGTGTGTGTAAGCTTAGGTCGAATAATTCTCCTAAACAAATACGTGTATATTTATTTTTCTGGTTTTGTTACAAAATAAAGGAATAAAAATATTTTAGGGGGTTGGAGAAGAAAAATAAAACAAAATAACACAAGTGAAGTCATTACCTTTAAATCGAGTAACTCCTATTTGTTTGAACCAAAAGGGTTTCATGAAGATATTTATGCCAAAGGTAAGGATTCTATGATTATGAGAGGGATTTGGAGAGATAAAATGACCATATTTTGGAAGTGACATAGTCTTGAGTGGTGTGGGAAAAGAGGTATAGGTGGGGGCCTTTTATAAGAGGGAGGAGGGGCACTCTGGGAATGTCATGAAACGCTACTTTATTTTAAAATGTTTTTCAGATATTGAAAGTCCCAAAATTATATAGTTCTAGGGTAACATGATAAGGGATCTAAATCCACCCATCCAATAGGTTTTTGAGAATATTATGTCTTATATTAAATCTTATCTTCTCATTTTATTTAAATCGTTCATTAATGAGGTAATCACTGCATCATCATGGTGTCAAAAATAAATTTATTTATATAATGTCTAAAAACTATTAAAAAAATATATTGATATAGGAACAATTTTTAGGTTTCTAATGAATATTTATAGTCAAAAATATGACTTGTATAACCACATTTAAAAATTGCTTTATTAAAATAATACATGTTTGTGACATTTCTAATTTGAGTTTAATTAAAAAGTTATTAATGTCATTTTCCTACCAAAGTGGTTCCATGGGGTCCCCAAGTTGACCCATGGACTTTATTGGTATGCCATGACTCATCCAATAAGTGTATGACATGTTTCAAGGTCATTTAATATTTTTGTAACATTATCTTTACCTTAAATTACACTAATTACCTTTAATCGCAATTAATAAAACTTTATAGTTACCTTTCACCCGAAAAAATTTTAATCCCATTAAAACAAATTTTTCATCCTAATGAAAACAATATATGTTGTATTTTCAAAATTCAAATCAATGAAGTGTTACATTTTCATTTAGAAGAAAAATATTTTTTTTAACTACCACTTAGTGGTTTCAATATTCATCAAAAATTGAAATTTTTCAGAAAAATACCAAAAATTCACCCTAAGATATATTTGATATTCCGAATTAAAAAAATTATGTCTATGTTACAAAATTCAAAACATATATGTTGAAATTTTTAATATAATAATTAATTCCCGCTGTCAAAATAAATAGTGTGTTTTTAAGAAACTATATATATGAAAAGATTGACACTGGTTTAAGTATAATTTCAATGTGAAATTAATTCCATTGGCAAACATTGAATTAAATGGTAAAAATATATTATAATTTCACTTTAAATCAATTTAAAATATGATCTAATAATATAAATAGTTAAATTAAATTGAGTTTTTGAATTAAAATAAAACATTTTCCACTTATTCATTAAAATTGGACTTTATCAAAAAAAAAGTAACAAAAACCTACACAAAGTAAATTTTTATATCACGATTCTAAATAATGATTTTATTTGGTCAAATATAACATATAAAATTTTCAACAAGTGTATTTAAAAAGGGTTCTCCATCAAAAGGTGGTTAATTAACCATTTAATGAATATTAGAATATTTACTATTAAAATTGGATTCAGTCGCATTTTAGGCCTCTAACATTTATTAGAAAAATGTAAAATTATTTGACAAGCATATGAAATCATTTATTAGATAGTTCTGTTCATTCCCGCCATTACAACAGTTAGGCGTTAACTACCATTTTAAATAATATTATTTTATTAGTAGAGTGCAATGTAAGATTTCTATGAAACTCGTTGTTGAGTGTTGGGTATGCCACTGAGCATAGCATTCCATTTAAATTAATATTAACATTTTATTCTCAGAAATGGATAAATATAAAAATGTCATATTATTTATTTACTTGGGGTGTTAAATGTTTAACCTAATATGATGTGGAAAACTAATTTGTCTCATGAAAACCGATGGATGAATTTAGGGGATTGCTATAATCGAGCCCCACCTATGTAATACTATTCCAAAGTATTCCTCACATATATAATAATAAATTTTATTAATAAAATATTAGGTCCACTAGGTCAAATACTAAGAGAATATGGTTCATGAGGGTATGACTTATTAAAAATTTATCTATTTTGGATCTTGTTTCATTGTTAGAAAAAACTCAACTCTCTCTTCCCCCCATAAAAATATATGACCAGATATGAAATCTTGAACAAGATATAACTATTTTTACATGTTTCACCCTCATTGGACTACATCAAAGTATCATAAAAGGGTGATGTTTCAACGTACCAAATTCACTAAGGCTCATAGACAATAATGAGTACAATATTTGGGCAAGATCATCTTTTCCTAGGATCGATTCCTTTACATGTTTTAGAGTCTTCTCACTAGATTCCTAAGGGTCACCCCATATGCCTCATTCTCAAGCACACTGCCGGTGGAAAGTTTCATCATTTTCCATACCCTTTGCTCACTATTCTTAGAAAAAAATATACGAATAGTTTATCATCTTTTAGGTCAAACATATTTCATTGACATGTAGGTCCCATAAATTTCATGAATTTTGACATCCCCAACTATATGTAAATGCAATTTAGATGTTTTTTACCTTTAGATGATGCCCACCTTCTTGAGTATTACTAGGTATTAGAAGAACATTGGGAAACCCTATTTGAATATTTTCTAAGTTTCCTTGTGAAAATACTGAACCACCATCTTCTCATGTGTACTGTATACCAGGTTTGGTAATTGAAACACCTCCTTTGTAAATAAAATTTGCTTCTGTGAACCTCATGTCGTCTGCAGACTGCCTCTATCTTAGCTATTGCATACCTCCTCTGCGTACCAACTCTACTAACCTCATATGTGAATCATCCAATTCTACGAACATTTCTCTATTCACATACTGCCTTCTCTAACCACTGACATAACACACCATCTTCCTTTGCGTACTTTTTCCAATGAGGGTAATAGTTCTCCAAAAAGACCATCAATGCAATTTCTTTTGTGCAATAAACTTCATCTTTCGTAGAATTCTCCCTCACATACTTCCTTTCTGAACATTACCAAAATGCAAGATAAAAATTATTTATCTAATGATATTCAGTCTCCGACATTAATCAGAGGGATTATCGATTCTTATATAGGAAAATATATCCACAATATCTTCTAATCCATGATTTTCCAAAACATTTATTCGGTATACCCTCCATCGCATATCAATCCTCCAGCCGCTATAAACCGCAAGCCTTCATGTGAACCAATTTACATAAACAGTCTACATACTGCCTTTTCTCTCACGTGGTCAATCTCCTCTACCAATGACTATCCATCCTTGTCCTGCACCACCTCCTATCATGAACCATTTCCAGTTTTGTGAACTGCTCCTGTATACCATTTTTGATCCCTTGTAAGCGGCTGTATACCCATCATGAATATGGTACGTGATCCATGTCCTATGATTTTCTATTTATCTTCCTTTTAATTTATTTTTCACATTTCTTCACACTATCCCATACTATAAATAAAAAACATACATTTCCAAACACAAACTCACGATTTGGAGGCCCTATAAATTTGGTAAACACTAGGAAACAGTGCCACCTTAAAATGTGGTCTTCAGTATATAATAACAATAATCATATGCAATCATTAGGATTTTTCCACAAACACAATCACACCAGAAACATACATAGATAACACCTTGATTGATTTATTAACTATATAAACAATGTGTATTATCATCAAATATCTATATTGAATAATTAATGCAAATTTATCAACAATTTCTTAGATAATGAAATAAAATTCAATGTGAACACCATATATAAAAATTCTTTTCAGTTTAGTAAATGATCCAGTCAAACATACTAGAATATTTATTAATTTTAAATTAATTAAATTTCTAATTAATAATTGTTACAATAAAAATATTGTTTCAATAGAAATTTATTAATCAGAAAAGAAATTAATATTTCAAAATAGCTTTTAAAATAAGGTTATTTTAAAATTAAAACCCATTGGATGAGATAATTAAAAGTAGAACAATAAATACCATGATGATAAAAGGTTTCAAGATATAATATATCAAAATATGAATTACATAAACTACAAAAAATATTTATGTTTTGAATATTACATTTATCACAGATATGTAAATAGTGAGACAAAATACCCTAACCTTGTGCTCTCTTTTTGGTGAACACTCTTCAACCTATTTTATAATGGTTTTAATAATTTTATTAACTTATAATATAATGATATTAATATTTATGATGACTTATATTATTCTCTTATAACATATTATTATTCATTTGTTAATAGTGCTTCATTATTTTTATTGTTTTGGGTTTTAATTGCATTATTTTCCGAGTATGTCTCGATTTGTTAGTTTTTATTCCTATTACATAGAATATTATTTAATCATATTTATAATTTAAACCGTGATATATATTTATTATATTTTTATTTACAATAATTCATTAATTTTTTATAAAGGAAATGAAATACATTGTTCCAGGATATGGTAGGTCGTACTTACGCATGAGCATTACTTATATTTTTTCAAATTAAAATAAAGAAAAGTTAGTATATATATTTATATTATAATAATATTATCATATTAATATCTTATTTATCTCTTATATTAACTAAAAAAATCATTAATATATTTCATTTAATTTCTTAATGAATCAAATTGCATTGAGGAGGCGGTAGTCTACACCTCCAAAATCTATGTTTTTGTTTTCCCACAAAATTAATTGAACAAAGGTATGTGGTATATATAAATTTATAGATTACTAAATAAATTATAAATATCATATTTATCATCATTAAACAATAAATAAATTATTATTTATAACCATTATATGTGGTAATGTAAGAAAAAAATGACATCTATTTGTGATGTAGTAGTCTTTCGTACACACGAACAATGATTATGTATCACATTTGATTTTAGTGTGTATATCTATAGGTAGTAAACATTATATAAAATAAAATGATTATATTTATATTAAACATGTTATTTTATAATAAATATATAAAAATAATTTAATGAGTGGATAATTAAATGAAACAAAATTGATCATTGAATAATGTTACCTCTTATTCTGGTATCTCAGTTTGGTTTATACTGAAATCATTCATTGATGTGATTTATTCTAAAATTGAGGCTTCTGTGATTAGGGGATTTTTATTTTGATATTATTTTTTATGTTTTTTTCTGAGATAAAGTGTCATGAATGGTGTGAGGAAGGTGAAGAGTGAATATCTTTTTGTTGTGGAGGAGGAGTGACATTCTTGTTAATGCCAAATGGTGTACAAAATTTAGAGGTCTCCCAAACCTTATGTGAATAAAAAATGAAATAATAGTGGACTAAAGTATTATTATGGTCTATCCACACATCCAAGACACAAAAATAATTTCATTTTAATAATTTTTATCCATAGATTCTAAATTCCCCCACTTTTCCTGTATTCTTTTTTATTAAGGTAACTAGTTTTCTATCCTAAGTAATTTAACCTTTAGAACAAAAGTATAGTCATGATTATTAGAGTATAAATAAAAAATTAAATATTAATTTTATATTTTATTTTAAAAAAAAATCTCATGTGTTTTTTATAATAATTTTAAAAAATGTTAATGTAATTCGTTAAAACATTACAATAACCCGAACTATACTGAGAAATTTTTTTACTATTTAAAAATCAATATGATCATTATAAAATATAAAATTTTAAAATAATAGATGATTTTTGAATAATATTTCCATTTTAAAATAAATTGCTATATGATAGGTTTTTTAGTAAATTTTAAATCATTAAATAAAATATCATTTATTATAAAATAACAAAAATTCTGAATTTGACATTATATACTTAATTTAAATTTATATATTTCTTGTAAATTATGTAATTAAAATATATTTTCTTAATGGATATATAACAAGACATATGAATAAAAATATTATTCATCAAAATTATTCATTAAATATTCTTCAATTTTATGTTATTTATTATAATTTATTTTACTTTATTGGTTAATAAATAATCATTGTGTTGGTGTTTCATAAGAATTTTATGTAACTAATTCATCTCTATAAATTAGTAATAAATAATTATGATAATAATAACTCATTAATATTTAAAAATTATATGTATAACCAAAAATGTGTTTTTTTCCAAATCTCAAAGCTTTATAAATATTAAAGGTGATGGATGTTCATTTTTTTCTATTTACCTTACATTAATTATTATATAAGTAAATTTCATAGAATAGCATCCAAATAACACATAAAACTATAACCAAGAGGGGATATGGTAAAAATATGTGTATAAAATAAACTTTTTACAACATTCTAGGTCATTTTTCTTGTACGATTAATGTTTAAAAACTAATTAAATTATTATTTAACTTAATCATTATAATCAATTTTAATTTCGTTCACTATTTTTATTTCAAAAAATAAGATGACATTTATTTAAAAAAATTACAATATATCAAACTATTTAAATCTATTTTTTAAAATTCAATTTATATAATATGAATAACTAAATTAAATGATAATCTAGTAGACATGGAGAGAAAGATAGTTTTTAAAGTGGAATTGTTCAAATGATCATTATGTTTTTATAACTAAATTAAATATAAAAAGGATTAAAATTACATAAATTGGATTAATGTATGTATAAATGATATTTTCTTACTTGAAAACCAATTTAACATATAATTTATCAATAATTATCTTTTAAATGAAGAGGTTTTTTTCAACTAAAATCTATTATTATTCACTATTCATCAAAAAATGAATCTCCTCGGGAAAAAATAAAAAACAGTCTTAGCAAGTTAATATTGAAATTTAGAATTCAAAAATGAATTCTAGTTTTGAAAATAAAATTAATAAAAGTTAAAAGAAATAAAAATACCTGCTCCCTTAAATGGTAGCAAAACAACATTTAGAAAAAAAATGACTTTATTACGTATAACTATATTTTTTATTATCAAATGTCTATAAAATCTGTTATAATAGTATAAAAACAATTAATTGAAAATTTAATATTATAATAAATATATCATAATTTATTCGAACTCTATATACACTTATATGCATGGTATTTCATGATTATATGCTATCGAAGGAACTCAGTATTGTGTGTAACATAATCCAACATAGTGTTGAATATAATGAAAGCGAGAAAAAAATATTTGTTCTAAAATAAAATATTGTAAATTTTTTTGTGTTAAAATAATCACCATATTTACTGAATTAATAAAGTCACTCTATTCTATATTCTAAGATTCTATTATATAACGAAATAACTTATACACATATTCTCTTCAATAAAATGGGAAACAAAATCATTGGTCATTAATGCAGTAGATTGTCCCCTCATTAACGAACATAATTTGGTTTCCATCACTACCTCTAATTGTAAGATATAATGATGGTTTTAGCGTTTTTTATATATATATATATTATTTTTTATATAAAAATATAATTTTATAATTATAAAATCACATCAACCTTATTACATTCTAACCTGTTGGAAAACGATAACGTTTTCGATGTGTATGAGTGGAATACCATATCCATGATGTGTTGTGATTTGTTTTCCATTTACACCATAAATGGATGGTAATTATAATAGATTTATGGAATATATATTATATAATATTTTTTCTAAAATTGGTTATTTTATAATTACGTTTCTTTCATCTCATTCGTTGAAATGTAAAAATGACCAGCATTCCTACATATGGCCTACCATCTCTATGAATGATGTAAATCATTTATTATCATAATTTTGTATAGATTATCATAAAAACACTAAAAGTTAATTTATATGATATTTATATATTTTTTATTAGACAAGAAAGGAAGGAACCATGATCATGGTGAAAGGACCCTAACTATCAAACCAAATTATAAAAGAAAATGAATCAGTCACTATACAAAATTCTCATTTTAACAATGAATTATAAATAAACAGGTGGAAATTGATATAATTAAATCATATATGGTGTGATATATATGATTATAGTTCTTTATTATATTTATAATAATCATATATTTATTATATTTACTTTTTTAGTTCGTACGAAGAAACTTGATACTTGAGTTATGTTAATATTGTATCAATTTTATTTCTATGAGACACATGTCATATTCCCAACACGTTTCAATTATGTGGTCTAAACACTCCCTATTAATTTATTTTATGTTGATTATAATGAAATTTATATGAATTTAAATATCCATATAAGGTTATATATTTTAAGGGGCTTATTATTCTATAGTAACCCATGTGTTAAGTGGTTTATTTTACAATTTCATTGTTTAATGGGACTACTTTTATTGTACCTATGATGATGAGATATTTTAGGTACCTCTTAATAATACCATGAGATTTTATATCCTCAAGTTATACTTTAGAATAAATTTATTTCATTAATTTTTGTCAATTTATTAACAAAATAGGAAAAATTAATTTCTTTATGGAAAATCAACTTTATTTATCCCATCAGTCAGAAAGAGAATTTCTCTTCCTCGAAAATGTTTTCTAGAAATATATTCAATATTTTTAATAAATATACAATAATTGATTAAATAAATTTTTATCCTGGATCAAATTTTTTCAAAATGTTTTAAAATTAATATTCCTATCATTTTTTGGATGATGTACTTTTGGCCTTTTTCTGAAAATGTGAAAGAAATCATTGTTTTAATGTATACAACAGTTTTAGTATTTCCATCCATAATGAATTATAAATATTTTAAGCTTTCATTATTATATTCCATGATTATTTTAAATGAAAATATATTTTGACAATATTTTTTAATGTCTTATTTTATAAATATTATTTACACAATGAGAATATTATTTTCGTCAAGAATGTTTTAGTTATATTTTAAAGTGATTTTTAATCATCAATAGTAATAATAATTGATGTTTATTATGTCTTTCTATGGATATGACCTGATGGTACCATCAAAATTATTTCTCTTTATGTATTATAATTATTAATTTAGATATGTTTATGAAACCCATTTATTTTCCATGGTTAATGATATGTTGGGATGAAGAAATGTTTCTGAATAGCAATTTATTTTCATGGGTTATGATGTGAATAAAAAATTAATTTTTAATTATATTATTTAAAACCTATTTATTTTTTTCATAATGTAATGGGTTACCTTAGAATTATATATTCCTCTAATTTCATTAATAATATATTAAATTTTCTAATATTATTTTTGGGTGCATTTGAATTTTATTAATCCACTATAGGAAAGAAGTTAATGAGAGTGATCTACTATGTGAAACTAGTAAGTATTAATGCAATATTGGTGGTGATTATATATTAATTATTAAATGGGAATTAGATTATCTTTCATGATCTAATAATATTTTATGGTCTCAATAGTTATCCTTGACCTAAGAAATAGTTTTTATAGATAAGATACTGCCACACGTTTCTAATATGAACTTGTGGTTCAATATTTATATTTTATGATTTATCTAACTTATGATTAATGTCATTTAAAATGATAATTATGCTTTTTATGATTCATTTTTATGATTTCTAATATACTGGGTATGAACATTGTATGTTATGGTAATGATATCATATATTTTGTTTTAATATTTTTTATTAATATGATAATAAATTGATATCTACAATGTTTACCCTTATTAAGAATCTAATCCCACCCAATATTATTTATCCTTTCCCCTAGTTAGGAATAATGGAGTTCTATTGGGTATGTATAAGAAGAGTAAAAAGTGGGAAGATAATTGTGCGTTATGTTAAATATCATTCCTGAAAATAAGAGATTCTATATATATTATCCAAATAAAATAAATAATAAATACTCTAGACAATATTTATGAAATGTATTGAGTGTTTTCATACAAATATGTAATATTTATATATGAAAATCTAAGATCACCAATCGGTAATATTTTTATTTTATAAAAAAATTATTATTACTTATTCATAATGAGAACCCTAGATCATACTATCTTCCTCTATATTATTATCATATTTTTAATTTAATATTAAAATCAAGAACTAAATCCTTATATATATATATATTATTATTATTTTGATAATTAGTTTTAGAATTATAATATGTTGTTGAAACTAAAGCATGTCTCCCATTTCTTATTTATTGAAAAACCCTATTATTTTTACATCTTTCCTCTTCAAATATTGTCATATGTAACTAATTTATCAATAATTTATCATTAATGAATTTTTGAAATATGTTATTAATTATGATATAATATAATTTGATATAAATATTTCATGATGTCTAGGATAACTAAAAAATGTAATTTTTATGTACAGTTGATGAAATTTTTTATAAAATTATATTATTTTTTGTTCTCATTTTTTTTAATTGAACTTTTTAGTTATTTTTTATATGAAAATAGATTTTAAGTGAAAAATATGTGAAGTGGAATGAGGATACTATTTTTTGTAATAATATGTGTATAATAATTTGTCTTCTTAAAATGAATTATTTTGAAATTAGTTTTGACCACTGCCTTTGAAATGGGGATTTTTTTTTAAAATTTTGTTTAATGGAAGGAATTTTTCATAAATGAGATTTTAGTGGGAGAGTAATAAAATAATACTCTCATGACTCTTATAATGGGGGAGAACCATATGATTATGGGCAATTTAGTAATAAATATTTTGGGGATTTCAGGTACAGTTGGATGATTTCTAGTTATTATAACCATGAGGTATCTACAAGTGATTCATAATGGATTATGAGTAATGAATCTGAATTGTGGTGATGATTTATGTTGAGAAATGATTTTTTGATGAAGAGTTTGATCTTTTAAAGGCAAATTGGATTTTTAAATGAAAATGTAATATGATAATATAAGTGTTTTTGACACATTTGTCCATATATATTTTTTCATATTTTATTATGGGTTATTTGAAATGTATATGAATGTATTAGATGTTTTTGTTCCTTTTGGATATTGAAATATGATTTTATTCTATTATTTGAGTTATATTATGAAATGGAATATAATGAATTTGTTTAATTTATTGGCAGTTGTGTTGTAGGTACACTCTAGGATTTAGGAAACTATCAGGTTTTGATTTAATGGGTTAAGAGTCTAATAATACTTTTAATTGATTAGTATTCATATGGTGGGAATTTTAAAACATCCTATTAAATTGGTTATATTATTTTTATCGAATTTAGGTCATCAACAGGAATTAAAAACTTTTTAAATACCATGCTTTTTTATTTCTTATTTCTTATTGTTTGTTTATTCAATATTATTGAAATTATTCAGGGTTTTTAATGATGGAGTATAATAATATAGTTTATTTCAAGTATGGTTTGTCTTTTTATAGAAATTTTTGTGTTTTTTTGGACAATATAGAGGTTTCACCTACTATATAGTGTTATAGATTGCATTTAGTACACGATGGTAGCTACTTGGTACCCATTGGGTATTATAGATTGGTGGGAACTTTTGAGATTAAATCAGGTACTAGGTATAATTATAATGGGTGCCTATTTTTCTAACATAAAATTTTCACTTATAGAAGGCCATTTTTTATATCAATCATATTTATTTACCCCCTTTTAATCTTTCTTTTAGGTATTTGTCCTTTTAGACACATCAGATATCTCTCAAAGATATTCATTGCCTGGCTCTTCAACCTAATATTCACTCTCAATTTTAAGTGGATCCATGCGGGTGGGTCATTCAGTATAAAACATACAACATCCCCTCTCTACTATTAATTTCTTTTCATCCCTTATTTTTGAAATTTTTGTGATGGGTTTGGGGTTCATTGATTAATTATCCAATGAAGGTAATAATTCACTCGATATTTTTTTCTTTCATTATCCCTTGTTTAATAGAATCCTATTTTTGTTTTTCCCTTGAATTATTAATTTTTTTTGTATACGATATGTATGATATTATTTTCCCTTAGGTTTTTTCATTTTGTTGATTTTATTGGAAAACAATTAGTTTATTTTTTATATCATTAGGTTTTTTGTATTTTGGTTGGGTATGATGAGTTTTCATTTCATATTTTCTTGGGGTATTATTTCTCAAAAAAATGATAAATTTTTTATCGGTAATTTTCATTTATGGATTTTTTTATTGAATTCTAGGGCTTACCAGGGTGGGAAATTTAGTTAAACATCCGGCATCAAATCCATGTAGTTTTGAATTTATATAGTATTATAGTTTTAATGGATTAATATAACAATGTAGGTATTGTATTGTAGAAAATATTCTTGGCATATGGGATTTAAATATATAAATTTTCACTCACAACATTAGACCTCCACTATATCTAATGATGTGTTTCCTAGATAAGTATTGGAGAAACTTATTATAATTGGAGTATGTGATTGTGATAAAAATGAATCCATTGGTGTTAGATGGATGAAGGATGATCATTTTAGGGTGGTTACATATCCCTATTAGTAGCTATGAATATAATGATCATTCATCATTTAACTCTATGTACACATCTATGTGGGGTAGTGATGGTATGCTATAGATGAGGGGTTAAAGTTCCAACTAGAATACTAGAAGAATATAAGGAAATATGATCAATTTTAATTAAGTAAATTTGGGCCATATCTCAAGGTCATTGTTACACTTGACATTTGGACTAGGTTTTTCAATGATTTTATGTCATGAAGGCGGTCCTTCATAAACTCTATAATAATATGTTTTATTTTGAAAAGAAAAAAATATAAATTAAAGAGTGTTTTAGTATAACTTTTTTAAGGACAACATGAGGATTAATTTTCTAGGAATACAGATTAATTGTTATGTTAGGGAAATTAATTTTTTTAATTAATAATTAGGCTATTCCTAGGATATTCTTATAATTGTATTTTAATTATTCATAATAATTGATCCCCTTTTTCAAAAGATTCATGAATGGGTTATAAATAATATTTTTCAATAAATGAATAAATATCAATGAATTATTTTTTTTATAATAAAAATTTAATATATTTATACATTATCAATTATGGGTTTGGATTCGTGACAAGAACGCTGTTATAATTCATAAAAACATAGTTCAACTTGGGGTGGAGATAGATTATTATGTTATTATAGCAGAATTTTATCAGTGTTGTCAATGAATGGGGTATGATATCAGGGTACTATACAAGTAGTACTATTTATAAAAAAATAATATTTTTTCCATGTATCATTGAATTCAATGAACTAAGGCTACTGGTTCTGCTGTGGCATTTAGGCCATTAGGCCTCTAGTGAAACTCTAGTTTTCAGACCCACACATGAGTAATATATCATCAGAGGAATACAAGCTGGGGAAATAACTATCACTAGTGAAATTAAATGAAATTATGATGTTCTTACTTTGAAGTCACTGGTCTCTAAAAATACAAATTCTTGATTTTTCATACAAGAGCTCTTTATGGGTTGGTAATGCTAATCTATTGACAAAACATCAAGGGTATCTAAGTAACACAAAAGGTAGTAAGAATTAAAAATGTGTTTTCTATTGTGTAGATATTTCGACGTATAAGTAGGCATCTAGGATAATTTCTTGGAATTTAGACCTTTTACACATGAATGAATGCGTTCCTCTATGTCTTTATGCTTTGTAAAGGTTTATTTTCAACTCAGTCAAAAATAGGACTTATGATTAAAAAATTAAAAGCATTAGGCCATAGAAAGATAATATTATAAATAAATTCTTTTATGACAATGTTATCAAAACTTTTTATAATAATTTACATTTTCTATTATAATATTAAACTAGAATATAAAAAATACTAAATATTTTAGATATAGATAATACATTAATTTTTATTATCATCATTATTATTAATATTTTATTTATATTATGAGCCTCAAAACTAGAGGATATAATATTATTTATCTTTTACCTATTAATCATAATGTAAATTATTCCTCAATTTTTTAGGATAGTAATAAATAATTCCCTAGTTTTATTTTTTATATAATAGACCATTTAAACATAATGATTAATTAGTCTATTTATGTCTTATTAAGAGAACCTTTAATATTCCATTCACCATATCATACTAGGTGAGAAAATTTCATTTAACTATAAACCAACTGATTTATAAGTTATTAATCCAAAATTAACTACTATTAAGTGTTTCATTTATGGTGATGTAATAATACTGTTTTTTGAGTGAAAATAATTGAATTTATATATAGATAATTGTCCATTATACTAATTAATATTCAAAAATAAAAAATAATATTTTTAATTACTATGTTGTTCTTTATATATGAATTGTACAACATTTTTTTTATTAATTTTTTGCCTTTAACTTGTTTCCTAATTTTATATATCCACCACTTATAAAAACATAAATTTTTTTGTTATAATAAATATTGTATTCCAAATTTAGAGTAAACAATTTATTTATAACCGTATTTATATTAATTTAGTTAATGTTTATGTTTGAATCATTTCATTAATATTATGCGTTTTTCCAATGAAAATGTTTTGAAAAAATATTAGGAAAAATAAAAATCTATTAAAATAACAATACAATTTAGTTTGGAGTTTTAAAATCAAAACATTTCTCTCGCAAAATGTTTCCTTACATAACAATGAGTTTGTATTATTTTTTATTAATATTAAATTTGGAATATTATATAGATTTTTATATTATACACAAGAGAGTTAACAATAATAATTGAAACTATTATTGTCTATGTTTTAAATAAACCATGAGTAGTTAATCACTCTATATCTATGATTTAGTTCTAATTTTCTGTAATTTTCCTTAGAATACATATAATACCATGAAATGTGACATGTTTTTCATTATGCATATAACTTTTTTAGATAACATAGTCAATTATCTGTGGGTTTACTTATGATTTATGGAATTATCAGGTATCACTTTGATTATGAGGTGTGTGTAATGTAATTAATTTTTGTGTGTTGAAAAATATCTATTTATTTTTCTGATAATTATAATGGTAATTTATATGGTTGAATTTTTATTGGGACTGGTTATTTTTTTAGTAGTGACATTAATATTAGTATGGGTAATTGTTTTTATTCATATCAAATTATTTATAATAATTAATGATAAAAATTATATATCGTGTTGAATATGATATGTGTTGAATCCTATCCAATATATACCACTTACCTCTTTCCACAGTATGGGTAAAAATCCCAACTATTTTATAAACCATTTAGTTCACATGAAATGGAAATTTAGTACTTGATTTTTTATATATGGATAGGAATTTTATCTCATTTGGATTAGGATAATGAGGAATAATTCCAGATACTAGGAATGGATGTATACATGAAGTATAGGTATAGAAACTATTGGTATTGGGTGTTATTTGTTACAATGATTGATTCATGTTTTAACTACATGTTTACAACAATTTCCATATTTAAATTATCATTTTTTGTATAAATGTTATATTATAAGGGAATGTAAATGATTATACATATACATAAATATACCTAGTCATTAAAAATTTTGTTAAGAAATGTTTTTGGTTCCCTATAGAGCATGTATATTTTCACACCTTGTATGGACACCTTGGTGGACTTGAAGGTCATGTTGTTTCATATTCAGTAATATAGGTATGTTGTTAATTATTAGAATCTATGTTGGAATCTGAGTGATGCTATGGATTCCATGTTTAGGCACCATGTGGAATTGGATTTTTTGGTATAGTGTATTGTATAATATTCTATCATGTCACATGTTCCTCAATTGTTTTAATTTTTATCATTTTTAGGCACTCGTTGGCCTAATGTCTAATTTTGGATGGTTTTCTTGTTTTAGATTTCACCTTATGTGCTTCATATTCATTAATATATTGGTATATTTTTTGTTATTTTCATACTACCTTATCATAAATGAAATTTTTTGTTTTTGGGAACATGTAACATATAGATGAGTAATATTGACAATTTGGATGAATCTAGTCCATACCTATTTTATTGCTCTCGAAGGTAAATAATTCCCTATTAATGAATTCAAACTCATATAACTAGTCACCATCTTTTGGGGATTATGTAATACCCTTATGTTAAAATCATTTTCCATTTACATATTTTTCATATATTTACATTAGTGTTTCCATATAAATGATTTTTTTTGTTTCAAGATAGCTAGTATGTTCATTTGAATGTGTCATGGATTATTATTGTGGATTTTTGGTATTATAGAAAAAATGTCATGGTTTTATTAACCATCATATGTATATATTTTTATTTAAAAATATTTAAATAGGAATGCTGTTATAGGATAAAATATAAAAGATTATGTAACGCCCCGACCCCAGCTACCCAGAGTCGGTGCATTAGTTCGTAACATTGGCATGATCACAAAAGATCAAGTCTCAAAATACCGATTAGTTTAGTAGCCTTGGAAATAGTAGATACATTCGTAAGTGTAACATTACATCATAAAGTAAAAAACTACAATAACAAAGTCTCCATAGTCCACACTCATATCCTCTTCTCACAATCCCTGCAGGTCATTCATAAAATACTTCTTCACATCCTGGAAAATATTAAAACATTTAAAGGGGTGATCTCAGATGCTCAGTAAGGATAATAATATTGCGGAAGCTTTCATAAATAAACATAAAAATTTAAGACAATGTATAACTAAAACAAAATCCTTTTAAACCTGAACATCAACATAATATGGCAAAAGTAAAATGAGATAATGCCATTCACTTCTTTACATGGATATTCTACTGGTCGAATATATCACATGAAATATGAATAACCACTTTCATAATGAGGGAATGTATAATGCCGAACATTCTGAAACATTTTGTCAAGGCCTCGGCCAAGACGTCTAAAATGATTTAGGCCTCGGCCAAAACCATAAATAAAATTGGGAAAGGGCCTCAGCCAATTCCACGTCTAGTTGTCTCATGTGACCTACCGATGCATCGAGGAGCTATAGTGGGCTCCACCCGTCACTTATTAAGTCCAATACATTCCTCATATGAATAGGTTTAAACATATCATAAACCATAACATAATCATATCACATAAAACACGCATAAAGGAAACATAACATTTCCACATTTCAATCACAAGATATCAATAAAACACATTGATAAAATAAAAATGCTTTCAAAACAATTTTCAATAGCAAAATAAAAGAAAAGTATAACATGGTATTTATTTTTCATTAAAAAAAGGTATGGATTGTAGAGGAAGCCGAAACTCAAATAGTGGTCACGGCGGCGGAGAAGTCGTTGTCACCGCATACATACGACAAAAACATTTCCTTTTGTCATTTGGTAAACTCTTCGTATAAAAAATATTCCTTTTGAATATACGTAAAAGTCAAAGGGGGTTTTACACCGTATAAAAGAAATTTGTGTATAAAACCAAATATGCCTCAATGAAAGGAGATTGAGACGAAGTACTTACAAAGATCATTTTTTTTAAAATAAAATAGTTATATTATGTGTATTCACTATAGGTACACTTAATGAAAGTAAAAATACAAAATAAGTCATAATAATATCATGACATAATTTGAAAGTATGAGATTAACCCAAAGAATGGAAGTTGGGTTAAGAAGTTCCCTTACCTCATGTCTGACATGACTCAACCGTTCTTTAACCTCCTGAATAATAAACTAGAGTTAATATATACCTTATTAAGAACCATTTTCAATTTCATTATCCTTTTTATATCACTTATTACAATGATATGAACATTATGTAATTATTTAAGTTAATAACTGTCGTTTTGTCGATCATTGGTACTTGAGTCAACAATAAACTTCTTATAATTACAAGTTGTTTATGTGGTAGAATATACATTATCTCCAGAATTATATTCATGATTTAGATGTCATATATATCATTTATATCCAATATATACATTCACTTATAACATTAAGTAACATTTAGAGGTAAGAAATGAAATGCACCGTTCATGGAGACGGTAAGCCGTACGTACGCATGAACGCTACTTTCATTTATATTTCATATTTAATGGAATGAAATCATAATGATATAAATGTATAATATAATTCCATTATAATATAGTGTATAATACCATTTACTCCATCCTTTATACATCCCACATATGACATTAACGATTCAAATCACTTTGAGGGGGCGGTAGTCCGCACTTCCTAAAATGAAATTATCGCGTTTACCCATAATGGAAATCATAAAGTATTCAATAAATGAGAAATACAGAAGCATAAGTAAAACATAAACATATTATATATCATATATAAAAATAGTTACATCTTAATGGCCACCTTTGAAGGTGTTATATGAGTGTTGAACAATCATCGTTTCGTGAGGCAGAAATTCACCATCCACAGAAACCGTATGTTCTTTAACCATTAGATGTATGTGTGTGTAAGTGTAGCTCAAATCCTTCTTATAAAAACATCCTAGTATATTTAGGATACTGGTTTTGTTACAATATAAATGAATAAAAAGAGTTTATGGGGTTGGAGAAGAAAAATAAAACAAAACAACATTAGAGAAGACATTACCACAAAATCGGGTAACTCTTTTTGATTTGAGCCAAAGGCTTCCTTGGGAAGATTTCTGCCCAAAGTGAGGCTTCTAGGAGAAAGATGGGGAAGTTGGGAGAGTATTTGGGCAGAGTTAGTCCGATCCAAATGGCTTTAAGGTGTGAATAAGGTGGGAGAGGTGGGGGCCTTTTATAAGTGGAGAGGAGGGGCTCTTTTGGAAAGATTGAAATGTTACATTATTAAACAATGATTTTCGGATTCTAAAGGTCCCAAACTTATGTAATTAGAGAATAAGGTGATAAGGGTTTTAAATCTCATCATACAATTGTCTTTGGACAAGTGTAAGCCTTGGATTTTGCATTATCTTCCCATTTTATTTAAATCGTTAAATATTGAGGTCATCGCTGCATCATCATGATGTCATAAATAATTTAATTTATTTAATGTCTAAAAATTATAAACAAAATACTATGATGTAGAAAATCGTTTTAGCTTTCTAATGAATATTTATAATCAAAATTTAGACTTGTGTAACCCCACTTAAAAACAGTTTTAGTAAAACAACTCATGTTTGTGTCAATTTAATTTTAACATTAAATAAATATATATTAATGTCATTTTCCAACTAAAGTGGCTCCATGGGGTCCCCAAGTTGACCCATGGGTTTTCTGGGTCGGACATGACTCATCCAATAGGATTAGGACAAGTTTCAAGCTCATCTCATATTATTAAAACATTATTTGTACCTTAAACTACACTAATTACCTCTAATTGCGATTAAGAACTTAAAAGTTACTATTCACCAAAAAATTATTTTAATCTCATTGAACAACATTTTACTTGTTAATGACAACCATGTATGTCAGATTTTTGAAAATCAAATCACAGAAGTGGTAATATTTCATTTAAATGAAAAATCAGTTATTTAACTACCACTTAGTGGTTTCACTATTCATCAAAAATTGAAGTTTTTCAGAACAAGGCCAAAATTTCACCCTAAGATATATTTGATATTCCGAATTCAAAAATGATGTATATTTTACAAAATTCCAAACATATAAATTGCATTAATTAATTTTATAATTAATTCCCGCTGTCACAACAAATAACGTGTTTTTAAGAAATAATTTATATCAAAAAATTGGCAATTGTTTATGTCCAATTTCAATGTTAAATTAATTCTAATGAAAACCATTGGATAAAATGGAAAAAATATATTATAATTATACTTTAAAACCACTCAATAGTATAACTTATCACTATAATTTATTTTGATTAAAAAAGTTATTTGAAGTATTTTTCACAATTCATAAAAAATTAGAAGTTCTCAGAAAAATACCAAAAATTCAACATAGGCTAATTTCGATATTACGAATACAAAAATGAAGCCCATTTTGAAATATAAAATTTCTATAATTTTAAAAAGTGGTTATTACTATTCATAACGGCTACTTTGATTAGTCGCGGTGTTTTAGAACTCGAAGTTGCGTACAATGCAAGCTATTGAATTATTGAATGAGAAGCATATCGTGGATGCGCGGGGTGTTACATTCTACCCTCCTTCAATAAATTGCGTCCTCGCAATTTGAAATTTTTCTTTGAAAATAAAAGGTTGAAAAGATAAAATACATTTGAGGAAAACCCACATCGAAAATAAGGTTAATAAATATATAACATTAAAAGAAAGAAAGATAAGTACAAAGGTCACCCGAGATAGCCCATTCTAGGATTCTATGAAAATATGGATATGGAGGAGAAACAAACCATCAAGGTCTGATGGAGAGTTATAGAAAATAGGACTAGGAGAATGTTTAACTACAAGAAAATCACAAACTTGTGATTGGTTAAACGATCATTGATTCCCCAGTAGGAAAAGTTAACCGACAAAATTTTTGTTTTGAGTTAACTTTTTTAAAGTTGAGGAATTTATTTAGGAGATTTACTATGAACGTAAGGGAATATACATACTTTTCATGTAGACTTTCATTCTTTAATAAATTTTTACCACAAACCCATCTTTCACTCTAAAAGGTAATACTACTCAAAAATATTATACTTATCCTAATTGTATAAGGTTACAAATGTTAACACATACAATTTAGATTAGTAAAATTATTTTGTAATAACCAGGTACTTCCTGTAGGCTAGTGGTAGGAAATAAAGGCCAGTCGCACTATGGTTGTGGGTTCGATTCCTGCAGCTTTGTCCGACGCGATGGGTTATGCCCCACCCTGCAGGTTGTCCTTTTCCTAAAACTATAGTATCATAATATTCCAAAAAATATCTTCATAAATTTTTTAACCTTAAACAATACTATCCAAAGATCAACTTAATCCACTCAAACCTTTATAGTTATCCAAAATACTTCTGTCCAACTCACAGTCCAAATTTTATAAGGAAGGTAAATATAATGAAGATCCTTTTTCCCACGTAACAACATGTGAACACCTTCATCATGTATTCTTTTTAAACATACTGAATTACCATGATCCCTTATTCCATATAGAATACTAGATATACTCCTTCTATCCGAAAATGTATACAAAACATCAATCAGTTTCAAGGAAGTTAAGTATATCCAATATAATTTATCCAAATCAATCACGTCTTATTCCAAAATCACAATCTGAGTATCAGAACAATATTATGGTCTATCTTTCTCTCAACCATATATTTTCCAAAAATTTAACCTACTGTGGAGTAACTTTTCTTGGTTCCACACAATCTCAAGTCATTGATTAAATAGTACTACAATACAATCCTTATATACTCCATAATTATTATAACCAGTACATCATTGATACAACACTCAAATTACAAAACTATTTAATAACAACATAAGAACTCTAATCATTACTCCTCATTTGTGGTAGTATCATAACTTGATTATTATCCAATAACATCATTTGGGGAATACTCTGATGATTTGGACATTGGTTTGTGTAGTGTCCCCAATCCTTGCAGAAGAAGCATTGTACATTTGAAACCATTTTTTACCATTGTAGTCACGCACTTTGTTTCCTTTTTCTCTACACTTATAACAAACTCCCATTCCCTTTAGGCAAGTTCCATGATGTTTCTTCCCACAATTACCACATATTGGAAAATTCTTCTTTCCCCTCATCCCTTTATCCATCATTCTCTCTTCCATCCCTTTCGTCTCTTGCTTCACTTCAATGCCATAGGACTCAGAGAATTCTTTACTTATCTTATTGACACATGATACTATTTCTTCATATGTTGAGAACACATGGGAGACTATTTCCCTTCGAAATGATGTCTTAATACCGTGAAAGATATGATCCTTCTTACTCTTTGGATCATACGTACTACTGGAGTTCACATTCCTTCTACTGGGCGCCATTTCTAAACAATGGCATAAACTAGATTAGTTTATGAATCAAAATACATAATTCCATACTTGGGAAACACTTTACATAAATTGAACTATTTATGGATATAATCCATAATCATAAAAAGAAATGTTTTCTTTGAGGAAGTATATACTCATAACCCTTCATAGTGGTTTGTAAAGAAAATGAGAGTTATCCTAAGCATATCCCCATGGAGTGTCGTAACCAAGAGTGCAGAAAGGCCCATTGTCGTGTACCAGTTCCTGTTTGAGTCTATCTCAAAGCGGTGTTTTTGGGTTTTACCCCTAGGAACATCTGTGCCAGAGCTGCCTCTACCTGCTCGTATCCAGACAGGGATGTATTGCTCGGAAAACTCACAAAATCTCTATAATACCAAAATTCTAGGAAGTTATTCTATACTAATCCTCATTGTTCATCTTAGGTCTACGTGATCTAATCAGAGTTTATCTAAATCTAGCTTCCAAGGTTTGTACTAAACTTCCTCTGATACCAACTGTAACGCCCCGACCCCAGCTACCCAGAGTCGGTGCATTAGTTCGTAACATTGGCATGATCACAAAATATCAAGTCTCGAAAGACCGATTAGTTTAGTAGCCTTGGAAACACTAGATACATTCGTAAATGTTACATTACATCATAAAGTGAAAAACTACAATAACAAAGTCTCCATAGTCCACACTCATATCCGCTTCTCACAATCCCTGCAGGTCATTCATAAAATACTTCTTCACATCCTGGAAAATATTAAAACATTGAAAGAGTTGAGCTCAGATGCTCAGTAAGGATAACATTATTGCAGAAGCTTTCATAAATAAACAAAAAAATTTAAGAAAATGTATAACTAAAACAAAATCCTTTTAAACTTGAACATAAACATAATATGGCAAAAGTAAAATGAGATAATGCCATTCACTTCTTCACATGGATATTCTACTGGTCTAATAATCACATGAAATATTAATAACCACTTTCATAATGAGGGAATGTTTAATGCCGGACATTCTGAAACATTTTGTCAAGGCCTCGGCCAAGACGTCTAAAATGATTAAGGCCTCGGCCAAAACCATAAATCAAATTGGGAAAGGGCCTCGGCCAATTCCACGTCTAGTTGTCTCATGAGACCTACCGATGCATCAAGGAGCTATAGCGGGCTCCACCCGTCACTTATTATGTCCAATACATTCCTCATAAGAATAGGTTTAAACATATCATAAACCATAACATAATCGTATCACATAAAACACGCATAAAGGAAACATAACACTTCCACATTTCAATCCCATGATATCAATACAACACATTGATATAATAAAAATTCTTTCAAAACAATTTTCAATACCAAAATAAAAGAAAAGTATAACATTGTATTTATTTTTCATTAAAAAAAGGTATGGCTTGTAGAGGAAGCCGAAACTCAAATAGTGGTCACGGCGGCGGAGAAGCCGTTGTCGCCACATACGTACGACAAAAACATTCCCTTTTTTCATTTAGTAAGCGCTTCGTATAAAAAAGATTCCTTTTAAATATACGTAAAAGTCAAAGGGGGTTTTACACCGTATAAAAGAAATTTGTGTATAAAACCAAATATGCCTCAATGAAAGGAGATTGAGACGAAGTCCTTACAAAGATAATTTTTTTAAAATAAAATAGATATATTATGTGTATTCACTATAGGTACACTTAAAGAAAGTAAAAATACAAAATAAGTCATAATAATATAATGACATAATTTGAAAGTAGGAGATTAACCAAAAGAATGGAAGTTGGGTTAAGAAGTTCCCTTACCTCGTGTCTGACTTGACTCAACCGTTCTTTAACCTCCTGAATAATAAACTAGAGTTAATATATACCTTATTAAGAACCATTTTCAATTTAATTATCCTTTTTATATCACTTATTACAATGATATGAACATTATGTAATTATTTAAGTTAATAACGGTCGTTTTGTCGATCTTTGGTACTTGAGTCAACAATAAATTTCTTATAATTACAAGTTGTTTATGTGGTAGAATATCCATTATCTCCAGAATTATATTCATGATTTATATGTCATATATATCATATATATCCAATATATACATTCATTTATAACATTAAGTAACATTTAGAGGTAAGAAATGAAATGCACCGTTCCTGGAGACGGTAAGCCGTACGTACGCATGAACGCTAATTTCATTTCTATTTCATATTTAATGGAATGAAATCATAATGATATAAATGTATAATATAATTCCATTATAATATAATGTATAATACCATTTACTCCATCCTTTATACATCCCACATATGGCAATAACGATTCAAATCACTTTGAGGGGGCGGTAGTCCGCACTTCCTAAAATGAAATTATCGCGTTTACCCATAATGGAAATCATAAAGTATTCCATAAATGAGAAATACAGAAGCATAAGTAAAACATAAACATATTATATATCATATATAAAAATGGTGACATCTTAATGGCCACCTTTTAAGGTGTTATATGAGTGTTGAACAATCATCGTTTCGTGAGGCAGAAATTCGCCATCCACAGAAACCGTATGTTCTTTAACCATTAGATGTAGGTGTGTGTAAGTGTAGCTCAAATCCTTCTAATAACAACATCCTAGTATATTGAGGATACTGTTGTTGTTACAAAATAAATGAATAAATAGATTTTAGGGGGTTGGAAAAAGAAAAATAAAACAAAACAACATTAGAGAAGACATTACCTCAAAATCGGGTAACTCTTTTTGATTTGAGCCAAAGGCTTCCTTGGGAAGCGTTCGGCCCTATGTGAGGCTTCTAGGAGTAAGAGGGCGAAGTTGGGGGAGTATTTGGGCAGAGGTTGGCCGAGCCAAATGGCTTGACGGTGTGAATAAGGTGGGAGAGGTGGGGGCCTTTTATAAGTGGAGAGGAGGGGCTCTTTTGGAATGATTGAAATGTTACATTATTACACAATGCTTTTCAGATTCTAAAGGTCCCACACTTATATAATTCGAGGCTAAGGTGATAATGGTTCTAAATCTCCTCATCCAATTGGATTTGGACAAGTTTATGCCTTGGATTTTTCATTATCTTCCCATTTTATTTAAATCGTTAAATAATGAGGTCATCGCTGCATCATCATGATGTCATAAATAATTTAATTTATTTAATGTCTAAAAATTATAAAAAAAAATACTATAATGTAGTAAATCTTTTTATATTTATAATGAATATTTATAATCAAAATTTGGACTTCTGTAACCCCACTTAAAAACTGTTTTAGTAAAACAACTCATGTTTGTGTCAATTTAATTTTAACATTAAATAAATATATATTAATGTCATTTTCCAACTAAAGTGGCTCCATGGGGTCCCCAAGTTGACCCATGGGTTTTCTTGGTCGGCCATGACTCATCTAATAGGATTAGGACAAGTGTCAAGCTCATCTCATATTATTAAAACATTATTTGTACCTTAAACTACACTAATTACTTCTAATCGCGATTAAGAACTTAAAAGTTACTATTCACCAAAAAATTATTTTAATCTCATTGAACCACATTTTACTTGTTAATGACAACCATGTATGTCGGATTTTTGAAAATCAAATCACAGAAGTGGTAATATTTCATTTAAAGGAAAAATCAGTTATTTAACTACCACTTAGTGGTTTCACTATTCACCAAAAATTGAAGTTTTTCAGAACAAGGCCAAAATTTCACCCTAAGCTATATTTGATATTCCTAATTAAAAAATTATGTCTATTTTACAAAATTCCAAACATATACGTTTCATTAATTAATTTTATAATTAATTCCCGATGTCACAACAAATAACGTGTTTTTAAGAAATAATTTATATCAAAAGATTGGCAATTGTTTATGTCCAATTTCAATGTTAAATTAATTCTAATGACCACCATTGGATAAAATGGTAAAAATATATTCTAATTATACTTTAAAACCACTCAATAGTATAACTTATCACTATAAATTATTTTGATTAAAAAAGTTGTTTTAAGTATTTTTCACAATTCATAAAAAATTAGAAGTTCTCAGAAAAATATCAAATATTCAACATAGGCTAATTTCGATATTACGAATACAAAAATGAAGCCCATTTTGAAATATAAAATTTCTATAATTTTAAAAGGTGGTTATTGCTATTCATAACGGCTACTTTGATTAGTCGTGGTGTTTTAGAACTCGAAGTTGCGTACAATTCAAGCTATTGCATTATTGAATGAGAAGCATATCGTGGAAGCTCGGGGTGTTACATTCTACCCTCCTTCAATAAATTGTGTCCTCGCAATTTGAAATTTTTCTTTGAAAATAAAAGGTTGAAAAGAGAAAATACCTTTGAGGAAAACCCACATCGAAAATAAGGTTAATAAATATATAACATTAAAAGAAAGAAAGATAAGTACAAAGGTCACCCGAGATATACCATTCTAGGATTCTATGAAAATATGGATATGGAGGAGAAACAAACCATCAAGGTCCGATGGAGAGTTATAGAAAACAAGACTAGGATAATGTTTAACTACAAGAAAATCACAAACTTGTGATTGGTTAAACGATCATTGATTCCCCAGTAGGAAAAGTTAACCGACAAAATTTTTGTTTTGAGTTAACTTTTATAAAGTTGAGGAATTTATTTAGGAGATTTACTATGAACGTAAGGGAATATACATACTTTTCATGTAGACTTTCATTCTTTAATAAATTTTTACCACAAACCCATCTTTCACTCTAAAAGGTAATACTACTCAAAAATATTATACTTATCCTAATTGTATAAGGTTACAAATGTTAACACATACAATTTAGATTAGTAAAATTATTTTGTAATAACCAGAGACTTCCTGTAGGCTAGTGGTAGGATATAAAGGCCAGTCGCACTATGGTTGTGGGTTTGATTCCTGCAGCTTTGTCCGACGCGACGGGTTATGCCCCACCCTGCAGGTTGTCCTTTTCCTAAAACTATAGTATCATAATATTCCAAAAATAATCTTCATAAATTTTTTAACGTTAAACAATACTATCCAAAGATCAAATTAATCCACTCCAACCTTTATAGTTATCCAAAATACTTCTGTCCAACTCACAGTCCAAATTTTATAAGGAAGGTAAACATAATGAAGATCCTTTTTCCCACGTAACAACATGTGAACACTTTCATCATGTATTCTTTTTAAACATACTGAATTACCATGATCCCTTATTCCTTATAGAATACTAGATATACTCCTTCTATCCGAAAATGTATACAAAACATCAATCAGTTTCAAGGAAGTTAAGTATATCTAATATAATTTATCCAAATCAATCATGTCTTATTCCAAAATCACAATCTGAGTATTAAAACCATATTATGGTCTATCTTTCTCTCAACCATATATTTTCCAAAAATTTAACTTACTGTGGAGTAACTTTTCTTGGTTCCACACAATCTCAAGTCCTTGATGAAATAGTATTGCAGTACAATCCTTATATACTCCATAATTATTATAACCAGTACATCTTTGATACAACACTCAAATTACAAAATTATTTAATAACAACATAAGAACTCTAATCATTACTCCTCATCTGTGGTAGTATCATAACTTGATTATTATCCAATAACATCATTTGGGGAATACTCTGATGATTTGGACATTGGTTTGCATAGTGTCCCCAATCCTTGCAGAAGAAGCATTGTACATTTGAAACCATTTTCTTACCATTACAGTCACGCACTTTGTGTCCTTTTTCTCTACACTTATAACAAACTCCCATTCCCTTTAGGCAAGTTCCATGATGTTTCTTCCCACAATTACCACATATTGGAAAATTCTTCTTTCCCCTCATCCCTTTATCCATCATTCTCTATTCCATCCCTTTCGTCTCTTGCTTCACTTCAAAGCCACAGGACTCAGAGAATTCTTTACTTATCTTATTAACACATGATACTATTTCTTCATATGTTGAGAACACATGGGAGACTATTTCCCTTCGAAATGATGGCTTAATACCGTGAAAGATATTATCCTTCTTACTCTTTGGATCATACGAACTGTTGGAGTTCACATTCCTTCTACTGGGTGCCATTTCTAAACAATGTCATAAACTAGATTAGTTTATGAATCAAAATACATAATTCCATACTTGTGAAACACTTTACATAAATTGAACTATATATGGATATAATCCATAATCATAAAAAGAAATGTTTTCTTTGAGGATGTATATACTCCTAACCCTTCATAGTGGTTTGTAAAGAAAATGAGTGTTATCCTAAGCATATCCCCTGGGAGTGTCGTAACCAAGAGTGCAGCAAGGCCCGTTGTCGTGTACCAGTTCCCGTTTGAGTCAATCTCAAAGCGGTGTTTTTGGGTTTTACCCCTAGGAACATCTGTGCCAGAGCCGCCTCTACCTGCTCGTATCCAGACAGGGATGTATTGCTCGGAAAACTCACAAAATCTCTATAATACCAAAATTCTAGGAAGTTCTTCTATACTAATCCTCAAAGTTCATCTTAGGTCTACGTGCTCTAATCAGAGTATATCTAAATCTAGCTTCCAAGGTTTGTACTAAACTTCATCTGATACCAACTGTAACGCCCCGACCCCAGCTACCCAGAGTCGGTGCATTAGTTCGTAACATTGTCATGATCACAAAAGATCAAGTCTCGAAAGACCGATTAGTTTAGTAGCCTTGGAAACACTAGATATATTCGTAAATGTTACATTACATCATAAAGTGAAAAACTACAATAACAAATTATCCATAGTCCACACTCATATCCTCTTCTCACAATCCCTGCTGGTCATTCATAAAATACTTCTTCACATCCTGGAAAATATTAAAACATTGAAAGGGGTGATCTCAGATGCTCAGTAAGGATAACAAAATTGCGGAAGCTTTCATAAATAAATAAAAAAACTTAATACAATGTATAATTAAAACAAAATCCTTTTAAACTTGAACATCAACATAATATGGCAAAAGTAAAATGAGATAATTCCATTCACTTCTTCACATGGATATTCTACTGGTCGAATAATCACATGAAATATCATTAACCACTTTCATAATGAGGGAATGTATAATGCCGGACATTCTGAAACATTTTGTCAAGGCCTCGGCCAAGACGTCTAAAATGATTAAGGCCTCAGCCAAAACCATAAATCAAATTGGGAAAGGGCCTCGGCCAATTCCACATCTAGTTGTCTCATGAGACCTACCGATGCATCGAGGAGCTATAGCGGGCTCCACCCTTCACTTATTAAGTCCAATACATTCCTCATATGAATAGGTTTAAACATATCATAAACCATAACATAATCGTATCACATAAAACACGAATAAAGGAAACATAACACTTCCACATTTCAATCCCAAGATATCAATACAACACATTGATATAATAAAAATGCTTTCAAAACAATTTTCAATACCAAAATAAAAGAAAAGTATAACATTGTATTTATTTTTCATTAAAAAAAAGGTATGGCTTGTAGAGGAAGCCGAAACTCAAATAGTGGTCACGGCGGTGGAGAAGTCATTGTCGCCGCATACGTACGACAAAAACATTCCATTTTGTCATTTAGTAAACTCTTCGTATAAAAAAGATTCCTTTTGAATATACGTAAAAGTCAAAGGGGGTTTTACACCATATAAAAGAAATTTGTGTATAAAACCAAATATGCCTCAATGAAAGGAGATTGAGATGAAGTCCTTACAAAGATCAATTTTTTTAAATAAAATAGATATATTATGTGTATTCACTATAGGTACACTTAAAGAAATTAAAAATACAAAATAAGTAATAATAATATCATGACATAATTTGAAAGTAGGAGATTAACCCAAAGAATGGAAGTTGGGTTAAGAAGTTCCCTTACCTCGTGTCTGACTTGACTCAACCGTTCTTTAACCTCCTGAATAATAAGCTAGAGTTAATATATACCTTATTAAGAAACATTTTCAATTTCATTATCCTTTTTATATCACTTATTACAATGATATGAACATTATGTAATTATTTAAGTTAATAACGGTCGTTTTGTCGATCTTTGGTACTTGAGTCAACAATAAACTTCTTATAATTACAAGTTGTTTATGTGGTATAATATGCATTATATCCATAATTATATTCATGATTTAAATGTCATATATATCATATATATCCAATATATACATTCATTTATAACATTAAGTAACATTTAGAGGTAAGAAATGAAATGCACCGTTCATGGAGACGGTAAGCCGTACGTACGCATGAACGCTACTTTCATTTCTATTTCATATTTAATGGAATGAAATCATAATGATATAAATGTATAATATAATTCCATTATAATATAGTGTATAATACCATTTACTCCATCCTTTATACATCCCACATATGGCAATAACGATTCAAATCACTTTGAGGGGGCGTTAGTCCGCACTTCCTAAAATGAAATTATCGCGTTTACCCATAATGGAAATCATAAAGTATTCCATAAATGAAAAATAAAGAAGCATAAGTAAAACATAAACATATTATATATCATATATAAAAATTGTTACATCTTAATGGACAGCTTTTAAGGTGTTATATGAGTGTTGAACAATCATCGTTTCGTGAGGCAGAAATTCGCCATCCACAGAAACCGTATGTTCTTTAACCATTAGATGTAGGTGTGTGTAATTGTAGCTCAAATCCTTCTTATAACAACACCCTAGTATATTGAGGATACTGGTGTTGTTACAAAATAAATGAATAAATAGAGTTTAGGGGGTTGGAAAAAGAAAAATAAAACAAAAAACATTAGAGAAGACATTACCTCAAAATCGGGTAACTCTTTTTGATTTGAGCCAAAGGCTTCCTAGGGAAGAGTTAGACCCAATGTGAGGCTTCTAGGAGTAAGAGGGCGAAGTTTGGAGAGTATTTGGGCAGATTTTGGCCAAGCCAAATGTCTTGAAGGTGTGAATAAGGTGGGAGAGGTGGGGGCCTTTAATAAGTGGAGAGGAGGGGCTCTTTTGGAATGATTGAAATGTTACATTATTACACAATGCTTTTCGGATTCTAAAGGTCCCACACTTATATAATTAGAGGCTAAGGTGACAAGGGTTCTAAATCTCCTAATCCAATTGGATTTGGACAAGTTTAAGCCTTGGATTTTGCATTATCTTCCCATTTTATTTAAATCGTTAAATAATGAGGTCATCGCTGCATCATCATGATGTCATAAATAATTTAATTTATTTAATTTCTAAAAATTATAAAAATAATAATATGATGTAGTAAATCTTTTTAGATTTCTAATGAAAATTTATAATCAAAATTTGGACTTCTGTAACCCCACTTAAAAACTGTTTTAGTAAAACAACTCATGTTTGTGTCAATTTAATTTTAACCTTAAATAAATATATATTAATGTCATTTTCCAACTAAAGTGTCTCCATGGGGTCCCCAAGTTGACCCATGGGTTGTCTTGGTCGGCCATGACTCATCCAATAGGATTAGGACATGTGTCAAGCTCATATCATATTATTAAAACATTATTTGTACCTTAAACTACACTAATTACCTCTAATCGCGATTAAGAACTTAAAAGTTACTATTCACCAAAAAATTATTTTAATCTCATTGAACCACATTTTACTTTTTAATGACAACCATGTATGTCGGATTTTTGAAAATCAAATCACAGAAGTGGTAATATTTCATTTAAACGAAAAATCAGTTATTTAACTACCATTTAGTGGTTTCACTATTCATCAAAAATTGATGTTTTTCAGAACAAGGCCAAAATTTCACCCTATGCTATATTTGATATTTCGAATTCAAAAATGATGTCTATTTTACAAAATTCCAAACATATAAGTTTCATTAATTAATTTTATAATTAATTCCCGCTGTCACAACAAATAACGTGTTTTTAAGAAATAATTTATATCAAAAGATTGGCAATTGTTTATGTCCAATTTCAATGTTAAATTAATTCTAATGACCACCATTGGATAAAATGGTTGAAATATATTCTAATTATACTTTAAAACCACTCAATAGTATAACTTATCACTATAAATTATTTTGATTAAAAAAGTTGTTTTAAGTATTTTTCACAATTCATAAAAAATTAGAAGTTCTCAGAAAAATACCAAAAATTCAACATAGGCTAATTTCGATATTACGAATACAAAAATGAAGTCCATTTTGAAATATAAAATTTATATAATTTTAAAAAGTGGTTATTACTATTCATAACGGCTACTTTGATTAGTCGCGGTGTTTTAGAACTCGAGGTTGGGTACAATGCAAGCTATTGCATTATTGAATGAGAAGCATATCGTGGAAGCTCGAGGTGTTACAGATTAAGAATTCAATTATTTTTTATTAGAATTTTTATATAGGAATCATAATATAGTATATATAAACACACAATGGAAATTTTAAAAAGATTAATAATATTAGATATTTTTTGAAAACCCACTATTTAATTATAAGACTTCTCTAGTAACCAGTGAAAGAAAATGGGTGATGTGAGATGTATTGATAGATATTCATGTCATCACTTGGATAATTTCTGAACAGGTCTTATGAAATTCAATATATAATCAATATTGTTAGTGACTATTATCATATATCTGTTTCCAAGTCGGTTAGAATAATAGAAAAAATTGGTTCAGTTATAGAAATTTCTTATTTAAATAAATAAATTTTTTAAATTTTTTCTTTTAAGGGGGGGGGGGTGTTTTAATTTTTTGATTATATCATGAATTTCAAAGAAATGTTTCTGAAATATTCATGGATTTTGGGTTTTTAGGGTTTTTTTGTGTTCTAGGAGTTATGATACGTTTAAAGGTGATATAACTATCTAGTGTAAAATTATTGGTTTTATCAAGTACTCTATTGTACGCACAAAATACCCAAATGAGAGAGGGAGTGGGGGTAAATTAAGGGTGCCACTAGGTTCCCAGTGGCCCTAGGCATATTACCCATTATACCCTAGACGAATTTTCCTTGATATTTTTGATTTTTTGAATTTTCTATTCATCATTTTTGCCTAATTTGGGGGAAACATATAATTTCATTTAATATATCAATCAGAGAGATCCTCTCTAGCTTCATTTTGAAATTATCTTCTCCCTCCATATACTTCATTTTTCAAGGATTATTGAAGATGAATTTTTATTATTCATTTAAGGTAATACATTATATCCTTCCATTATCTCATTCATTTTCCATCTCATATGTTTTGGTTCCTTATAGTTAAGCTGTTGATTTTTTTGATCTCTCCATGTAATGATGAAATATCATATTAACATCGGGATTCTCCAATCCTGGGCAAAAGAGATCCCAAATTAGTTTTTCAAATTCCATTTATTATCTTTTATATTATATTTTAATGATATTGTAATAGTTATATTTATATAGAAATCATTTAATAGTTTTAGAAAACATTTAGGGTGATTTAGTTGGGATTTTTGATAAATACGTTATTGGATATATTTTATGAGTTATCCACATATGTTTTATTAATGACTATAGATTCCTTAGTAAGGGTGGAGGTTTATTTGGGATCAATTATTTATGATTTTTTCTCAATTTAGTTTTATGTGGTGTTGGTTGATTTTATGAATTGGGAATGGTTAGAGATAATTAGGATATGTTGTCTAAAATAGTCTGATGAAATTAAATTTTATGATTTGGACATGCCTAAATATCAATTTTCCTAAACTAATAATAAAATATAATCATTATGTTTCTTATAGATTGAATTGATGTTATTTCCATTATATTTTCATATAATTAGTTAATTATTCTCAAAGAGTTTTTAGATTAAAAATTCTTATAATTTATTCACCATGGAAAATTTAGTTTTCCATATTTGTTTTTTGTTGGGATTTTTATTCATTCCAAGACATTAGTTTAATATATTTACATTCAACTTAAATGTGTACAGTTATAAAATCCAAATGATTATTTATATTTAGTTTCCTTATATAAATACCCTTAACAAGTTTTCATATCAATTTATGTACATATATTCATTTATATGTAATGTTGGGAAAACCATGTTTTAATCACTATAGATTCATATAAACAAAATTTATTTATATAGATTCCAGGATTATTGATTCATCTAATTAATAATTCTCCTTGAGGAATACCTCATATTATGGAACTATTACATAATCTAGAAAATTGTTATGTTTTAATACACTAGAGTGATAATTTCATAATTTTTGTTATATTTCTTAATTTAAGATAAAATCTATCCACAATAAAATCAATTAAATATAAATAATGACCCACACTCAATGTTAGGTAATGTTATATCAACAATCATATGATAATGGTTGGTTTATCCATGTTGAGAAAAATGGTTATAGAAAAATCATTCTTGTTTATATATTATAAAATAAATTTTGATACAGTAACATGTTTTGATTTATAAAATGTAAATTTTATTATAGATGCTACGAAACATGCATTATGGGGGACTTCATGGTGAACCTAGATGATTTTTGGGGAATTCAGTCCAAAATGAGATCTAAACCCACCCATGTGTCCAGATTTATGAATGATATATCCATTGTGAAACACTATGTCTTAATGAATGATGCCAGAGAACCCAAAAAATCTATCTCAAATGAAGATGGTAATATATGCTGAAATATATGTCCTTGCCTTCACGTAAAGTAGATATACATCATGTCATCCATCATTTAAGATAAATACGGCCATTGAACTTCCACTCAAAACATTCAATTTCTGAAATTTCATTATTCACAAGAAGAAGAGTACATTGATTATAATGGGGTTCCGTGATTCATGAGTGACCTCCTATGATTCCTCAAGAATTTATGATCATGGAAGACTATAAATTTATGGGAGATTACTCCCTATACACTAAAGGCATGTAACTTATGACTCTTACTATATTTCAAGGACTCCACATATCAAAAAACCTTCCCAATGGGAAAAAGTAACTTATATATGGTAGGGAGTCTATTTTTTCTGATAGTCGAAAATTTTCAAAACAAAAACACAGTTTTGAAATCTATCTCAAAATCCCATATATGATTCCTCTTTTTAATAAACATTGCTTTCTGAATTTTTAGTGTTCACTAACCTTGAACATATAAAATTTATGTATTAACATGACCTATTCATCTATATAACTTATATCATCATCCATTATATCTATATGCATTACTCTGATCAAGGGGTACTAAATATAATTTTCTTTTTATCCTAAGCATCGGTACACTATACTCAGGAGTCTTGTTTGCCTCTTGAAATGGGTAGTGTTTATGCATGTTTTAATCGAAAATCTTCTACACAATGGACACATAAGCCCCAATAATGACATCATCAAGGGAAACATGTTATTTTCCTATTTGATGATGGAATTTAGGATTCTTATATTCTCCTATAAACACACCCTCAAATTTTATGAGCTACACCACACCTAATCCACAAGACAATGTTTGAGCTTTAATATATTTAATTTCTCCTCACTCATGTCATAGTCACATGATGTTAAAAATCATAAAAATATCCTCATAAAATAGAATTTAATTTTATCCAATTCTTTTCATAAAAATATAAGACACATAGTTTGATAAGTATGAGATGATACTCATCATTTCAGAGATATTGTACACATAGTCCCAACTATATCCATTATTGTATCTCCTTTCATAACACAAGTATCCTTATCAAACGATGTTAAACTTCATCGACCAATCCTATCACAAAACCTCTCACATGTCACTCGAACTATGTTATTTTTGATCCATGACTCTTAACATGGAATATATGACTACAATTGTTTTTTCAATCATGATATTCTAACACCACCACAAAACTGTCTTTATTCCCCCTAAAAAATACTGACCCTAAAGTGTGTCCATTCCTAATAGGAAAACACTTTTCTCATTGACATTAAAATTTTAGGCCCTTACTATACATAGATACTTCCATATTATACTAACTTATATTCTCCCAGTACCTGGGAAACATATATAGGAAAAATTCACATAATAATTAAAACATGTTATTATATCCACAGATGACATTATAAATGGGATCACATCCCCACATTAATTTAAACCATTGACCAAATCCCCCATGACATTAAACTGATGATCATGTCATTATAAGACTCCAATCCAACAATAAAATCCTTAAAAATCATTAAACATGTTCCCCCCCCCCCCGATGCATTAGAATTTCTACTTCATTTGACGATCATGATATTCTCTTGGCGATGAGCCTATGAATACTTATGTGTTAGGCATAAGTTTTATGTGGTGATGCATTGAAAATGCATTATGTAACCCATAATATATGTGAATATCCATATCTAGAATGTATAGGATACCTGATGAAATGAGCCTCTGATTCCTTATTCCCCATACATAATTCACACCAAAACAGATAAAGGAATCCTTAAATTTTATAACTATGATTCCTCGTACATGTCATAACCATCACTCTAATATAGTAAAACTTTAACTGATTCCTGACATAACCAAAATTTACTTATTCTTAATCTGTCTCAATATCAACAACAACAATAACCATAGGTTTATTCCATATTAGCATAATAAGCAGTGTAGTTAATATATGTTCACATCAATATGTTTTTAGGAATAAAATTCTCAATCATTTCCCGAATCTAAGAGGGAGACCCATACTAGGAAACGAACACAAATAATGAATTTATGTAAGGGAGATCCAAAAACCCATTACCCCATTCCAATCAAGGATTAAATATCATCAATAATGATTTTAGAGGCCACCAACCATTGGAATGAGGGAATATAGAACGACCACCCAGGAGAGGCCAAGACAAATTTTTGGAAGAGGTATAATCCATTGGATAATAACACACCTAATATGCACATAGGTGTAATTATTAGAAACAAAATATTAAATGTCACTATAATTTCATCTCCTTCAATATTAGAAATATGATGGGCATTGGGTAGCCCCAATCAGTGGTTTTGATGATGTAGTTCACATATCCTTGCCCTAGTAGAGTATAAATACCAATGGGAACATGTGATGGCACAGTAATCAGACTTACTATTGGTTGACTATGCATGAGCTACATGACTCATACTACGGCTAGCCATCAATGGCCCATTAAGAACAAATATGGGACAAGAGTACCAAATAGGTGGAAATGGTACATGATTCTACTTGTTTCATAATAATTACTACCCCTGAGGCTACCAGTTTCCATCACCCTATAAACCCCTTGGTGCTAATTCAGTTTAGTTTGACCAATTTCCTTATTTTTTATATAAATAATAAGTAGTCATCATAACTAGGGACATTTCCTAGAAAGACTTGGACATTGTTGTACCAAACCAATATTTCTTCCCTTCAAGGTCGTGCATGGGAAAGATCCCCTGTAATATAGGTGAATCATTTTCATAACCTCTATAAGAAATTATATGATAATTAATTCCGACAATGTTTAGTAGGTATTGTATAAATGGTCCATGACATCATTGAACACTACCCAGTTGCTTCCCAAAAGGGATCCCAATTAGCCATGCTGATAATGTTATGTAGTCATGCAAGCTAATGTTCACAATGGTCATATACCAACTCTGACTTCCGAGTTCATAATTTTATGATCCATTACATAGATAGGATTCCATGCCTATACTATATCTCTAGTGGACCATACTACTATTGATGCACCACCTAACCTCAATACCACTACATGGGGGCATGCCTTTTTTAGATTGGGATTGAGACACAATTCACAAACCAAAAAGATGGGTTTGACTCCCTCTATATTGGGCACCGTCGGTCACCATAATGGGGCATTCCATGATAAATAATTTATCAATATTGGATCTCTCCAAGTTGAAGAGTTTTCCAACCATATATATCCATCCCAGTATAGAAGAATATACAATATTAGGGGAACATATTCCCATGAAAATGAATATATAACATGTGTACGTAATCCATGTATTCATCAATGGCTCGTGCTTAGAGAACTCTAGCATCATCAGATATAGTTTTGTTAGAATCATCACCTGGCCATTAATTTCTCAAATTATAAGGTAATATATGACTCAAAAAATATAACTCCACCTCCACCATCACTAATCTAGTTAAAATCATGTTATTGATGGGTAAGCATCTAATAGGTCGAGTTCCACAGGGTCCCTATATCACCATATAATACCTACATGTAAAGGATTTTTGGACTCCTTCTAGGGAATATTTTTGCAACACTCTCTACCGACACCATCTTTACAATTGTCCATACCCACCATAGATATTTGGGATACATCACGGTCTATATTGGAATCATTTAATGAATCAAAGAACCCCAACAATCCAAAGGGGATCGATGGCCTTACTGAAAAAATGGAGGTCAAAGATACCTCATACTGTGTGGATATGGTTATGAATCTAGACATTCAATTATAATTCACATCATCTTTTAATGTATGATTACCCTATGTGATTCCCACTCTATGAGTAAATAAACTACAAAAAGGTTTGTATCACTATATCCCACAACACTTGAACATTTATAATTGGATAATGGGTTGAATAGTAATAGGACTACACTCTGAAAAAATAGTGTAAGGATAGACTGTGGGACATCATGGCCACTGAATTTCTACCACATGTTTTTTCCCAATCCAAATTACATTTACTAATCATAGAGTTTATTTTTAAGGAATATGTTTCTTTCCTCAACCATAATATATGAGTTACGTTAAATAACCTCTATGTTCACCAACTAAACTATTCACGTTGGAAAAAACACCTCAAGGCCATCCATCAAAACTGCTAGAATTTTACATTACCACACTCCCAGGGGCTTAGCTCCCTGACTCAATAGCAGTTCCAAATCATCTAGAAAAAGTACATTGGGTTCCTAAATATACATCAATGGAATTTTTAATAGGCATTAATACATGTGTAAATAAGATGAATGGGGATGTATACATATTTCCAATTCATTCCAATATTATGGTAATGATAGGTCCATCAAGCCAACCAATTGGTTAATGGATATTGTTCCCCTATAAACACCAGAAAAATGAATTTTATCTTGATCAATCCCCTAGATGATCATCATAGATGGGTGTTGGGTTCATAATTCCCTCCATTCCACTAAGGTTCAATGCCTTCTCATAAACATCTCTATGACAGAATAAGAATTACCCTCCTCATCAGATCATATATGGCCTCCAAAAACAAAATCAGATTCCTGACTAGTTTCATTACTCTAGGAGCATGACGGTTATAACATCTAACTATTAAAATCATGACAGAAAAATACCTTGAGAAATGAAATATAATTGGAGTCTCTACCCACCTCTGACAAAACATCAAGTTCTTGTTTACTAAGTGTCCATGGTAAATGATAATATTATCTTGAAACCAATCATGTTAGAGGTCAAGGGTCTAAAAAATGTAAAAGATATAACCCACCTACATTAATGTGCAGCATTACTTGCCAACATTGGACAAAGATTTATTCACATATTGAGATAACATTCCATTCAAATCATTGGTGACTACCTACACTCAACTTGATGAAATTACATCTAATATCAAAATATAACTTGAAAATTTAGAGACACAACAAGACCGATTTCTTCCTTAAGGTAATCCATAATTATTATAGGTGGACCATATTCATCCGCCCATATAATGAAGTAATATGATATTTACCCCATTTAATGTGATGTGTGATCATCTACAACATTTGATCCACTTATCCTGATTATGAGGCGTGATGCTGGGAACTCTAAATAATTAGGAAGTTCCAAATCATTTTTTTCATCTAAAAATTATAGGTATCCACTTTCATATGGTATAGTGATATATCACCAATATATATTCTCTGATGGGAAGATCAACAAATGTATATTTTTTTCCAGTTTAGCTCCTAAATGAAGAAGTCCATAATCAAATACCTCTCTAAATGAATGATGAATCTTGATGAGTGAGTATCTAATTAATTATATAATTGAATGTTCTTACATACTCTTCTATGTGTAGATTTCCCAAGAATAACTATTGTATATAATCTTAGATGCTTTATGTTAAAAAAATACTTCTCATCCTTATCAATTTTAGATATCTAGATGAATTTATAAAATTAAATAAAAGAGCCTACATTTTGTAAAAAAAACCTAGATGTAGACTATGTTGTGATTATTACCATTACATATTCACTCTCTTGTACAAAATATTATAAAATCAGAAACAACAATAACTCTAAAAACTCATCCCCCACAACATATATACATTCTCGATCCTCTACATGATTGACCACTCTTAGTGAATCCTCATTATAATAATGCCACCAAATCCCAATATCACTGATAATAACCCAAGGATTCCTTAACAAAAAGTAAAAACAATCTCCACTCCTTCAAGGATACATAAGTCCAAGGGTAATTAAAAAATATCATTAAAAATATTATTTTGATATTTTAGATATCATGGAGTCTCTAAGAGGATGGATTAATGATTCATGATAACTATTTACAATACCATAGGGTCCATGGATACAACATCAAATAAGTATTATTCTAATAATATAGGCTCCAGGAACTGATGTAGCATTGTAATGTTGAATTGGGTGATGTCCTTAATCATTTGGAATATATCTCTACTACCCCTTATAGTGATGAAGAATACTCCTATGAGTGGAACTATATCCATAGATGAGGTATGAAATTGTAAAATGATAATTAAACATAGAAGACTATAACTCATGCACAAGATATTATTCATACCCAATTGAGCATAACAATGTCCCCAATGAAAACCATGTCATATATGGATTCCAAATCAATATCATTGACTCACATGTCTTAAAGTAATATTCACCAATTAAATAAAGAAAAATAATGTACCCCAATAGTTTTTAGACAAGCATTCACTATCAATTACATTATGACCCCCAGAAATAGTTATAAGCCTCTAGAAACTATCTCGTCCTGGAATACTCCAACAATTGAGAACAAGAGTATGAATAAGTTAACACTGTTAGGATTGTGGATCATTGTGTGGTACCTAGTGATGGGAAATTTCACATATACACTTCTAGAACCTATGAATTGCACCACTGAAGGATAGAAACATTCCATTATAAAAGGAAGGTTGTTTGAGGTAGTGCATTAGAAGGATTGTTTTATATAATGAGACCATGAATCAATCCTTTATTAGGGATTAATATGAATGTTCTTAATAGGATACACTATATGGTAAACCTATATAGTTGACCATATTGGTTGATCATATAACCCAACCATAGTTTTTTAGTGCTCATCTCTAACCAACTAAGGCCCAATCACATTCAACTATTTCTTGTCCTAAGTTTTATAATCATAGTGGAACTTTAAAAACACCATGTAGACACAAATTTCTCATAAAAATACAACCACTAGTATAAATATTAATCATCAAACTTTATTAGATAGAAATTTTCTTCTCACTTGGATGTATGATATGATTATGCACCTCGCTATTATACTAGTGTGGATCTCAATGCTTGATGCACTCTTCCTATCAAATGAGTCATTTTAGTATCTTTTTAGGGAATTAAATATCCATATCTAGTTGGAGAGAGACATAGATATTTTTTGTCACCTATCATGAAGTGGAATCCAAGCATAATGAAATCTGTGGAATCATTTCTTTCTCTAATGAGGAAGAGGGTTCCACCATTTAGGGGAATATATGCCCACTGGGTCTCACAGGTCAATTCAATGTGCGGAAATCTATCATTGTTTATTGTACACTTTTTCTAGGATCAATCATTCCGCCATAAAAATTCTCTAAAATTTTAGTTTAATTAATGAATATATAGCCCCATCCATCATGATAATATACGGGCATGAAAAAAATAAGTAGAACCCACATATCTATATTTATTTGGTGAACAAGTTAGGTGTTTTGGTAGAAAACATCAACATAATGGTTATATCATAGGAAAAACCCTAAAAACATATTATGGAGGTCATGGATCCATTTCCATGTAGTGGTATCCTCTTCATACTGTTGGTGCCTCAAATATTCCATCAATAGTTGAGTAGGTGTACTCTCTGAAGATGTTTCTCCCTTCAACTCATCTGAGGCCCAAAACATGAATTCTGGGTTCAACAATAGGGAGGATAAACAGATCCAATCTAATGAGATTGATCATATTTACTAACCCAATTATATAAAAACAAACTATTAATACAGTAGGATGGATTTTAAATACATCTTCATCCTACCAATCTATTAATTGTAGACAAAAAATGAATATTTGGAGATGTTTTATAAACCCAAAAAACAATTAATTCTCACATATTAACTCATATTTCTATAAAGGATAGTTAGGGTTATGTCTGAAAATATATACTCCTATTGAGAAATAAGATATACTTCCATTGGTAACTGAACCATGTCAAAAATATAACTTCTCGATAGAACAGATAAACCATTTTTGATTGACCTATCACTATTATTGTGACAACAAGAGTGAATTTCACCACCAAAACTACATTGGATCATAGTATAATATTTTTATTTCATGGTCTATAGTGAGAAATAATCCCTCCTTGGTGATATTAGTGCTTTTAAATCAGATGATAGTACCACTATGAGAACCCCAACATTGTGAGTATCACCTCATTCCCTTGATCATATCCTTCTAAATGATGAATCAACTTTTTATAATTCCCCAACAACCATTGAAATGTTTTCCCGACCATTTTAATGAGTTCATCATAGTGAATCACATTATCGAGGAATATCCAATGTCATAAATAATTACTGTAATAACGACTCTGAAGGATTAACAGTGATACATGGATTTCGTAAAACATCATTGTGACCTATTTTCCAATATCTATAAGTAAATGTTTTGTCTCAACCCCCTCATTCAATTTAAATGTAATGGATTTATTATGGTCCATTGTGGGAACACAAATTCTCTCAGAAGTATTCTCCATTCCCACAGTTCTATCTACGAGACTATAGATGACAATACAATCAAGGACAACTTCTTTAGGGATGTACAATTCTCCAGGTATCTTGAAAACATTATTATATTCAAAAAAAGAAAAATAAAATTATAGAATTTAACAACTTTAAATAACTAAAATACCATTTTGGAAGGATGGTTTTCCCCTCTCATTGAAAAATATTTTAATTGATGCCACTTCTATTTTCTATGATTTCTCCATCATGGATGGGTACTCTGGAAATAATAAAATCTAGATGGACCCCTATGGTGAAGAATCCACTTTTTTCAGACAATCATAGGGAACAATTTGATATCATGTGATATTGTATAGTTTAAGGAATGTAGAAGCTACATAACAGTATTTCATGAACAACATCTTAATGATACCCCTTGAGATATTGAAAGAAGGCCAGGTGAATTATTTTGTGGTCAATCCCAACAAAAATTAAAAACATATCAAGGATATTGATAAAGTATTTTAAATACATCTCTCTCATATACTAAATATGAATCCTATAAATTGCGCATTCAAGGATTCCTCTAGAATGTTACTTTATTTTATCACCAGTAATAGTGGAATCAATATTTATCTAGATAAGATTTATGTTATCAACCAAATTCCTCCTCATTCACCCTCTGGTAGTTTCAAAGAATATAGATCCACCAGGTCTACACATGAATATTAATCATGAATATGGATACACTTTTTAATCTATTTCAGAACTAGTTACAAAATAGTATCCTTATTAGGGGGATGAAGAATTTCAAACAACATTTAAATACATCAATAATTATCTGCTACATTTTTTGGTCCTGATGAATCTTTCTAAAAAAATCCCCTAGTCCATTAGGTGATGATCCAGGAACAGTCCCACGGTTACATCTTATACCAAAATAACATGGAGGGTTAATAAAACAACATGTTCTACCATGACCACATGGTACTCGACATTAATACATGATATTGTACTATTTAAAATATCTACATGACCATGATCTTCAATGTATAAAACATATGACACTATCTATAATTAAATGTGATCAATTCAGTATCCCATATTAACAAGATGAAGAAAATTTAAAACCAACCTATCTATATTGATTGATTAAAAAACTGGACATAATTTTATTGTAATTCGAAATTATGTTAATTCCCTAAATTTTTTTAAAAAGTCCATGAACTAGAATATAGTTTGTTCATGTATCCACCCACTGAGGAACAACCCTAAGATGTTGACTTCTTAGATGAGGAAACCATACCCTTGAACTCAATAATTAATATTATTTCTTGGTGATAAATAATATCTTTCTCATGTGATTGAGACTAAGGAAAAGATCATCATTGAGGGAATTCCAATTGTAAGGGAATTAACTATTGTTTTTTCTAAATAATTTTTAGGTCTTCCTCCTAGTTGAGTGGGGAGTTCTAAATAAACTTACACCTAAAGATTTAACAATATCCATGAATCCATACAAAATGGAAATTATTTAACATAGATATTTAAGGATACCACTATAATAGAATCCTTAAAAATGGTTTATACATCCACATGCTTCACTGTGGGGTGAACCAGTCCTCTTTATCAAGAAGAAGGATGAGAAAATTCCCCTCAACATTGATTATCTTGAAATAAAAAAATCATGATAAAGAATAAGTATCCTTTTCCATAGATTGGTTAATTATTTGTTAATATATGTGATCCCAAGTACTTCTCTAATTTTTATCATTGATCATTATATTATTTGTAAGGGTGAAGAATAATGACATCCCCAAGACAAATGTTTATACAAGGAACTGGATTTATATGTTCATAATGAAATAATTTGGATACACTAATTCTCTATAAATATTAATGGGAAAAAAGAATATATTCTAATTAGATTAACTAGAAAAATTTGCAGTATTATTTATAGATGAACTTCTTATCCACTGTAAATTAAATTAGGAGAATGAGGCATATTTATATTTGGTACTAAATAATTCTTGGAAAGAAAATATTTATGTAATGTACAGTTAATGTGACATTTAGATGGAACAAGTAACTTTATTGTGAAATGTTATCACTAAAATGGGATATATGTCAATCTTATAAAAACATAGGCAATTGAATGACATACTAGACCAACCTCGGTGATAGAATGATATTGTTTTCTCAATTTTTCTGGGTACTATCATTGATTTTTGAGAAAGGTTTCATATTTTTCAGTCATATTAACCAAAATAACTCAAAAGGGGTGAATTTTTTTTTGAATTAATAAATTATAGAATTATTTTAATAGATATTGAATAGTTTTATAAGAGAAATATTTCTCATATTAACCACCAGTGGTGAATATTTGTTTTAAAAATCATTATATTTTCAAGGAACACTATGTTTGATAGCATTCATTGCACAGAACTCCAATCTTAAACAAACTCCAAAATATAGTTATTTTTACATGACCATTATAAACAATATGTTAAATTGTTGCGTATGAATAAAAAAACAATATTATTAAATTAATTTGAATTTAATATTCAATAAAATTTTAACTATACAATGAAAATGAACAAATGATATTTTGAAAAGTCATTTTATTATATAAATATTGTTTTGTTCAAACAAAAAATTTAATAATTTCATAGAAAAATAATAAAAAAATTAGTTTCTTCAACATTTATAAAATATATTATAAAAAATAATGTTAATTTTTTGAATTATCAAGACAAAATTAGCTTAGGTTATCTTTTTGGTAAATTTTTAAATAAATTGATATTTTTGTTAGAAATTTGAATTTTTTTTTTGAAATTACATTACTATTAATAAATAAATATTATATGATCATAATCAAAAAAATATTTAACCAAAATATATTTAAGGACTTTATTAATACAAAAAAATTACATTTAGAAAAACATACATAAATTTTTAAAAAAAATACAATTTTAACCATAAATAAAATTGATTTCACGACTTACCTAAGTTACATATTTAGAATTGATTTTTGAAACTTTTTTAAATTTAATAAAGTAAAATTTATTCTATATTTGGATTTTAGATTACAAAATTATGCTATAAGGTAATTTTAATTTTTAGGCATAAATTTGTTTCTATGGTAAAAAAATATTTACTATAGTATAGGTAAAATTTTATAGCGACTTAATTTAAAATGGTAAAATTGTAAAAACAAAAAAATAATCAAAATAAAATGGATGGATGTTGTGTTTATAATAATTAAACATAATTTAAAGCATTAATTTTAAACCAAATTCATTCAAATTAATGCCACCCATAAGTTTTTTTCTTTAAATATAAAATAATAATTTTTTAACCACTTATAAATACCCATTCACAAGTATAAGTATCACCTCTCACCGCCCCCTTTATCCGAAAATGTTTAATTATATTAAAATATATAAAAAAATATCTCTTCAACAATTTCTCCATGTATAAGTGCTTATATTTTCACTTAGTGATCAATTCTATATTCTTTAAGGGTCCCTTCAAAGAGATGATATTCAATAGGTAACATTCTCAAACCACCTCTCCAAATTTATTTTCTTCTTCAAAATACTCCCCACCTCTTTTAACCATAAAAGAATAAATAATACAATATCAAAATACTCCCCACATTTTCACATCTCCTCTTATCAAATAAATGAAACCATTTCCCAAATTAAGGCAGTTAACTGTCTCTATGGACAATGATTTTTTGTTTTCCATTACCTCCTTCATGGCTAGTCACTAAAGTATTATTATGGTAAAATAATATTTTAATAAGTATATTATTACCTATTTCATGTTATATAACTAATATATAATTATAATATTAAAAAAATTCTTGTTTCAGATGATCAGAAAAACATCCAAAAGAAAATAAACATTTGTCATTAATATTTTATGAAATTTATCATCCTCAGGTCCAAAAGGGAAATTATATATGGGACTATTTAAAATTACTTCTATGAATTAATACCATTTAATTTCACTTTTTGATGTTAATTTACCTTTTATAAAAACATCCATAATTATACACTACTGAATTGGCCCTGAAACTATAAAACGTACACACCCAAAACAATGAAAAAAATCAAATTTTATTAATGAACAGGGGGTAATATGTTACAATGGTATCAAATAAGTTAATTTTAATATAAATATAGTTATTTAAAGATTTAATAATACTATTTAAACTATAATATAGGTTGCTAAATTAAGGAAAACATAATGGAAGTATGAGGTAAGAGTTTCTCATCTCACATTTACTTCTATGAGATATATGCTATATTCACAACTTATTTATTTTATTGGTGTATATACTTCATTTTGATATAAATTATCATGAGTATAATTATATTCATGGTATAAAAATTTTAATTTTATAATTTTTACATTTATAGGATGCACAATTCTACAAATTACAAGTGGTATCAGATTTCCTATATCAATAACCATTCATTAGGTTAAACATCTACTTCGTTGATTATTTTCATGATAAGATTATCTGTGAAATGAATTTTGAGTTTATTATTTTGTATTTACAATTACAGTACATGTATTTATATTAGATACCAAATGATGGATCAATTTATTAAATCACAGTCCAATGATTTGATGTTTTTATGTGGATTTACTTTTAAAAAAATTATATTTTTTATGTTTCCAATAAAACACATTTTTTATTCCAGTTTTATATTTTATAAAATCCTTTTCAAATTTTTTTAATATTTCTCATATGATGTTTTAAATTATTGTAAAATTATTTTTTCGTTTTTACCAAACATTTTTAAAGGTTTATTTTTTCATTTACTAAATATGGTTCTTTAAGGATTTTATGTTAAAAATATGGAATTAATATTTTTAACTTATACGGTGTGGTCAGATTTTTCCTGCCATCATGATGCATTAATGATTTGAATATTCCTTTAATGTTCTACATGGTTATTTTCAAATAAAATTATTTCTTTTATAATTGAGAAATGTAATAAAAATAAGTGATTTGGAAAGTGAAAATGGGTATTTTCATCAAGAATTTTCCAATAATATCCATTAATGTATATTTATCTATGTCAACTTACATTGTTATATTTTATTATTCTTTTTGGTTCATCTATTATGATATGATATTATATATTTTATTAAATTATTTATGATTAGTCTAATAAGTGATGTACTATTTCGATACAATTCGCATTATTACTCTGGTTGGTTTTTAACTATGATTATTGATTAGGAAATTTTTTAAAAATTTAAATTTTAGTTTCAATAAAAATATTTATATTGACTATGTTTCACCCCATCTATATTTGGAATTAATTGGATATAGTATATGATGGGTGGGGCCTAGAATAGGCCCTTGTTGCATTAGTTAGTCTCGTGAGACAAATTAGTCAGGTTATTGGCTGATATCGTACCCTTTTATATATTGTGTCATATTTGAAACCTTGAAGGAATGTTATGAGGTCCCAAATTATGGATTCCTTTATTATGAGATTATTTATTTATCTCCATATAAATATTATATTAGATGAATATACCTGGTTATGTTTTCTAGATCATGTTATTATTTATATGGCATTATTTGCTAACCTTTTATTTTATCAATATTATACTGAGTTTATTGATTAAATATAATGTTCTTCAGATATATCCATTTATATAATTATTATTAATTATTTATAATAGATTCTGGTCTGATTATCCCTTAATGAGATTCTGATATGACCCCTTTATTATGTTTTATTTTTTCCACATGAAGCCAAATAGTTTATTGCGGTTGATATGCAGGGGTAAGATAGAATATTAATAGTTCCCTCAAAATATTTTATATGTTTTATTTTATATTTTCTTTTTAAATATAAGGTTCATGTATGTATCTAGATTTTCAAATATACTCATGTATTTGGTCCTATTGGATGCGATTACTTCTATATTGGGCTGATTTAACAAAGTGCCCAATGACTCTGGTCTATAAGGATTAGGTTCTTTATAGTTGGTATGAAAGGAAGATTACGAGAAACCTTGGAAACTTTATTTATTAATAATATATTATGAAGCATACCTCATTGAATTACTTTGAGGTTAATTCTCAATAAATAATAATATCTATGGAATTTTTATTGATCATGGATAACCTATGTTAAACCCAATGATTAATATATGATGTGGTGTCATTATTTAGAAAATAAATAAATAATTCATCATGATAATGAGATTTTACACTATGATTATTGTTTGTCACAATATTGTGTTGTATTTTAGTCAATGGATGAAACAAAAAATAATTTTCATAATGATGAATTTGATAGACAATGTGTTTTCAACAAATAATCAGTATAATTATTTGAGTGAAGAATATTTCGATTTTTTGTAACCATATTTCACAATTTAGAATTATCAACAATAAACTTAACCAATACTTTGATTTTTTATATTAGTTAAGAAAAAAAATTAAATTTATTTTAATTTTCATTGTAGTTTTTAAATTAAATATTTTGATTTAAAATCTATCACATACCATCATTTATATATGGATTCTGTTAGAAGGAATGGTAACAACATCAATTCATGAGATCCAAATAGTATGAAATATCGTTTCTGGATGGGATTAAGATAATATTTTATAGAGAAATAGTCTCCCAAAAATATTCATCATTTGAGGATATAGTGTCATGTGTTATCAGGATGGAGAATGACTTATCTAATTAATATTTCTGCATAGGTAAGATAGATAAGAATAATACTATTGTGGAAGAAAATGGTAAACAGAGGAAGGGATATATGTTTTTTCGAACATATTAAAATTGTTGAAGGAAACACCATAGTTCATGCATAAAGTAAAAATGAGTTTTCAAGAAATGTGTCTAAAAATTCATTTAGTCTTATGATTATAAAGTTAATGAATAATTTTTAAATGTGAAATGTTTCAGCTATAAATAGATGATGAGCTACATAAATTAATTCGTAATGAATCAAGGGAATATACATTAGAATAAACTAAAGGATCAAGGACATGGTTATGCTATTGATATAACATAAATGGAATAGTAAATATCCTTCCATGTAAATTTTTTTATGAAATTATCATTATAAGATTTATGAATCGTGAAAGGATTATTTTGTAGTAATTATTCATTAAGGATTTGAGAACATATGCGGAATGGTTCTAATGACCAAGAAAATTGATTAATTGTTTAGTTGATATTTTTGGAAAAAACACAATTTAAGGAAATATAAACATTAATGTTTCTCTAATATTGAAATAATGTTGTTGGGATGAAGTGATCATTGGTATGGATTTATTATATTGGATATTAGTGACTACCTTGAAGATGATTAATGATTTGTTAACAAACTGGTTTATGCTACCATTGATGGTGTTGATTGTTTTTAGGTTTTAATGAAAATATGAAATAACATATTTTTTAATTAAAAAATAATTATTCATTAATGTTGTCAATAACTCCTAATTTTAATTTAGGTTATTACCCTATTTCAACATAATACATGATGAATGTATTCACATGTTTGAAATGTGATGATTAAGATATGTGTCTTGTTGTTCAAGAGATTAATGGTATGTTAATAAAGGAAATATTGTAACCTTATTTCAAATGTTTTGGATATTTATTGTTTAGAATGTTCATAAGTATAACCATTTATAAAATGGTTTATTTTAAGCTTTGTTTGAGGTATTAATGATTAATGTGATTATACATATTGGATTACCTGTGTCGACCATGTTGGTCTTGGAAAATAGTTTGATAGAGAACAAATGAATTTTCACTTCTTATGTATCATATGATCCCTTAAAAATGAATTTTATTTGTTTAGGAGTAAAAAATATTTTTGGAGTTTCATTTATTATAGTAAGGGATGACATTACTATTAACATTTCACCAATTTTCTAATACTCTATGAAAGAATAAATTAATTTGGGATTAAAAAATGAAATGAATGAGTTAACCTTTATGGTTAAAAAATGACTTCATTTTTGAAAATATTAAGGACGTTTTTGAAATATTTTAATGATTAAATATATATATTTTAATAAAATGGAAAACACATAGTTTGGGTCAAAATTCATTGCATCTGTTAATTTTATGAGGCTTGAACCCAAAACTGAAGGGTGGAAAGGGTGGAATACCTACCACTAGCCTACGTGATGTACTCATTATTATAACATAGTTTTTTTATTTTAGATTTATGAATGATTTAGTATAAATTCACTTTGGTAACCCAATATTATTATGATAAGTAAAATATATTTGAAATTTATTTTAGGAATAAGTGTTGGATTGTCTTTTGAAAAAATTGATGACTTTAACAATGAAATTATTTAATGGATGAAAGTATACCTTTTAAGTAAATATATATACATAAGTTATTAATGTAGGAAGTATGATAATTCCTCAACTCTAGAAAAATTATTTTTCAAAAATATGTTATTCATTTGATATTCTTACCCTGAAACCTAGGGATTTTTAACTAGTCAAATGTTTTATGGTTTTAGAATATTGAACATTATAATTAGCATGTTATCTATCACTCTACGTTATAAAATTATTGTTATATTTATTTTCACATGTCAATGTTTTCACATCCCACTAATTATATCCTTTCCATAAATATAATTTTTGGTGACATTTTCATTTTCTTTACCATATTTTTAGGAGGTTATTTTATTAACCACTTTTAGGATGTCATATTCTCATTAGGTTATTTCAAAATTTTAACTACATGATTACGAAACACAATATTAACATTCATGGACTCAATTTAGTATTATATCAGAGAATATAACACCTTGATATTTTAAAATAACACTATGTTTAATAGAATACATTTCACATATCAGCAAGCTTAAATGAACTGTAAAAACATTATTTTAACATGACCATTATAAACATTCCATTAAATTTGTCGATAGGAATTATAATAACTAAATTATTAAGTAAATATAAACATATTATTTATTACATAATTAAATATACTTAGTATGTTAATATATAATTTTTAGTAATGTCATTTCATTTTTCAAATATATGTTTTCATTAAAAAAATAGATATTTATTATTTCGATGTAAAAATAAATATAATTAATTTTTTAAACATAAAGAAAATATATTATTCAAAACAATATTTTTTATCTCCTCACAAAAAAAAATTCTTATGGTAGTTTTTATATAATTTTCCAAGAAGCAGATTTTTGGGTTAAAAATTGCACATACAACTTTTAAGGAATACCATATCAATTATGAAATAATTATTAAACGATCATGATATGAAATTTATTTTTATGAATTTATTTTTGGTATGAAATAAATTATAATGAGTTATATTTAGAAATACATGCTTTGAAATTTTTGAAAACCATGATTTTAAACATAAATAAAACTGATTCCAGGCGTTATACAGGTAACATATTTAGAATTTATTTCTTCACTTTTATAAATTGGATAAATTAAAATAGATAACATATTTGTAATTTGGAGGGCCAAATTATTTGTATGGTTGTTTTAATTTTTAACAATAAATATATAATCATGAAAACAACAAATTTACCTCATTATAGGTAAAATAATGTAATCGGTTAAAGTTAAAAGGTAAAAGATTAAAATGCATAAAAAATAAAAAAATTAAATTGGTGTTTGATGAGTTTATTAAAAACAATCATCCATTATAACGTTAATTATCAATTGGAATCAATTTAATTAATTATATGAAAATGTTTTTGGCATTAAATACAATGCTACATTTTTTTAATCATTTGAAACCACCATACCTCAAGTATAAGTGTTTCCCCTAACAACCCCCTTTCCCCAAAAATCCTTGAAGATTTTAAAATCTATGAACATACCTCTGTACTCCACTCACACAACGTCCATGTGCTTCTCGTCTCACCCAAATACAAATTCCAAGTTCTTTAAGGGTCTGTTCATGGAGGTGATACACAATAGGTGACTTGCTCAAAACACCTCTCTTAATTTAATTAATTGTTATAGTTTCTCCTCAAATACTTAAACCATAAAATATTAATAAAATTAGCATAATTTATATAAAATAATTTTATAATGATAATTAAAATCATCTTTCCAGACCTTTTCTCCTCTCCCCCTAATCAAAGAAAGGAAATCACTCTTCAAATTATGGAAGTTAATAATCTCAGTGGATAATGAAATTTTTTTCCATTACCACATTAAATGCTAGTAATAAAAGTATTATTTTTGTTAAAATTTCTTGAAATAGGTATATTATAACCAATTTCATGATCTAGAAAAAATATACGTACATTATATTAAATTAAATGAAACTTGTTTTGATAGTCATAAAAGTCACCAATATAAACTAAACATTTATCATCAACATATTATAAAATGAATCACCTTAATATATAAATATATATATAAATGGGAACATTTTACCTTTTGGATGTGAATTAATACCATTTAATTTCACTTTCGTACTCTTATCTCAATATTATATGAACATCCATAATAATACACATGTGAGCCGACCAGGAAAACATAAAATGAATGCAATCAAAACAATAAAAATTATGAAATATTATTAATTAATGGGTGGATTCATGTTATAAAAGTATCAAATTGGGAATTATAAATATAAATAATGTTTTTAATTAACTATTATGTTTATTTAAACTATTAAACATGATTTTAATGTATGAAAAACAAATGTAAAGCATGTGGCACAAGTTTCTCATCTCAATTTTACTTCTATAAAATATATTCCTTATTCAACACTTATTTATTTTGTGTGGTATATATAAATACATATGATATATAATATAATTAATATAATTATCTTAAATTTATTAAAATTATTTTATAATTATTAACTTTATGGGTCATACAATTTAATATATTAAAAGCTTTATGGGATTTATTAACTCATTTACAATTCTTTGGGTTATGCTTCAACTTCAATGATTTTTTCATTCTATAATTATATGTTAAATTAGATATTATTAAATTATGTTGTACATTTGAAATATATTTTTATTTATATTTTATCCACATAACTTATTCACAAGATTAATTCACACTTTAATGATATGTTATATTCAAGAGACAATCTTTATAAAATAACTTCTAAATGTTTCCATAAAAACTCAATTTTTATTTCATATACCTATTGTATAAAACTATTTCAATATTTCTACTATTACTCTATGATATTTTAAATTTTTTTCTTCCCATGTTTTAATTTTTAAAAAATTGTTTTAATATTATATTATCTCATTTTTTAAACAATGTTCTTTGAGGCGTTTCAAGTTAAAATACAGATGGAATTTTTTTTCACATATAAAAAATTTGATTATTTTTACACTATCATGATAACTTAATTATTTGAGGATTCCTTTAAATTTTTACATCGTTATATTTAATAAATTTTTTTATTTGATATTTTTTAATCATTTTAACATTAAATGATTTTTAATTGGAAAATTGTTATTGTACTATTGAATAATTCAATGATCGCTTTCAAAGTATTTTCATCTATGAAAACATAATTTTTGAATATAATAATTCATTTTAATTTATCTCTTATGAAATCATATTATATATCTTAATAAATGGTTTATGATTAGTTTGACTTGGGATTTTTTATTTTGAAAGAATTATCCGTATTACTATGAATGAATTATTATTGGGTTTATTGATTTGGAAAATTATTAATATTTCATATGCAAGATTCAAGATGAATTTTTATGTTGACTATATTTCAACCCTTCAATATGAGGAATGCATTTCCCATAGTAAGTGATGGTTTGAAGCTTCTATATCCCCTCAATGAACCAGTGTATATCATTATACAATCTAGTTTGGGTATTGGATGAAGCATTACCCATTAGGTATGGAGTGTTGTTCAAAGCCTTGGATGTATATTAGGATGTCCCTCATTATGAATTCACTCATTATGATATTATTTATTTAATTCTATTTGATTATAAAATGAGCATAATATATATGCTTCTGTTTTCCATGTCATGTGATTATTTATATGTAATTATTTGATCATATTTTATTTCGGTGAGATAATAAATAGGTTTTTGATTCAATGTATTATGTTTCAGTTATATGACCTTCTATAATTATTTATTATTATTTATGATAAATTCCATTTTCCTAAACCCCAAATGAGTATCAGTGCTCACCCCTTTCAAATGTTTTATTTTTCCTTGGATGACAGGATGTATATTATGATTGATATGTAGGGTTATTCTAGGAGAATAGTGGTGTCCTTAAAGTATTATCTATGTTGCATTTTATATTTTTAATTGTAATGTAAGGTATATTATTTTATTTTGTTTTCCAAAACTAGTAAACTATATGGTCATTCATTGTGATATTACTTGTATATTATGAAAATTCAATAAAGTAACCAATTACTATATGAAACTATGGTTGGGGAATTTACAATTTATGATCTATATTAATGAATCTAAAAAAGTATAGGGTACTGTGGTCATTAATAATGAAAAATTGATAGTCTATTCCTCCCTCCAATAAAATTTCTATAATAATAACAACTCAACAAGAGATCTATAGTTTGTTATAGTGATATTCATTAAAAATATTTGGAAACATTACCTCTATGGGAGAGGTGTGATATATATAAAAATAATAAAATCTTAAAGTATGTAATCACAAATATTGAGATCAATATTCACCGATGAAGATGGATATAGATGATCATGGAATTTTATTATTCAATCCATTACAATTTTTGTGAGAAAAAAATTGTGGCAGATCTTCTGTGTAGAATGGTTCATGAATCCCTATATTGGATAAGGATTTAATGGGATCAAATCTTATTTGAAATTCATAGGATGGATATAAGAATAATAAAAGGATTTACATCCTACATTAATGAATATAATTCCAAAACGTCTGTTATTTATTAGATCAAAGAGGCTGAAAAGTATAGTGATATTCTATAGGAAATGGTTTTCAATGTTGTAGAGTTGAACGTTTCTAAGGATTTCATTATGATGTTCGGGTCCTGTGTATCTTTCCCATAAAAAAGTAGAACTTAATTGGGAAAATATATATGATGTACATATCTCATCCTTCTATATTCATCTATGAATCACTACAACGTATAGATATTTTATGAATAAATTTTAGTGGGATTAAATTAAGAGGTAGATTGTCGGATTTGTATCACGATCCTCAGCATGACAAAAAGTGAATGCCAAATTATATATTTCTAAAATATTGGTGTAACCATTTCATATACATGTATGGAAATGTAAAAAATAATAATGTTTTATTTCATAGTACTTCCCATGAACTCTAAATTAAATACTCCATCTAGTTGGAAGTCAATCACTATATAAAATCATTAGAAGATATATTTATAAAACTTCTCATTAGATAACATAACCCTAAGATAGACATTGAGGAATAGTATATAATAACATCCTAAAATATTTGTAATTTAATGTTTTTGTGGATTTTTAGGCAATAGATCCCTACCTGGATAGGAGAAGGTAGTGGCAGATCTGGCATAGATTTACCAAGGAGTGAAAACTCTAACAAGGAGTTTTGGGCTTGACCATAGGTATCCTAGTACATGACAATGGGCCTTGCTGCACTCTTGGTTACGACACTCCTGATGGATAATTCTTAGAATAATTGATATTTTATTTACAATCCATTATAAATGATTTATGAGTAAATGCTTCTTCGTAAAATACATTTTTTTATTATTGTATATTATATGAATGAATGGTTAAATTTATATTTGATATTTTTCTAGTTTGGAATTATGTATTTTGATCCATAAACCAATCTAGTGTATTCCGTTATTTAGAAATGTCACCTAGATTAAGGAATGGAAACTTTATCAACGCACGTAATCTGTTTGGGGATTTTCCTCTCACTCAAGATAATTATAATGGATATTGTGATTCAACTTATGCTAAAAACCTTATTACCATTATAGGAAAAGTAACATATGTTATGAATAATAATTTTACACATATAGAGCACCATGATCCACAATGCGAAGGATCAATTTTAGACCTATTTATGAGGCAAACACCACCAACATTCAACGGGAATAAAAATCAATTTTTCTATAAGAAATGGATAACTTCATTAGAAAAAATGTTTTGTTCTTTGTAGAGTAGTGAAAGGGAAAAATTTATCATGGTTGTTTATCACCTCATGGGATATGCAGATCAATGCTGGTTTTTAATTGAACAAACAATGAATGATGAAGAAGTAACAAATTTGGAAAAGAGGGAGTTTAAATAAAATTTCTTAGAAAAACAATATCCTCATGACCACCGACAATATATAGAAAGAAAATTTCTTAATCTGAGGGAAACATAGGATAATAATGTCTCTATGTATGAGGATTACATTACATGGTTTAAACGGAATTCATCATATTTTTTACATAACCCAATGAGTATTATTGATATATTATTTTATGTCTTTAAACTAATTTTTCATCTAGTATTAGTCTCATAATACTTCTCATCATACAAAGATATTGTCTCCGGTGATATCCAAATAGAAAACCAATTCTCCATGTCTAACGAATTTAAATTAAATAATTAGAAGAAGATATCAGCTTAACACCCTGGAAATAGAAATAAGGGAATTGAGATAAATGTTGAATTTAAATCCTATGGTAAATGTGGGAAGAAACACCCTGGTACTTTCTTTATTGGAACAGGAGTCTGTTCCAAGTTTGGTGTTAAAGGCCACCAAACTCGAGATTGTAAGGGAAAGAAAGAGGTTATCAATTTTGACTGCTACAATTGTATAAAAATTGGGCATTATGAAAAAGAATTTCAAATGCTCCAAAGAAACGTAACTCTGAAAATGCCAAGGGAGAAAGGCCCAGATTATGTGATCACTATGGATGAGGTTAAATCTACAATAGATGTGGTGGTGGGTAATTAATTAGTTTCCCTAAATTTATACAATGCATTATTTGATTCGAGATCATCACATTTTTTCATATATTCCCAATTTTCGATGAAAATTAGATATTTTTAATTTTATATTAGAAGGGAGTTGTCAGAAAAAACACCTAAGGGACGTATCATTGCAACAAGGTTTTTGTGAATCAGTTCCCATTAGGTCATATAAACATGCTTTATCCACTGATCTCATAATCAAACACATGATTTAATTTGATGTAATCCTCATTATGGATTTTATTCTGGACCATGTTGTGAAAATTTATTGTAAGAAAAAGGATGTTACAATTTTCAAAGATGATAAAGTGTAACTTATATTAAGATAAGAAACATCACCATCCGATTCTTACTAAGATTCACCCATAGTAGACCTACAAAATTCAATTACATGGGTGGATGGGAGTGAAATAACTATGTTCGAGGAAAATAATGTTCAAATAGAGGATGTACCTATTGTGTAAGAATATGTTGACATGTTTCAAGAGGATTTACATGGAAATCCTCCAAAAAAATAAATTGAGTTTTCTATAAGCTTAATTCATGTTTTAAGGCCTATATCATAGAAGCCTTTTAGAATGGCCATAGTGGAATTAGTGGAACTAAATATATAATTAGAAAAAATGAGTAGTAAATGATTTATTATCCCTACTGTTTCTCCATTGGTATCCCATATTATTATTTGTTGAGAAGAAAGATGGAACTATGAAGTTGTGCATTAACAACTGGGAGATCATTGTTATAACAATAGTAGACAAGTATCACAAACTTAACATTTATGATTTAGTCTATCAACTTCATGGAGAATTTTTTTTTTAGATTAACCATCGATCTGGATATCTTTAGTTGTGTGTAAATAATGATGGCATTCTAAAGATAGAATTTCATAACTGCTATGACAATTACAAGTTTACAGTAATGCATTTTTGACTGAATAATGCACCCTATGTCTTCGTGGATCTAATGTATAGAGTATTAAAGTAATATCTTGATGTGTTTGTATTGGTATTTATTGATGATATATTGGATTACTACCTATTATATGAAGATCATTAAAATCACTAGAACACTATTATAAAGACCCTAAAATGAAATGAATTATATGGGTAGTTTATCAATTCTGAATTCTAGATCCAGATGATTTCTTTTCATGGATATATTGTCTCTAAGGATGGAATCTATATTGATCCTTCTAAGAAAAGATTAATAAAATAATGGAAAACACCAACGAGAATAACCGAGGTACATAGTTTTATTGGTTTAATAGGATATTATTAGATTTAATCAAAGATGTTTCCCAATTTGATAACCAATTAAACAAGATCACACATAAAGGGGTAAATTGTTTTTGGACAAAAGAGTGTAAATAATGTTTCTAAGAAAATTAGAGATGATTATTCAATGCTCCTATCTTGATTATACCATCAGGGAATGATGATTTTGTTATTTATTATGGTGATTCAATGAAAGGATTTGGTTGTGTTCTTATGCAGAATGATAGAGTTATTTCCTATGCATCATAGTAGCTAAAAATTTGTGAACAAAATTATCGCACTCATGATCCAGAGTTAGCATCTGTAATCTTTTCATTGAAAATATGAGGAAACTATATCTTTTGTGAGAAATGTGAGATATACATTGATAAAAATATTTTGATGTATATTTTATCATTGAATGAACTGAACATAAGGAGAAGTTGATGGATTCAACTACTCAAGGATTATGATTACACTTTACACCACCACCCATGAAAGTTAAATAATGGAGCAGATGCTTTGAGTAGAAAAGATCATGGAGTTTTGAATAAGATGAGATTTTAAGGGGATCATATTCTCATGGATCTATTAATGATATATATAATAATAATAATCATGGAAGGTGAAAAATCAAGAATTTTTCAAATATTTTACAAACTATATTTAATAGAAATGATATAAAGTTCTCATACTGATGATGAAGAGTTTAAAATAAATTAAATTCTGTAAACAGTGTGTGACTTATCGACTTCGTATATGAAGATGGGATTTTGTAATTTGGGAAGAGGCTTTGTGTTTCCATAATACCTAATCAAGAAGGGGAATTTTTGGATGATGATCATAGCTCTAATTTATCTATACACTCTGGCAGCACTAACATGTGTAGTGATTCGAAGGAACATTTTTTGTGGGAAAACATAAAGAATGATATTTCTGAATTTGTGTTAAGGTGTATGGTTTCTCAACAGTTGAAGGCTGGAAGACGAAATCCAAGAGGATTCATATATCCTATTTCAGTACATAAGTGGAAATGGGATGATATTGTGACTGACATTATCATTGGGATACCAAATTCTCCTAGAAGGAATGATGCAATATGGGTAATTTTTTATTTTCTTACAAATATTGTACATTTTCTTTATATAAGAGAAGATTTTCCACTTGAACGTTTAACAATAATATATATTAATGATGTTTTAAGACTTCATGGAGTACCCCTATAGATTGTTTCAGATCATGATCCCTATTTTACATCATGCTTCTAGAATGTTGGATACTAAACATTATTTGAGCACTTCCAACCATCATCAAATTGATGGAAAATCCGAACAGACTATTCAAAGCATAGAAGATATATTTAGATCTTTATCACTTGATATTCAATGTATGTGGGATCAATATTTACCTCTGCTTTAATTTTACTATAAAAATAGATTCAATTCTAGTATTCAGATAGAACCATCTAAAGAGTTATATGGAAATAGATGTCACACACCAACATGTTGAGATGTTGTTAGTGAAAGAAAACTAGTAGGCCTAGAACATGATTATTAAATAATGAAAAAATTTAAGATTATCCAATCCCACATAAAGTAAGCTCAAAGTAAGCAAACAAGTTATGCCAATAACTGAAATAAGTATTTGGAATTTCAAGTAGGAGACAATTTTTTCATGAAGGTATCTCCATGGAATGAGGTTGTACAATTCAATAAGAATGGGTAAATTAAGTCCTAGGTACATCAGATCATTCGAAATTTTTGAACAAATTGGAGTTGTATCTTACCATTTGGAAATTCCTTCAAGTCTCTATAATGTTCATGATATTTTCCACATATCATTGTTGATAAAATACATGCCTGACCCCACACATGTACTCACCTTTGATGAAATTGAATTTGAACTCGATCAATATTATTTTGAAGAGACTATCAATATTCTTGATACCAGAGAAGAGGTGTTGAGAAACAAGAGAACTCTTCTGGTAATAGTTCTATAGAGAAACCAAAATATGGAAGAGGCAACCTGAGGAACATTTGATGAAGAACCCCAAAAATATTTTTATGTACTAATATTCTAGATATTTGAGGATGAAATTATTTGAAGGTGGAAAAAATGTAACAACCCAAGCTTCCATGGTACACTTCTTTTTAATGTAATACAGTAGCTTGTGTTATACCAAACATCTAGTTCTAGCACACCACAATAAATCAAACTAACCAATATGAAAATTAATAACCTGTTTTTAAATTTTATAAATTTTATGATTCAAAATGTAATTCACATTTTGATTTGGATTTCAAAATTAACTAATGGTGAATTTTGGTTATTTCTATGAAAACATTCAATTTTTTATGAATAATGAAAACACTATATTATTATTTAAAAACAAATTTTTATTTAAATAATTATTTATTTTATTTAATTTTTTTTACATCAAAATTGATCCCTAATACCTACATATTTTCAATCTAATTTAATGGATTCATTCTATAATAAATTATTATAAATAAAACTTTACTGAACATTTTAACATCATTTACCCACATTCTTGGCACGTTAAAAAATCATCATAAAATGTAATTTTACCACTTTCGTGAATAGAATTTCAAAAATCATAGAGACATGATTAAAACGTGAATGAAATATGTGGTTCATTAGGATGAAAATAATTTTTGGTGAATAGTAACTTTTGAATTTTATTTACCACACTTAAAAATAAATAGGGTGATTAATGGTAAAAATGAGATTATAATTATCCTAACAAATATCCTAATTCTATTGGATAATTGTATTTATAAAAAAATAAAACATATGATTAAAATATGTTTGTTTTTGTCTACGTGGATTGGATTAGGACATTTATTATTAATTTATATAAAGAAGGGTTAAAAGTGATAAATTCAAAGTTCAATAACTAAAAAAATTTTAATAAAGGGATAGACATAAGATAAATTCAACTATAAATATTCATTTTAAAGATAGAAATATTTCCATCATAGTAGTATTTATGTTTTACATTTTAGATGTTAAATAGATAAATTTAATTATGACATTATGATGATGCAGTAATTACCTTATTATTGAAAGATTAAAATAATTGATTTTATAAATATTAATATATTTGTAAATTGAAACTTTTGATATATTACACAAATTTAATAGATGAATATGAAATTCTAGGGTTGATGAAATATTATTTTTTAAGTGATAACTCTGTTATGATTTAACAAAAACCAAATACTAAATAGTGTCAAAATTCTTATAAATTGGTTTCTAAAACAAATATTATATCATTAATTTATATAATATTCATAAAAATATAATGTTCAGAAATAGAACTTAGATAAGGTTATATATATCAATAATAAAACACTTTAGGTTCTCTTGTATTTTTATAGTAATTTTATTAACCACTTATTATAATAATACAATATTGAATTGAAAAAAGATAAATGTTTAACTAAGAGTAAAATATAAAATATAATGTAAATGTGGTGACATAAACCGATCTAAAAACTTTTGGATGAGAATTTTTCGACCCATTCACACCTTATACTCAAAATAATTCTTTTTTGAGCCATTATAAACCGAAAATGTCTGTATAATAAAATAATATCTCAAACCTTTCTTAAAGTGACCCTCACCTATATAATAAAAGTGAAATTCCCCTTCTATCAATGAGACACCTCCAAAGCCATTTGGTGGGGGAAAAACCTACCCAAATAATATACCAAGTACCATAAAATCATTTTATAGGCCATACATTGATCATAATCCAAGCATAGGAGCCCTTTTGATCATATCAAATGGAAGAACCTAAAGAAGTGGTATTAATTTTATCACCAATTTCAAATATCCTTTCTTCGTCCATTTCCTATTTCTTTGTTAATTATATACCATAATAATAAAACTAGTACCTTATACAAAATGTGAGGTCATTATTAATATAGTACAACCATATTCATTATTCATTTCACCTTATGAATGATATAGTCACCACACGTGTGTACATATGACTTATCGTCCCTATGTCATGTTGTAGTTTCTTATTTAGGACTTCATTATTTGGTTGGGTATAATAATTAGTATAATTGATATAAATAATGAATATAAAATTATAATGAATCATTAAATTTTTATATACCATCAAATTACAAAATATTTCACCATCAATAGAATGATATTGCTGCTCCAGCGTACGTATGGATTACCCTCTCCACGAACGCATTGGGATTAATTCCCTATCGTAATTATTCAAGAATAATTATCATTTTATTATTATAAATATTTCTTAATAACATAATATAATTATATATATATGAATCAAATACATCCTATCCATAACAATCAGGACTTAGGTAACAAAACATATAAAGTAAAACGAATCAGTTTACACCGGAAACAATGTTACTACAGAAATATTACTAACAAAGAAAATATTACAAGATCATATATGATATCATATTTATGTATGTGGTTCTTGTATAATTTAATAAAAATTATTTAACTATTATATACATGTTTTACATACAATCTATCAAGTAAATGTACTAGGATAGGTTTAATTCTATAATATCGTCATTATTTGAGGTTGTTTATATATGATTATCTACTAGGACCTCTTTATCATCCACATTCATGTTTCCTAAAAATCTATTTCAAAATATTTTTACTATTTTCTAGACTATTTTTTAATGTCATTTATACATTTGTTTTAATTTTTTTAAAAAAAATTAAAGGAATCATTCCATTTTTTTCCAAATAAGGTCATTTTCAACTATTTGGAAAAAAATTAGGAATGAATTTTTTTAACATATACAGTGAGTGCGGATATTTACGAACATTATAACACATTAAAATATTCCAATATAATATTATTAGAATATTTTCAAAATAAATGTTTTTTATATAATTATATTATTTTTTTATGATTTTAAACTAGAAAGAGATATTTTTCTTAAAAGGGTTTGATTTCATCTATGTCAATATATTTTGATGGATTTTACAATTGTTGGATATTTATTAATTATGATACAATATTCCATATTATATTGAATGTTTTGTGATGTGTTTGACTATGGATGTGTTATTTTTATACCATTCATTTTTAATGGATAGAGTATTAACATTTTGAATGCTAGTTTAAATAAGAATTTTAATATTACATTTCATCAATTTTATATGTGGAATGCATTGGACATAATAAGTGACAGGTAGAGCCCAATATAGCTCCTTGATGCATCGAAAGGTCTCATAGGACAAACTAGTGTTTTGGAACGAGGTCTTAACAAAATCATGTTTGTAGTCTTCGCATGTGGTCTTGACTATGTGGTTATGTAGTCCAGTATTATGCATCTCAACATTATAAAATTGGCTGTTGATATTACATGTGATTATTTGACTTGTCGAATATCCATGTGAACAATTAAATGCCTTTATTTTATTTCTTTTTTCCATATTATGTTAGTGTTTAATTTTTAAATGCTTTTTTTTAGTCTTATTCATTACCATAATTTTTTATGTTTATTTATCAAAGTTTCCACTATATTGTTATCATTACTGAGAATATGAGATCACCCATTTCTTCTGATTTATTTTTTCTAGGATGTGATGAAGTATATTATGGTTAATCTGTAGAAATAAGAAAAATGATATGAGTTTGTTCAAAGTGGACACAATGATGTTTTTTTTCATTTTATAATGTAATTTAAAACTTATGTTTGTATCTTGTACATTCATGGATACTAAACTAATCATCCTTTTGAGACTTGATCTCTTGTGAGCATTCCTATATTTTGTAATAATTCACCGACTATAGGTAACTAGGGTAGAGGAGTTACAAAATGAGTATATTATTTATTAATAATTGTAATTATAGAAAATTCATACCAAACATTGGTTGTTGGGACCCCGATAAATAATAATTTGTTAGATTTAAAAGAACATTTATAATAATAATCAGTGATAGTATATATGTTATATAGTGGTATTATGATTATTATTTAAATAATGTTAGATAACTCCAAATGATATAGACCATGGAACGATGGGCTTGACCAGTAGCATCATAGACTAGGAAACACGTTTGTTAAATCTTATAAGGGATATATCATCACTGGGATTTTACCCTCAACATTCCTATGAAGTTACTCAATAACAAAATCACAAAAGAAAACTATTTATGGAATTATTTGATGATCATAAATATCATGACCATAACCATGTTTTTCGAACAACCCCAAGAACATTTCACCACCCAGCACCTTACTGTAACGCCTTGACCCAGGTTACCCAGAGTCGGTGCATTATTACATAAAATTGGAATTATCACAAAAGATCATGTATCTAATGATTGATTAGTTTAGTAGTATGGGAATCACTAGATATATTCATAGGTCTTACATTATATCCTGAAGTAAAAAAACTATAACAATATATTGTCTTCATATCCTCTGATATTATCCCTGCAGTTCATTCATAAATTACTTCTTCACATCCTAGGAAAAATAAAACATTGAAAGGGGTTACTAAGAAACTCAGTAAGTATATCACTATATAGAAAAATATCATAAATAATCATATAAATTTAAGGCAATGTATAACTAAAACAGAATCCTTTTAAACATGAATATCAACATAATATGGCAATGATAAAATGAAATAATTTCATTTACTTATTCACATGGGAATTCTACTAGTATAATAACCACATGAAATATTAATAACCTCTTTTGTAATGATGGAATGCATAATTCCAGACTATCATAACCATATAGTCATAGCCTCGTTCCAAGACTACAAAAAAAAAAATTGTCAAGGCCTTGTGCGAAGACAATAGTTTGTCTCATGAGACCCACCGATGCATCGAGGAGCTATATCGGGATCCAATCATCACATACTATGTAACATCCAAAGTAAATAAAGAATAAATTTTTTTCATATTTATTAATATTTGTGAATTAAATATTAATTTTACTTTAATGGGGTAGCTATTTTCGATAGCGTACCCGATACACAACAAAGAGTTTCTCTGAAATCTTACGTTGCCCACTAGTAATATAATAATAATTTTTAAATGGTAGTTAACACGTAGCTGTTGTATTGGTGGGAATACATATAAATAACTAATATATGATTATATATGTTTGTTAAATGTTTTTACATTTATCCAATAAAGGATAAAGACTTAAAATATGAAAAGAATTCAATTTTAAGCATATATACTCTAACATTCACTAAAGGTTGACTTATAGCCTGTTGATGGAGAACCGTCTATAAATATAGTTTTGGTCACTATTATACATTATATTATACCAAATGAAATTATTCTTTATAATAGGGACATCAAAATTTATTTTGTTTAATTTTTTGGTATTTTTCTGATAATGTTCATTTTTCAATGAATAGTGAACAATCTTTTATTTTAATTCAAAACATCTTTTTAATCAAATTTATTTATATGATAAGATTATTTTTTTGAATTGGTTCTAATGTTTAATTATAATATATTTTTACCATTTAATCCAATGGTGGTCATTGGAATTAATTTCACTTTGAAATTGGACTTAAACTAGTGTCAACCTTTTGATACATATTGTTTCTTAAAAACAAGTTATTTGTCATGACAGCATGAATTAATTATTAAATCAATTAATGCAAATTATATGTTTTGAATTTTTTAAAATATGCATCATTTTTGAATTCAGAATATCAAATATAGCTCAGGGTGACGTTTTGGTAATTTGCTGAAAAACTTCAATTTTTGATGAATAATGGAACCACTAAGTGGTACCTAAAGAACGGATTTTTTCATTTAAATAAAATTATACCACCTCTGTGTTTTGAAAATCAAAAATCCAACCTACATGGTTTTCATTAAGAAGTAAAATGTGGTTTAATGGGATTAAAATAATTTTTTGGTGAATAGTAACTTTTAAGTTTTTAATCGCGATTAGAGATAATTAGTGTAATTTAAGATAAAAATAGTGTTTTGATAATATGACATGGACATGACACATTTACTAACCTTATTGGATGTTTCATGGCCGACTAAGACAATCCATGGGTCAACTTGCGGACCCCCTGAAGCCACTTTGGTAGAAAATTGACATTAATATCTATTTATTTAATGTTAAAATAAAAATGTCACAAACATGAGTTGTTTTACTAAAAAAATTAAATGGGGTTATACAAGTCAAATTTTTGACTATAAATATTCCTTAGAAATATAAAAATATTTCCTACATCATGATATTTATTTTATAATTTTTAGACATTAAATAAATTAAATTATATATGACACCATGATGATTTAGTGATTAGCTCATTATTTAACGATTTAAATAAAATTGAAAGATAATGTAAAATCAAAACCTACACATGTAAAAAACCTATTTTATGGATGGATTCCGAACCCTTATCACCTTATCCTCAAAACACATCAATTTGGGACCATTAAAATCCAAAACTCATTTGAAAATAAAGTTACATTTTATACATTTCCAAGAGAACCCCTCTTCTCCTCTTATAAAAGGAACCCACCTCTACCTCCTTACCCACATATCTCAAGGCTTTGTATTGGCCAAAATATTATCATTTTGTCTCTCAAATTCTCTATCTTACTCCTAGAAGCCTCACATTTGGAATAGTTCTTCCCTGATAATCCATTGAGCTCAAATAAAAAAGAGTTACCTGGTTTAAAGGTAGTGTCTTATCTTGTGTTCTTATGTTTTATTTTTCTTCTCCAACCCCAAAAACTATTTTTATTGATTTATTTTGTAATAACACCTGTATCATCAATATATTATTATGTTGTTATGAGAATTATTAGAGCTACACTTACACACACCTTCGTCTAATGGTTAAAAAACATACTGTTTCTATGGATGGGGAATTACTGCCTCACGAAACGATGATTGTTCAATATTCTTTTAACACCTTTTAAGGTGTCCATAATGTTGTCACTGTATTTTATATATGATTTATTTTATGTATATGTTTTCCTTATGATTTTGTATTTTTCTTTTCTGGAATACATTTATGGTTTCCATTGTGGGTAAACATGATAATTTCATTTTAGGAAGTGCGGACTACCGCCCCCTCAAAGTGATTTGATTCGTTAATACCATATGTGGTACATATAAAGGATATATTTAATGATATTATATATGATATTATACTGGAATTATAATATACTTTTATATAATTATTCCTTCTTTCAATTAATGTATGATATAGAAATGAATGTAGTGTTCAGCCGTACGTTCGGCTTACCGTCTCCATGAATGGTGCATTTCATTTCTTGTCCCCAAATGTAATGTACTATTATAAGTAAATATATATAAAGGATATATATGATGTATATTACATCTAAATGATGAATATAATTTTGGAATTAAAATATACATATCTCTCATTATGTTTTAATTCCATTAATATGACATAGAAATGAAAGTAGCGTTCATGCATACGTATGGCTTACTATCTCCATGAACGGTGCATTTAATTTCTTACCTCTAAATTATTATGTAATATTCTAAATTCATGTATATACTAGATATATATGATATATATGGCCTCTAAATCATAAATATCATTTTTTAGATAATCTATATTTGACTACGTGAACAACTTTTAAATATAAGAAGTACACTTTTGACTCAAGTACCAAATATCAACAAAATGACAGTTATTAACTTAAATGATTAAATTATTTTTGTAACATGGTAATAAGTGATATAAAAGGAATAATGAACTTGAAAAATGTTCTTAAACAAGTATAAATTAACTCAAGTATATTATTCAGTTAATTAAAGAACGATCGAGTCACGTCAGACACGAGGTAAGGGACTTCATCTCAATCTCCTTTCATTGAGGATTATATTGTTCTAATATAAGACATTATTTTATATGGATTATAAACCCCTTTGACTTTTAATTTTATAAAAAAGGAATCTTTTTCTACAAATTGTTTTACAAAATGATAAAAAGGAATGTTTCTTTTAACGTACGTGGTGACAACGTCCTTTTCCGCCGCCGCGAGTTTTATTTGGTATTTGGCTTCCTCAACAAGACGTAATGTTTTTAAAATGAAATAAATACCATATACTCTTTAATGAATTTTGGTATTGAAAATGGTTTTTATAATGGATTTGTTATGTCAATATATTTAATTGATATATTGTGATCAATGTTTGGAAATGTTTTCGTTCCATTATATTTGATTTATGTATTATGTTTTTATAATGGTACATTGACATTTGATGGGTGGTTATGTGATAAACCATATGACAGGTGGTGCTGTGAATACCAAGACAGTTGGGTACGTTATAACCTCCAATTCATTGGGTATGGAAGTCGGCCATATTGCTATTCCATTAAGTTTGTGTGGAAGTAGATAGTATGTTTATTCCATTTAAGTATGTTTATGTCCCAAGTTACCTTTATATGTAATGTGTTCTTTATATGGGTTTTATGGTAATATTTTGATTACAAAATGGTAATTAATGATCTTTTATTCAATGAAGAGTATTTTCTGCTTCATAATGGTGAAATGTATTACTTTGATAAAGTATTCATGGTTTACTGGTTGTTTTAAAAAACTAACAGTTTTCATTCCTTGTGTGTCCCTTACTGTGCTTTTTATGCTCACCCCAATTTTTTTGAAATGTTTTTCACTGGACATAAAATGGAATAGGGTCAAGGAATAGATCAAGGAAAAGTCATGCTATCTAAAAAATGGAACTAGACGTGTTTCTTTTTATGATTTTTTATTTTATGGAAACATAGTATAAGTGTCTACTTTGTAATAATTTGGGATGTAATAGTTATGTCCTAATTCTCTAATACTCTAAACCTAAAAAGATCCTCAATGTGAATTATTCATTTAATTCAATATATATTAATGTTTAAGGTCGGGGCCTTATAGTTGGTATCAGAGGTCGGTTTAGAAAACATTATGAGTTAGAAAACTATTAAATTATAAATTAATTTATGGTATGATTTAAATGATATAGCATTAATGGACTAACATGTTGCATCGCCTGAGATATTTCTGCGTTCAGAATAGTTTTCCGTATAGGAAACAAGGCAGCTATGTTGGGAATACATTAGGATGAAGACAACCTTCCAAATCAGTAACCTGAGATGGTCAGAATTGGAACTAAACTGTTTGTTGCAGTGATGGCACAGTTGACTCAGGCTAAAAATACTGGTGGTATCCATGCATGAGATCAGCCAGATCAACCACAGAGGGACATGTCAGTGGTGGAACATTTCATGAGGCAATGTCCCCCATCATTCAGAGGATCATCTGACCCTGTGCTTGCTGAAGGGTGGATTAAAGCACTGGAGAAGATTTTTAATGTCATGGGGTGTTCATAACATCAAATGGTTAGTCTTTTTGTTTACCGTTTTGAAGGTGAAGTTGATAAGTGGTGGTCTATGGTGAAAAATATCCAGGATAGTGATGAGATTGATGATCCACACTGGGATGAATTTAATGGTATGTTTCTTGACAAATATTTTCCTCAGGTGGTTCATTATAGGATGGAAAAACAATTCCTAGAATTGAGGCTGGAGAATGACTATGTGGCTGCTTATGAAGCAAAGTTCACTCGACTGGAAAGGTATTCTCCAAACATCATATAAGATCTTGATAGTAAAATCAACCGTTTTTACTCAGTATTAAATACAAAGTATCGAAGGGCTTTATCTTCTCATGAGTTTAAAAGTTATGCAAAACTTTTTCGATGTGCGGAAAAGGTGGAAATGGAGTTTGCCGATGATTAGGCGTTCTTTGACAAACAATAAAATAAGAGGTCCAGTTGGCAGGCAAAGGGGAAGAATTCATAAAAAAAGAAATTAGGTAAGAAAACCAAATATCCATCATGTGAGAAGTGTGGTAAAATGTAGCATGCAGAATGTTTATCCAAGTATGGAAAGTGCTTTCATGGTGGTAAGTCTGGTTATATTGCTCGTAACTGTAAGGTAGATGATCAAGCATGCAATGAAAAGCCAGCGGTAAGATGTTTTAAGTGTAGTGAAATGGGTCATTATGCAAATAGGTGTCTAATGAAGAACTCAACTGAGGGAAAGCATCCAGATTACATGAAAAAAGGGGTGGTGAAATCCTTTGCAACTACTTCAGCAGATATTGCACCATCGAATGAAGTAGTGTCATGTACATTGTTTGTTTGTTCGGATTATGCCAAAGTTTTTTTTGAATCAGGGTCTACACATTCTTTCATATCTGAAAAGTTTTCTAGTAAATTGGAAATTCCATCTCAAGATATTAATCCTAATCTTATGAAAAAACACCTAGAGGAAACGTTGAGGCAAAAAGAAATTATAAGAACCTTCCTATTCTTGTGTGCAGAAAGAATCTACCTAAAAACCTTATTGTTTTGCCTCTAGAAGAGTTTTATGTTATTTTGGGCATTTATTGGTTTTCTTTTTATCATGATAAGATTGAGTGCATGGCTAAAATGATTTATTTTCAGAAATATTTTCAGTTTGTGTACAAGAATGAACCCTTGATTTTGAAAACATATCAGGAATTTGAGAAACTAGTAAAAGATGGAAAAGAATGTTACCTTTCACATATTGTTGAAAATAAAGGAACTGTTTAGATTAATGATGTTCTAGTGGTAAATGAGTATCTTGATGTTTTTCTTGATTATTTTCTGGGTATTATTAAGGATCGAGAAGTTGAAGTTACTTATTACATTGTTCCTGATTCTAAGACAATTTCAAAACCCCCTTATCGAATTGCTCAAGTTGAACTTTTAGAGTTAAAGAAGCAAATGCAGGTGTTATTAGATAAAGGTTTCATTCGACCTAGCACATCACCATGCGGTGCTCCTGTCTTGTTTGTTAAAAAGAAATATGTTTCAATGAGACATTGCATTGATTATAGAGCCTTGAATAACATTACTGTTAAGAACAAGTATCATTTGCCTCATATCGATTATTTGTTTGATCAGCTCCAAGGAGTATAGTATTTTTCAAAGATTGACATGAGGTCAGGGTACCATCAGTTGAATGTAAAGGTAGCATACGTTCCAAAGACTGCGTTCTGTACTAGATATGACCATTATGAATTTTTTGTTATGCCTTTTGAGTTAACCAAGGCACCTACTGTATTCATGGACCTTATTAAAAGAATTTTCCATGAGTTCTTGGATATGATTCTAGTAGTTTTCATTAATGATACATTTGTGTTTTATAAAAGTAAATAGGGGAATGAATGTCATTTAAGTGCTATCATAGAAAAATTAATAGAAAAAAAACTATATGGAAAATTCAGCAAGTGTGAGTTTTGGTTACAACAAATTTCTTTCCTTGGTCATAATGTTTCTAAAGATGGAATAACTGTGGATCCTGAAAAAACAGAAGTTGTTGAAGAATGGGCAAGACCCACAAATGTAACCGAGATCCGTAGTTTTCTTTGTTTGGTAGGTTACTATAGAAGGATTGTTAAAAGAATTTCATGGTTATCTAGTCAAATGACTAAGCTAACTCAGAAGGGTGTTAAGTTTATCTGAACAAAAAAATGTGATGATTGTTTTCAGGAGTTGAAAAGAAGATTGTTGAATGATCCAGTTTTGGAACTTTCTTCCAGGAATGGTGAGTTTGTTATCTATAGTGATGCATTGTTGAAGGGAATTGGTTGTGTCCTTATGTAGAATGATCAGGTAATTTCTTATGCTTGACGTCAGTTGAAAACTCAGGAGGTAAATTACCCAACACATTATTTAGAATTGGCTACTGTTCTTTTTGCTCTAAAAAATTGGAGGCATCATTTTTGTGGAGTAAAGTGTAAAATATATACTAAAAAAAGTTTAAAGTATATATTCACTCAGAAATAATTGAACATGAGACAGACAAGATGGCTAGAATTAATCAAGGATTATGATTGTACAATTCATTGCCATCCAGGAAAAGCAAATAAAGTGGATGGTTCATTGATTCAAAAAAGCAATGTTTCATTAACAATGATACGTTTGGAACGAGATCCTGTGGTTTTTGATTAGATGAAATTTGTCATAAATGTTGTTGGTGTAGGAATTTCTTCTGTTTTGTTTCATTTATCAGTGAGATCATCTCTATCAGACAGAATTACGAAAGAACAGATGCAAGATAGTGAGTAGTAGAAAAAGGTAGAGCTGGATCAGAAGGGTATGTTTCTTGAATTTAACATTGATAATGATTTTGTATTGAGGTTTCAGAAGATATTATGTGTGCCTTGTGATTCACAGTTGAAGAATGAGTTGTTATGTGAGGATCATAGTTCCCCGTTTTCAGTCCATCCTGGCAGTACTAAGATGTACAGAGATCTGTGGGAGCATTACTGGTGGGATGGAATGAAAAGAGATATTGGTGATTTTACTGTGAAGTGTTTGACTTGCCAGCAGGTTAAAGCAGAGCAGTAGTTATCGAAAGGTATGCTTCATCCTTTACCAGTGCCAGAGTGGAAATGAGAAAATATATCGATGGTCTTTGTTGTGGGATTACTGAAGATATCTCGAGGTAATAATGAAATATGGGTTATTGCTGTTCGTTTGACTAAATCTGCACATTTCCTTCCTATTTGATATAATTTCTCTCTAGATCAACTTTCTTGATTGTATATTAAAGAGATATTTAAGTTTCATAGAGTTACCCTATCCATTGTATATGATCGTGATCCCAGCTTTTCATCCGCAATAAAATGGGAAATCATAACGATCAATTCAGACCCTGGAAGATATGATACGTGCTTGTTCTATGGATTATTAGGGATGTTGGTACCAACAACTTTAATTGGTTGTGTTTTCTTATAATAAATGTTTTCATTCCAGTATACAGATGGCTCTATTTGAGGCATTATATGGGAAGCGGTGTCGATCTCCAACTTTTTGGGATGAAGTAGGTGAAAGGTAGCTGATGGGAGCAGAATTTGTAAAAGAGATGGAAGAAAAAGTTTAGTTGATTCAGAAACACATGAGAAGAGCTCAGAGCAGATATAAATGTTATGTAGACAATAGAAGGAAGAATCTCTCTTTCGAGGTAGGTGATCATGTTTTTCTCAAAGTATCAGCATGGAAAATTGTGATGTTATTTGGTAAGAAACGATAGCTGAGTCCAAGGTTCATTGGACCATATGAAATTCTGGAGAGAGTTTGATCAGTTTCTTACTGAGTGTATTTACTTCCGAGTTTATCTCAGGTACACAATGTTTTTAATGTTTCGATGTTGAGAAAGTATATGCCAGATCCGTCTAATGTTTTGAGCCCATAGGTAGTTCAGTTGCAAGAGAATCTCTCTTATGAAGAACAAGCAGTCCAGATTCTTGACCAAAGAGAGAAAGTGTTTTGGAATAAGTTAATTCACCAGGTAAAGGTTTTATGGAAAACCCATATTTTTGAAGAGGCAACGTGTGAATCTGATAATGCTATGAGGGATAAATACCCCCACTTATTTTGATAAGTGAATAAAATTGTGAGGACGCAATTCCCAAAAGGGGGGAAGATTGTAACATACCAATGAAATAAAGAATAAAAAATTTCATATTTATTAATATTTGTGAATTAAATATTAATTTTACTTTAAAGGGGTTGCTATGTTCAATAGCGTACCCGATACGCAACAAAGAGTTTCTTTGAAATCTTACATCGCACACTAGTAATATAATAACATTATTTTAAATGGTAGTTAACATGTAGCCATTGTATTGGAGGGAATTAATTGAAATAACAAAAATATGATTATATATGTTTGTTAAATGTTTTTACATTTATCCAGTAAAGGATAAAGGCTTAAAATACGAAAATAATTCAATTTTAGGCATTTATACTCTAACATTCACTAAAGGTCGACTTATCAACTATTGATGGTGAACTGTCTATAAATATATTTTTGGTCACACTTATACTTTCTATTGGTCCAAATAATTTTTTTTTAGAATTGGGAAATCAAAATTTACTTTGTGTAAATTTTTGGTATTTTTCCAATAAAGTTCATTTTTTAATGAATAGTGAAAAAAGTTGTATTTTAATTCAAAACCTTTTATTAATATAATTTATTTATATGATTAGATAAAATTTTGAATTTGTTTTAAATTTCAATTAGAATATATTTTTATAATTTAATCCAATGGTGGTCATTGAATTAATTTTACTTTCAAATTGGACTTAAACTAGTGTCAATTTTTTGATACATATTGTTTCTTAATAACACGCTATTTTTCATGATAGTGGGAATTAATTATTAAATTAATTAATGCAACATATATGTTTTGAATTTTGTAAAATAGACATCATTTTTGAATTCAGAATATAAAATATAGCTCAGGGTGATGTTTTGTTATTTTTCTAAAAAACATCAATTTTTTATGAATAGTGGAACCACTAAGTGGTACTAAAAAAACTGATTTTGTCGTTTAAATAAAATTTTACCACCTCTATGTTTTGAATTTAAAAAATCCAACATATATGGTTGTAATTAATAAGTAAAATGTGGTTTAATGGGATAAAAATAATTTTTTGGTGAATAGCAACTATTACGTTTTTAATCGCAATTATAGTTAATTAGTGTAATTTAAGATAAAAATAATGTTTTAATTATATAAAATGGACTTCACACATGTCCGATCCTTAATGGATGTGTCATGTCCGACTAAGACAATCCATGGGTCATCTTGGGGACCCCATGGAGCCACTTTGGTAGGAAAATCACATCAATATCTTTTTATTTAATGTTAAAATAAAAATGTCACAAACATGAGTTGTTTTACTAAAATAAATTTTAAATGGGGTTATACAAGTCATATTTTTAGTTATAAATATTCATTATAAATATAAAAAGATTTAATACATCACGATATTTTTTTTATAATTTTTTCACATTAAATAAATTAAATTATTTCTGACACCATGATGATGCAGTGATTACCTCATTATTTAACGATTTAAATAAAATGGAAAGATAATGTAAAATCTATAAACTACACATGTCAAAAACCTATTGGATGGGTGGATTTCGAACCCTTATAACCTTATCCTATAAAAACATCAATTTGGGACCATTAAAATCCCAATATCATTTTAAAATAAAGTAACATTTTATACCATTCCAAGAGTGCCCCTCCTATCCTCTTATAAAAGGCCCCCACCTCTACCTCTTTATCCACACTTTTCAAGCCTTTTTATCGGCCAATATATGATCATTTTGTCTCTCCACTTCCCTCTATTACTCATAAAAGCCTCACATTGGGCTGAAGTCTTCCCAAGGAATCTTTTGAGCTCAAATCAAAAAGAGTTACCCGTTTTAAAGGTAGTGTCTTCTCTTGTGTTCGTAGGTTTTATTTTGCTTTTCCAACCCCATAAACTATTTTTATTCCTTTATTTTGTAATAAAACCCATATCATCAATATAATAGTGTGTTTTTATGATAATTATTAGAGCTACACTTACACACACCTTCATCTAATGGTTAAGATCTTACTGTTTCTGTGGATAAAGATTTACTGTCTCACGAAACGATGATTGTTCAATATTCTTTTAACACCTTTTAAGGTGGCCATTATGATGTCATTTTATTTTATATATGATTTATATAATGTTTATGTTTTCATTATTCTTATGTATTTTTTATTGTTGAATAAAATTATGGTTTCCATTGTGGGTAAACAACATAATTTCATTTTGGGAAATGCGGACTACCGCCCCCTCAAAGTGATTTGATTCGTTCATACCATATGTGGTACATATAAAGGATAGGTTTAATGATATTTTATATGATATTATACTGTAATTATAATATAATTTTTATTAATTATTATTTCCTTCCAATAAAGTATGAGAAAGATATGAATGTAGCGGTCATGTGTACATACGGCTTACCGTCTCCATGAAAGGTGCATTTAATTTCTTATCCCCAAATGTAATGTACTACTATAAGTACCTATATATAAAGAATATATATGATGTATGTTACTTCTAAATGATTAATATAATTCTGGAATTAAAATATACAATTCTATCATTTATTTTTAATTCCATTAATATGACATAGGAATGAAAGTAGTGTTCATGCGTACGTACGGCTTACCGTCTCCATGAATGGTGAATTTCATTTCATACCACAAATTGACTATGTAATATTATAAATGCATGTATATACTGGATATATATGATATATATGGCATCTATATCATGATTATCATTTTTGAGATAATGGATATTTGGCTATGTGAACAACTTGTAAGTATAAGAAGTTCACTTTTGACTCAAGTACCAAATATCGACAAACCGACCATTATTAACTTAAATGATTACATAATGTTCATAACTTGGTAATAAGTGATATAAAAGGAATAATGAACATGAAAATGCTTCTTAAACAAGTATAAATTAACTCATGTTTATTATTCAGGACATTAAAGAACGATCAAGCCACGTCAGACATGAGGTAAGGGACTTCGTCTCAATCTCCATTCATTGAGGCATATGTAGTTCTAATACAAGACTTTCTTTTATACGGTGTATAAACCCCTTTGACATTTAATTTTATATGAATAGAATCTTTTTATATGAATCATTTTACAAAACGACAAAAATTAATGTTACTTTAATCCTACGCAGTGATAATGACCTTTTCCGTCGTCGCGAGTATTATTTGGTCTTTGGCTTCCTCAAAAAGCTGTAATGATTTTAAAATGAAATAAATACCATATACTATTTTATGTGTTTTGGTATTGAAAATAGTTTTTATAATGGATTTTTTATGTCAATATTTTTAATTGATATATTGTTATCAATGTGTGGAAATGTTTTCTTTCCATTATATTTGTTTTATGTCTTGTGAGTATATAATGGTACTTTGTCATTTTACAGGTGGTTACATGATAAACCATATGATGGGTGGTGTTGTGAATACCAGGATAGGTGGTTACGTTATGACCTCCAATTCATTGGGTATGGAATTTGGCCGTATGGCTATTCCTTTATGAATGTATGGATGTCAACAATATGTTTATTCCATTTAACTATGTTTATGTCCCATGTTACCTTTATATGTTATGTGTTCTTTAGATGGGTTTTATGGTAATATTTTGATTACAAAAGGGTAAGTAATGATCTTTTATTCAATGAAGAGTATTTTTTGCTTCATAATGGTGAAAATTATTACATTGATAAAGTATTCATGGTTTACTGGTTGTTTTGAAAAACTAAGAGTTTTCCTTCTTTGTGTATCCCATATTGAGATTTTTATACTCACCCCATGTTTTTGAAATGTTTTTCACAGGACATAAAGTGGAATATGGTCAAGGATGGGATCAAGGAAAAGTCATTCTATCTAAAACATGGAACTAAAAATGTTTCTTTTTAAGAGTTTTTATTTTATGGAAACTTCGTAGAATTGTATACTTTTTAATCTTTTGTGACGTAATAGTTATGTACTAATTCTCTAAAACTCTAAACCCGAAAATATCCTCAATGTAAATTATTCATTTAATTCAATATTAAGTAAGTTTTAAGGCTGAGGCCTTATATAATATGTCCAATGAATTCCTCATATGAAAATATTGATACATAACATAAGTATTCATATTAAAACTATCATTCGAAATGTTAATACTTTTAACCACAAAACATTAATGGTATAAAAATATCACATCCACAGTAAAACAAATCTCATTAGATACAATATTTAAGATTGTATTGTATCAGATTATCCTCAATCATGAATAAGGAAGGATATTGACATAGAATAAAATAATCATCAAATAATAGATAGAAATATCCCCCTTTTCTTGAAAACATTTAAAAGTCCTACATTTTGTCTAGAAGCTATTTAAAACAGATTTGTGTATCAAAGTGTCCCATATCACATTGAAACTTATAAAAGGGGTTTTAATTTTAAAACATTAATGTCCATATAAATACATCTTTAAAACCATTTTTAATACAAGGACATTAATGAGAATGATTTAGAATGAAAAATCATTAAATTATATAAAATGATATTATAGTTGGAGTTCCTAACCAATAGACTGACACTTGAATACAAATAATTGAGGTATTCAAAACATTGCAATATCATGAGAATAAAGAGATTTATGATATACTATGTCAATGTACATTATATACACCATATAAATGTTATTTTGTGTATAACTACAATGATGTCTCAATGGAATGTAAATTGAGATGAAATCTCTTATAAAGACCATATCCTTAGTTTAGGGATAAATTAACGACATAATTACATGTAATAAATATAAATACACTAAATATTATTGGATATTCACTATAAATAAATCAAAGGAAATTCACACATATTCTTGTAAAGACAACACTAATGAATTTGATATTTAACTCAACAAATGTAGAATGAGTTAAAAATTACTCTTATCAAGTTCATATTAATGACTTGAGAAATTATCAATGGAGTGATTATGTGTATCAAAAGTATATCCATAGAAATTGGAGTAGAAATTGTGACATAAGAAAATTAATAGTTATTCCACAAATAATCTTGAAGTAAAATAATTAATGATGTATGCATAAAGCTGAATGAATGGAAATTGAAATATTAAATTCTCTTATTGATTTGGTAACTTATGATTCATACAACCATCAAAGAAGGGTAATAAAATGATTATTTAAATATACATAAATTAAAGGATATTACACAATGAATACAATCATGAGCAGTACACACACCACATGGAATAAATAAGTGGTGAACAATGGACATCTCACAAAATTAAAAGTGAGATAAGAAACCCCTTACTTTGTACTTTTTCCTTGGTCGAGGGTAGGTTATCCTCCTTTGTAATGGTAAAATATTTGTTATTGAATTATACAAGCATACTATACATTAATATGATATCATATATGATCTTTTAACATTGATTTGTAAATAATATTTTAGTATTATTATTGTTTCGGGTGTTAACTTAAAGGTTTTATTTTATAAGGTTTGTTACATAAGGCGTGTTTGTTATGGGTAGGTTGTATATTATTTATATATAGAATGATATCAAGTCCTTAAAAATTATTTTTAATCATAAAATGAGAATTAGACTTGAATGGATACGTTGGGGAATGAATCTCATCGCGTTCGTGGAGACTGTAGTCCGTACATACGCATGGGCGAAAATATCATTCTTTTGATATTAAAATAATATATAATTGGATTGTATATCATATATACAGAATCATTATAATGTTATATTTATTATTTAAATTAATTACACATCATTATTAAACACATCCAAATAATGATGTATTGAATAACAATTACACCACGACGTGGAGAGGGTAGGCCGTACGTACGCACGTATGGTGACATGTCATTCAACAGATGGATAGAATACTGAACATGGTTATAAAATAATCATAATAACATCACAGATTATAGAATATACTGGAGTTATTATTTTAAAATGGAACCAACAAAGAATGAATAAATTGGAGAAGAAAGGAACTTGAAAATGTGTGGTGGAAACATTATATCTTCTTCTGGATCTTCCTATTTTTTTGATCAAAAGGGATCCATAGGCTGGATTTCTGACTAAATTAAGGCCTCTAGGATTAAGGGAGGATAGTTGATAGGGTATTTTGGGTAGTGTCTAGCCGAACCAAAAGGTTTTAAGTTATGATGAATTTGATATATATGGTGTCCTTTTATAAGGGGGAGGAGGGGCTCTTTAGAAAAAACATAAATAATAAATTTATAAAAAATTCATACTCAGTTTCTAATGGATCCATAGAAGATTATTCAAAGTCTAATGTAAGGATGGGTAGAAATAATTTCATCCAATATATTTTAGACAGGTTTTTGTCACTATATTAACCTTATTTTTTATATTTAACTATTAGTTAAATAGTTTGACATTTACCATGTCACTTTGTATTTTTATATAATATGGTTAATAAACATATTATATAATTAAAAGAGACCCCCATGTTGTCCATTAATGATGAAACTATCATTATATAAGTTTTTGTTTCGAAACCATAGATTTTTTAGAAATAGAATATTATTTAATAATGTAATAATTATTTTAAAAACACATTTATGTCGATTTTGACAATTTTTAATAATTGATTTTTGTTAATGTCTTAATAACATTCTTAATTTGATAAAAATTCATTTAAGAAATCCCAAAATGTCATATTAACTAATAAATTTCGTGTATGGAATCAAAACTTTCATATTATATTTATTTTAACATTTATACTACTAATTATTTGATACATTCATTAAAATGGAAAATAATGCATCATTATTGTGTCATACATAAATTTAATTATTCAATGTCTAAAAATTATAAATAAAATACCATTATGTATGAAATATTTTTATCTTTATAATTAATATTTATAGTAAAAAATATAACATATATAACCCTATGTATAAATTGATTTTCTAAAAGATATATGATTATGTCATTTTTTTATTTACTTTAACTTAATTAATATAATGTGTCATTATCACTTACAGGTGGATCCATAGGGTCCAAAAATCAACCCAAAGATTCCCATGGTAGGAAATGTATAAAATTATAGTGATAGGACATGTTTTTTTTAATTTATTATTATTATAATAATATTTTTTACCCTTATTTACCAGATTTACCATTTAACCATGGTAAATAAAATAATTACCGAAATAATTATTCAAAATGGCTGAAAATAAAAGATACCTATTTACACAATTTTTAATCTATATATTAGCTATGGAATCCATTTTTCTAAATTCAAAATACAGGAGTGGTAGAAATTAAATTAAGATTAATTCCTGCTATAAAAACAAAAGCATGTTTTTAAGAAATAATAACTAACAAAAGATTGTCACTTGATTATGTCTGGTTTAAATGTGAAATTATGTCTAATGACAAACATTATATTAAATTGTAAAAATATATTATAAATATACTTTAAAACAACTCATGTTCATAATTTATCACTATTAATTTTTTGATTAGATTTTTTTAAATTTAAATTTAGTGATTTCCACTAATCATTTAAAATTGAACGTTTTCAGAATAAAACCAAAAATTCACCCTAAGATAATATAAATATTACAAATTTAAAAATGAAGTTCATTTTGAATGATAAAATTTATAAAATTTTAAAAAGTGGGTATTACTATTCATAACTGCTAGTTTGATTGGTTTTGGAGTGTTAGAACTCGAATTTGAGTACAACACACGCTACATTATTATTCAAAGAGAAGTGTACTGTAGAAGATTGGGGTGTAGAAATTATCTTTAGAGAATTTATGAGTTTAATAAATGAAAATTTATCTAGACCCTAATAGTATTAATTTTTATATTTTTTTAATAAAATAATGGTTATATTTGTCTTATATTATTACCTAATAATGATTAAATAATTAATTTGTTAAAAAATATATTTTGATATGATGATATATACATTGTACTGTTGATAATCATATATTCTCCATCAAAAAAATATTTTTTATGACAGCAATAAATATTTAAATAAATTATATTTTAATAAAATATTATTATTAAAAATATTCATAAAATAGAAAATATTATATAATGTGAATTAGTGAGATGTACTTTTATTATAGTTGGAAAAAATGTATCATTAAAAATTTATATTTTTTAATAAATAGTTAATTTGTATTTAAAAGTGTAAATTCCTATATATATGGATACTTTTAAAAAAATTATTATTTTTTTGAAATAATCATGTACAAATTATGAAATAGTTAATTTTTCATAATTTTCAATGACAATTGAATTCATAAGAAAAAATTAATGATCGTGTAAATATATGATATGTACTATGTCATTATATGAAACCAAAAGTGGTGTAATAAATAAAAAATGAGTCTTCACAACCAGAAAAAATATCCTTTAATTTAATGTTTTTTTTATTTATTTTATTAAATTTATAAACCCTTAATGAATTATTTAAAATGTGTATTATATTTTAATGTTTTAAAAATCTATTCATTATAAAAATTAATCAATTCCACATAACTAATGCTATTATTTTCTAGATTTATTTTATTTGACTGAAAAATAATAAAATACACTTTTATTTCGTAGAAACCTTGGAAAAGACATATTATTGTTTTTTTGGAACAATTTATCATATTGAGGCAAGAACATAAATTTAGAGATTAATAAATTATTCGACTCTATTTTTATATAGAAATACCTAACATTTCATTTGTCTTCACAAAAATCACTTATATAATTAATTTACTCTTTCCTTACATCATTATAGCACTCTCAATATTCTTTTACGCTCTTAAGAAGTTCTTTCCAGGCTTTTAAAATCACCCACTCAAGGGAAAGGTTCCTCTACTTCTACTCTTTATTCAAGAAGCTTATTTATATTATGCCTTTTGATTCACAATTTTTCATTTTGGAGAATATTTTCAAACATCCCTCTTACTACTATTATGAATTTGAACTATTTATAGACCCTGTTCATTATCATTAAACCCTTCCATTATTCTTTATATATCTCTGTTATGCTGCAGAAATCAACCATCAATTTTTCAAGCCAATCATTTGTGATGTGAATTCACATCCACATTTCCATTGTTAGGTTTTCATCTAGTTATAAGTACAATTTATTTATTGGGTAATTCAATCTATATAACCAAAACTATGTAATAATTTTATTATATGTGATGAATAATTTCCTTGTATTGTATGATATATTGGCATAACTATGTATGTACATGATATTAAAGAGATGGATGGGCCTGCAATTATATAGACCTCGAATGAATTGGGTAATGTTTTTAACTAATGATATTCCAAGTATGGTGTGTGGGAGGTTATAAAAAGAATACTATGTTATAGTTTTTTGGACGTTAGCCCTATCTTAAACTTATGATGTAATGTTTTATGTCATTGCTACATTCCCATGTTTTTATTCTATTATCATGGTACATCATTCTTATTTTTTGAAGATTATGATTCACACCCCTCTTATGTTATCTTGAAATGACTGATGGATCACAAGTACAAATATAGATTATGAAATTAATTTTTAATTCCCTTATTATTCATAATATATCACCCTTGTATTATGTATTCCCTATGTTATCTCATGTAGTTTTAGAATATCACGGAAAATTAGGGGTATGTGATGGATTTTTAGTTTGCATAATTTTATTGTTTTAAAAAAATATGTTATACACATAATTATCTAATAATAGTTGGCCTAATTATGATATGGTGTTTTATTAACTATACCTTTATGTAATAAATATTTAAATAAATTTTTCTAAAATCTTTATTGTCATACCATTTTAAAAGGTTACATTTGAACGGTGTAATAATAATAAAGTAGTCCACCACCAATGATGTTTTTAACAAGACTAGAATATATAATTTATTTATAATGAGAAGTGATAATAATAATTTAATCAATGGATAAAACTCAATACCTAAAACACTATTGGTCCTCTAGTCCTTGAGGGACACATGATTTTGAACATATCTACTTCGGTCAGTATAAGATGTATCTAAAAAAACTCATAAAACTATTGTATTAGTAAAATAAACTCCCACCATAATTTCATTATTATATCATAGATATAGGGATTTTATCTAACCACATAAGACAATAATATACCATAGTTCTATGGATTCACACCGCACATTTTATTACAATCATATATAATAATTTAGGTGATTAACAATCACATAATAATACAATCATATATCATAATCTGGGGGATTGATTCCCTCCTCAAATGAAAATCATATATCATCATCATGGGAATTATAACCCACCATATAATAACATAATATATAATAATAAGGTGGATTAGTATTAATCCCATAATATTCCATATATATTATCATTGGGGGGATTGTCACCCACTATTTAATGCATCCATACCCTCATAAATCTTTAGAAGGAATAACTCCATTACCAAAACCATCTCCTCTCACATATCATTATGTAATTATGAAATAAAATTTTTAAATTGGTACATCAATCACCCAAACCATTTCCATCACCAAAATCATAATAGGGGACACCCACTTAACATATAGTTTTTAACAATATCCTAGTTCAAAAAAACTAGGACACCCTTCATGGCCCCATTGGTCACACCATAGTCTATAAACCCTACATAAGTACATATATCACATTCCATCATCTATGGATAATTCCCATGGTAACATTCTCAATTTTTAACTCATCTATAAACCATTTTTTATAATAAATTACAATTATTTAAATGTAAAAAAATTAATTTCATGGAAATAAAGTCGTAAATGATTTTTATCTTTACATATGGGTAAAATAAATTTTAATGAAAGGAATATATTTTTATCTAAATTAAATTTAGAATATATAAAGGGATAAATTCATAGTCAATCAATAATCCAATATAATAATTTGAGTCCTGCAGAGCCTTGGTAGTAATATAATAAAAATAATAAATATATAATATAAGGTGCTCACAATTTTTTTTGAAATACTGAAATATATCATTAATTCTATCTCGAATGTGAAATTTGATACTTCTATTATATTTGAAATTCAGATTTTACCTTTGGCTTGACATAACCGTTGTGCACATTCATTATTTGGTCAGATCATAATTATGGGACAATAGATTATTTCACATGCATGTGATTTTTCAAAAATCATAGAATATCTATCAAATAGTATTTTTGATGGGAAATAAGAGACATACATTAGGCCTAAAATGATGGTATTACTATAGTCTTGAAGTAACATTTGTGTGTGTTGGGAGTTTGGTTAATCACATGTTAGGATATTTAATTAAATTTTTTTATTAATATTTTCAAAAAAAATAAATTAAAAGAGTGAAATTTGAATAGCAGAGAAAGATGAGTAGAAATGAAATACATGTATTTTAATAATTTTTCTACTATCTCCATTTTATATGGAGTATATCTCAAGGGGGTACACTACCCTTCTATGGGCTATTCAGGGGGGTAGGGTGGATTGGTGGGGGTTATGAGAACACCCTCGTTGAAGAATGAATCCACATTCAATTGTTTCCTAACACTCCCCATAGGATTCAATCCTCTACCAAATTCATAAGTTTATTAATAATAAATCATTAAAAACCCTTTCCTGAATAACCTAATGGTATGAAAACTGAAATAAAAAAATATTAGTGATACATGTACACCATCTTAATTTTACATTAAATAAAGAAATTATAAATTTTATAATATAAAAATTCCTATATTATTTAAAATATTTATATAGATAATGATTACTGGTGAATTTATAAATTAATTAGCAATATTGTCACTTGTTCAAACATATTTTGTATTGATATCTCTATTTTTTTAACTATTGTTTGAAAGAGAAGTATTCTGATGGTATATGTTTTGTAAGATCATTATTGTTAATTACTTACTTTATTTATGTGATGTGTTCTATATTATCTATGAATGATATTCTATGATATAATCTCTTTAAAATAAACATAACAATAGAATGTTTTGAGTTATATAACATAACCAAATGTATTCCTGACATTCTTTCTTTAATTATATTACTTCTGTGTGATTTCATGATTTTGCAAAATGTTTTGAATTTTGATATATTAATGATATGGAAGTTCCTAATACCATAAAAACCTAACATGTTTTTGAACATACATTATTTGGATTTGATAAATATCATATATCTTCAAAACGACTATCTTCTTTCTCATTTTTTAAAATAGAATAATCACAAATCAATAGTTCCACAAAGATATGGAATAATATTTTTAATTTCATTCTAGCGGATTTTTATAGGGGTTTAATTAAACATTTATAATAAATTAGTAAAGAATGATATATTTGGATGATTTAAATTTTAAGGATACATTATTGCTCTGATAGAACTATGGTATGGTACATTTAGAACAACTTACTCCCCATTTTCTTCACAGGTTCAATATATATCTTTCTCAGTATTTAAAGACCGGAAAATGGTTATAGTACTCATATGATTCATTTTATTCATATTAAATCATATTAAGACCATGTTACTATAATTTTACTAATGAAAAAATATAACAGTTGGTATATGATAAAATTTTAATCCAATACAATACAATGTTTCTCTCATGTTTTCCATTAAAAATTCATCCTTTTGTTTTCTCATTTCTTAATTGATCACATCTATATTTAAAATTAAATTTAAATCATGATCATAAATTAAAATGATTTCATACATAGATTTTATTTACATAATAAGGGAACATGGTTATATGGAGATATATATACCCTTTAATTAATAAATATTCACTCAAATGACTATACCACATATGCCTACAATTTTCTTAATTCATAAAGGGATTTAAGTAATTTAATTGAATAAAGGACATTGTGTTTTCATTTCAATACATATTTTTAATTCTTCAAATATTATCATATAAATACTACTATCATGTGAGAAGTATATATAATTTTTAAAAATATCAATATGAATAACATTATCCTTTTCAGCTACAGCAAGGATGATTAGATATCAAAATGTAATATCATCCATAAAAATGACCTATTTCTCCTCATAATCAATTTTTGATCTTTGAGAAAACCCTTTGTAAAAAGATGATCATTGTATATTATAATATCATTTATATAATTATTCATACACACACAAAATAATTTATATCTAATAAGATTAAAAGAATCAGGTGTGATCATGATATGTCAAAAAACCATTCCTTTATGTATTTCCTTGTTGCATTTATTCCAATAGGGTTGTTTTTGACATTTCATAATAGGCCTTAGTTCAGGTTCTTCATTTACTATATCATGTAATGTGTAATATGATAATATTTCATAGAAATTTTCCACATTATATTGATTCTACATATCACACGTAGAAAAATAATTTTGAGATATATCATTATTTTCAAAAACTAAAGTGTTTTCAATATCTTGTGAATTATCTATATTATTCTTAACATATGTTTCTTTAAGTAGTCATAAAATGTGTATTTCATTAATAAAACATTCCACCATAATAGGGTATCCAGTTACGATAATTCCAATTATTTTTCAATGATTTTATCGTTAAATCAAATTGATCTTCCATGATTTAGGAATTTTTTTGATATTTCTATAAAAACAATATCTTATCATATATTAGATATATCATTTCTAGTTGGTTCATTTAAAGTTGTTGCATTTGATTTATTCACGCTAGTTGAATCAATAAATACATTAGAAAATTTATATTCTTGTTCTTTAAAATTGAAAATATTTTTCAATTCTTTATCACACTACTTGGTGGGAGGATCATGAAAATATAACATTTTCAAATTATTGTAAATATATTACCTTTTTTTCTTTTCATCCTTTAATATTGGGAATATATCTTCATTTAAATGCCAATTATAAAATTTTGATATAAATGCATCACTATTTTTGGGTTCAAGATATCTACTAATGGATAAGGATTTAATTTCTACATATATTTACAACATCCTTTGAGGTAACATCTTTATATATTTTTGGGGATTGATTTTTATATATGTTTCAATAAAACACTCTTATGTGAGAGATGTCAAGATCATGGCCGAATTCTAATTGGAGTTAAGAGTTCTTATGATATTCATCGAGAGAAATGTGAATTAATATAAAGGAATTCAATATTTCAGGACCCCATATTTCAGCATTATTGATTTTTTCTCATTATTAATGGTATAATAATAAGTTTTATTAATTTTATTGGTGATTCAGATAAACCATCCTTTTCACATGGAAAATTAGATGATCCAGAAAAATAAAAATTTCTATATATTAATAATTAAAATACTAAGAGAAAAATTTTCATGAAATATGGATCCATTCATTATTGAAGACTTAATAAGGTAATTGTGGTCTCAATTTTATTATTTCAGGAAGAAGTCATGATAACACTATATTATGTGTTGAGTGAAAATATCCATGTGACCATTTTCTAAATGAATAATTTTATAACCTAAAATATTTAAATGTGTTAACTAATGGATCAATTATTCAACATATAACCCCTTGACATCATTTAATAAAGGCTTACATTTCACCAATATTTTTATATTGAGATGGTTGAATAATCATCTTTCCAACCGAATAATCCTCGCATGTAATTTTTCATAGTGAAAAAATATTTCAATCCTTGATTTAATGTCCTTGAGAAATTGCAATTATATTTTTAGTCATTTTTGAACTAGGGTGAGCTAATTAGTAATGCCATAAATTATCATTTTTTGGTCCAATATTCACTATATGTGGTTTAATGACACACACACACACATATATATAATTTAATCCAAATCATAATTTTGGTAGTGTTTTTAGTTCATCAATATTTAAAGATTTATTAATTTTTATGAACATGAAGATTTCAATTATTAGATATATTGTTTTGTAATCATGATAATGCTAGTATATATCAGTTAAACGTAATATGATTCATTTTGAATTTGGGGGAAAACCAAAATATCTAATAAAAAAATTATTATTATGTAAATAAAAACAAACATTACCATTCCTTTCTATCCGATCATCAGGTACTAATATTACAGAGATCCTTGATTTCAATACATTAACATTACACAAAAGATTAGGAATACATAAAACATTATCAAAACCTATTCCAAATAACTGTACTAGTCTAGTGCCTTTGGAATCATTCAAACATTAACACTAATACTTAAGTGAGCTACATTGTCTCCAATTATGTTGTAATTGACTATAACCCTTATTAAAAACATCAAACATAATACATATCTTCCTTTCATGTGGAAGGATATATACAAATCGGTTAGCTAAAATGATTAGTAAGAATAAAAAAGGGAAATATGTAATCATAATTATTAGCATAAGGGTATGATAACATGATCATGAAAATAGAATATCATACGCTACAAATTAAGGATCATATACATGAATCGTGGAATAAATATTGGTAGTTCATATGTCACACTTCTTATGTAAATAAATAACATATTCCCTGAAATCATAACATTGGAATAAAACATGCTATTATGGATGACAAATAAGGAGGTTATATGATTTCCATATCATCCAAGGAATCAATACCAAGACTATATTTGTATTGTGGGTTCACACCCTATAACATCTTAGTCGTCTTGTTTCACTTCCCTGGACATATTAGTAGCATGATTTCACTCTTCACACCATCTTTCTAGTCATGTTTCACTCTCACGACCATCTATGTAATCATGGTTCATTCCCAATACCATCATAGACTATCAAAGGAGATATAATTTATTACCCACTTCATTATAGTGAGATATTGGTCCCACCAATCTCATAATGATATCATAAATTCATATTCTAGAAGATCATAAATAATCAAATCAAAACGAATAAAATTAAATGGGTATTATAAACATGTTATATTATCATAACCTCTAGAAAAAATAATGTTTTCACATTCAGTTCATCATAAACATAACTTATCAAATGTCGTGGGTTCAAAAAACAAATAACTCGTGAAAGAGAAATGCATTTTATAAAAATAATGCCATTAAAATAATATATTAGGAGAAATAATATAAAAGAAAACAATAAATAATTTCCCCATAAAGGAATTAGTATCACCAATGCATGTTATCTTAGATATTAATGAAATTTGAATAATCTTTTAAGAACATTTCATGATGAATGTATCTTTTATTGATTGAAATTTGATTTTTAAAACATAAACCCTTTTGAAACCCTTTATCTTTTAAAAATTATTTACAAAATTATGAATAAATTATTGAAAACTATAAAAAGTTTTAAATTCATATTTCCATGAAAATGGGATTCAAAGTTATTTTGAAAACATTTTTAAAACAAGGTTTTTGAATACATTATATTTCTAACTGAAGAAAGAGATGATAAGATTTTACTTAAAACATTTAATTCGTAACAAAAGTGTGTAAAATAGTAATAATACATGTGTATATTGTGAATAACTATAGGATAATAAAATTCATGGGTGTTATTGAGATATGTATCATGTGATTTCATTAATTGAAGCATAATCCTAAATAATCTAAAAAAGCAATGTGATTATTTTAATAATGTCTAATCAAACATTATATTAACATAATACACTCCACATTAGAAAATTAAATTGAATTAAACTTAACATATCATAAAAATAATGATATTCATGACATAATACACATCGAAAATGAATTTTGGTGATAAATGAAACATGAGCCTCAAAGAAGGTGAATTGAGAAAAAACTACTTTATCGATTTGGTAACTTTTGAAAAAAATGCCATGAATTAAATGTCACAAAATGGATAATTTAATACTAATTAATTTAGTTATAATAGATATATAATACATTCATTGGTATTATATACTCCACACAAAAAGAAATAGTTGTTAACATAGCATTTATCTCACAGAAATAAAATGTTCGATGAAATGCCCTTACCTTAGGTCTTAACTCTCATCGTACTCTTTAAACCACCTTTATAATAAACATATTTTTATTTTAAATATTCTAACTAACCATAAAATTATATATAATACCATATATGGTTTTACCATGACCATATATTACCCTCTTTGTAATAATCCTTAGTCAATGTTTCACTTGGGGAAATATCCATTTTGTTCTTCATACCTATGTTAAAATATTATATATTTTTTATTTACACATATATAATTATCCTTGATTGAAAAAAAGATATAAATATCATTTATATTCATTATACTTTTTTATAATAATCCATAAAATATAGAAATAGGAAATAAAATACATCGTTCATGGAGACCGTAGGGATATGTTCGCATGAACAATGTTTCCATTTTTATTGTCGTACTGAATGAAAGAAGTTAAATGACATATGTGAATATATATTTTTATATATAATTATTAAAATAACATTATTAAAACATATATATACATTAATTTCACTAAAATCATTCATAATACATTTCATGTAGTGCGTGAATGAATTGCATCACTTTGAGGGGAAGTAGAGCACACTTCCTAAAATGAAATTATAGTATTTAAACCAAATGTAAAGTAAAAAAATATGGGTTTTAAAATGAATAGATAATATTAAATAAATAATAAATTAAATTTAATAAATATATAAACATATTTATTATCATAATTTCTACCATGAGATGTGGTAAATGAAAAATGAACAATCGTTGTTTAGTCAGGCGGTAGTTTGTAGTACCCATAAAAAATATAACTGTTCACATAATATTGATGTGTGTGTAATTGTAAGTATAAACATTATAATAACAACATACTAGAATATCATTTATATGTTTTCTATTATACAAGCCTAAAATAAATAAATTGAATTTCATGGTGAAAAATAAAAGATAGGCATTTTAGGGAAGACAATACCTCTTAATCGGGTAACTTTTTTGGGTTACGACCATAGTCTTCCTTGGATTTAATATTTATAAATTGAAAGGTTATAGATGAAAATGAGGGATTTTGGAAATCTATTTGGTAGATAATGTTTGAAATTATGTGGTTTAATAGGTTTAAAAAAGATGGATTGGGGGTGGCTTTTAAAGGGAAGTGAAATGACACAATCGGCCATTTTGAAAACAAGTTATGTGTAACCATGTTTTTACCCAAAAAAACTTTTCAGACAAACAAAACAATATAATTTAAGGTTAGTGTCTGAATAATTTACATGAAATAGTTGTTTTAAATGCTATTAGGTCATTTTGGGTCATAAATTTAAGGCTAACCAAATTTTTCTCTTAATCGTTGTAATTAATTCTATTCACTTTCTATAGTATTATTTGGGAAAAGATAACTTTACCTTATTAGATATTATAAATTATTCTTATTATAAATATGCAACCCATTTTATGAAGGTTTAATCAAATAATTGGTACAAATTAATTTATAATTATTTATGTAGTTGGGTCAACAATGTGAGCTTTTAAAGTAAAAACATTCAAATATTTGATAAGTTTTAATTCACTTGATTAAATATAATTTGATATAAATTACATAAATCGTATTAAATTATTAAAATATTATATAATTAGACATTGAAATCAATTTAAAATATAATTTATCATTATAAATAAATTATTTGAAAATGTAGTAATGAATTAAAAAAAGATATTTTACATTATTCATCTATAAATGAAGTTCTTCAGAAAAATCCCCAAAACTATCCCTAAGATAAATTTGACATTATAAATTAAAAAATGAAGTTCATTTTGTCAAATTAAATTTCTAAATGTTTAAATATTAGTTTTATTATATTTCAAAGAAGGATATTAAAAGCAATTAATTTTAGAAAATTGTATTTTAAAACATATAAGGACTTCAACAAAAAAAATATCTTTCATTATAAATATGTTTTATTTTATATAAGAAAATTATAAAAAATATTTGAAAGCCATTTTTACTTTTTATATAAATATTTTTAACATCTATGTTATAATTTTTTCATTTAAATAATTATAATAGTTAAATCATGTTTTGTAGAAATATCAGTGTTACTGTAATGTATGCCAAGTTGGTGTGGCATGTAACATACCCCAGGTCAATGTTGCATGTAACATATTCTAATTTGATTTTCCATGTAACATACACTAATTTAATGTTCTGTGTAAGGTATTCCAAGTTGGTTCCATGTGAAAGGTATGTTTGACTTAGTGAATTTTATGACATAAATGAAAATTTAATTTATTTGTGAAAAACATTTTCCATAAAAACATATGGAATTACATTCTATCTCCCTTATACATAATTTATCCCTTTAAATTTGTCATAAGGGTTAAAAATGAGGATACTTATAATTCATTATATCCTCATGTTCTCACCAAGATTCCTCTAACTGGTGATTTCTCCACACAACATTGACTCGGTTAGTAGTCTTTTTTCATAGATCTTTCTATGTATGATCCAGAATCTGAAACAGTTTCATCTCATATAAAAGATCATGCTCCAGTCATATGGCCACAGATATATGTACATGAGACATGTCATGTGTGTACTTCCTCATGAGAGACTTATGGGACACATCATAGACTTGAGAGTGATTTGGAAGAAATAACCAGTGATAGACTACCATCCTAACATGATTAGAATCGAAATGAAACTGATATAGCTAGTTCATAGTGTTCCTTTCTTCCCAAATACCTTAATATTTATCTATCCTGAGATTAAATGAAAAACTTTTTCAAAAACAAATAATTCTATATCATGTCGGTTGTTATTAGCATTGCTTTTTTTCCAACATTGAGCTACCATTATAAGTTTTTGAATGGTTATAACCTTCTTAATAATTATGTCAGGGATATTAGGTCGCAATATATTTCATTATCCAACCTCACCCTAAAAAATTAGAGATATACATTTATTCCCATATACGGATTCATACGGTTCCATATGAATTGTATAGTCAAAGTTGTTATTGTAAGAGGAATCAACAATATGAATGTGTTGATCCCAACAACCATTAAAATCCATAGAACGTGATCTCAACATATAATATAGGTTTTGTAATTTTCTTTTAGACTGACCATCTATGTGAGGATAGTTTGTAGTGATGAAAGACAATAATATATCAATTACATTCTGAATATATTACTAAAACATTGAGGTCATCCTCATATCCGGATCTGATAAAATATAATGTTTTATTCCATGAAACTTAACAACTATTATAATGTTTATCCTAGAATGTTTATCTTGACATATGTATTCTATGATAGAAATGATGTGTACTGACTTAATATGGTATTCAAATAACACCAATAGAGTAGTATAACATTTAGAGGTTTTGGGTAGTATAATGGAAAAATGCATTGTGATTTTCTACTATTTCCATTCTAGTATGGTTAATGGATGAAACATCTCCTTTGAATCTTGACATTCACCTTTAACATTTTGGCATACCATTCATTAAGATACAAAATCATTGATATCTCTCTATATTCCATCCCACCAGAAGTATTTTTGTCATTTACTTATACATCTACATATTTCTAGGATGAATAGACAATGAAGAACTATGTGATTCCTCTAACTGCCCGTTTTTCAAATCTGGTATGGAAAGCACAAATACACGATTCCTGAACCTTATCATTCCATGATGATCAAGGTCAAACTCAAGAAAATTTCTAACATTCCTTTTCAGATCTACATCTTACATCTACACCTCCTAAATATTTACTTGACCTAAGGGTATATCATTCATTTGATAAAGATGTTATTTTCTCCCTTCCATCAGGATTTCTAGATCCATCCTTTGAAAATACAAAAATATTGGATATTTTTTATCCTCATCACAGATAAGCTTTCAAGATCCTTTTGACTTAAAGCATCGTCCACATTATTTGATTTCCCATTCTGGTAATGTCTTGAGCAGTCATAATACTTTATCAACTCTAACCATATTCTATGATTCTTGTTCAAATACTTCTGTCAGAATATATATTTCTTACTTTTATGAAAAGTAAATATTTCAAACTATTCTCTATAAGTATAATTCCAACATATATTTTAAGAAAAAATTACTGATGCTCAATCCAAATCATGACATGGGTAATTTTTCTCTAGAATTTTAAAATTTTGTGAAGCATAAGAGATAATCATGTTATAATTCATAATAACACATCCTAACACCTTCTTGAATGAATCAATATATATTACAAACCCTTATCTGCAACATAGTAATATATTATTAGGTGCACTGACTAACTGTATATTAAATTCCATGAATGTTTCCCATCATTCATATATCTAGATGAACTTGACACCCTTCTATGTTAACTTGATCAGAGGAGAAGATATTCCTGAGAAATATTCAACAAACCTTTGATAACATCTTTCTAAAACAAGAAGTATGTAGATCATAGTGACCATGGTTTGTATATGGTAGCATCCAATACCCTTCTTCATTGATGGATCTATAATTATTCAATCTTTTGGGATTATGTGACCCAAAACAAAAACCTTTTGCATTCAAAATTCAAAAAAAATTATTTATTTATATCACTTCTCCATCCTTAGGGTCTTTAGTACAATTTTCATCTGATCATCATTAACATCCTTGAACTTTGAATATATAAGAATATCATCTAAAAATATTAATACAAACTAATAGAGGTAATCTATAAATACACTATTCAATAAATATAAGATGATATTAGGGGAATTAGTAAGACCAAAATTCATCATTATATATTTCAAGAGTCTGTTACTTTTATCTTAGGTATATCCTCCTTCTTGAACCTCAATTAATGATATCTATAAAGAATGTCAATCATGGATATGTATTGATATCCACACAATTGATCAAACATGTCATCAATATAGGGATGAGTATACTTTTTATTGATCGTGATCTTTTCAAACTTCTGATAATCAATGCAGGGTCTCATTGATCTATATTTATTTTTCAAAAAAAATTAATGGTTTTACAACAATGTGACACACTTGGACGAATGAATCAATTTCCAAGGTATTCATTGAATTTTCTCTATAATAAATGTCTGTCAATTGGATCCAATCTATAATGGGTCTGAGAAATTGTTGTTGATCTAGATATGTGTTCTAATGAAAACTCAACTTCACAGTTTAGTGGAAGTATAGGAAACTATTACAAAATAAATCTAAAAAATTATCAAACAAAAGAAATATCATTGAGGATGATTTTATCCCTAACCGTCTAATATAAACAACCATTATAAATGGTAATTAAGACCAGTACATAGGATTTTATCTCATTTGGATGTTCATGTCTATCATCTCATTAATGAATGATCTGAGGAGGGTTTTAAATATCAAACATAACTTCCCATACATGATATTTGATAAGGGATTTATGCATAGAAATATAATAATTTATATGATAGCATCCAATTCATCCAAATGAACAAGGGAATGACTCTTAGGAATCACATTCCCTAAATTTCAACTAAAGAATAATCAACGACTTGGGATAAAATCATCATACCAATACAGGTTTTCAAAGCTAATTCCATATCTGAATGTTTTGGTGGAATCCTAACACGCTTAGAAAATTTTTGAAATTTGAAAGAGTGGGATGATCAAAAATCCAATATGACTTTATAAAATATATAGTGGATGGTAAGTGTACATTTCATCACATCATTATCACTCCACTCATCATAAATATTGATCGCATGATATTTCCACATTTCCATCATTGATCACCATCACAAACCCTTGGTTTTGGGAAGTCGTTTGAATAATTATCATTCTTCTTAAAATTTTATAACTAAACCAGGGCAGGTTCATTCTCTACCAATTTTTCACCATTCTCAATGTTAGATAACTTCTTCCCAACACAATAAAAATAAAATGTATAATGGCCTTCCATTCCACACTTAAAAAATTTATTAAACCCATTTATGAGATTTAATCCAAACTTCTTCCTACACATAGATTATAAATCAAAGCTTCTCTTTTTTTCCCTGGGTTTTAGATTTTCTTATAATCTCAATATTCTATTTCTTTTCAAAACAATGAGATTAATATGACACATTACCTCCATCTGAAACTTGATTTCACAAAACACAATCTGTCCATAGCTAATAAAGTATCTTATGTCCATTAACCTTCTGATACTTGAATTTGAGCCAATAAACACCTATCAAAATTACATTAGTTTGTATGATAATTAAGGAATAGTACATTTCATATCTCATGAAATTATCCTTGTATATTCAAACTGACTTGTCACCCATTTTTTTAACTCGATAAAATATTTCTCCATTTTTTTTATGATGAATATGTGGAATTTATTTTTTTTAAAATCGTTTTTCTTGAACACATCCCTATCCATGGATTCAATATAATCATTATTCCTCATATTATTTATTAGTGTCCACCATTGGTCTTATTTTAATATTAACTAAAAGATAGCCAAAATGTCATTCTCTCTCTCTAAACATTAGAGAACAAAGAATATATTTTCAATAGTACTGATCAATTGTTCAAAAAAAATTGGACTTGAAGACCTTATGAATGAAGGTGGTTGTTTCCTCATGAATGAATATGTAGAATATTTGTCAATACTTATAATATTTATAATTCCACCATGATTCCTAGATAATGAAATATATGTGAGCCTAGAATCATGGTTTTTTATTCAAACACCCATAGAATTCCATTACATATAAGGAAAATCATTCCATTATCCATCACAATCCCCATTAACTTGATTCCTTTGGGTTTCAACCATTTACTAAAACTAGAAATCATAGAGTGAGAAATAGTTATCATATCATGGAACAAAATAATCATGAAAATTCACATATATGATCTCTATATTATTACACCTTCCTTAAGAAAGGACATATTAGATTTATCCTACATTATTCATAGGAATCATCTATTTAAATAATTCATGATAGTTAATGAAGTGTTTTTGAATATCCAAAGAATATCCCCTAGGAGTGTCAAACTAGTTGTGCAGAAAGGATTTTTGTTAGGTGCTAGATTACCTCAAGTTAGGCATGGATCAAAATTTTAATGTTATTACCCCCAGTCAGATCTATTCAAGAGCCACATCTACTTTTAGTATTCAGTAAGGGATTTATTTTTAGGAAACCACTCACTCTATCCTTTACCAAAATTCAGTGAAATTTCACTATAATTTTTCTTTATCCTTATAATTATCCATATCTATGTCTTTGGGGTTCTCACTAAGGTTTTATCATCCTAGCATAAAATGGATAAATTTTTTTCTTCTAATACCAACTATAGTGACGTTTTCTTTTCATACATTATCATTACATACGGTTTTTAGAATAAATAAAACATTATACAATGAGATTCCAAAAACCCATACTAGTCCTGTACCTTTGGAAATATAAAAACATATACACTAATATATAAGTGAGCTACATTATGTAATTATATGTTCTTCTATACTACAACCCTTTTAAGAAACAATAATGAAAATACATTTCTTCATAACATGATGACAGAAAGATAAAAAGTGTGATCTTAAATTCTCATTACGGGTAAATAAGGGAGAAATGTAAGCATAAACATGAGTATATGGGTATGATAATATGATCATGAAAATAAGAGATCATACCTTATATATGATATATCATAAACATGAATCATGGAATAAGTCATATTAGTTTACAAGACATTAATAATAAGTAAATAATGAACATAAGCCATGATATCATAATTAAAAAATAATACATATAATTTTTATAGAGACATAAGAATATAATGTTATTTCTATATTATCCAAGGAATCGCTCCCAAGACATTCATGGTTGTATGGATTAACTCCTCATACCATCTTGTTAGGAAAGGTTCACCCCATGTACATCTTATTAGCATTTGTTCACTCCTTATACCATATTGTTAGTCATGGATCACTCCCATGGCCATCTTAGTAGTCAATGTTCTTCCACATGACCATATTAGTCTATATCATGAGAAATAAATATTTACCCAATGTATTGGAGGGGTATATAGGTCTCACCAATTTCATAATTAAATCATATATAATTCTTATACAATATCATAAATAATAATTTCATAACCCATGAAATGAAATTGGAAATATAAACATGTTATCATATCATAACCTATGGAAAATTATCGGTGTCATTATCATTTCCTCAAAACACTGACCTATGAAAAGAATCATGTTTCAATAGTATATAACCAATGAAAGATAAACAGGTTTCTTATACATCATTCAATAAAAACATAATTTATTCATTTAAATAATATGAATGTAAAAATTTAATAGTTTCCCGATAAATTCATGATTAACACCAAATGATGTTATCTTATATGGGAAATAATTTTGAAAAGTCTTATAAGTATTTTTCATGAGGATAATATCCTTTCTCTACTAAAAATGATAATAAAAAAATAAAACATTTGAAATAATTTTATATTGAAAATATCTTAAAAAAGTTATAATGGGAGCATTGAAAAATATAAAACATTTTTATATCCACATTAATTGAAAATTTCCTAAAAATATATTTTAACACATTTTTAAAACATATTGTAAAACATGGTTGTTCAATATAATAGATTTTCAACTAAAGAGAGAGAAGGTTAGATTTTTCATACAAACATGTAATTAATTACCAAATAGTGGGAAAATGTTTCCAACAATATATTATATCATAATGACCATATAACAGTAAAATAGAGAGTTTTCTTGAGATATGGATCATGATATTTCATTAATTGAATTATAATAATAAACAATCTCGAAAAGCGATGAGATTATTTCGATATACTCTTATCACTTAGTAATGTGGGATCATACTATCCACATAATAAAAATGAATTACATGAGTCTTAAAATATAATAGAACTAACTATTTTCATGATATAATACTTCTTAAAAAAATAATTTAGGTTCATAACAAAATTGGAGTCTCAAAGAAGGAAAATAGAGACAAAACAATTTTAACGATATGGTAGCTATTGAAACTGAATCCCCATTAAATAAATAACATAAAATGTTTGTGTGAGTAACCAATAATTCAATTATAAGATACATATAATAAATTAATGTGTAGTACATACACCATACAAATGGAATGAATGGTGAACCTAACATGTATCTCACAGAAATAGAAAGTAAGATCAAATCCCCTTACCATGTGTCTTGACTCTCTTAATACTCATTGAAACCAAATGTTTAATAAAAATAAATTTGTTATAAATTATTTAATGGCCCATATTTTTATATATAATACTATATATGGTTTTATCATGACCATATATTACCCTCGTTTTAATAATTCAATGTTAAGGATTCACTTCGAGTAATATTCCATTTGTTTTTCACATGTGTATTAATATATTATTTCATTGTTCCTTACCCTTATATCATGATTATACTATTTAAAAATGATATAAATATCATTTATATTCAGTATATGTTTATTATAATAATATATATAATATATATGTATGAAATTGTATACATTCTTCATCAAGATGGTAATCTGTACGTAGGCATGAATGTTGTTTTTGTTTTTATAGTAGTATAGAATAAAAGAATGTAAATGATGTATCAGTTAATACATGTGTGTGTGTGTATTTTTAATTATTATATCTTATATATCATATATGTTTACTAGACCCATCCTTAATATATACCATGTGGTGTGTGAATGTATCACATCTCTTTGAGGGGACGGTAGTCCACACTTCCTTAAACAAAATTAACTAATTTACACCAACTGGAATGTAAAACAGATATGTCTTGTAAAAGTAATAAATAAAATTATATAAAAAATTAAAAAATAAATCGTGTTTCCATAATAATTTCCACCATGAGATGTGGTAAAGTAAAATTAAACAATCATCATTTAGTGAGGCATTAGATTGTCGAACACATAAATAGTATGTTTATTACCCATTAGATGTGTGTGTGTGTTAGTATATATTGAAAAAATAGCATAAAAATCCTAATAAATCTAATATATTGTATTTTTTTTATAAAATCAAGGAATAAATAGGGAGGAATGGTGGGTAAAAAAAATATGAAGAGAGGATCATGAGGGAAGATGGTACCACTTTATCAGGTAACTCATTTTGGTTTGTACCAAAATTCATACTTGGATTGATTTTTGAAAAAAATATAGGGATTATAGGAGGAAGGGAGTGAGGTTGGAAAGCCTATTGGTCATATCTTGTCTGAAACTATGTTTTTAGATTCTTGAAGAATATGTAGTGGTGGTGGTCTTTAACAGGAAGGGGAAAGGACACACTTGAATTTTTTTTCAATAAGTTATGTGTAACGATGTTTTTACCAAATAATACTCATTAAAAACTAAAACACTCAATAATTTAAGGAGAATGGAAAAATAATATCCATAAAATGGGTGTTTAACACGTTTCAAGATTGTTTTTGGCTTTAAATTTATGGTTAGCCTAATTTTTGTCTTAATTATTGTAATTAATTGTAATCACATTCACTAACATTTTAGGCCAAAAACTATGGTGGCCTTAGTAGATATTATCTATAATTAAAAATCAAAATATGGGACCCATTTTTAAATATTATTATAATACAATGGGTAGAAATTAATTTAAAATTAATTTCCTAGATGGGTCAATAAGGTGTGTTTTTAATGTAAAAACATTCAAAAGTTTATTAAGATTTCCTACCCAATATTAATGCGAAATTGATCTCAATGAAATGGATTGTTTTATTTGATAAAAATATTATATAATTAAATTCAAAACATAATTTAATTATTATTCTTCCTTAAAAAAATTTCATGAAATATTTATTTTGAATTAAAATTTGGTATTTTTAACTATTAATTAAAAATTTTAGTTTCTCAAAAAAATCCCAAAAAATGAATCTAAGATAATTTCAACATTATAAAATAAAAAAGTAATTTTATTATATAATAATAAATTTTTAAATTTTTCTAAAATTATTTTTGTTATTTTTTATAGAGGGAAATTAAAAATAGTTCATTTTAAAAAATTGTATTATGAAACATATAAGGAATTCACCAGAAATTATATATTTTAGTAAAAAATATGATATATTAAAATAAAATATTATAAAAAATATTTGATTTTTTTATTTCTACTCATATATATATGTTAAATTACTAGGTTATACTTTTCTCATTTAAGTAATTGTAACAATAAAATGGTGTTTCATAGAAATAACAATGTTGCTTGTAACGTAAGCCAAGTCAGTGATTCATATAACACACTCCAAGTAGATGTTTCGTGTAATGTATTCGAAGTCACTATTATGTGTAACATATGAAGAGTTGATGATAAATGTAATGTATGCCAAGTCAGATCGATGTGAAAGGAATGTAATAATTAGTTCATTTCAATACATAAATGAAAAATAATTTTATCTGAGAAAAAATGGCTTAAAAAAACTCTCGGTGTTACAAATATAGTACTCAATATTGTTCATGTTCGTTTAAGATCAAAAAAATATTTTTTTAGTAATTTTCATTGTTGTTACACTATTTTGAATAAAAATATAAATCCCATTTTCATAATTCATTTCTACGATTCTATGTATATACAATAATATGATAATAAATGACTTCTAAAATTCGAATAATAGAATATAAAAAATATAAAAAAAATTTGAAATAAAGAATATCACATATCAAAAATAAATTAACTTTCTTGAATTATTTCCAGCTATCATGTAACCAAAGTGAATATAAAAATAACTTTCTTTGGAGGTAAGTGAAGTCATCATTGGATGGATTTTGATTATCTTTAAAACTCAACTCAATTTCATTCTCGTTACAGGATGTCTATTAAAAGGGTAGTTAATTAACTTTTTTAGATACATTCTTTATAGAGATTACCAAAAATATCAAGGGTTCCAAAAACATTGGAACAATTTCCATTATAACCAAACATGTGGTTAGAATATTTATGATTCCTTACACTTCTTGACCTGATTATTCATTGATTATGATATTCATTTCAAGGGTTACCATAGTTGTGACCACATCCTCATCTACGTAAACCATCAAAAAACTTATCATCTATGAGAATCGCAACCTTGAATTCATCCACGAAAAATATAATTTTCTCTAGAAAATGATTCTTTTGAACCAGTGCGACAACAGAGGTGGTTTTTAATCAAAATATCATCGTTCTAATATAATAAAAGTAATGATTATATAAGACCATATTATTTTATATACCCTCACAAGAAATATTGCTATTGTGGGGTGATGTGAGATGCGTGAAATGGAATATATATATATTTTAATGAATATAGACTTCTAAAGAAATATTACCATAGTACTTTATCTTTTATACAATTATAAATATAGAATAATTGAAATTAATGTAACTTTTTTAGTCTTAAAAGAAGAAATCATTCCATTAATCATGGGTCATGTGGAGAACAACCTTTTTTTGATGGTCATACCACTCTTTCAAATATTTTTATAGATCTCTTTCTATATGGTATTAATATTTTTTATCCCACGTTATGATGTCATTTGAGAAATTTTATTGCATGTGTATTATTTTAGAGGGTTTTTGAATTATTTCTTTTGATTTTTTCCATGAAATCCATTGATTCAAGCTGCGTTACAAAAACCATTTTCCATGGAATTTAATAAATTTTCATTATATCAAGGTTGGTGAATTTGATTGTCCCAAGATGTGAAATTTTGATATTTAGGAGGTAGATAGAGAGATAAAAATTATTATTATTTAAAATATGAAATAATGATAGTATATATTTGTCTTAAATAAAAGAAAATAAATAAATAATGCTTCAGAACATTAAAATCATGTTAATATTATATTTTAATAATTTTTTTATCCCCCAATACTTTTTTAAAAATTATTTTGTGCGGGATATTTAAATAAATAAATCAATACATCGCATTAATCATTTGAAACTTCATCACATGTACTGATTTACTAATTTGACCATCTAATTAGCTAGTGTAAAATAAATAAATAGAAGCCTTCTAAGAAGGTGAAAATATTACTTTATAGATGTAATTAAATAAATTACATCAACCATAAAATCTAAAATTAAATGAATAATAATATTTCAGAAATTATAAAATTTGGACCAAGTGATAAAAATAAGGATTAAGATGAAAATGAAAAATAATTAAAACATAATAAAAATAGGCATTTCTCTAATTTTGAGTGTTCATGATGAAAACATGTTATGGAAATTGAAAACTAAAATGAATAAAATTACAATATTATAGAAAAATAAAAATAAAGTAATGATAGGTATTTTATTTATATTATTCATGTCTCCTTCATATCAGTAGTACATTTACATGGGGTGAATGTCACTTGTATAGGCGGTGTTGCATGTTAGTGTGGGGTATTGGTGGGGATGTTATACCCCCCCCCTTTGAATAATATATTCTCATTTAATGGATACATAATTTTTTTATTATCTTATTTTACTATCATTTTGTTCATTTCCTCAATTAATGATACTTCTGTCCATTTTCAAGAAACCCTTAGAACTAAAAGCTTTGAAATCAGTTGTTTGACTTGTTTAAAATAAGAATATTCTTAATGGGGTATAATTAAGGATATAATATACATTTTATACAAAATCATGGATAAAATCTAGTGTTATAATTTTGTATTTGGAATACTAAAGTTTTGGTGTTCTAATATAGCCAAATCACCATACAATAGTTTTTGGATGATCATGTCATGTTCAAGAGACCAAATATCACCCTTACACATCATCATATGTCCTAATTCATCTTTTTTTATCCGGTTCCATTATGTGATCATCACTATGTTCATATCTTCCTTCAAATATACCTATGGTGATATAGGTTTGATTAATTTCCATTATTATTATTATTATTATCTTTTAATTTTTTTCCTATTATAAAATTCTAAAAAAAAATTGTTAAATTTAAATTAAATTAATAAAACATCAATTATTAAATGGAAATTAATAATATGTTAAAAGAGTAATTAAGTGAAATTATCATGGAATAATAATAATGATAATTATCCGTATATAATTCCCCCAATTTATCAAATGAAACCCCATTAAAATTATCAAAAAGTAATTATGTGAAATTATCAGAGATATATGTAATGAGTTATCAAATTTTGGTTATGTGGATTTGTCAAGGGATAATGCATTAAAATTATCAAAAGATATTTGCGTAAAATTATCATGGATAATTGTAAATAATAATCACTTGATAATTACATAGAATTATTAATCGATGAATGTGTGAGATTATTGAATACAATACATTATAATTATGAAATGATTATTTAAGATAAATTATCATAATAAAATTATCAATGGATAATTTATATAAATTACAAAAAGGATAATTTATCAAAATTATTGAAGGATAATTATATATTTTTCTAAATAATAATAATAATGGACTACCACATGTTTTTTAAAATTATTTTATTGATGTTGAAAACATCATGTGTGGTTTTTTAATTACTCGTTAGGAGAAGGCCACACACACATTTGTTGGAAAAATGATAAATTGGAATCATCCAAGAGAGATAAATAATCATAACAAGTAATATTTTAGTTCATTTTTAAATAAAATATGTTTTTTTGTTCTAATAACCATCGATAGACCACAAGTGTCGATGTGTCAATTACTTCATAAATAAGGACTTTGAGTGAATGTTATTAACAATTGAGGTTTCTTATCCATATTTTAAATTATATATGGTGGTTTATATTTTCTGTTGAAATAAATGAATTTTGTCGTTGAAAATTCCTATCCATTTTGGGACATGTATATAATGTTTTCATTATATGTAATTTATGAATGATTTACCCATGATTGTTATGAAATGCATGTGGGTGCATGAGTATCCATGAGGCCTTCTATATTATGATAATGTTATTATTTTTAGATAAGGAAATTTGATATTGGGGTGCCTTATTGATCATTTTTCTATCGTTCATCACTTGTGGTGTTTTATAGTATGTGAAACAATGCTTTGGGTATCTAAAAAATAAGGATGATCCTTGAGAATGGTGTTATGAAATCCAAATTTTATTAAAGGTGGGAGTGGATATTCTTATATCAGGATGTGCATAATTGTGTAGTTAACCAACCTCGTAAATTAAAAACATATTTCAAGGCATAAATTTTTTTACTTGTAGAGGAATCTTCTTAAATAGGTGACTAAAAGATAAATTAATGGTCTTACTAAAACATCTTCCATGGGTAATTTAAATAATAAGATGATCATGGATCCAAGTGATGGAACATATGTTTTTTTGTTTAAAATATCATCTAGATAGGGTGCAATGTATTATGGAATAATATAATGGAACATGCTCTATTCTCAACCAAAACCATTATCATTGTTGGGTTGGTTTTATTAACTTAAATTTGATACTTGTCGATTTATGTGACAAGCTTATGAGAAATTTTTTTAATTAAGTGGGGTTTTAGTTAATGGTGGCTTGGTCAGCACATGATGAATTCTCCCATGTATGGATGTATGCTTATTATATAATTTACTTATTTCATTACATACATGGTTAGATATATTATGCACTTATTTTGAAAATTCATCAGTTCTTTCCTAATGATTCTTGTACTCAAATCCAACTCAAGAATATTGGTGTACTTATAGATTCCATAACTAGAGTTATAAATAAGGGATGGGTCCATATGTTGAATGGATAAGAAGATGATTTTAGATCTAGTGGTTTTCTAGGATAGATTCTAGGGGACTCAAATGAAATTTTTTTATTTATCTATTACATTATATAGTAGACATGTTTACCAATTTTGGAGAAATTTTTTTTAGTATGACATGTATTCCATTTATAAATTTCTATATATACAATCTAGTAATTTATTATCATCGTTTTTATTTTTTATGGTGATATGAATTTATATTGTGGTTAAAGTCTCTATATTATTGTACATTAACAATAACTTATATTATACTCCCTCTTGCATATGAGGAGGTGTGCATGATTATAGTGGAACTATAGATTAGAAATAGTAGTACGGGTTGAGATGATACAAAATGGTTTTAGAGTACCAAGATTTACTAAATTCTTTTAATAATATGCCTTAATTTTGGAGAGTTTAGAATTGAGATACGGTGGTTAGGACAATGAAAGTGGAACTATGACTACTTAGGGAAAACAATATGTAGTGGACCTCAGAGTTTCCATAAAGTGGAGAAACTATGTTTTGATTTTACGATTGACTAAATTCAGCATGGGTGATGCACATGAACTTGTTATGTGATTTATGAGCTTTTAGGTGAATTCATGTTTCTTGACTTGGAATATATGTTCACATTACATATATACAAATGTTGTTATAATGAATTTTTCTCTATAATTAAATGCATTGATAAATTATATTTATTCATGATAGTTTCCCTTTGTGTGATGTATTTTTATTTTCGTATTATTATTATATAAATTTATTTTAATAATTTTTTGGGTTGATCATGTTTTTGTGTTATGATATATAGTATTACTATAACAAACATGATGGGATGGAGACTGTGGTTTGTGATAGGAGGGGAATACATTGGGTGGTGGGTAGAATCCTAATGGAACCTTGTTTGATCTCATTGAGTGATTAGGATATTTTTTATGTTCACAATGTTCCATTTGTTTTAAAATATTTATGTTATATAAAATTTTTGGGACCACCATCCGACCAAGGTTACTCATAGGAAATTTTTTCACCGAATCTAGTTGTGTAGTAAATGGGTCCACCCTACTGAGGAGTCCTTATGCTGAGGTTCATGGGTCGACTAGGGTAGAAAAATCTAGACTCGATTACATCCATCCTTTTATGGAATTAGTGTACTATAGGATATGAATGTGTGGATAGGAATCAATGAGTATATAGTCGATCACATTGAGATACCCATGGTGTGCAGTGTGGAATTAGAAACTTTCATGCTACAAGGACCCACCATGATGTGGTTATAGTGACCCAAACATTTCATACATAGATATTATGTCTTAATAGATGAATATTAATTATATAACATAATTATAATTTCCATAATAATATTGTTATATTTCCTTTGGTAACTAAGATACAAAAAGAATTATTTTGTATCAAAACTATAAAATTTACCTACAACCACATTTTATAACCATTGATATAGGTAATAAAACAATTGAATTATCCTATTACCTATTATTCCAAAAACATGGAGATTAGAACCTTTAAAATAGTCATTTTCAATTTCCATTACTTAAACTATTGTTGTAGGTCATATATAGGAACAATTTAAACCATTGAAATCAATAACTATAGCAACAATTTAAACATGGAAATTGTTAATCTATATCCAGGGTAAAATCAATGGTATTAGTAATTATATATCCATGATTTAAACAAATGAAATAAGTAGCTAAATTCTTGATTTAACACTAGAAATTTTATGTCTATATGCATGGCTAAATCTATGGTAGTATGGAGTCAATAGCCATGGTTTAAACCACAATTGTGGGATGTCTATAGTCGTAGTTTAATCAGGGAAATTTTTTGAATAATGAAATTCTTAATGACATGGTTTTAGGTTGTCTATATCCAGGATTTAAACTATAGTAGGTGATGACACATTAATCATCCCAATTTCACCACTTGTAGCATCCCTTTTGCTCGAAAATCACAGAAATACAAACACAAATACCAAAAAGCTAGCACAATACATATAGTAGTAATTTTATAAAAAAATAAACTAAAAATTTATAGATAGGTAAATATATAAAAAGTCAATATTTTTTCTCAATGGTTTTAATCTAATAATCTTCTTCAATATTTCCATATTAGTAGTGTCAACATGCATGATAGCAACACTATTGTCATCAACACCAACATCACTGTCATCACCACCAACATCCTCTCCATCATCATCTCCCACTCCGCCAGTATCATGAAAAATAGATGCATCACAAAAATCATCCTTATAAATTGATTATTGACTCAATAAACAACCATCCACTACTATTTCACACTAGAGTATAAGTTGACATCATATATCAGGTATCAAATTGAACAATTATTCATTTGATTCTTGTTTCTTTTGATCCTTTTGTCAATCATGATGCTATTTTTTCTCAATGTTTTAATTTAACTATTCTTATGTAAACATTCCTACTATGTTTCTAGAATATTCAATACATTAAGTCCAATATTTGAATTAAAATATTTTATTTAAGGATTTATAGTGAACTATTCAATTATTATGATCACATTGTACCTGATGTAAATGATCATTTTCTCCAAATGATTCAAGATACACATCCTCTAGACATTGTAGAGAATGTTATAAATTGGTGTTGAGATTTTATATTATTATTAAATAATATAAATCATAAATGTAACATATATAATATAAAAAATATAAAAATTTAATTGAGTGTAACCAATTCTTCTAGAAAATACACACCAACATTAATTTAAACTATGATAAATTCATTTCAGAATAACTACAAAAACCAAAAACTATTTAATTCAAAGGTCAATACCATTCATGTAATGTAAATATAATATATAATAAATTAGTCTTACATATAATATGACCCAAAACATCAGCATTGTAGACATGATTTTATAATTGAAATGCATGACCTATTACAAAAGAAAATGATTAAAATCATTTAATTAAATTTCAAAAAAGTATATAACACCATGTATAATGCATTATCAGTACAAATAATCCATTTTACTTTTAAAATTATTATACTCTAAAAATTTAATAAAAAAGTTTCAATGCTAAATTAATTTTCAACTCCAAATAAATATTATATATTATATTTTAGTGGATTTAAAACTCACCATCCAACATTATCGAAATAAAGATAAATATCTAGTTAAAGATCCTTCATTACTGTTTTAATGAAAAAAAAACCAACAATTAATGTTCCATGGATAAATTTTTAATTTTTCATAAAATACCATGATTAGATTCAATTTTCAATAGTTTAAATATTTTATTAGGGAATGGGATACAAAAAAAAATCATAAAAATGAGATTTAGTGTAGGTGTTGTATGGAATTAGATCTTGGGCCTTTAATATTACAATATACATCAACATAACTATAGAAAAAGTAATATAAATACTTTAACAATAGTAAACGGGGTGTAAAAATTATCGACATTTGATAATATAAGAAAAAAATTAAAATATTGAAATTAAAAAAAAGAAACTACAGTTACAAAGCATTGGATCATAGAAAAAAATGAATGTTAATATTAACATTATTCATTATATTGTTGTAGAGAATATCCATGGATGTAATTGAAGTATAAAAATCCATGATACATGTAATATTATTAGTAGATCAACCAACATCACTTAAAAAAATTAAAATACTCCTGGGTCATATTGTGTTTTTCACAATTTTTATTAATCAATTTTCAAATATTTCTACACCATTTTTATCACTATCAAAAAATGATTCAAAATTATATTTTGATTGGAACATCATAAATGAGAAAATATACTGATCAAGTTTCATATTGAAGAACTAATCATTACATCTCTTGATTAGAATTTGATGTTTCAAATCATGTGTGGTGATAATTATTTTTATCAAGTAGTTTTCTAGGTGTTGAAAATAAAAATTGAATAAATATAAAATATAATATAAAATTTTATTATTTCATATAAAACTAATCAATAAATATATAATAGACATAGTGTTGATGTAAATCACATATAACAAGTAAAATTTGTATACAATTCACTCAGATTTTAAAGTACAATAGTCAAAGAATGATGTAATTCCAAGGATTATTTTATATAAATATAATTTTAAATCATTTCATGTTTAGATTTAATATAAAAATGGATACAAGAATAAAGAACCAAATAATTTATCCAATGTTAGTGGAAATGGAAAAGTCAAACTCTTCTTATTAAAAATTAGTTTATAGATGAATAATTACTTTTTCTTATAGAAAATATGATACTATAATATTTACAATATGAAATTTACAAAGTATCTGAGAAAATATACATGGTAAGACCAAAAATTAGGAGGAGAAGATTTACTTTGATGTAATGTAATACTTATTATAGGATTTATTTAATTAAAATCATAGTAAGGATGGGATTCCTATATGGTTTATACCAGAATAATAGGGGATTTAAATTTAATCAAACTACCTCATAATACAACTTCATAGAAATTATTTGAATCTAATTATATATACTAATATTATTTGGTGATGTTTTTATTATCCTTCCATTTTTAAAGATGCAAGATATCTGGTAACAACCTTAATTTTGTATGTTATAAATTAATATTACATAAATACATAAGTGAAAAGTAAGTCGATCTTAATGAACTAAAATATATCATCAGAGAACGATTTTTGAATTTTAGAATTATTAAATAAAAGGGAAGATATTGTAAAATGTTTATTAAAAGAAACATCATTAATGAATAAACAATTTTCATTTTAGTCAATTCCAGGATGAAGTAGATTCTTAAAAAGAATATGTGTTGGTGGTCAATACCTTTAATCATACTAGAGGAAAAAATAGAGTTTTATTTGAATAATACTATAGAAAATTTAATATCAATACATTATGATATATAAATAAATTAAAATTTAAAAATAGTCTATCAAATTTTACATGTGGTTCCTCATTCACAATGTTTACATATTTATTTTTTCTACTACTAAAAAATAATTATGATCAGGGATTAATAAAAATAAATAAATTCCAATTTATATATGAAAATTGAACATAAATAAATGAAAAAAATTAAATATATATTCAATGTTAAAAGGTATATTACAAGGTATAGTTCATGATATGTCACTGTATTTACGCCAAAATAATGAGTATATTTCATAGTGCTCTTATTTATTATGTTCATTTTAGATGATTACTATTATTAAAAACTATATCTATAATTTTAACATGTTATTAGGGATAAAAAATCACTCTATAGACATAATAATTCCATAATTTAATGATATAACTCAAATAACCTGGTTATTCAGATTTTATAAAATCAAAAATACTCGTAAGCCCAAAATTTCATTTCAATTAACAAAACATAAAATTAATTAAAAGATAATTTTAAATAAAAAAATAATGAAAAAAATTTTAATCATCCAATATCATTTTATTCTGTAAATTTTAATTTTTGGAATCCTTGTTTTCCTATTGTAGAATTTTCAAAATTCTACTAAGTGTGAAAACATTTATAGTTAAAAAATTGTTACTTGGGCTATATAAAATTCATAGGTTACATTAAACAGTTATATGCATCTAACTAAATATAATATTTGACAACTATAATGTATTTTATGGGATTTATGGTTTTAATTTCAATTCCATATGCCCTTTTCTATGTGTTTTTTCATGTGTTAGAATGTGATTTTCCAATTTTTCCAAGAAATTTAAATATATTCACTCACGGTTATATTTTTTCCTCGTATCACATATGAAAAAAATGAATACTCAATTTTTCGAGATTACATAATAAATTATATACATATTTATTTGACATCAATACATATTTATTGAAATTAAAATACTTCATACATACATCATAAGACCTCATAACTACTCTAATAAAATGTCATAATTATTACTATAATTACAAATTCTGATATATTATTATCTTTGTTTAATTATATAATCTAGTCCCTCAAAATTTGGAATAGGAATACAATTAACTAAATTCTCAATTAATTATGTATCTCAACATATTAAAACCTTTTCCAAAGTCATTGCATCACTTATTTTAGTAACCAACAAGCCTGGTTACTCTATATTGTGATCTCAAACAAGTCAAGATATCCCCCTTAATTATTTTTGAAATGTTTTATTTTTTATTTTTGAATTTATATTACATTGGATATTTATTCTCTTAAAATCATATATTGTGTTTATTACTGGAATAAATTCAAAAAACTCTTTTTTTATTATGTGATACACAAATAAATTTTTCTATACATTTATTTAGGGGAAAAATCTATTCATTTCCAATATATATTTTTTGAAAATCTATGATATTACATTGGATGGTTTCACAAATAAATCATAAATTAATCTAGGATATATATTTACATTATCATTGTTGAAAATCCCCTCTGAAATAAAATGGAAGTTCATGAGGATCATATATATAGTAGATTTGTATTATATTTTCACAAAACAATATCTATAAATTGAAGAGTATGTTGATCTCTATCTATTTAAATATATATGGGTTTTGGAGGATTCTTGGATTTTGTTTATCATATGATGGTAGGTAGGATAATATATTTATAGATTTCAGAGTATGTTATTTTCAAGTAATGTAAAAATCATTATTAGTTGTTTTCATAAATTTATTATAATTATGAGGGATCATATAATATCTTTATGGAGAAATAAGTTATTGATAAATAACAACATGTAAAGGATGATGACATCCAATATTAATTTCAAATTTTGAAAAATATTGGATAAATTGTGTCTCAAATTTCATGGAATAGAATAATATCATGATTACCCACCATAGGGGTGATATCCATAAAAAAATCAGTTTCATGTTCTTGTTTTGTTTTTCTATATTATTAAGAGGAGATAAATGATTAAAAATATAATATTTCTAATTGGTCATAGATAATTAAATAAAAATATATTGATAATTTGTGAAAATAAATTTCCACTCCCTCTCTTCTGTCACAAACCAACACATGTGATCCTTTAGTCAATCACCCAAATTAGACTATGATAAAGCCCGAGAGGTATTCTTTATCCCAACAAGCAATAAACTAGTTTATAGAAACAAAATAATGAAATTGGAAATAATTTTTTCATATAAATTGATAACTAAATAAATATAAAATAAACAATAAATATGAACACGATAAATGGAATTAATTAAACAAATACACATACCTCCATGTGACCTTATGGGTCACCTCCAATAGTAGGACCAAACTAGCTCCTAGAGAAACCCAAATCAAGAAGAAAAATAAAAATCTATAAACAAGAATAAGCAACATATTTTAGTCTTATAAATAAATATGCATTCCAAAATATACAATTCCTTATTCCTTACCTCTAAAAAAGGAAACCATGTCATTCTTGTTTAGAAAATAAAACTATATAAAAATAGGTTTTATATTATTTTCAAATTCAAATAAAAATAATACATTTCTGAAGATAAATAATTTTCCTTCCACCAAATATACAAAATAGCTTCCAAGCATGAAAAAAAATTTCAAAAAAATGGAAATCAATATAGACTAAAAAATGGGGTTTTAAAAATGAGAAACCCAAAATAAATCAGCATAAAATAAAAAAGCATGAAATGTATTGAGCCACATGAGATCACCCTGGGATATCCTTATTGGTAACTAATACAAGTGGGACCCTACAAACCCCTTATATAAGTGAATCATGATATAGAAACCACACCTAACAACTCTCTAAAGCACGATCCAGTAAGAGGGATCCTCCCAATATAATAGACATCTCTGGTCGTCATAATGATTTAGTTAGTGTTTTTATTTAAAATAATACTTGATTAATTAGGCCATTACACTCTGGAGACAATTAGCATACTAGTTTTCGATTTCCCACCTTGGTAACTTGTTTTTACATGTCCTCTATTCAATGTGGGGGTGATTTTTTATCAAACTAACATATATGAACATATGATTTTATTTAGTAAATAACACATCCAATCTCACAAATGATCTCCCTGCTTGAGAGAATTCCCCCTTTTTACATCACAAAACAATAAATAATCCTCTTCACTAGACACATATCACAAATCATACATTTATCACACACATTGTTTTTCTAAAATAAGAGAGGATGACATAATATTGGTTTTCAATTTTCACAACTAATTATCAAAGTACCAAATGGGCCTCATTTCTTTTTAAAGAATATCTCCACAATGGAAACATGTTCACCAAACACTTTTATGTTATAAATCAATTTAAAAACCCAATTAAATAAAAAAGGTGCCACATATTTAAAAACATACATAAAAATTATCTAAGTCAATGAAACTCATTTAATTAAAGAAATTAACTATTTAACCTCAAACATTCACCAAAACCCGGGAACATTTCCTAAAATAAAAAAAATTAAATTCACACAATAAACCATATTCATTTAAATTGAAATTTGAAACTAATATATTATCACAACCCATTCCCTAGGGCTAGTGTCATGACTACCCTATGACCACCTTCCATAGGCCAGGGGATTGTGACAAGCACTACATAGGCATATCCCAAAAAGGGAATCAATTAAAAAAATTGTACACATTAACAAAGATAAAACTGAGGAATGTAAACAAAAAAGTAATCCACATCTATCACTGATACAACTACTGAATGTACTATGCAATCTAAAAGTACAAAGGGGCCAGAATACAAGCCCCAAACCATAAAAAAAGTATAACTTCACAGGTCTGTTCACTCAAGACCCTACCTCAAGGGAAGGTTAAGGGTAGTTGCATATAACTGTATAAGTACACATATCTGTCCCATATCAATGAGCACCAGATAGTCCCATACCACCATGATCTCCGTCAAAACATTGATCACATGCATGAGACATGACATGTGCGGGTCAAGCCAATGTAGGGTTGATTAACACATGACTCAGTAGGGACCCCAATCCAAAAAAAAGACCACAAATAAATACCACAAAGAAAGACTACAATTATAAGACCATAAAAAAATTCATCTCACACTAGGTATAATTAAATGTAAAAAATGGTTGATTATCAATCGTAAAGCTAAATCATCTTGTACTACTGAGGGGATCATCCCTTATGAGACACTGAGGCTTACTCAGCTATTGTACCACTGGTGTCTGCTTAGATACTGGATGACTGAGGTCTTTTGGACTAATTAAAACTAAGGTCTACTCTAATATGGGATCGCTAAGGTCTGTTCTACTATGAGACAATTGATGTCCACTGAGATACTGGACCACTCATGTCTACTCGGCTACTGGAAAACATGGGTATGCTCTACTACAGGACCACTGAGGTCTACTCGTCTACTCAACCACAGATGTATTCTGAGCTACGGGACCACTGAGTTTCTCTCATATATTGTAACACTATATTCCACTCATCATATCATTCATTTCACAGCCTATTGTAGGATTCCCTCTCTCTAATTTTCTTGATTTGAAAAAAATATACTCCTCAACCAATTTGTTGTAACTTAATTTCCACAAAAAAACTCACTAAGAGTATACCTGATGGACTGTCACATTACAAGAGTACTGAAGCCATAGATGGAGCATCAATTGGATGCTCAGTATGAAGGATATTTTTGTATTAGTAAATAGGGGTCGGTTACCTCTGGTCCTGGTTTGAATTGGTCGAATCATCCTGACCAACCCAGCCCAAGGGTCCCGCATTAACCGAAACTATAGAGTGTAGCCCATTTCATTCCTACCTATCCCATTGGGACTTATTGTACCTAGACTGGTTTAGTTGTGGGTCCTTCTTACCAGGTCTTCCACTGACTCGGTACTCATATGGTCTGGTCTGACATAGTCAGACCAACTCTGACCAACAATGCCACCTAGCTACCCGATTTCCCATGAAGCCCACAATGGCAGCCTAGTTCTTCTCCATCCTAAGCTACCATGTGACCCAGTTTATTACACTAACCCACATCGGCTAGTCAGCTTGGGTCTAGCCCAGATGCTTGTTGGCATCCGCTTCACGCAATAATGCAAACGGCTGAGGCTGGCCACCTCCCCTCTACACAAGGTCTAGCATGGACCACATTCCAGTGCATGTCACGACCCACCCCACTGGATACATGAATCAATGAATAACCTGAATGACACCACCCTCCTATAACTCCCAGAACCTCGCTAGTTATGTACTCCACCACCTTGTGTCTGGGACCGCTTTCGTGGGGCCCGGTTAGTGCCAGCGCGCCGGTGGTTCCTTTTGCAGGCCACCAGACATTCTATGGAGGTCTGTTTTCTGACCCATAAATGAATATAGGAACCAAGTATTGTCGTCATCACATCTATGAGTTTATAGTTCCTTCACTATAGATCAAGGGGATTAGATATGAAGAACATGAAAACACTCGTAATGGAAGGATACGAGCAATGTTCTTGTCATCCTGAGCCCTCCACATTTGAATTCATTAACAGATTTGAAGGAGGCTTATGAATTTTACATATATCAATTTTCCCATAACTCCTCAAATGAAAAACACATTCTCGTAAGAAAAAACCACATGCAGATGAACTTGTTATTGTGTTGGTATATGTTAATTGTTTTAGAATAGTGGAAAAGGAAATAAAATCACAAATATTAAACCCCTACTGGAATAAATGATCATTCAACAGGGAGTTTAAATTGTCAATGGAAATATATTAAAAGACATCATGATTTATTCTCTCGTGGACCTTAGATCCATGATCCAACGTCATTGGGGATTCATTATTTGTCATTTTTTTTTCTCACTAACAGAATTCATCTAGATCCACAAAGAAATATCTTAGGTTATCCCCTGATCTTGTATCATGGTTAATAAAAATAATGTAGGAAATGAGTTTCATCATTTCTGTTATGTAATGTTACCACATCATTATGCTATTTCATTTATGAAATGAAATAGTTGCCTCATCACTGTGTTGCAGCAAAACATTTTTGAATTAAATAAACTTTTCAAGATTATTTTATTTATCCTTAAAATTACCAAAAATTTTCCATTACCATCAACCGTGTTTTTCAAGGGTATACCACACCTAAGGAATTCACACCCTTAGGAGCTCATGGGTACTCTCATATTTCCAATCCAAGTTTCCATTTATGAGTAATTAAAAATAATGTAATCTTTAATTAATTATTTTGTTTATTGGCATGTCCAAAAACAACATTCCATAGTTGGCCCGTGTTGGCCAATGTAAGGCTCAGCCTTAGGAAAACATGTCATTACGAGCTCAAAGGTGGTCTCAGATTTTTTATTTGAGATATCATTTGTGAGTTATAACAATTAAAAAAATAAAATAAAATAATTTAATTATTTTATTTAATGTTATTCCATTTTTTTAATTTTCTCACTAGAGACCTACACTGACGAATTTTAATTCATTCAACAGTTAAAACAACTACTTTGAAGACAACTATGTCCTCATATTTCTGATGTGGGAACCTATTTATGTGTTATTGAACATTTTTAGGGAAACTGCTCATGCACGCTATTTAAAACATATCATTTTTTGAAGGATCGTTATGGGCAATCTGGGCCTTGGAATCAGACTTCATCTTTGTGCCTGCTCACGAAATAATACCACATAATTTAAAAATGAAATCATTTAATTTTGGTACATTACATTACCCCCAACATTTTGTAATTCTGTCCTCATAATTTAAAAGATGGTCTAAATAAAAAAATGGGGGTATTGTGCTTAGATATGAGCCTCCCTCTCCTAAGTGTACTCCTGGAGATTCGTGTGCTTCAATCGTATGCACACCATATGAATCAACTATCTATTAAGGATCATCCCTTGTCAATCATCAATCTCTATTGAAAAATCCACAAAAGTCGTCATGTCATCAATGTCGAGCTCGCCCTATACAAATATAAAAAATGTAGAGGCATCCTGAGCCCTCTACTACATTTTGCTCTTGGGTAGTTAGGAAGTTGGTAGACTCAGTGATTCAGTCAACAATAACTCAGATAGTATCATGCATCCTTGACGTACATGGTAGACCGGTCACAAATCCCATTAATATCCCTTCCAATATCTTTTCTGGCACCCCCATAAAGAGAAAGTGCAACCCAAGAAACTGATTCATTCAAGTGTTCATCTTTTTATCTCAACAGGTAATTTGGGATTGAACCCACTTTTTAATCCCCGGTGTCTGCCTTGAAACCCACACACATACCATGATGCATCTCACCACTCTAGGGGTCACTGCTGGAACTGCACGTACTCTAAAAAGAACAATGTGATCCCCACCTTTTGAATGTCCAACATTGTTATTCCCTTTGGAAAATAGTGCCAATAAAGACTCGCTATTGTTTTCACAGAGTTGTACCTCCCTGACTCATTTAAGAGTGGACGGTTGTCAACCAAAAATTAGAGATAAGATACTTCATCCCCATCTGTGAAGGACAACTATAACAAGGCCAACTATTCTATTTACATGTTCATAAACATTGAATTAGATCTCCTAATGAGATTATTCACTACCATGTTCCACTTAATAGTAGTAAAAAATATATAAAATTCATATTCCTTGAGGAACACATTCTATTTTCCTTGTATCATGTCCAAATCCTTCTAAGATTTCATATACTTGTGATTGTTGTGGTTAGAGTAGATTTCAAAAGTTATCCCATGGAGGTATTTTCTCCACATCATCATTGCAAAAACTACTAATTCCAATACATGGTTATGAATCACATAGTTCTTCTCATGCATTCCCATTATTTATGATCCATAAAAAATCAATACTTCCCAAACATTAAGACACAACCAAGATCAATTCCTAATGTGTTTGAGAACATCGCGTAGTCGGTTCCCACATCTGGTAGCCCCAATATAAGAGCACTCATCCTGATCTGCCTCATCTGCTGAAATATTTTTTGGCATCTTTCTATCCACATGTAGGTTTTCCTTTATTCGTCAATGTCGTCACGAGTTTTTCGATTCTAGAGAAGTCTGTTAAAAACCATTTATAGTACCTAGACAACCGGAGGAAACTACAAACCTTGATAACGCTATTGGGTGGATCCAAAGAAATCACCACCTCAATCATTAATAGATCCAACACAACTCAAAATTTTAAGATGACACATCTCAGGATGTGGACCTTTCATATTAAGAACTCACACTACATGAGATTTCAGTAAAACTGGTGCTCTCAGATTGTGTCTAGAACCATCGTCATGTGTATCTTGTGATCCTCCTTGGATGCTGAATACACAAAGATATCATCACTGAAGTTCACTATAAACTGGTTTAAGTACAGTTGGATGATTTTTTTCATGAGTCCCATGAACAATGTTTTGGAGTTCTTCATGAAAAATAGCATCACTTAGTACTCATAGTTTTAATAGATTCATCTTAACTTCTTTATCATGATGTACTAATTTCTCACTCAAATCTGGTGATAGCCTTATTTGAGGTCTCTCTTCGATAACCATCTTTATATATTTAGTCGAACAAAGAAGTAATCAATCCTCGGTAGAGGATACTTTTTCTTCATGATCATGTGGATCAGTACTAGATTTTCCATGCATAACCTCACACACTGGGTCTTAAAAAACACATCCTCTTTAAGTCCACTACCTTCAACCTCAGTTTGTGAAGCTCTTTTAAAGCCATCTAATAAACTAATTATGTTATCAGTTCCATATCAGGGGGTAGAATGATACAAAACTCTATCTCCCTATGGTGAGTAAAAACTAGAAACTTCATCTAGAAAGACATCATTGTACCCTTCCACTATTGTTGGGAAATAAAAACTCAAAACATCTACCACCGCATGGGTAAGGTTGGCCGACTCAAGAACAATCAGATGCATCCTCATATGCATGAGTTTATCCCATGTATTTTGGGTTTCATTTTTCGTAGACCAAGGAAACCCCAAATTCCATCTCTTAAGACATACCAAATTTTTTTTCCTAAAATATTAATTCTCAGAATGAATTTAGGATGACCAATCTACTCCCAAAATAACCACATAAGGCCTAAACGCTACCACCAAGATGTTCCAACCGAATCTCTCACCTCATGGGTTATATCACACCATCAATATGAGGGTGATTATCTATTCTCATCCAATAATTATATCTTGATTTAATGGTCATGTCAACATTTTAACGTGAAACTCTAGGTCTTGAACATGATTCATGGAAAAATGGATTGATTATCACATGTGCCTATTAATATAGTAGCTAAGAGTAGACATATTTTGTACCTAGAATCATTCATAGATCCCCTAGGTCATATTACTTTACCTCATGTCATTACACACTATTATTTTTTCCTCTAACTCCTTGATCTTTGTGTGGACCATATTGGTTTGGGGGCTATTACATGTCGAAAATTATACCACCTTCTGTTGTTCTCCCATATCTTCAACCACATATGTTTCCCTAAAGATACATTTGTTCCTTTCACATTATCTTCCCCAGTGGCCCAAACTTATTTCACTTCCATCATTATGGGCTGGACAATCTCTAGCGAGATGTCCCCTACTGTCTTTTAAAAATCATTACCACCTGCTATGTAACACCCGAGGATTTTCTGAGAAATATTCATTTTAATTTATTTGATATATTGTGTTTTAAGCTACCCCAAGATTAGATTTCTCTATAAAAAAATACCATATTATCTTGTATTATATGATAACATTAATCTTGTCTTGTGTTGCATGCAAGAGAGACCTTCCTTAGTAGCGTGTGTCATACGCAATACCGATTTTCAATAAGAAATGATATATTATTATAATATTATAAAATTGATGTTATGAATAGTATTAAATAAATTTTTAATTTTATAACATTATAATTCATCCTACACAATTTCTAGAATGAGGTATGAGAATAAACCATTTTTTTATAAAATAAGGGTTTTTCAAAAAAATGCAGATTTATCACCTTTTGTTGGCGCACCCATTTTAAATATAATTTTTGACAAGTTAATAAGTAAAATTTTACCAAATAAAGATCTTATTTTGAATTAGGATATAAAAATTTACATTGGATAATGTTTTTATATTTTTCTGATAACATTCATATTTTAATGAATAGTAAAATATGCTAAATTTCTCTTAATAATTAGTTTTTTAATCAAGTAAATATATATGGTTAAATTATAAAATTTTATAGTTTTAAATTATAAATAGAATATATTTTTACCATTTATTGTAATGTAATTCATTACCATTAATTTTACAATGAATTCAATGGTAAAAACATTTCAATCTCTTGCAATGTTTTATCTTTTAAAACCTGTTTTCTCAACATATGGATTAATATTAAATTAAATAATTAAACTTATGTATTTTTAATTTTGAAAAATGGATTCCATATTCATAATCAGTAAGTAAAAATTATGTAAATATGCTACTTTTTATTTTTGGAAATTATAAATAGTAACTGCGATAAATTTTCATTAGCACAGTTATTGTTAAATTAGGTAATTAAGGGTCAAAATAATATTATAAAAGTATCATAACACTTTTATTAATATAATAAGAATATTATATTTCGTCATAAAATATAATTGGGTCGAAATTTTATCTATTAGAACCCACTTGTATGTAATTAAGACTTCTAATTTATTTTTTTAAATGAAAGTGATATATGTCTCACTCAAACATTAATAATTAAATTATTTTTAATATGGTGTTATACTGAATATAAATTCGGTTATAAATACTAATTTGAAATCTAAAATGTTTTTCTTTATCATGGTATGTTATTTGTAATTTTTAACAAATATATAATTACATTAATATCTTATACATTAATGATGCATAAATTATTTATTTATTGAAAAATCAATAATATAGTTTTCACTAAACTAATAATAGCCATTAAGGGCCCAAAAACCTGAACTCAACTTATTTTTCCTGTAAATATGAACCATAAGCATCGAAAGGTATTATTTTTGACCATTTGGAGCTTTATGAAAGAAATTATGACACCTATATTATTTTATTTTAAATGATGTCTAAGTTGTCACCTGCATAATTTAATAAACATAACATTTTAAAATTTGGGTGTTTTAGCTGATAAATTAGACTAAATGTATTATAATGATATTTATTAGATTTATATTCACCATAGTATTTTATTTTTATTTTTTATGAAAAAAAAGTATAATAAATAATTATACAAAAATGTTATACCAATTATTTTATTAATAGAAATATCAAATAAATTGTGTTAAGAATTTTAAAATAAATATTATATGAACTAATTAATATGCTCCAAGAATTTTATAAAAGAATATGAGATTTTAAGAACATATTAAATATTTTCATTAGAATATATTCTCTGTGTGTATTTTATTTAAATTCAAATAAATAAATAGTGCCAAAATTTATAGTATTTTTATTTTAAAAAAATGACATATTATTAAATTTTTTAATAATCTCAAAAATATTGAAAAATTAAAAATTGAAAAATATATTATCTAAAAGGTTATAATGTATCCAATTATGGGATATTTAAAAAATAATTTTTTTTATTTATACGTATTTAAAATTTAGAATATTATTACCATAAATAAAATTAAGTATATTAAATAAGGATAAATCAAAATGATAAGGTTAAAAATAAACATAAAACATGTATAAATGTTATCAATTTATGAAATTACAACCCTATCTCATCTAATATTTGAATTTAGTAATTATTTGAGGTTTTCATGTGGGGTTTTAATTGATTATAAATTAATATTTTTTTGGTTTCCAAAGTTTCCTCTCTCTTCCATTATAAAAGGGCACCTTCTCCCTCTCCACTTAACACAATTTCAAGGATTTAAAATTCTACCAAACCCTGATCATATATCTTCTCCACATCCCAATAAACCTACTAGAGGTTTTGGTATTCTTTAAAGTCCACCATTAGTGCCCTAAGAGGATGTTAAGAGAAGGGGCGTCAAATAAGAGGTAATATCGTTTAACAATAATTTCAAACTTATTTCTTCTCATATTTCCTCTATATGAGTTTTTTAATTATTAAGTATTAAATAAAGTATAACTTGTATACTGATATGTTATTATGAATAAGAAATAACATTATTCTATCTACTATCCATCCAATGAAAAATATGAAATCACCACCCATGCATATGTACGACTTACCGTCTCCACGCCTTGTTGTAATCTTTTATTTCATCACTAACATACATGGATGGGTATAAGGATGGAATAAATAACTATATATCATTATTGTAATGTGTTATTGATTCAGAAATATTATTTACCATACACTTCAATACAATTCCACAATCATGTGAATGATATCATTGCTTGTGCGTATGTACGACCTACCATCTCCACGATATGATGTGACTCATTCAACGTGATCATCATTGTATAATGATTATATAAATTAATTTAATGAATTAATATTATATATATTATAGTAATACCATTATATAAATGATATATATATATAACCTAGAAATAGTAATAAGAATTAATTAGACAAAACACCCATAAGAACATAATGCAATGAACACCCGAATAACAAGTAACAATGAAATATTACTAATATTAAGATAATAATATGACCATATATGATATCATAACAATTATTATGACTCCGGAATCATTCAATGATATTATTTAAAACATTATAGAGGAGTTTTGGATACGTACAAAGCATATCAGACCTAAGGTAAGGGAAAATCTCGCAATTTCATTTTCTTATCCGAGAATGTTTATACTTCAGAATTTACTAGGGTATATTTATCATCCATATCCATGTTTCCTAAATATTTAATATTATTTATATCCTCTTAAAATTTTTAAAATCCAAATTTACTTATTGATGAATTCTTTGTAAAATATATGAATGGATTCTTTGGTCGTTTTGAGTATGAGATACTTTTTGAATTATTCGACCAATGTACGAGAATTTTTTTTAACAGATACTGAATGAATAGTTATTTTTGATTTAATAGAAAATTATTTCCATGTAACTTCCTTTTCATGTTTTCAAGATTATTTTCAATTAACATATTATTTTTATAATTGTATGACATGTTGATAATGGAAAAACGTCTTTGAAGTAGAAAGCATATTTTTCTCAAGAATGGAGTTCAAGTGTTTTATCAAAATTATTGTACATATAAGATAATATAGGGGTTTGATTGTATCCCTATTATTACATTGATTTTATAATTTAATGATGGAATTTTTTTATGATATCCTTTTACCTTATATGGATTATGTTAGGATGTCATGATGTCTATGAATCCCATTTTTATTACATGGGCTATGTTATGATTTATGATTTATAATTTTGTGGGACACATAAAATTGGTTTCATTATGAGATGGGTGGGACCTATATCTCCCTCAAATGCATTGGGTAATGATTTATATCTTGTGAGATCGACATGGTAGGAATGACATGTAAATATGGCTTAGTAATACTGGGTCGGAACGTCAAGATACTCTAGTTCAGTAATAAAGGGATGGAACTGAAAGTAAAACCGGTTTAGTAATGGACTTTGTCCACTAGGACGGTCTTGGAAAAAATTCCTTGGCTATTAAGGAAATCATATCATGTTCTTAATGGTCGTCCACAATTACATGTTTTATTCCAATCATATTTTATCATGATTAATGTTCCATTATGATCTATGCCTTATGTAATACCATGTTTTATGTCATTTCTCATGATATTGATGTTTATATTTAATGCTCACATTTTTACATTCAAATTTTATTTATAATTTTATATTCTCCATGTTTACCCTTATTGAGCATTTGAGCTCATCCTTTTTATGTTCTCTTTTCCCAAGCATATAAATAAATGTTTTAGGTAAAAAAGGGGAAGAAATTTATGGGAGATGTTGAAGATCTTTCACTATGATTAGATGATTTTGTTCAAAGTTTCCAAAGACACTAATCTAATACGATCTTTGGGAATCTATTTTTTTCATGAATTAAGTTTTCCGAAAATGTAATTTAATGACCATGTACGTCATGCTTTGGGTCTCTACAGTTGGTATCAGAGCAAAGGATTAAACATACTTTGGAAACTAGGACATCAAAACATTACTGAGATCCCTAGAGATATTTCATTGGTATGTCATTGGATGTCCTTAAGTCTAGGTATAAGTGTAGGTTATAGTCCTATAATTCTGATAAAGATCATGAAAAACCTAGTATTAAAACTATTATTTTAGGGACTGAATGTAATCCCCTTGATTATGTTGTTTTCCTAGTATGATTTTTACCTCTCACGCTATTCTTTTTGGGTTTTAGATGATGTTTGGAACCCGAAGGAACCATGTAGATCAATATAAAGGATAATTCAATGGTAGTCCTCCTAAAAAAACCAATGTGATGGGAGATACAGTACAAAATTGTCTTGATATACAAACAGAATCTTGGAATAATTATGGACTTCCAAATGAGCCAAGAAGGGAACAATATTCTATTGAGTCTTTCATGAGGCAACATCCACCTTCATTCAGGGGGTCTCTCGATCCATGGGTTGCTGAACAAGGGATCAATGCCATTGAAAAGATATTTTCCATACTTCGCTATTCAAGACATTAAAAAGTAATTTTTTATTTTTACAATTTATAAGGTGAAGTATACAAGTGATGGACTCTAATTAATAATACAAGGCCCCAAGATGAAATTGAATCCATGGAATGGGATGAGTTTATTAACATGTTTTTCAATAATTACATCCCTCGTATTCTTCGAAAAATGATGGAAGAATAGTTCCTTGAGAATAATAAAAAGGATAATGATTCTATTGGTATATACGAGGAGAACTTTACAAGGAAATCAAGGTATGCATCTGGCTTTATCATCCAACCTGAATGTAAAGTTGATCGATTCTTCAGTGGATTAAAACCAAGTAATCGAATGGAATTAGCTATAAGAGACTTCAGTAGCTTTGAAGAAATTGTGATTTGTGATATCAAGGTTGAACTGGAAGTTTTTGTTACATATCCATCTCATGGTTTTGACAAGAAATGAAATATGGAGTTCAAGTAAAAATCACTAAAAAATGGTGAAAAGAATAAAACTGTTTCGTTATTATCAATCTTTGGAAATAAGCATGGTGGAAATTGTATTAATGGGATTTGAAAATGTTTTAAAAGTTTAAATGAAGGTCATCGAGTAGCAGAGTGTTGAAGTAATGGGAAAAAGGTATCTAATGATGAGAATAGAGAAAAGACTACAGAGAATGCATCACCAACACTTCAACACTACAAATGCAAAGAAATGGGGAATTATTCTAACCAATGCCATAATTTAAGTGTTAAAAATGATAGAAATCAACAATATCTTAAGTAAAATGATAAAGAGAAGTCACATGCGATCACTATTGGTGATATCGAGTATGAAAAAAATGTGTTAGAATAATTAACTGTATATGTTATGGGATTCCAAAATAGTGTTTTGGAATCTCATATATTGTATTATGGAATATTGGAATATCTATGTATTGGTTTATAGTGCTTTTTTAATAATTTTATGTTACCGGTAACCTTGAAAAGTGATTGAAATATATTGTAAATTAGATGATATGTTCATAATGGAAGGATAAGGAGAAAATAATATGTTGTATATTATTAATGAACTCATGACCAATATAAGGACAATGTTATTTCATGATTTGAGTATATAGAATTTTTGAGATTCTGGTATGTGGAAAGAGTTTACTTTTGACAGCATTCATGTTTTCACTATGGTTTTATGGTAATTAATGTTTAAATAATACATGATTAAGGTATTCACTAATTTCAAATGAGACCAACATGATATTTGTTATGATATATGGGGGATAAATTATGGTATTAACATTCTTGTTAGATGAACATTTTAGTAATCATTTTCTTTATACAATGATATTAGATAGAAGTATTTTCCATAAGAATAATGGTTGGAATGGATTATGTTAGACCTCAAAAAGTATTTTTTAAAGCTAAATCCATTTTCTAGAATCTTCTAATAGTGTAGTTTTAGAAAAAGGACAACTTGTAATATGGGAGACAACCCATCACGTCAGACAAGGATGTTGGAATAGAACCCACAACCGATATGAGGTAAGGCTTCATCTCCCACCAATTGCCTACAAGACGTCCTTGGTTTGTAGATATTAGTTTTATATGGTTAAGTGGTATTTTATAGAATGTATATGTCCATTTTTGGAACCATTTATGATTAATCTCACCAGAGACGGACTTATGTATAATTAATAACTTTTTCAAGACATATGTTTGAGATAGATGGAATGACCTATCATTCTATCGCATGATCTGCTAAGACTATATGAATGAAAAAATCAACTTAAATTTTTTAAGAGATGAAGTGTAAATTTTTCTAGTAATGATTAATTGTGAGATTATACCAAAATCAGGTATGTATTTATTATATTTCAAATTTTTAAACATTAGGGAAATGGACATGAAAACCAAAAAAATTTGTTCTAGTACCCTCATATCTAATAAATAAGATGGTACCTTAGATCATAAAAAATTTATCGATTTTTGAATATTGTAATTTTCATAGCCATCTTCTCTACCAATCTCTATAAGATCATGATGGTTACATTTCACTTACATATACATATTTTTACATATATTCTCCTATGTGGAAGCTCATTGATTAATTAATTTGGGTAACCATTGCATTTCATAATTTATTTTTTAAAAATAATTTTTAGTATTCATTTTTACAATGTGGGTTTCTATGAAATAATCTATCATGTAATAAACAATTTGTAACCTCGAAGAATTTCGAGGGCGAAATTCATTTAAAGAGAGGTAGAATGTAACAACCCAAGATTTTATGAGAAATATTATTTTTAATTTCATTAATGTATTGTGTTGTACGCTACTCCAAGATTAGCTTTCACTATGTACAACTGCATATTATCTTGTAGTATACGCAAACACTAATCTTGGCTAGTGTTACATGCAAAAGGGACCTTCCATAGTATTGTGTGTCGTACGCAATACTGAGTTTCAAAGCAATGAAATATTTTTAAAATATTATGAACTAGATTTTATGAATTTTATTAATTGAAATTTTTATTTCATGACATTATAATTCATCCTACACATTTTTTAGAATGAGGTATGAGAAAAAAATCAATTTTTCAGAAAAAATAAGTATTTTGCAAAAAAATGTAGATTATGTTGCCTTTTGATGGCGCATCCATTTTAAATATAATTTTTGACAAGTTTATAAGATAAATTTTAATGAATTATCTTATTCTTTTGAATCATGATATAAAAATTTACATTGGATATTGTTTTGATAATTTTATGATAACATTCATTTTTTGATGAATAGTAAAAATACAATAAATTTTTCATTAAATCAAATTTTTCCATCAAGATAATTTATATGGTTAAACGATACAATTTTATGGTTTTGAAGTAAAAATAGAATATTTTTTCACTATTTAATATAATATAAGGAATTACCATTAATTTTACATTGAATTCAAAGGTAATAACATTTCAATATTTTGCAATGTTTTACCATTAAAAACCCATTTTCTCAAAAATATGATTAATTTTAAATTTTATACATAATGTTATGTGTTTTTAATTCTGAAAAATGGATTCCATATTTTGAATAAGTAGGTCCAAATTATATTAATATACTACTTTTTATTTTTGGGCATTATGAATAGTAACTATGGTAAATTTTAGTTACCATAGTTAAAGGTAAATTAGGTAATAAAGGGTAAAAATAATATTATAAAATTACCCTAAAACTTTTATTAATATAATTATATGATTATATTTCATCATAAAATATACTTGGATCGAAATTGTATCTAGTATAAAATACATTAATGAAGATAAAATTATTTATTTTGTGAAAAATCAATAATATAGTTTTTACTAAACTAATAATACCTAGTAAAGTCCAAAAAACCTGACCAAAACTTATTGGTCATTTACATGGAAACCATAAGAATCCAATGGTCAAATTTTTGACCATTTGAATCCTAATAAAAATGATTATGACACATATATTATTTTATTTTAAATGACTTCATAGTTGTCACCTTCATAATTTAATAAACATAACATTTTAAAAGTAGGGTGTTTCAGAAGATAAATTTGACTAATTGTATTCTTATGAATGATATTGGATTTATATTCATCATATTGTTTTATTTTTTATTTCTATGTAACCAATATTTATATTAAATAATTATACAACAATGTTGTATTAATTATTTTATTAAGAGAAATATCAAATAAATGGTATTAAAAATATTAAAATAAATACTATATGAACTAATTAATATGATCCACGAAATTTGTAGAAGAATATGACATATAATAAACCTATTAAATATTTTGGTTTGAATATATTCTCATTGTGTATTTTATTAAATTTTAAATAAACTAATAGTGTGAAATTTTAAACTATTGGTATTTTTAAAAGATAACATAATATTAAATTATTTAAAAATCACAAAAATAATTAAAATTTAAAAATTAAAAATTATGTTGTATAAAATACCATAAATTTTTCAATTATTGGATATTTTCATCATATAAGTATGTATTTATAAAAATTTAATATTTAGAATATTATCACCACAAATAAAATTAAATAGAATAAATAACGATAAATAAAAATGATATGGTTGAAAATAAACGTAACAAATTTCTAAATGTAATTGATTTATGAGATTACAACTCTATGTCATATCATATTTCCATTGAGTTATTTTGGGCGGTTTTTATGTGGGTTTGATTTTATTATGAATTAATATTTTTTAGGTTTCTAAATGTGCCCCGATTCTCCCTTATAAAAGGGCACCGCCTCCCTCTCCACTTCAAACAATTTTTTACACATTTAACTTACCCACTTCTATAAGAAACTAATATTGGTCCTGATCTTCTTAAAAGGACAACTTTAGTTCCCTAAGAGGAGGTTAATAGAAAGCGCATCGAAGAAGAGGTAATATACATTACAGATTCATTCAAACTTATTTCATCTCCTACATCCTCTATATGATTTGTTTAATTAGTATGTAATAACTATAGTATCACTTGTATTGTGATATGTTTTTATGAATATCAAAAAGCCAAATTATATCTTCTATCCATCCTATGAAAAAAATGAAATCACTACGCGTGTGTACGTACGACTTATTGTCTCCAAGCCGTGGTGTAATATTTTATTTCATCACTAACAATCTTGGATGTGTATAAGTATAGAAGAAATAACTATATATGAATATTTTAATGTGATATTTATTCTAAAATATTATAAACCATCCAGTTCAATATAATACCATAATCATGGGAATGATATCATCGCTCGTGCGTATATACGACATACCGTCTTTATTATGTGATGCGACTCGTTCTACATGATATTCATTGAATAATGATTATATAAATTAATTGAATTAATAAATATGATACATATTACAGAAATACCATTCTATGAATGTTGCAACTATAGCATAAAAAGATGAATAATAATTTATTTGAAAAAACACGCAAAAGAACATAAAGCAATGAACACCCAAATAACAAGTAACAATGAAATATTACTAATAATTGGACAAAAATATGACCATATATGATATCATAAAACTTTATATGATTCGTGAGTAAGTCAATGGCATTATGTAAATTATAATACTAGAGGATTGGATATGTACAAATCATATCAGAATGAAGGTAAGGGAAAATCTCACAATCTCATTTTTTATCCAAGATTGTTTAAACATCAGAATTTACTGGGGTGTATTTATCATTCATATCCATGTTTCCTCAATATTAAATATTATTTTTATCCTCCAACAATTTTTTAAATATAATTTAACCAATTGGTTAATTTTATTAAATTTTTAGAAAGGAATATTTTTTCATTTTTAGTACGAGATAATTTTTGACTTTTCCGGCCAAAGTACAAGAAGAATGTTTTTCAAACTTATACGGTATGAATGTTTTTTTATGATTTCATAGAAAATAATTTTCATGCAACTTACTTTACATGTTTTCAAGATTCTTTTCAATTAACTTCTTTTAGTTTAAAATCATATGACATGTTTAGAAAAGAAAAATGTTTTTGAAGAAGAAAGCATATTTTCCTCAACAATGGAGTTCAACTGTTTTATGAAAATTATTTTCCATCTAAGATAATATAGGGTTATGTTTCTATCCTTATTATTAAATTTATTTGATTATTTTATGAGGGAATTATTTTTATTATGTAATTTTATCTTATATAGATTATGTTAGGATGACATGATGTTTAAGAATCCCATTTTTATTACATGGTTTATGCAGTAATGTATGATTTATGATTTTCTGGAACACATAAGAATGGTTTCATTATGAGATGGATGCGACCTATATCTCCCTATAATGCATTGGGTAAAGATTTATATCTCATGAAATAGACATGGATGGAATGGAAAGTAAATCTGGTTCAGAAATACAGGGCTGGAACGATATTTAAATCTGGTTTAGTAATATAGGGCTGGAGCGACAAGTAAACCTAGTCCAGTAATGGACTTTGTCCACTGTGATTGTCTTGGCAGCAATGACATGTCTACTACAGAAATCATATAATGTGCTTAATGGTTTTCCAAAATTAAATTTTTTCTTCCCATTATATTTTATCATGATTAATGTTCCTTTATGATCTAGGACTTTTGTACTTACATGTTTTATGTCTTTGGCCAAGATTTTGAGGTATATATTTTATTCTCATGTATTTATGTTCTAATGTTTATGTATTGTTTTATGATATCCACATTTACCTGTACTGAGAATTTGATCTTACCCTTTTTATGTTTTCTTTTCCCAAAGATATAAAAAATGTTTTAGATAAAAAGGGGAAGAACTTTAGGGGAGATGATAATGATCTTTCATAATGATTATAAGATTTTGTTCTGAGTTTCCAAAGACACTAAACATATTCATTCATTGGGTGTCTGTTTTTTTCATGTATTATGTTTTCTGCCAATATAATGTAATGACCTTGTATGTCATGCTTTGGATATCTACATTCTATACCTACTAAACTCAACATATGATCCGTGAATTATAGAACGCCTATCTTGGGAAATCACTTCTAAATGTCTCACGCATCTAAGTCTCTAAGACTAACGTCAACTTGTTTCTTTCCCATTTCATCCTTCCACTGACTATACCTTCTCAGTCAATAGAATTAAAACCATATATGTTCTCTCTAGAACATTAGAATATGTTGTATTTCAAAAAAGAATAATTCTGGTTCAGATATCTGAAAACACATATCATTCAGAGGTATAATCCCTAAAGCATTGGTCATGTCGTATTCATCAGGTACCTGGAAATGTCGGTACACCTTGATGAACACTCAGATACTGAAATGTTTCCCCACTAAAGCTATATAAGCTCTTAGGAATTCATAACCATTATCTTTTATGGTATGCATCCCTCCTATTAGAATAGTTCTCAAGCTATGTCCACTAAAAAAGTCACCACTGCATAAGAACGTGTAACCTAAACCCTACCATCACCCTGTTGAGCCTCATTGAAGGCGTGCGTCCAGGACCACCATCTGATCTAATGGTGCACTTAAATGATGGAAATCTCAACCAGCACCTCAATTCAGTCCTTAGAAGCCAATGAGTTGGGATCACCTCTAAAACTGAGGGGGCTCTTCCACTGAAACTTGTGAACTGTGCTAAGCTCGTGCATATCATCCACTGGTACGAAAAGTACTATATTCTAGTGCATAGATAGTTGATTAGTTGGTAAACCACCTAGTGGTGTTGTATCTTGTACAAACCACTATATAAATCTGTTCACCAAACATATCATCCTCATGAACATTTGGTAGAGTCCTTGCTAGCAGTCTATGTGGAATTATCTTGAAACAAAAAAAGATTTACCACAATCAATAGAGTTTACCAGGTGAGGTGGCTCCAGAGGGACATGGAAAACTCAAACCAATCCTATATGATACATGTACCATAATTTTTCTACTTGTACCTAGTGTTCTCATCTACCATGTTGAAAATCATAATTCATGGCCCTGTGTATGGATACATCTGTCGCCGCACAAACACTGGATTCCCTAGCCTCGAAGTTGAACTAAAAATGCATAACACTATTTCCCCAAACAAAACTTATAGACTCCAGGATCATAAGGTAGAACCAAAATCCTCTGATAACACTCTCACATTACCCACCCCTCATGTCCCAAGCCGTGGAAATCATAATCCCACATTTTATAGGCCACGGTAAGCATCTAGCAAAGAGTAGGAATATCCCAAAAAGGGAAGTCATTGCCTTTAAATGTATTCACATGCACAAAACTCAATTTATGGAAAGTAAATACATAGTAAACCACAACTATAATTTAGAAAACTACTATGTTAATAGTACAAACTAAAAGTTCAAATGGGAAAAAATACATGCCCAATACCACAAAGGAATGTACAACTGCCAAGGTCTATCCAATAGAGACACTGCTTGAAGGGTAGGTTAAGGATAAATGCCTATAGCAGTATAGTTACACACGTCTATCCCATCTCAATGAGAACCACATAGTCCTGAACCACCGATTTTATCATCATGGAATCGATCACATACACGAGAACCGACATGTTCTGGTGAAGCCTATGCAGGGGTGAGTAACATAATACACAATTGGGACCCCAAACCACAAAAGAAATACCACAAACCACAACCACAAATTAAATTACACAATGAAATACCATGATGAAAATACCGCAATGCAAAGGCAATTACCACCATTTATAACTCAATGTGTAGAAAGTAAGATAATCAGATGTAAAGTCGAATCATCTTGTACTACTGAGGGGATCATCCCTAATGAGACACTATGGTTCGATCGACTACTAGACCTCTGAGGTTCGATATGATTATGGACCATTGAGATCCACTTGGTTATTGGACCACTGAGGTCGGATTCACTACATAACCAATACAGTCATATCAGTTGTTGGGAAACTAAGGTCCGTTGAGCTACTAGACCCTTGAGGTCTGCTCAGATGCTGGACTGTTGAGGTCTACTTCTCTACTACACCACTGAGGTCTACTCTTAAATAGGACCATTTTGTTATACGGAGCTACTAGAACACTAAGGCCAACTCGTCTACTTGACTACTATGGATAGATCATCTACATGACCACTGGTATCCACTCTTCATATCCTTCACATTAGAGCTAGCCATAGGATTATCACTCTTTAATGTTCATGATTCTTGGAGAATCTACACCTGAAGACATTGTTCATATCTCTACCTTGTCAAAAAATCACTTAGAGTTTACACAAAGGACCGTTTTTTCAGAGTGGTACCAACACTATAGGCGGAACATCAATCAGAATACATGTTTGAAAGATATTGTAATTTTTTTAAACATGGGTTAGTTTCATTGGGGTCTGTCTCAACATTGTCAGACCGAACTGACGAACATGGCCCCGGGGTCCCACATTACCCAACCCATTTTGGCCAAGACAATCTAACATTTTTGTGTCCAGGTCATCCCAGTCTATCTTGGCACACTGGGCCTAGCTAGGCACATCCCATTTAGGTTGTGGGTCCAGCCCACCGAGTTAGCCAGCGACCTGGTTTGCATCTTTTCTAGTCTGGCTTACTCAGACCAGTTCTGACTAGCTGGGCCGCCTAGTGGCTCTGTTTCCCATTTTTACCTATAATAATCGGTGGGCTGGCTCTTCTCCAGCATGGGAGACCCAATTTCCTGGTTTTCTACCCTAGCACACATCATCGGGACTGCATGGGTATGGCCCAGACACCCGCTGGCATCTTGTTCACGCATCAACATGACCTTTTCAGACAAGCTATCTCAACACCGCACACAGTCTAGTATGGACTGTGTGCCCTCGAATGTCATAGAAAGACCCACAGGCTACTAAAATCAACATGGTGCCTGATTGATCCCCTCCCACTATCGTAGCCCTTGCTGGACGTAGCCTCTGCCGCATTGGTATGCCGTCAGGGCACACCGCTTCCCACACGATACCACCGATGAGGGCCACCATAATTATTATGATGGTCCATTTTCGAACCCATGAGTGCCTCTGATATCTTGGTATCATGGCCATCAACACTACTGGTTCAATGTTGCCTCATCGTTGAATCAAGGGATCAGTCACAAAGGACACAATAAGACCCAAAATGGAGGGATCCAGGCCATGTTCATGTCGGCACGATCCCTACACATTAAAATTAATAATAATATCTGGATTTGTTCTAAGAGTACAACATGTATTTAATTTTCCATAACTCTTGATTTTCATAACACATTCTTTCAATAAAAAACAACCCATAGATCCACTTAATAGTTAGTTCTTCCATATTCATTATTTTAGAAAGAAGGAATGGGAAATAAAATTACAATGAAATAACACATACTAAGAAAAAATATTAGTTGGTGTCAGGGATTGATCGGTGTTAGAGATCCGTTAAGAGATAACAAGATCTGTCATCTCATCGATCAATGATTTGTGATCATGCATCATTGCTGATTGGTCATTTTTCATTATTTGTTTCATGCCAAGAGAATTTCATCAAAACCATAGAGAAATCTCTCTAGACATCCCCGGATCTCTTATCTTTAGTAATCAACATAATGAAGGAAACACATTTCATAGTTTCTGTTACACTGAGTGACCGTGTCGTTACGCTTTTTCAATTATGAAATGAAATTGCTTCATTTTCACTGCATTGTAGTGAATCATTTTTGAACATAAAAAACATTTTATTTTTATTATATTTTTCATTAATACACCCAAAAAATTAACTTTTACCCTCGACCAGTGCAAGTCGAGGTTAAGCCCCACCTAAGGAAAGCACACCATCATGAGAATAGTGATACTCTTGAATTTCCAACGCGAGTTACCATTTAAGTGTTATCGAAAAAAAATAATATTTTTTAATTATTTTCTTTATGGTCACATCAAAAAACTAATTTCCACAGGTGGTCCATGACGGCCAATGTTAGGCTCCACCTAAGAAAAAAACACCCTTACGAGCTCAATAGTGGTCTGATATTTTCAATATAAAACACCATTACTGAGTTATAAGGATTTGAAAAATAAAAAAATTATTTAATTATTTTATTTATAGTTATACCATTTTCTACTTTTCACACTCGTGACACACACCGACTAATTTTAAGTCACGTCTAATATAAACCCACTACTTTGAACTTTATAGTACCCTCATATTTCTGATCAGGACACCTGATTAAGATTAATTCCAATTTTTAAGGAAAATTTCTAGCATATGCTATTTGAAACATATAATTTTTCAACAGATCTTTCTAGGAACTCCGGTCCACAATATCTCATGTCGTCTCAATTCCTAGTCTCGAAATAACCCCATATAATTTTAAAATAATTATTTGGAGATCTGGTACATTACATATACACTCACATGAAAATATTGTAAAATACGCCCCCCCCCCCCCAAACATTTTAGAAACAACTTTTAATCATCTCTGTGTTGATCATTCTAAAACAATATTGGGAGCATATTTAAATAATGATTACACAATTCAAGGCTTAAAGATGAATCTGGAAAATAAAGGATACTCCAACACCAAGAATCACCATCAATTTTCATATCATATATATAGTCTATTTAATGTTAAAAACAATCTTAAAAACAATCACGTAAATATGGAATTCACATTATATATATGGGAATATGGAACCTACCTCAAACATGCCACTATATTGTCGATGACCACTTATACTGACCATTTTCACATACATGCACATTCATTTATATATATATATATATCCGTGTCTGTCTGTGTGTTTATATATATATATATACCCCTAGCTATATTTCACATAATCCCCTCTTAATGATAGAATATTTACAAAGAGGTAATATATATATATATATATATATATATTTATATTACCTATGTTTTCACATGTAAGAGCTCTCGAATCCAACAGCTCAAAACCACATCAAATAGTTCCATTGCACTGAAAAAATGTACCTTTAACTAAAAAACCATAAAACTCCTAAATTAAAATTGAACCAAAATGAAGGAATTTAAAAACCTTGATGAAATTATTGATGTCATATTGAAATGGTCATAAATGAGACACATGCAATTGTTAGATACCAAAATATTCTTGAAGATGGCCTGAGAGATAAATCATATCCCATATTAAGAAGCTAAATTTCAAAGATGTCCCCACCAAAAACCCTAGGGTTCGGCCAAATGGATTAGAGAAATGGAGACAGGGAAAATCATATATAATAATGATAATGGGTAAATAGGATTCCCTACTCATATATTCAATCAAGAATCCTAAATAAATATAGAGGATAATCCAGAATAGTGGGCGATCGATGGAGGGGGTGGCACGAAACATTGAAGGGAGAAGGGAGTGGGGTTCATGAGAGAGAGGGAACGGTAAAGGGGTGTGCCATGTAGGGAATAAGGGAAACCTCATTTGGGTTCAATTAAATACTAAAATAATATTAATATTATTGTTAATATTAATAAATAAAATAATAATGTTATCATTCATAATAATAAAAATATTATTTTTGCTGTCAAAAAAAATTATTTTATTTTGTCTCTATCTTATTTTGTTTTATTTTGTTTATTTGATTTTTTATTTTTTTATTTTGAAAAATGGGATGGTATAATAGTCTGTCTGAAATATTTTCTAATATGTGCGCACTATACGGGAGAGAAGGGACCCTCGCACGGGCTAGACAAATGGTTTGAGAAACTATGTGTCAACAGTGTAACACACCTCTATCATTTGAAATATCCATTTCACATTCTTGTTACAAGGTTTAAAATATTGTTTCCATGTTGTGTTCCATACCATTTACCCACATTAGCACCTTCACAGGAACTGCATGGTTACTACTAATCATGTGGACTCACTGTGAAAAAGCTAAATACCTTCAACGATTTAAAATTCCACTTCCCCACTACAGAATCTCAAAACCACTATGGAAAAATAAATAATTAACTAAAATAATTAAAATTTCAATGTAAAGGAGTTAAAATTATCTAAACCAAAAATAATTGTTTTTCCTAGAAATTAAACATGTCAATCGTTAATCATAGAACAACCTAAAATAGGATAAATTTAGATAAAACAAATAACCTCAAGGTGACCGTTCATCTTCACAATTCACACCCAACCACCTCTTAGAAGAAACTAAATGAGGGAAACCATAGTGAAAATAAGATCATTTTACCCACCACAAGAACTCGTCTGTCATTATGGTACCACTACATATTAGACCAATGTATGAAATCATAACACAAACCAAAAAATTTCTTCTATGATAGAGCTAAACAACACAACAAACAAAACATGTAACTTTCTACCCATACCAATAACCCTAACATAAGGAGAACCCACAAAGAAAATTGATCCAAAAATAGATCAAACCAAGACTCATTACTACCATAGAACATGAAAATCATCAAATTAAGCAAAACTGGTTACCGAAAACCAATACTGATCCATAAAATCAAATCACACACCATAAAGAACCACTAATCAAGTTCTCATGTTCCAAAAATATCCCAACATCTAAGAATCGAAGATAATTAGTACATAAAATTTTCATCACAAGTAAAAATGTACAATATTCAAGGATACCAAAATAATAAACTCAAACTACTCAAACTAGAATGTTCCAAAGAACCCTAGAATTCTTGACTAAGTGTAAGATTCAATTTGGTAACTATGTCTAGAGCCCTGTTGACTGATGTATCTACTACATCATAATCAAAAGCTAACAACCTCTTGTCCAGACTCCTTCTAATGATGTTTCTTTAAAAACTTCTCAAAAAATCCAAATGGCCACACCAATAGCAAGACTTTGGGGATGATGAAAGGATGACATAATGTAACCAAACTGACCACTATGGTAGCAAAAAAGATAGTTTCCTTACATATTAAAATATGGATTAAACAAGAAGAATTGTACAATGTAGGTTCTTCCGATTACCTCTCTTCATCATATGGGTAACCCTCTTAAACACAAAAAATATTATGTCCTTGAATTGTGGATAGAGTTTCCAAAAAATTGGAGCTTTCAGCTAATTCTATGATGCTACATTTGGAGTTAATGGAATAAAATCCTTGAAATTCTCAACATAGGCATTCACTATTAGCTGGTCTTACTGAGTTCTTCTGAGATCTATCACTTTCCTTATATTCACATCCTTAGGTATAAACCATTAGATGAATGTGATCTTAAACACCACCAATACATTACATCCTAAAATTTCACTAGTATGACTACCTACCACCAATATAAAGTCAAATATTCAAACAAACCTAATAAATAATAGAATATCACATCTTTTGGTATACCCATAAACTGGAAAAACCCTAAAATTATTCTGGATAGTCCATTGTCTCCAATGGATCACGATCAAACTAGAAGATGGGAAACAACTGAGAAGAATTCAATCCACCACTCATCTAGAAGTCTTGGTAGAACCAAATTTAATAAGAGACTCACTAGAAACATAAGAGACTATTCTCGGCGACATGCTCAAAAGAAGATTCATGAAGCCTAATAAAAATGCTTCATAAACCAAACATCCAAACATCAATAACAAACCAAAACCCAATCACAAATCACCATTATGACATTAATTCAGCATGTTAAAACCAAGATCCCACAAAAATGGATTCTATACATGAATAAAAATAATCAACTGCTCACTCAATTTTCTAGAAATTAAAATCAAATTTTTTAAAAAAAAATCATTGAAAAAAACAACTTAAATTCAAAACATTGGTTACCCATGAAGTCTCACATATATAAATCTTTAGGACCACTGAATAACTAATCTGCACACACGCACAATTATCCACTTTCCACTTGTGTATGTCTATATATGTGATCACTCATAAAAAGAACAAGGTTTAGTTCAAACATTTATCAATTCTAAAATAGGACTTTCAATCTAAATCTCAAATTACTAAACTATTTCATGATTCTCATTATCATCAAGATATAGATTTCAATTTCATAGGAAACATTAATTTCACAATCCAAAATTTATTTCCAAAATACCTAAAATATTTCCAAAACACCTAACATTTTTAACATTGAAACTGCACCTTCCGTTAAAAGATAACCATATCCAGAAATCAATTTTCATTTCAAAAAAATTACACTCTAAAAAACATTACCAATTGAAATACATTTTCCCAAAAAACCATTTTAATTATCCTAATCAACTCATGAAACCAAAAAAGATCCCAAACATAAATCACATCAAAAATCCAAGATTAAGAAACTAGTGTTTATGCCTATCTTAGAAACATAGCTTAGAAAACCATGATTATAGTGAACATCAACCATATGAAGCAGCTTGAACCATTAACTCATACTAAAAATGGGTCACTACTCTATTTAGGCTCATTGCATATTTCCATCTCACTCAAATTGGCATCCCATATCCACACCTACCAAATAAAAGAAAAACAAAACTCTTGAACTGCCCTTATAAACTCTATGCCTCGCATGGGAAAGGGTTTATGATGTTCTTACCATACCTACCTATCGAGACTTGACAATCATGATCATTAAGATACTTAACACCCTTAATAATAAAATCCTGCCTATAATACCATTTTTTCATGAACCAACCTAGGTCAACACCTAACTAGTCTTCTGATCCAATCTATGACAAGGCCTGCAGGGCGTTCCATATCCCCATGTGATGGAAACTACTATTAGGTATAAAAATAACCCAATTGGGAATGATTTTTCCCTTAAAACATGGGAGGTAATCAAATTTAAACTATACAAAAAAAATTAACATGGGCAGTAGAAATAAATAGACTACTACAACTTCCTCCATGTGACCTCATGGGTTACCTCCAACTATAGGACCATTCTCACTCTATAAGAAAACCAATTCTCGAAGAAGAACTTGAAAATAAAAACAAGAATGATTTATTTTACTAAATATTAAAAATCAATATGTTTTCTTGAATAAACTATTCCACATGCCATACCACTAAATAGAATACTGTTTCATGCAGGTTTAGAAACTACAACCGTATAAAAATAAGTTATTTTGTAATTTTTATAATTGCAATAAAATACATCCATTTTTGAATAAAATCATTTATTTTCCATCACATTTCCAAAATATTTTCCAGGAATCCATATACTATTCAAAATAAAAATAATGTAATTAAAACTAATCCATGGTTTTTTATAAAGGACAAAACAAACATTAAGCAACAGAAAATAAATTGCATCCCAAGTATCATGTCACAAGAAAGATCCATGGGCTAACCCTATAGGTAACTAATATATGTGGGACCCTAGACACCTCATATCATAGATAAATGTGATATAGAAACCACAAAAAACAATACTTTCTTGCATAATACACTAGTAGTGAATATATCAAGGGTTTAGTGGTCTTTGATCATCATCATAATTTAGTTAGTATAGAAATCATCAATACTGTTAGATGAATCTAGTACGTTCCACTTTCGAGTCAACCAGCGTACTAGATCTAGTTAGCCCACCTAGGTACCTAGGTTTCTCATGTTCAATATATCATGTTTTGGTGAGTTTTTCTCAAAAAAACATACATTAAAATAAAATTTAATTTACGCACAAACACATCCAACCTCTCACCACCGATCTCCCTCCTTGAGCATATACCCCTTTTTACATCACACAAAAAAAGAGAAATCCTCTTCACTAGGCATGTATCCCAAATAAAAAATTTAACATACACATCAATTTTCTTAAAAAATGTTTAATTCCATAGGAGGGGTATTCCATTTTCTCAAACAATTATCAAATTTCAAAATGGGAATCATTAGTTTACATAGAATATATTAAATTTAGAAACCACGTTCACCAATTACTTTTATGTTATAAAACAATTTAAAAGAACAATTAAAAAATGAGGGATCCTCACTTTAAAAAAACATGAAACTCTACCTCAGTCAAAGAATCCCATTAATAATGGAAATTCAACATTTATCCACAAATTTTCACTGAAACCCATTCACTTTTCATATCTTACAAAAACGCATAATTTTTTTTATAATCAAACTAGAGCTCATATTCATTTAAATAAACATTTGAAACTAATATACACACAAAAATATATTGGGAAATATAGAATTAACACCCAATACTATTTTGTAAATGACTTTTATGTATTTAATTTTTTGATCATTCTAAAGAATGCTTGGAAGATTATTTGAATAATTATTACCCATTTTAAGACATAATGGTGAGTAATGAAAATAAAAAAAAATTCTAACGCCAAGAATAACCAACACTATTAAAGGCATATATAAACATTTTAATATTAAAAAACTCTTCCATATATTCATGAAAATAAGGAATCCAAATTTAATTTATGTTCATAGTGAGCCTACATCAATCATGTCACTTTTTGATGAGGAAAATTTAAATCAACCCAGCCCACTTACACGCACATTAATTTATTCATATACATATATAAATACCCCTATAAACATTCCACATATTCCTCATTCCATGAGGGAATATATATAGATAGGTCATATATATATCATTCCTATGCATGCAAATGTTATCCCTCCAAACTCCTACTGCTAAAAAACACATCAATGAGATCCAACACTCTAAAAAACTTCTGGAAACTCAAAAACCATAAAACCCTTAAGTTAAAATTTATCCAAAGAAAATGAATTGAAATCCATTACTAATATTAATTTAAGGTCGATCAAAATGGTCTGAAACTCCATGAAATTAGTGGCGGATACCAAGACACACCTAAAGCAAACCCGAGAGAGACATCACAATCACCATCAAGAAGAGATGTGTTAAAAATCTCTCGACTAGAATCCCTAGTGATTGGGTGAATGAATTAGTGTGTTGAGGAGAGGGTAAATTAGCCAAATAATGAGAATGAGGTAAGTGGAGGACCTTAATAACATATTCAATTGCGAATCCTAATGAAAATTGGGAGGAGAAGTCATAGAAGAGGGATCTACATAAAGGTGGAACACATATTTGAAGGGAAAAGTGAGGGGGTCCTGAGATATATGGAAAGGGAAGGTGTATTGAACCATGAAGAGAATATAGTGTACCCCTTTGGGGTTCATTTAAAAACTATATTAACATTAAAAATATTCCTCATAATCATTATCATAATAATAATATTACTATTATTAAAAAAAGTTCTTTTTATTTTATTTTATATTTATCAGAATTTATATTATATTATTTTATTTCATATTGAACACAGGGAAGGTCACAAGGTTTGGATGCATATTCTACCTAATTGTGCACCAATAATACACACTATACTAGAGATAAGGGACTCTCGTATGAGTTGGTTTCATGTTTGAGAAACCATGTTCCATCTAGGTAACTAAAAATTATTATTTAATAGATCAATTTCTCATGATTTTATAATGGTTTAATAGTCCATGTGAAATCCACATGTTGTGCCATTTACCCACCTAGAAACGCTCATGGGAACTGAAACATTACTACTAACTATGTTGGATATCAATACAATAGTTAAAAAGCCCCCAAAAATTTAAAATTCCACCCGAAAAATATCAAAACAAAAAGGCATGGTTGAAAAATAAATTATTAATTAAGATAATTTAAATTCCATGGTCAGGGTATGAAGCCCCATATGTATTACATACCATCTTTCTAGGAGTAATAGGGGAATTTAGGATTGAAATTCCTAACTATATACAAGATAATAGTTCTCTCGAGATGGGTCATATAACTACAGTGACAATTGTCTTAGTTGTTGTTCATGATAAAAATAAAAATAAATAAAATATTAAAATGAATGATAAAATATACCTTTATGTGGATGTAATTATTTTGAATATAATCAAGACCATAATTCTTTTTTATATCGAATTAATCTAAAAATTGATGTTGAGTTTGAATGGATTAAATTAATTTTAGTATATTTTATGTTATGAAAACATAATTTACTATATAGTTATTGGATGTTAGGGATGATAGGAAGGGTATTGAAGGTAGTTAAAAGATTATTTATAAATCTATTATGTTTGTAAAAATTTAGGTTTATGATACTGAAAAACATGTGAAAGGTGGAATTTAAAAATAAAATAAAAATACTATTATTTCAATTGAGAATATAAATTTAAATTTGAGTGATTTATTTTAACATTACTATGTTATGTATAAATAACTAGAATATTATTATATTCATACTGAAGTGGGAAAAAACTATTAAAAGATTAAGGTTATTTATTAGGAAATTATATCACTTGTAAATGGGAATGATTTAGTTTTATTATGAAAATATACATCAATTTTATATTTTTATTATTTATTTCATTCAATAATTATAATATGGTATTCTTGATTTAAAACATAGATTAAAGGAATAAGTAATAAAGAAAAAATATCGAATGAAACTTCTTTTTTTAATATTTTAACGAATGAAATATAAGATAGTTTAAAAAATTAAATTTTAATAAAATAATGGGGCTTCCCAAGGTACATGGAAATTTATTTCTATATTTGAAAACTCATCAAGGTATGAAATTTCATCTTCAATTAAAAATTTAATAAGAATTTATCTATCACCCCAAATAATCATGGTTGTTTTAGTGGATGTTAACTAACTACCCATTATTCAAGACCTTCTTGATCCTCTAACAACATTGGTTTCTGTAAATTTGATTAATTATTTATTTTGTAATTTGATTTTTTATATTCAATCTAAAATCCACCACATAAAATATCCCCTTATTCATTTTATTCTTCCAAAAATAATATAACTTTTTTAAATACTTCTATATAAATTCATAATTGATTGAGGAGGATTCAGTATCTGTACCAACCATATGGTTGGTTTAAACTTCTTAATCTTCATCATGTACTATACCTATACCAAAAATAGTATCCCATGAATGATTCTTTTTTTTCTATGAACCCCAATATTACAACCACTATTGATATTCTCTAGTAAAACCTCATAAAATATCCTTTCTATATAAGGCTTCTCCTTGTATAAAGGCTTGGTGCATCTCGTTAATTTCAAACTTCAATTTTTTCTGGTATAATAAATCGTTAATGATTGTTAATATATAAAAACTATTTTAAATGTTGAATTTTATAAATTTCCTTGAAATCATAACTTCGTTAGTATGTGATTTGGTTTTTATATTATGAAAATAGAAATTCTAAAAAAATTTGTATATTTTTATGATCTATACATCTTTTTTTCATCCAAAATTCATGTCATGCTTGTATTCCTACAACATCTCACCCAATTCCATTAACCAACTTCACTTTGTGTGTAGACGATCATTTATGTCATATCAGAGAGGAATATTAAAACAAAATTTTCAATAAGTCATTAAAAAGAAATTGAATATTTATTTCAAATTATATATTTCCAAAATATTATCCCAATCTATGAGTTTTATTTCCTATATGAATTTCTACTAATGGATTTTTTTTAACTTGAATAATATTTTTTTGTTTTATGTGATTCCCCCTGAAACACTGTAGTTTTTTAGCAATTTTCATATTATTTTCGTGTTCTCATAATACTATACCCTGAGGTGGATCTGTCTATTTCAAAATAAATGCATCTAAATATATCCATGAATTTTTTTAGAATACTATCATGATGTAATAAACAAATTTTTTATACGAATATATTACTAAAATTTAATAAAAAATTATTTTCTTCATTAATTTATAAAATTTATACAGATAACTACATGATTTTGCTAGAATATATAAATTATGTTTGAGGGAAACTAGATGAATGTAATGAGTAGTAGACTATGGATTCTATGGTTTGGGAGGAGGAAGTGGGTATATCGGGGGAATAATCAAATGGAGGTATACCCTGTTGATATGATTGTTGATAAGGTAAAACAAGTGAGGGGTAGAAGGATAGGGGATTCCCAACATTGTTTCATGAATAAATAGAAAAAATTGATAGCCTCCAATGTATTGTTAAGACATATAAGGGGGAGATATGATGGAAGGAATGTGTCTGGGTGACTGTAAATCCATGATTTGTCTGGCACTACATACAGGCTAACTCCATATAGGGATGTCCAATATTCCGAATTTCTAACCTATCCCTACTAAATGAATGTTTCCTCCTTGATGATTCTAGTTAATAAAAAATATTATTTTTTAATTCCACACATAATAAATAAATAAATAATGTACCCAATGTAATAATAATATTTTCCACTCCATCTTCTCTAAACATTGGATTTTTGTCCTCTATATTTTTCTATGAACATCTTCATAAAAAATAATAAAGTTACAACTTTAGATTTAATGTCAATATTTTAAAAATATAAAAAAATATTAAATAAATATAATCATGCAAAAAATCATATTATTTTTTAAAAATTACATCATCAATTATATTTACATTCATTATGTTGTTTACTCAAAAAATTAAAACATTAAAATACAAAAAAATCTGTTACATTTAATTTCAAAATGAGAGATATAATTGATTTTAATTTCCTATATGGATTCTAGTCTATGTTATCCATAAAAATTAAATGATATTATATTTCAATTGATTACATGAAAATGTAACTTCAGTATACATTTTAAGTGTATAGAAATCATGTGATAATAAAATATAATTGTATAATAAGCACTAATGATGGTAAAGGTAATATACATTCAATTTTAGTTCGTTTTTCTTATCTATTATTAAATTAATTTAAAAAATAATAGGTATTTTCAATTACAAATGACCAAATAATTGACAGTTTTTATAAAACATTTCAGGGATGTGAAATTATAAAAAATATCTCTTAATAAAACGATTTCGAATTAAAAGAGTTCACAATAATGTACAAAACAAAAAAAATATGAAATTCGATAAATGTTAAATTATAATTTACAGAATTAATCTTGAACCATTTTAAAAGTTTCAAAAAACACTGACCATATAAAAATTATATAAACTAAAAACTATGAAACATGTTAACATTGTGCATTCCCTATTAGATTTTTTGGTTTAAAATAAATTAAAATTATTAAATCATATGTATCATTGAATAATACTTTTGATTCTATAATAATTGGTTCATCCAAAAAATCACTATCATCTTTTACTTCATCAAAAACATGATATGGAAGACCATCAAAAAATGACACAAAATTGTGCTTTTAAAGAGCCATTTAAATAAAACAATTTTCTACCTGATTATGTAATAATATAAGGATTATTTGTTTCTATCTGATAGTTTTATTATTAATTAAATATACATGATGATCTATATAAAATCATTGTTGTGTCATTAAATCAAACCACTTTAATTTAATCATAGTGATGTGACAATTTTCATTGTAATCTAAAAAATATATTTTCTAAATAACAACATAATATGAAAAAAGGTATGATATTGTTTCCCATTCTATTGAACTTGTATAAAAATCTGTTGTTACGCTTATTATGACACTATCTTGTTGTGTTTCAATGTTTCATTCCCAAATACTTAGTATTAATTTAAATCTATTGACAACCATTGATTTACAATCACGAGCCACATATTTCTAACCAAACAAAAATGCCCTTATTTTATTAGATACATCATACAATGGTAAACTTTGGATATGAAATATATCTACATTAAATATTAAACAACTACCAATGATTTGTTCATATAAAAAATCAATTTATAACCTTAGACGTCAACTGAGTAGGAAATTATTTACTTTGTAATTTCTCCCACTATTAATGATATTAATAATGATGTGTTATTTTAATAATTCCAATATGATATATATAAATATTGCAGTGTAATGATGTCAAAAATATTAAAAACATTACACCAATTTTTTTTTAATTTTACATACATCATGAAATCATCAACCACGAAATAGTTAAATAATACGATATGATGATCCATTTCCTACGCGTCCATGTTAAAAGTACATAACATGTATTATCAAGTTATCCCCATTCCATTTGTGGAAGTGACCGAAATATTGGATCAATTGGATCATACTGATAATCTACAGTTTTCACTGGCCGATTAGATCTCTTTGTGATATTATCCATGAATTTTTAACAAAAATAAATTCATTTCAATGGGAAAAATAGTATTTTATAATATATCCTTCTATATGATTCATATTTATCACATTAAATTTTAATATGAATATCAATTTTCCTATTAGATACATCCAAGGACTACAAAAAATACAAAAAGAATAGAAATTATATTGTTTTATGCCTTATTACATGAAAAATAGATAGAGGTAATATTTAATCCAAGTCACAAAGAATGATCATTATATCTTTTTTAGTTTCTTACAACACTTTTGATCAATATTTTAACATAAAGGACCCAATAAAAGTGGAATAATATAACCAAAGAGACCCTAATATTATGTGATAGTAAGTTTTAACAAGAAATAAGAATAAATTCATGCGACCATGCATCATAGTCATGGGTTTCAAGGAATTTTAGATTCACATCTTGTGTATTCTCTTATTTCAAAATGTTACCTGAATAACCAACTAAAAACATTAAGCATTCCAATATATAAATATATTATTTATTCTGTATTTTTTCCCAAAAAATAATAATATGTTATATTACAATGATTATGACTAATTATCATAGGATGATGTCTTAGTATCATACCCTAATCTTTTAAATCACAATATCAACACTATTCATATTTAGTTTTTCCCTTTATATTTTACATAGTTGATTCTAATTTTTATCACACAATTTTTTCAATATGAAATATGTCCATGAGGTTAATGAGAAAATTTGTTGATCAACATGGAAACTCAATGAATACACTTATTTTTACCCAATTGGTATTGGAATTCAATGGAACATTCTTCTACTTTCTAAAATTTTACTGACCCATTCCAATAACAAAATTCAAACCCTCTAGTTATTTAATTATTTCTACCCTTGAAATTCATTGATGTACATAATTTATCTTTTTGGAATTATAAAATTGTAGTTCAATTTTCATACATGGATGATCCCTTTTTATAAATCGCCATTTCTCTTTAAAACTAAAATATTTCCAAAACATTAATGTATTAGAATTTGTATTTTTATACCAATATCACAGGATAATTTCTCCATGATACTAAACCAGACATTATTCCAAAAGAAGAAAAATTGTTATTTGTCCATAATAATATTTCATGTAACATAATTTAATTATTTCTTAGTGCATCATATTTCTAAACCTCAATGGTCCAGATCTCCTTCAACTAATAAATTAATGGTTTAAGGTATATATTAATATCATTTATAGGGTCATTGGGTCCAGAAATCTATATAATAATTATGGTAAGAATATTTTTCATACACATATTTGATAGAAAATATAAAATATGAATGAAAAAATCCATATATTATTTGGAGTATAAAACAACTAAAATGGGATGAAACCATCACATGACAATCCTAAAATAACATGGTGTGAGTCGGCTGTAAAAGAAGGATAAAACTTATCATATTTTTGTCATGATAACACATCGGTAATATGAATTATATCATCATTATCATTATTTATTTCATCTTCAATACATCTCATATTTATTTTAAATAGTTCTGGATTAATTATATCATAATGTTTTGGAATCAATGAAAAGTTCCACATCAATTTAATGGGTACACATGAATGATTATCATCCTTATTAGTCTTCTATCTTTATGTACCACACTTTTTCACTCATTTAACTATAAATTTACCTTCCAGAAAATACAATATTCTTTGGGTTAAACATATATTTTAGTAAATGAAAATGTAAATTTTTCAACCAAATCTGATTGTATATTATAATTTTTTTAAATACAAGCATCAACATGTAGTATGCCTACAAAAATTAAAGAATATATTAAATCACAATATTAATAAAACCATAAATTGTTTTTATATGATACAATTTTATTGAAAATGTATCCACCCCAACCCCAATAGCCCAGAGCCAGTGTCTACATTGTTACATTAGAATATGATATAATCAATCACATCCCAAAGTACTAAATATTTCAATAGTATTGGTAAACTAGATACATACATGATTCACAGATTACATTTTAAAATAGAAATTAGAAAATATTTTCTTTAATAATAAAATTATTCATACTATCATATCATTGAACAATAATTATAGTACGCTTCATGGATTCCCAGATAAATGAAAAAAATAAAAGTGAGCTCAAATGATTATTAAGAGTTATGTACATATGAATATATCATAAATCAATGAGGAATAATAAATATAGCTAGAAATATAACCAAACACACTTTTCATTTAATCAATAACTTTGATCCCACAATTAGGTAAGGAATAATCAATATAGAAAGTTAAATAACATAAAACACATCCAATTAAATTAATTAACTGATAATGATATCCATCCATAGATAATTACTTTCCAAAAATATCATAGATAATTATAACTGAATTCTTAATGAAGTTAATTATTAATTATTGGTCTCTGTGATCTCAGGCATCATGATACCTCTATTGTCTAGACCATTCAGAAAACGGTATAAATCAACAAGTAAAACTCAGTTTAATGCCAAATTATAAATTCATCTCATGATACCTACTGAAGCATAAATGGGATAAATAATATTAGGCACCACCCATCACCATAGGTACAAGTCATTCCTCATATATTGAATAATTTATTTAATTCATTAAACAATATGTCGTATCATTAAATATCTATATTGATGAAATAATATGAACTGGAAATATTTTCCCTTTTAATCAAACATATTTTTAAGTATTACATTTTATGTATAAATAAGATTTTTTTAAAAAACAAGAATATTCATGATTAAAAATATGGTTCTTTAGGTGAAATTAATGTCTAATGATCATGGGCAAGTGAATATATCAAGATAATGTTAATGAGTACAAAAAATAAATCAAGATGTGAATTTGAATATAATCCTTTGTCAAAATATTCATAAACCATTCATAGAAATAATAAGGACATAATAAATGTAAAATAAACCCATTTTATTAAGAATAAAGGGTTGTCATTGATTAAATGAAATACCATAAATAGTTTTTTAAAAAATATTCTTGAGATAAATAACATTTTATATTGAAAATATGTATTTTAATGTTAAAAAAATTTGAAAATATTATTCTTTGAAACTAATCATTTAAATTTTCAAATTATTTTTTAAATCATAGTACGGTCATGATGACTAGAAATTCTATACCTGTTTTGTATGTCAAAACAAAGACCCCTTTCGCATTTTCAGTAAAATACAAATCGGACATGTTTTGAAAAAGAAATTAAAATTCAATTAAAAAAAACAAAAAAATGGTTAATATTTTATTTATTAAATAATTTTTAATTGGGTTAAAAACATTTTTAAGATGTTTTTTTGGAATCCATATTTTTCGAGAAAATTGATTTTAGTTCAAAGAGAGTAATGATGTCGTATTTTCATAAAAACATTTTATCAATTATATTATATTCTAAATAGTGGTAATATTATACTACTATGTGTAAATTTCATAACTAACAATAGGATATTTAAAAATTGGTTTTATTATAAAATGATGAATCAATTACCTTCATCTAAAATTCATGAATAAACCATCTCTATTAGAATGAGATTGTTAAATAAACCCTTACAATGATCATAATGTTGATGTGAGAATTAAACAATGAATTGATAGTGTCTATAAAATTTAAATCGACTTAAAACATGTTTTAATAAAATATTATACAATGAAAATTAATTACATTCATAATCATGGAATATTTAATTCATTGAAGGAGTAATGTTACATAAAAAAATAAAATTGAGTTATGAAGTTCCTTACCACTTTTTATATTTTAATTAAAAACTCCTTGGATGAAATAATTAAAATTGAAACATAAAATTCTATCATTTATTAATAAATATATATATTACATGTAAAATGGGAAGTATATACCCCATATAAAATAAATTATGTGCATAATGTTAAAATATGTCCCAATGAAGAGAAATTGAGACAAAGTCTCTTACCTCACGATTACTTTTAATTCAATGTTATTTAATCTCATATATAGTCGTAGAAAACATATAATTATATTATAAAAAACCATTTTTATATTTATAATATCATATATTATCCTTTCATAACATATAATCACTTTTTAATAAATTATTAATCATTATTATCATTGTTTTGGGTTTAATTGTCTTGCTCTCTCATAAATCTTACATAAGTAATGATATGGTTTTTGTGAATAATATATTGTTATATAATATCCATAATAATTATAAAGAAATATATATAATATTTCTTCGTTATTTATACTTTTAAAATGAATCATAATATACTGTTTTCAAAAATGAAGTTTGTTACGATTGTGGAGATGGTAGGTCATATATCCGCCTGAGTGACATTCCAATTTACAACGATCATTATGGAAAGGTGGTAAGAAACATTAATCATTAAATAAAATTTATAATTCCATATATATCATATTATTTCATTAAATATACTTATATATATCACCCATGAGGTGTGGTTACGAAAAAATAATCTCATCACTTCGTGATAGTAGTATTTCACCTTTACACGAACGATATCATCATCTTTATGTTAATAAAAATGTAAGAATATAAATGATACCTTATTTTTTAATAATGATAAATATGTCATTAATAAAATAATTATTAAATTTATATCACATATATTCATTAACTTTATCCTCATTACATTCCCTGAAAACTGTTAATAAAAGAGGAATCAAATCGCCTCGTGTGGTGGTAGTCTGCCACACACATGAGCAACATGCTTGTAAGTGAGGTGAGTTGAATGATTGTAATCTTTTAAAAGAAAAATATCCACCAAAGTTCTTCACATTATTTAATTGCCCAAAATGGATTATTATAGAGTATTTTGTGTTATATTTTCTAAATATGTTCATTAAATATATTCTATACATCTTTTTAGGTCATTTTAACTGCTATCATTTTATTTTAACCCACCCGCTCATCAATCCATTTTTACCTATAATTTTGATAAATTATTTTTAATAATATTACTCTTATTTATGTTAGAAAAATTATATTTGGTATTATTTGATAATAAAAGTTATAATAATTCTAATTATTTAATTCATTTTTCAAAATTATATTCACAGAGGTGGAGAATTTTAATTTTAAATTAATATAACTGTTATGAAGACAAATGGGTGTTCAATGAGAAAATGTTCAAAATATTACATGGTTTTTATATCAAAATTAAATATAAAAATGACACCAGTGAACTAAATTGGATTAAAATATATATATAAACAATTTTACTAATTTTACTTTAAACCATTTAAAAATAAATTTTAAATCAATAAATAATTTATGTGAAAATGTAGTTTTCAATAAAAATTTGTTATTTAAAATTATTCATTAAATAATCAAACATTAAAAAATTCCCCAAAATTATCATAATATATTTTTATATAAATTTTTTAAAAATTATGTTCTTTTTATAAATTAAATTTTCTAAAATTGTTAAAAGAATATAATTTTAAAGTATGTGTGGGAAGTGTGACTAAACAATCTTTTAGAAAACAACAAATTTTTTTATAAAATATTTATTTTTCTTCTAAATGATTATTATTCAATTTATAATAAATATATAACCATAATTTTCATAAATTTTTAATACAATTCATAACTACAAACATAATGAATTGATTATTACAGTATACTATACAATAGTTCATTTAAAGTCGGGGTTGTGTGTTCTATAATCTATCAATGTTATTAAATTTAATGAAATATATATCTTGGATTGTTTAAGATTAGTGTATAATTTCACAAATTTTATCAAATACAACAATTTAATTTATAATTTTGGGGTGTTAAATTCTCCCCACATTAAATAAATTTAAACATAAAAAATATAAAACATGATCTCTGTAATCAAGGGATTGGCATTTTGAAGTGACTTTACTGAAAAACCCACATTATAAATTAGTTTATAAAATATCCTCTTAATAAGAGAGAAAGGGAATTAAAACATTCATATGGAATAACACATTAATAGGTTTCTATGTTGAAGAACATTGGTTCCAAGTGATGGTATAGACATGGATGAAAATGTTAAATAATTATATAGTTTTATATAGTTCATTGATATCAGTAATGTAAATAATTAATATAATTTTATGTATCTAAAAACCATAAATCTGCGATGATTTATAAAACCATATGATTCATCAAAAATGACGGGGATAAGATAAATGTTTTTGTTCAAGATCAATTTTCTAAATTTTTTGAATTATTTTAGTAACATTTATTATATGGAAAAAATTACTTTTTATGATTCTATTTTATGATCCTAATTTCATCCATTTGTTGTGCTTCGATCAATTTCTACTTCATGGCGTACTACAAGAAATTAATAGAATAAAAATTATTATTCTTAAACCACTGAAGTTCAATTTTAATGGATTTTAATATTCATAATAGAATCGTAATTTCTTCCTTCAATCCCCATTAATTATTATGAAAGAATATTAAGCACATTTTATATAATATGAATAAATAACTATATCGTGATGTAATACATTAGTCACTAAAACATCATACAAACTTCAACCTAAACCATTTCATAAATGGATGCTTTTATGTACCTTCCAAATATATTATGGTCTATATTTTTATAAATAGTTCCACAAAATTTCAAAAATAAACATATCATTAATCCCCCAAGAATCATTAAATACCTCTAAATATTCACATTCCATACATGTGAATAATGTTATCCTATATTTTCATGAAATATTGCAATAAAATAAAATAACATAAATCCTTTTTTGAAACATGAAGTATTGTTTATTACGTTATTAGAACACAAATTATTGGATATATTATTTAAATACAAAGATGTTGTAGACTTCCTGAATGATAGTGTAAACAAATTTTTCAAAAAAAACTATTAGTCCCAATGTAGTCAGTACTATCCAATTTACATTATCCATATCAACCATCAATTTATCCAAACATCATGATACCAAAACAGGAACATGTTATTTGTTATTTTCCTAAAATAATGTGTTTTTTATGATGTTCTACATTGCATTGAATCATTCTTCATTGTCATTAGTAGTGTTTAAAAAATTGTTCAAATCCTAAATGATAAAGAACTATAGTATATCAATTATAAATTTCATAACTAATATATCTATGCTATCATTGATAAAATAATAAAATTACATAATTATTGAATCTAAACAAAATCAAATTAATAATTCCACTTCAACTATGGTAATAAAATAACATTGATAATGGTCCATTAGCATCTTTAGAGGTATATTTCGTTGATGATTAAGGAATTGATTTGAATAGTTCTTCGTATCCTTAATTTTGAATCAGTATACATTTGAAAAAAATTCATACACATGTAATCACAAGAACAATTTAATTTCTCTTTAAATAAATAGAATGATCATGTTTCATTTATGTAAATACCTAGGTGTTTCTTTCCACAATTATCACATGTGATAAAATACATCCTTAACATAATCCCTCTATCCACATTTCCCCTCATCTTGTTTTTTATTTCATTCCTTCGAATCCATAATAATTAGGGAATTATTTATCTATATTTATATCACATTATATTTTATATTCATATGATGAAAAATTTTGAGAGACTAGTTCTCTTTGTAATATTTTTTTCTCCTAATAAAAGATATGATCATTGTTACACTTTTTATTACATGTATTTATGTGGTTCACATTCCTTATAATAGGTTCCATTCGTAATAACTGGTACAAACTAGATTAGATCATATCATTATGAAACATAATTTACAATCCCAATACTAGTGAAATAGTTAATATAAATTGAAATATTAATGCATGGATAATCTCATAATGATAAACCCGTATTCTTTAGGGATATCTATATTTTATATCCTTTACAATGGATTTTATATAAAATGAGAATCATAAAAATAATATATTAATGGAGTTTTAAACCAGGTTTGCAGTAAGCCCTGTTTTTGTAAACAAGGTGATGATTAAGTCCAGACCAATGTGTCCTTTTCGAAGTTACTAACCCTAGGCACATGTTTCCAGAACCACAACAACATATAGTATCTATATAAGGATATTTTTTATAATAAAAGTGTATAAAATCTTCATTACAAAGAAATTAGGATGTTACTGTATTCTTACCCTAAAATTCTATAATGTGTTTATGATCCCTAAACCATGTTTTCCAAAATCATGTTTCCAAAAATTCTACCAAACTTTCTCTGATACCAACTGTAGTGTCCACGACCTATGTATCCTAGATCCAGTGACTGCATTATTACATTAGAATAAAATACAAGCAATAAAATCATAGATGATCAAATATTTTACTTTATGGGTAAACTAGATATATACATGATATCAATATTACAATTAAAAACAAAAAGAAAAAAAATTCTAGAATAACATAATTCCCTATAGAATATATTTTTACATCAATCATAGTTAACATCATGGAATCTTAGGGAAATGAAAAAAGTAGGGTGAGATCAAAAGAGCGGTATGTGTTAAGTATATTGTGAGATATCATGACTAAATAATTATTATCCAATGTGGAAATATAAATATCTAAACACACATTCCATTTAATCTTTAATTTGGATATCATAATATTATACGCCATAGTCAATATAAGAAGGAAAATTACTGTAAATGAATTCAATTAAATATTAAACTCATAATGAAATGAATCCATAAAAAATATCATTGTGAAAATATCATGGAAAATAATAACTGAATTCTTAATGATGGAAATTCTTATTTATTGGAGTCAATATCTCAGGCATCATGATACCTATATGTGAAAAACATTCACAAAATGGATTAAATCTATATATGAAAACCAATTTAATATCGGGTTACTTGTTTGCATAATGATACCTATAGATGGAATAAGGGGTTATATAATTCTGTACCCCTCACATCACTTAATTTCTAAATAATTCATCATATATTGAATAATTTTTTCAATTCATGATACAAAATTCATTTTAATGAAATGTATATATTGTAGAAGGAATATAGATTATTAACATTTCCACATTAAAAAAAACTAATTACAATTTAAAACACCTTATGTATAAATTATATATTTTTTATGACATAATAATATTAATGATACATAATATGGAATTTAATGGTATATTTAATGTCTAATGATCATACCTCCTCTAATGGACTGAAGGACTTCATTTTGTTACTGATTTTGATAATCCACATTTCAAGTGGTAAGGTGGAACACTAAAAAGTAATGTAGGCATATGTTTTACATAAAACATAGGACATAAAAGAATTCATTTCTCAAAGGATTTGAACATTACATACAATCTAGACTAATTATATGGAACTACTCATCCCTATCATCTTCATTGTGAAATCAGGTCTCCACCTTCATATGGATATTCGACCAGGATTTCCCATGCATACACATAATTCTATTGATGTAAGGTTCCATACCCTCGCATTATTGCAATCTGTTTATCTTCTTCTACGGTGAATTCTCCTTGCTCTTCTTCCTTCTGAAGTTTGTCCCTTATAGGTTTTCTTGTTTTCATCTTCTCTTAAAGTGGCTCGAAAGAACTTGGGGTGGCTCAAAGGCCTTGTTGACCTGATGGTCTTAGTGGACCATTGGCCTTAAAGAACTCTGTGATCAAATCAGTGGCACAAAGGCCCAAATGGGGGAATATTTATAAGGCCCCCGCCTTAAACATTACTTAATCTTGAGTTATTACAAGATTACACATTGGTCATCTTTTCATGTTTAGAGTTTTAGAGAATTAGGACATAACAATTACATCTCAAAGATTACAAAGTAGACACATCTACTCATCTTCCATTTTTTTCCACAAAATAAAAACTCTTGAACAAATGAGTTATGTGTAGTTCATTGTTTTAGACATCCTGACATTTCCTTGAACCCATCTTTGACCCTATTCAACTTTAGGTCCTGTGAAAAAAAATTCAAAAAAATCTTTGGATGAGCATAACAAGCTCAGTAAAGGTTATAAAAATATGGAAGGGAAACATGGGTTCATATATACATAAGAATGAAATCATACTTTACCCATAAAACATAAGCACTATAACATACCTCCTAAAATCATTAATAAATCATAGAAATCATAAGACAAAAAAGGTAACTTGAGACATTCATAACATTCTTACATAGGGAGTAACCCTCTTGGTTACGTTTAGAATACCCATCATAGTATATTCCCTAAATCTCTTCGGAGACACCTTAACGTTACACTCCTTGGTGTTACCCAATGCATTAGAGAGCTATATCGGGCTCACCCGCCCTTAGTTTATCACGGACCCACCCGTATTCATAATAATTCCCAAGAACTAGAACATAATCGTATCACATAAAACATGCATAAAAGAAACATAACATTTCCACCATTCAATAACAAGATATCAATACAACACATTGATAAAAAACATTATGAAAACTATTTTCAATACCAAAATAAAAGAAAATTAAAACATGGTATTTATATTTCTTTTGAAAAGAGGGTATGGTTTGTAGAGGAATCCGAAATTCAAATAATGATCATGGCAGCAGAGAAGTCGTTGTCACCGCATACGTTTGAAAAAAACATTCATTTTTGTCGTTTAGTAAATGCTTCATATAAAAAAGATTACTTTTGAATATATGTAAAAATCAAAGGGTTTTATATAACGTATAAAAGAAAGTTGTGTATAAAACAAAATATGCCTCAATGAAAGGAGATTGAGACGAAGTCCCATACAATGACGGTATTCTTGGATTAAGGATAAATCAGTTATATAATTATGTGTGACAAATGAATACACGAAATATAAGTGGGTATTAAGTGTATAACAATCAGCAGACATTCACACATAATCATATAATGACATATTCAAGATGTACAAGTTTATCCCAAAGAATCAAAATTGGGTTAAGAAGTTCCCTTGCAAAAATTCGACAACCTAACGGTGTTACCTTAAAATTCAGAAAAAGTGTTGATGAGAGATAAAAATGGTATCTCATAACTTGGTCATAAAATTTACATCAATAAGGATATATAAGAACATATCCCAACATAATAGTATGAGAATTAAAAGACATAACAAAATAAGTCTTTTAAAAAGAGGACGGTGAAAGGTTCCCTTACCGACTTTGGTATCTTTTGAAACATACACCTCATGAAAGAAGGAAAATACAACATTGATGTAAATACTCATAAATGAAAGTATATTACACAATGAGTTAAATAATGGTCAGTACATACAACACTCAAAAGAAATTGTGGCAAATGTAGCATAAATCTCATTGGAATAAAAGTGAGATGAAAAATCCCTTACGAAAACTCGGCAGCCTAACGACGCCACTTAAAATTTCGAAAAATGGATTGATGTGATCAAATAGGGTATCTCACCATATTAACATAAAATGTAAATCAAGAGGAAAATATTAGAACTTCCCCCAATATATAAAAGAGGATCTTAAAGAAGTGACATAAAGGAGAGTACTTAAAAAATAGAGAGAGGTTGGATCTCATATGAAAATTCGGTAGCCTAACGGCGCCACTCAAAACTTACAAAATGGATTGATGAGAGAGAATATGGTCTCTCATAATATGAAAATAAAAATTAAAGTAAAATTAATATAAAATAACATCACAATAATAAGAAATATGAGCTTTAAAAGGAATGACATAAAAGAGTGTACTTAAAAAGAAAGAGAGGAGTAGGATCCCTTACATCGGGTCCGACTTGACTCGATCGTTCTTTAATGTCTTGAATAATAAACTTGAGTTAATTTCTACTTGCTTAAGAACCTTTTTAAATTTCTTTATTCTTTTTATATCACTTATTACCATGTCATTAACACTATGTTATTATTTAAGTTAATAACGGTCGTTTTAACGATCATTGGTACTTGAGTCAAAAATAAACTTTATTTATAATTACAAGTTGTTCACGTAGTCAAATATAAATTATCTCAAGAATGATATTCATGATTTGGATATCATATATATCTTATATATCCATCATATACATGCATTTATAATATTACATAATCATTTAGTGGTATGAAATGAAATGAACTGTTCCTGGAGACGGTAAGCCGGACGTACGTATGAACGCTACTTTCATTTCTATCTCATACTTTAATGGAAAGAAAATAATATTGATATAAAGGTATATTATAATTCCATTATAACATAATTTATAATAATTTTAAATCCATCCTTTATACGTCTCATGTATGGCATTAACGAATCAGATCACTTTGAGGGTGCAGTAGTCCGCACATCCTAAAATGAAGATATCATGTATACCCATATTGGAATCCATAAGGGTATGGTGTAAATTAGAAATACCGAAGCAAAAGGAAAACATAAACATATTATATATCATATATAAATATATTGGCATCTTAATTTCCACCTTTGAGGTTGTTATATGAGTGTTGAACAATCATCGTTTCGTGAGGCAGAAATTTGCCATCCACAGAAACAGTATGTTCTTTAACCATAAGATGAAGGTGTGTGTAAGTGTAGCTAGAATAATTTTTATACAAACATCTTATTATATTGATTATACTTTATTTATTACAAAATAAATGAATAGAAAGTGTTTATGGGGTTGGATAATCGAAATAAAACAAATGAATTCAAGTGAAAACATTACCATAAAATCAGGTAACTCCCTTTTGGTTTGTTCTCAAAGGATTCATTGGGAAGACTTCTGACAAATGTGAGGCTTCTAAGAGTTATATAGGGATTTTTAGAGGCAAAATTGGAAGGGGTTGGCTGATCCAAAGTCTTTGGAAGTGTGGGTAAGAATGTAGAGGTGGGGGCCTTTTATAAGAGGAGGGGAGGGGTACTCTTGGAATGTAAGGAAATTGTACTTTATTTTAGAATGGGTTTCGGATTTTAATGTTCCCAAATTGATGTTTTTCGAGGAAAAGGTGATAAGGGTTCGATATCCACCTATCAAATAGGTTTTTGACATGTTTATATCTTAGATTTTACATTATCTTTCTATTTTAGTTAAATTGTTAAATAATGAGGTCATCAATGCATCATCCTGATGTCATAAATAATTTAATTTATATAATGTCTAAAAATTATTAAAAAAAATACTATGTTGTAGGAAATCTTTTTATCTTAATAATGAATATTTATAGTAAAAAAATTGACTTGTATAAACTCGTGCACAAATTTGTTTTTTAAAACATCTCATGTTTGTTTCATTTTTACTTTAACATTAAATAAAAAGTTATTTATGACATTTTCCCAACCAAAGTGGCTCCATGGGGTCCCCAAGTTGACCCATGGGTTGTCTTGGTCGGCCATGAAACATCCATGGAGGGTAGGGCATGTGTCAAGCTCATATCATATTATTAAAACATTATTTTTACCTTAAACTACACTAATTACCTTTAATCGTGATTAAAAACTTAATAAGTTACTATTCACCAAAAAATTATTTTAATCCCATTGAATCAGATTTTACTTCTTAATGACAACCATGTATGTCGGATTTTTGAAATTAAATACACAAAGGTGGTAAAATTTCATTTAAATGGAAAATCAGTTTTTATTAGTACCACTTAGTGGTTTCACTATTCATCAAAAATTGAAGTTTTTTAGAAAATTACAAAAAATTCACCCTAAGATATATTTGATATTATGAATTCAAAAATGATTTATATTTTACAAAATTCAAAACATATAAGTTTCATTAATTAATTTAATAATTAATTTCCTCTGTCAAAACAAATAGCGTGTTTTTATGAAACAAAATGTATCAAAAGATTGACACTAGTTTAAGTCTGATTTCAATGTGAAATTAATTCCAACGACCACTATTGGATTAAATGGTAAAAATATATTCTAATTTCTCTTTAAAACCAATTAAAAAGATAATTTAATCATATAAATATATTAGATTAAAAAGTGGTTTTGAATTAAAATACAACATTTTTCACTATTCATAAAAAATGACCTTTATCAGAAAAATACCAAAAATTTACTCAAAGTAAATTTTGATGTCCCGATTATAAACAAGAATTTTATTTTGTCAAATATAACACATAAAATTGTCAAAAATGTATTTAAAAGAGGATCGCAAATAAAAGGCCTTTAATCGACCCTTTAAAGAATATTATAATGTTTACGCTTAAAATTGGATTCATTCGCATTTTTAATCCTCTAACATTTATTGTAAAAAGTAAAAATATTTGACAAACATATATAATAATTTTTTAGTTAGTTCTATTCATTCCCGCCATCACAACAGCTAGGCGTTAACTACCATTTGAAATAATATTATTTTATTATTAGAGTGAAACATAAGATTCCCAAGAAACTCATTGTTGCGTGTTGGGTACGCCATCGATCATAGCGTCCCCTTTAAAGTTATATTAATATTTTATTCACAAATATGGATAAAATTGAAAATGTCATACTCTTTATTTACCTGGGGTGTTATATCCTTCTCCCCTATTGTTAATTGCGTCCTCTTAATTTTTAAATTGGGGCTTGGAATCATCATTGAAAATCCCACATCGGAACAAGAGTCAGTGAAACAATCACATTAAAATAAAGAATGATAAGTACAAAGGTCACCTGAGTTGACTCATACTGGGATTCCAAGTATAAAATATGGACATGGATGAATAAAGGGTCATGTTCTGATGGAGAGTGATAGTAACCATGTTTAGGAGAAAGTTAACAATAAGAAAATCACAAACTTGTGATGGGTTAAACGGTATTTGATTCCCTTGTAGGAAAAGTTAACTGACAACATTATTGTTTTAAGTTTCTTTTCATTTAGGAATTTATTTTTGACCTTAACTAAATCATAATGAAACATACTTACTTGTCATGTAGACTTTCAACTTTTACTAGATTCCTTAATCAAACTCATATTTTCTCCAAAAGACGAGTTTTTAGGAAGTCTTGTTCACATTAAGAGTACTATAAACAACTTCTTGAGAATTAACTAATCCAAAAAAAAGAACTATATACTTCCCATGTATTTAGACTCTAACCAAAACCAAGAAGGTTAGAACATGATCAGATAATCCAGAAAAGGATAACCCTTTATAAAAAGAAAATTTATTCTTAATCTCGAAAATTTGTCAAACAAAACCCAAAGTTCAACAAGGACCATTCGATAAACAATTTGTCCATAAAATTCTTCAAAGTAAACCAATCTAATATTGAAACCCAAATATTTTAAGGATTTAGTCACATAGTCCTCCAAGTTAAATCGTAACATTTATCTCCAAACTACATCAGTTTCTCTTAAAGTCTCGTATTGAAAAGTAATTAACCTAATCACATATTCTCCATGATAGGTTAATATATTTCAATAGACAACCCAAAATCACATTACTCTTAATTTATAAAATCACTTAACTAAAAAGAATCGGACGAACTAACCAGGGACTTCACGTAGTCTAGTGGTAGGCGATAAATACCAGTTGCACTTTGGTTGTGGGTTCGATTCCTGTAGCTTTGTCCGGTGCGATGGGTTGTCACACGGTCTGCATGTTGTCCTTTTTCCAAAACTATTAATTATAAAATAATTCCCCAAAAAGAGATAAAATCATCAAAAATAACCAAAAAATAATTTATCCTCAATTTTATCTCATGCATTTCACTTCCATCATAACATATAGTAACCCATAATTACCTCAAAAGTAAGGATTATATAAACCCAAATGGTTCTTTATAACTATGTCCACAAAAGAACTAAATACTATTATTTGAATAAAATTTTCATATATCAAACATCAGGGTTACTCATACTAAAAAAAGTCTTCTAATGTAACCCCATCATCAAAGGAGACATAATACTCTTAAGAATTTCACCACAACTCTTGAAGCCCTTATATGTTTACTTCTTACTCATTCAACATTTTTCATGATCTATTAACCATTACATTCCAACTTATTCTGAAATACTTCTTTCTTACAAACAAAATAATGAATCCTATCTTATGATTCCAAAATAGGAAAACAAAAGTTAAGAAATAATCCATACCTTTGATTGGTCATTGCAAGTTTCTTCATCCTCAATCAGAATGGAATTAGGTATTGGTTAATGAATATTTGTACGATCTTGGTGATCCCATTCACGAAACTTCTTCATAGGACATGTGTTTGCATAATGACCATGCAAACCACATTTAAAACATTCAATTGATCCCTCATAAAGAACTTCTTTACCTTTCCTCGAGTCAACTGGATGCTTCCTTTTTTCATGGCAGGTTCTTGCTTTATGACCTTCATTTCCACATCTATAGCATATTTATGTCCCTTTGAAAGATTTTCCTAGGTGTTTCTTTCAACATCTTTGACACATCGGTTTTTTAAAACACTTACCTTTATGATTGTTACCTGTGGTTTTGTAGGAAGTTGTTTCTCGCATATATGATTACTTAGAGAAATCATCAAGTTTTAGGTGGTCAATCATGACTCTAGATAGTTGGTTGAGGATAAACACAAGAGTTATCATTGCAGCTCCCATATCATTCAGTTACTCACTTAAAAAACTGTCACATTTTCCTTCACATCCACTGTCAGTTTGGTTCCTGCTAGATCCAGCCATTTACTAAAGCCAAAAAGGTCAGTGTGAGTATATCAATAAAACCAACATGTACTAATGAGGAAGATAAACACTAATATATAGTTACTCATTCACTTTATCTAAAACTATGACTCTTTATGAAATCCTAACCATTATGGTAATGTCACTTATGCTTAAAGAATACCCTATCCTCTAAAGTTATCTAAACTGACCTATGATACCAACTATAAGGCCCCATCATTAATCATTAATTAATCTTGAGTTATTGCAAGATTACACATTGGGGATCTTTTCAGGTTTATAGTTTTAGAGAATTAGAACATAACTATTACATCTCAAAGATTACAAAGTAGACACATCTACTCAGCTTCCATTTTTTTACACAAAATAAAAACTCTTGAACAAAAGAGTCATGTCTAGTTCCTTGTTTTAGATAGCCTGACATTTCATTTAACCCATCTATGACCCTATTAAACTTTATGTCCTGTCAAAAACATTTCAAAAAAAACCTGGGATGAGCATAAAAAGCTCAGTAAGGGTTATAGAAATATGGAAGGGAAACATGGGTTCATATATACATAATAATGAAATCAAACTTTACCCATAAAACATAAGCACTTTCACATACCTCATCAAATCATGAATAAATAATGGTAATCATAAGACATAAAAGGTAACTTGAAAAATTCATAACATTCTTACGTAGGGAGTAACCCTCTTGGTTACGTTTGGAATACCCACCACAGTATATTCCCTAAATCTCTTCGTAGAAACCTTAACGGTTTACTCCTTCGTGTTACCCAAAGAATTGGAGAGCTATATTGGGCTCACCCGCCCTTATTTTATCACTGAACCACCCGTCTTCATAATAATTCCCAAGAACCACAACATAATTGTATCACATAAATCATGCATAAAGGAAACATTACATTTCCACCTTTCTATAACAAGATATCAGTACAACACATTGATATAAAAACATTATGAAAACTATTTTCAATACCAAAATAAAAGAAAAGTAAAACATGGTATTTATTTTTCTTTTGAAAAGAGGGTATGGCTTGTAGAGGAACCTGAAATTCAAATAATGGTCACGACAGCGGAGAAGTCATTGTCGCCGCATACGTATGACAAAAACATTCCCTTTTGTCATTTAGTAAATGATTCGTATAAAAAAAGATTCCTTTTGAATAAACGAAAAAGTCAAAGGGGTTTATACACCGTATAAAAGAATGTCGTGTATAAAACAAAATATGCCTCAATGAAAGGAGATTGATATGAATTCCCATACAAAGACGGTATCCTGGATTAAGGATAAATTAGTGACATAATTATGTGTGAAAAATGAATACACGAAGTATAAGTGGGTATTAAGTGTATAAAAATTAGAGGAAATTCACACATAATCATATAATGACATATTCAAGGTGTACAAGTTTATCCTAAAGAATCAAAATTGGGTTAAGAGGTTCCCTAGCAAAAATTCGACAGCCTAACGGCGGCACCTCAAAATTCAGAAAAATAGTTGATGAGAGATAAAAAGGGTATATCAACACTTGGTCATAAAATTTACATCAATAAGGATATATAATAACATATCCCAACATAATAGTATGATAATTAAATGAAATAACAAAATAAGTCTTTTAAAAATAGAAGGGTTAAAGTTTCCCTTACCGACATGGGTATCTTTCGAAACATACACCCGTTGAAAGAAGGAAAATACAACATTGATGTAAATAATCATAAAAGAAAGTATATTACACAATGAGTTAAATAATGGGAAGTACATACACCACTCATAGGAAATTGTTGAAAATGTAACATAAATCTCACAGGAATAAAAGTGAGATGAAAAATCCCATACGAAAACTTTGCAGCCTAACGGCGCCACTTAAAATTTCGAAAAATGGATTTGATGAGATAAAATATGGTATCTCACCATATTAACATAAAATTTAAATCAAGAGGAATATAAAAGAACTTCCCCCAACATATCAAAGAGGATCATAAAAGAATTTACATAAAGGAGAGTACTTAAAAAAAGAGAGAGGTTGGATCTCATACGAAAATCCAACAGCCTAACAGCACCACTCAAAACTTCCAAAAGGGATTGATGAGAGAGAATAGTGTCTCTAATCATATGAACATAAAAATTACAGTAAGAATAATATAAAATAGCATCCCAATAACATGAAATATGAGCTTTAAAATTAATGACATAAAAGAGTGCACTTAAAAAGAAAGAGAGGAGTAGGATCCCTTACCTCGGGTCTGACATGACTCGATCGTTCATTAATGTCTTGAATAATAAACATGAGTTAATTTAAATTGCTTAAGAACCTTTTTCAAGTTCATTATTCCTTTTATTTCACTTATTACCATGTCATGAACAATAAGTTATTATTTAAGTTAATAGTAGTCGTTTTAACAATCATTGGTACTTGAGTCAAAAATAAACTTTTTTTATAATTACATGTTTTTCACGTAGTCAAATATCCATTATCTCAAGAATGATATTCATGATTTTGATATCATATATATCATATATATCCAGAATATACATGTATTTATAATATTACATAATCATTTAGAGGTAAGAAATGAAATGCACCATTCATGGAGATGGTAAGCCATACGTACGCATGAACGCTACATTCATTTCTATCTCATAATTTAATGGAAAGAAAATAATAATGGTATAACTTTATATTATAATTCCAGTATAACATCATATATATTAATTTTAAATCCATCCTTTATATGTCCCACGTATGGCATTAACGAATCAAATCACATTTAGGGGGCAGCAGTCCGCACTTCCTAAAATGAAGATATCGTGTATACCCATAATGGAATCCATAAAGGTTTTCCATAAATTAAAAATACAGAAGCTTAAGGAGATAATTAACATATTATATTTCATATATAAATATAGTGACATCTTAATGGCCACCTTTGAAGGTGTTATATGAGTGTTGAACAATCATCGTTTCGTGAGGTAGAAATTCTCCATCCACAGAAACAGTATGTTCTTTAACCATTAGATGAAGGTATGTGTAAGTGTAGCTCAAATAAATTTTATAACAACACCCTAGTATATTGATGATACTGTAGTTGTTACAAAAGATATGAATAAAAAGAGTTTATGGGGTTGGTGAAGCGAAATAAAACAATAGAACTCAAGTGAAAACATTACCTTTAAATTAGGTAACTCCCTTTGATTTGAGCTTTAATGCTACCTTGGGAAGACTTCTGACCAAAGTGAGGCTTCTAAGAGTTATAGAGGGATGTGGAGGGGAAAAATGGGTAGGGATTGGCCGAACCAAAGGCTTTTAAAGTATGGGTATGGAGGTAGAGGTGGGGGCCTTTTATAAGAGGATGGGAGGGGCACTCTTGGAAAGTAAGGAAATGTTACTTTATTTTATAATGCGTTTCGGATTTTAATTGACCCAAATTGATGTGTTTCGAGGATAAGGTGATAAGGGTTCGAAATCCACCCATAAAATAGGTTTTGGACATGTGTAGGACTTAGTTTTTACATTATCTTTCCATTTTATTTAAATCGTTAAATAATGAGGTCATCGCTGCATCATCATGATGTCATAAATAATTTCATTTATTTAATGTCTCAAAATTATAAAAAAAATACTATGATGTAGGAAATCTTTTTATCTTTCTAATTAATATTTATAGTCAAGAATATCAATTTTATATTACCATGCAAAAATTGTTTTTTTAAAACATCTCATGTTTGTGTCATTTTTACTTTAACATTAAATAAAAAAATATTTATGTCATTTCCCAACCAAAGTGGCTCCATGGGGTCCCAAATTTGACCCATGGGTTGTCTTGGTCGGCCATGACACATCAAATGAGGGTAGTACAAGTGTAAAGCTCATCTCATATTATTAAAACATTATTTTTACCTTAAACTACACTAATTACCTCTAATCGCGATTAAAAACATAATAAGTTACTATTAACCAAAAAATTATTTTAATCTCATTGAACCACATTATACTTCTTAATTAAAATCATGCATGCAGGATTTTTGAAATTCAAAACACAAAGGTGGAAAAATTTCATTTAAATGGAAAAACAGTTTTTATAAGTACCACTTAGTGGTTTCACTATTCATCAAAAATTGAAGTTTTTAAGAAAATTACCAAAAATTCACCCTACACTATATTTGATATTCTGAATTCAAAAATTATGTGTATATTACTAAATTCAAAAATATAAGTTGCATTAATTAATTTAATAATTAATTCCCGCTGTCAAAACAAATAGAGTGTTTTTATGAAACATAATGTATCAAAATATTGACACTAGTTTAAGTCCCATTTCAAAGTGAAATTAATTACAAAGACAACTATAGGATTAAATGGAAAAAATATATTCTAATTTCACTTTAAAACCAATTCAAAATATAATCTAATCAAATAAATAATTTAGATTAAAAAGTGGTTTTGAATTAAAATAAAACATTTTTCACTATTCATTAAAAAGGAACTTTATCAGAAAAATACCAAAAATTTACACAAAGTAAATTTTGATCTCCCGATTCTAAAGAAGAATTTTATTTTGTAAAATGTAACACATAAAATTTTCATAAATTGGATTTAATAGAGGATCACCATCAAAAGGCGGTTAATCGACCCTTTAAAGTATATAAGAATGTTTACGCTTAAAATTGGATTCATTCGCATTTTTAATCCTCTAACTTTTATTGTAAAAAGTAAAAATATTTGACAAACATATATAATAATTTTTTAGTTAGTTCTATTCATTCCCGCCATCACAATAGCTAGGCGTTAACTACCATTTAAAATAATATTATTTTATTATTAGAGTGCAACGTAGGATTCTCAAGAAACTCATTATTGCGTGTTGGGTACGCCATCGATCATAGCGTCCGCTTTAAAGTTATATTAATATTTTATTCAAAAATATGGATAAATGTAAAAATTTCATACTCTTTATTTACCAGGGGTGTTACAATATTCCCGGCTGCTATAGTGCCAAACAGTTCCAAATATAGTCCCACTACAATACCTACTAGAGTTCTGCACAGTTCCCGCTACAGTACTGCTACAGTACTGCTACTGTACTACTCTAGTACCCAAAATTATCCTCCACTTGGATTTGATATCATGTCTCCTGGATTCACTTAAGGAGTCCTCACTAACGGGGCTGAGGCTCATGTTCTCTAATGATCATAGGAAAGTTAAAATTTACATGAAAATTTAATGACCACACAAATGAATCAACATATGAATTTCAATACTTACTAGTTTCTAGATCATCCTAGACCAACAATACAAATAATTAAAAAATGATCGATACCAAATATCCCCATTTGAGTAGTAATAAAGGGGTTTATTAATTTATTAATAAAATTATCTTCAAAATATCTTCTGGACACATTCTTGAAGAATATATCCTTTTCATTATAAAAATCTCATTCTAAAACTAATTGTTTAGAAAACAATTTTAAAATAACCTTTGATAATTATAAATAATTTTTTAAAACACATTATGGACAATGTGGTATGAAATTACATACATGAAAGTAGGTTAAAATAATATTCCTTTCATATTTTTGGTAAATTACAAGTGGGACCTGTTTTGAAAATTATATAATTTTCATTAAAAACATGTTTTAAAAAGTCAAAATGGAAAAAAAATAATTTTATAAAAATAATTTTAAATGATTAAAAACATTTAACAATTTTTGGAAATTTGTTTTTATTAAAAAAAAATTTATTACTCAAGAGAGAAATTATGTCAAATTTAATTTAAAACATATTATTAACTATTTTATGTTCATAATTGTGTAAAAATAGTACTACTAGTTACAAATATCAAGAATAACATTATGATAATAAAAAATGGGATAACTATAAAATTATCAAATAATTTATTCAACTAATATTTAATAATAATGAATCCTGATTGGAAGAAGAATGTGAAATAAATATGTACAATAATCAAATCATTGAAGTGAGAATTAAAAAATGAATAAATTATTAATATAAAATTCAATTCCACATAAAACAAGTGTAAATAGAAAATAATATATAGTAAAATGTAAACACACACATAATCATAGATTATCAAAAAAATGAAGCAGTAATATAACCAGATTACAAGAAATTGAGTTTTGAAATTATTTACCACTTGGTACCTTTTAATTCAAAAATACATGGATGAAATAATTAGAATTGAAAAATTAGAATACCATGAATTATTTATGAATAATGATATTACATTTAAAATTACAATTATATACACTATATAAAATAATATATGGATAATATTACAATATTCCTCAATGAAATGGAAATGAAGCGAAGTCCTTACATTACACTTCATAATGGTTATATATAAATTAAATTTATATATAGTGGTTTTAAAAATGTAATTAACTTATAAAATAATTATATAAATATTTATAATATCATATATTATCTTTTTATGACATCTTATTAGACATTAAGTAATTATCTATCCTTATTTTCACTGATTAAATTGTTAATTATCTAGTTTCTCATGTGTATTTCATCATGAAATATCCAATTTATTGTGTATATTATATAGTTATATAATCCCAAAAATATTAATACTAACATTATAATTATATTTATAGATCAATTGTACTTTTTAAACCAATCTTGAATGATGGTTATGAAAAATGAAGCGTGTTATGATCATTATGATGGTGGGTCATACGTATGCATGAGTAACAAATCAAATTTTAAATGATCTTTGTAAAACCGTGGTAAGTAATGATTTTATCATAAAATAATTATGAAAATATAATTTTTTTAATATTATTCCATTAAATAAACTTATATATATCATCTATGTGGGGTGATTATTAAAATAGAGTCGCATTGCTTTGTGAAAGCTGTTGTCCACATGTACAAGAACGATGTTATCATATTTAAATTAGTGAAAAGATTAAAATAAAATTAATATATTATCCCTTATTAATGATAAAAATATATAAATATAATAATTATTACTTTAATATAACATATATTCATTAAATTTATGCTTATTATATTCCATAAATTTTTTTAGTGAAAGATAAATCACATCGCTTTGTGAGACGGTAGTCTATCGTATACATCAGAAACATTATTGTAACTCTAAAATAATGGTATTTAAAAAAGTAATGTATTATATAATGGATAAATACGTATAATTATGTTTTAAAACTAATTTATATAAATTATATCCACCTTCATACCAAATCATTAGAGGTGCTAATTGAAAAAAAAATGACATCGATTCGCGAGGTAGTAGTCCTTCATGCACATGAATTATTTTTTCATAACACATTTGATGTATGTGGGGATGATTGTAGGTTATTAAAATTACATTGAAAAAAAATGACATCGGTTCACGAGGCGGTAGTTCTTCATGCACATGAATGATTATTTCATAACCCATTTGATGTAAGTGGGGATGATTTTAGGTTATTAAAATTACATAAAAAATATAATTATATTTAATAATATGATGTTATTATTACATAATAGTTTCATATTTATTTAATATGGTGGAGTAATAAATAAATAAAAACATTCATTGTAGAATGTTGCATGTTATTTGGGTATCTTCCTTAGGATTTCCCCAATAGCCTTATATGATATATTTATGACGAAAATAAGGCTTCTAGGATTATAGGATGAAATTTGGAAAGTTATATTTGATGTTAATGTAAGAAAAAATGGATTTAGGGTGTGAATAAGAGAAAAGTGGGTGGCCTTTTATAAGTGAGGTTAGTGATGCACATGTAAATTTTTAAAAGAAAAAGTTGTAACCACATTTTTCATAATCAAAAATGGTCAATAATATATTATTTTAGAGAAATATTCATTATATTTTTGAAATATTTCCATAAAATTGATTTTATACAATTTTTCATGTCATTTTAACCCTTATGTTTTAGTTTAACCCCATATAAATCAATTTTATCCTTAACCGCGATAAATAATTTTTAATGTTTGTAACAATTCATTTTGGTCAGAAATAATTTTAACCTTATTATATATCAGAAATTATTATTATTTCAAATATGGAAACCTTTTTTCATAATTCCATTAATTGAATTGGAAAATTTTCATTTAAAACTATTCCTTGAGGTAGAAGAAAAAGTCAGTTTTCAAAGTTAAAATGTTCAAAAGTTTACAACGTTCTAATATGAAAATTCAATAAAAAAATTATTAAAAAGTCATAAATTGGATTAATATATATTATTTAACAATTTTTTATTGAAAAATAATTCAAAATATAATTTTAATTTAAAATTAATTAAAACCAAAAATACATTTTTCAATAAAAAATCACCAGTTTTAACTATTTATCCGAAAAATGGAACATTCCCGAAAAATCACACAAATAAGACATAATATTGTTTTGGTATGATTATTTAAAAAAATAATTTCATTTTATCAAATAAATATTTGAGAAATTGTAAATTTTATTTTTAATTTTTTGCATGAAGCGCGTCTATTCCATCTTTTAGAAAATATTATTTTCAAACATATTTATTATTATGTTGAATGATTCTATTTTATTTTCAATCAATAGATAACAATAAATTTTATATTTTGTTTAGTACTATTCATAAAAGCAAATTTCATTACTAGGTTATAATGGTATACTATATTATGATTCAATAAGACTCAGTGATGTGTGTTCTACAAGCTATCAAATTGATAGAATTTGAAGAAATATATATCGTGGGTTATTTTAGATTGGTATTATTTGTGAAATTCACAATTAAAAATATTTTTATTATTTTATAATTTTGAAGTGTAATAAAAAAAATATTGTTTGGTATTTTTTTCAAACAATTTGAATACTAGAGTACTCACATCTTTATATAACTTTCTAACATGCTAAACGTCATCATTCTAATAATTTTATGAAAATAGTGTACCTATATTAATTTAGTCATTAACTACTATAAATAACGTTTTGTATTGAGAAAAAAATGGAAAATGATCTTAAATTAATTTTTACATTCAATTCCTTTCAGTAAAATAAATTTCATTCGTAGATTTATCATTTTCTCTATCATGATACCAAAAATGAAATATTTTTGAAGATTTTTTTTCTTTAATTGTAACTCAATTACACTTATGTTAACCACAGTCTTCCAAAGCAATAAAAACATGGGTATAAAATCAATCCTCTTTCTAAAACATTATCGAATGAATAATACATGAAATATTTTTAATGCTTTTTAATATCTTCAATGATTGGATCAAAATTGTACATCAATAATCTATAAATTATAATATGATTAAAAAATATTTATTAAGTTTTTTAATTAACAATAAATACATTAAAACTCATTCATGAATAAGACAATTATTATATAGACTCGTTAATTTGTTATAAAAAATATTAATTAAAACGAAGAATAAAAAATTATTACATAATAAATAAAAGTATTTTAATTATTTTCATTAAGAAATTAGAAGATATTAAATCCATTAAAATATTACAGAAACACATATAAAAATCACAATATGCTCAGCCATTTTTATGAAACAACTATATTCTTTTTCACTAAGAATCCTTTCAAATAATCTCGTATAAAATGAATGAATCTCATAGGATTTAGCAAGGTCATCCATATTATCATTCCCTTTATAAAATAAATATAATTAAAAATTATTTTCCTAAATTCCCCTATTGAAATAAATTCACTTATGCCAAACAAATATTAAGAGAAATTCAAACCAAACACACTTAAATTATCATTTTAAAAATAATTCTACAAATAAATTCTTCCAAAATACATTATTATTAAAATAATGTTAATAAAACATTCACAAATAATACACATTACATGAAACACACAACCTATAAAGTGTATTAACATTATATAAAGAAAAAAATGGGTGTTAAACTGCAATAAGATAGTCTTGTGGCATGTCACACCTTGCACTAGTCATTATGTATATAAAAATACTTGGTTCCCTGATATCTAGGTAACCATGTTTTTGAAATGTCAAGGATAAAAACTAGAGTTAACTAATGTATCATATGTAATGATATGTTCATAATTGTTCATATCCAATTAATAAATCTCAATAGATAAATAGATACTGATATATGGGGAAAATTTTAATTAAACCCTAAAGATAAAAATAATACTTATTTATAGATAAGTTTCTGTAAAATCCTATTGACCTCTTGATAATTTAATTTCCATTTAAAAATAATTTTAATTGATAATGTTTCATTGTATTTTATTTTTATCATTTGAAAAATTACCAAATAATGAGACTATTAAAATTAATTAATCAATTACAAATAATTAATTGGGGAATTATAAACCAAAAAAATAAGTCTTCATCAAAATATATATCTTTCTATTTGTTTTGTAAATTTATATAAATTTAGATTAAACCCATATAAAAATTATCATGAAATATAAGAAAATCTTATATTTTTTGGGATTATAGAAGGTGTTTACTAAAATCAATTCCCCTTACATAAAATATTATGATTTTAATAATTGGTTTTTGTGGAATATCATCTATTTATATTTTATTTCACATAAATTAGAATTGATCAAAGTACCAAACATATTATCTTCAATACCATTATAAAGTGGGATAAAAAAATTATAATATATTGTTTTATGGTATATATGGAGTGTAACACCCTAAGCTTCCACGATACACCTCTCTTTGAATAATATAGTAGCACGTGTTGTACGCAACTTCAAGTTCTAACACGCACCATAACCAATCAAAGTAGCCGTTATGAATAGTAATACATACTTTTTGAAATTTTATAAATTTTATCACTCAAAATGGACTTCATTTTGTGATTGGGAATATCAAAATTATCCTATGTAGAATTTATGATATTTTTCTGAGAACTTCCAATTTTATTACGAATAGTGAAAAATACATAAGAAATTTTTTTTTTAATAAAAATAATTTATAGTGATAAATAATAATATTGAGTGGTTTTAATGTATAATTAGAATATATTTTTACCATTTTATCCAATGGTGTTCATTAAAATTAATTTCACTTTGAAATTAGACATAAACAGTTGTCAATCTTTTGATATATATTGTTTCTTAAAAACATGATATTTGTTGTGATAGAGGGAATTAATTATAAAATTTATTAATTCAACATATATGTTAGAAATTTGTTAAAATAGGAATCATTTTTTAATTTAGAATATCAATTATATCTTAGGGTGAAATTTTGGCATTGTTCTGAAAAACCCCAATTTTTGATGAATAGTGAAACCACTAAGTGGTAGTTAAAAAACTAATTTTTTGTTTAAATGAAAGATTAACACATCTGTGATTTTATTTTAAAAAATTAGACATACATGGTTTTAATTAGGAAGTAAAATTTAGATAAATGGGATTAAAATATTTTTTTGGTGAATAGTAACTTTTTAGTTTAATTAATCGCGATTAAAGGTAATTAGTGAAATTTAAGGTTAAAATGATATTATAAATATATAAGAATACCCTTAAACTTATCCTACCCTTATTGGATGAGTCATGGCCGACCAAGAAAATACATGGGTCAACTTGGGGACCCCATGGAGCCACTTGTCTAAGAAAATGACATTAATAACTTTTTATTTAAAGTAAAATTAAAATTGTCACAAACATCTGTTGATTTACTAATACAATTATTACATGGGGTAATATAAGTTAACTTTTTGACAATAAATATTCATTTGAAAGTTAAAACGATTCCCTACATCATGTTAATTTTTTTATAATTTTTAGACATTAAATAAAATAATTTTTTTATTACACAATGATGATGCAGTGATTACCTCATTAATTAACACTTTAAATAAAATGAAACGATAATGTAAAATCTAAGACATACACTAGTCAAAAACGTATTGGATGAGTATATTTCAAACACTTATCACCATATCATCGAAATACATAATTGTGGGACCATTGGAATACTAAAATCTATTCATAATAATGTAACATTTCAAGAGTTTCCAAGAGTGCCTCTCCTCTCCTCTTATAAAAGGCCCCCACCACTACCACCTTATTCATACCATAAAATCCATTTGGCTCGTCCAAACTCTACCAAAATACTCTCCCAAAATCCCTATATTAATCCTATAAGCCTCACTTTGGGCAGAAGTCTCCCAAAGGAAGCCTTTGGCTCAAATCAAAAAGACTTACCCGATTTTAAGGTAATGTCTTCTCTTATGTTATTTTGTTTTATTTTGCATCTCCAACCCCTTAAACTCTATTTATTACTTTATTTTGTAACAACACAATTATATTCAAAATACTATGATGTTTTTATGAGAAGTATTTTATTTACTCTTACCCACACCTTCATCTAATGGTTAAAGAACATATTGTTTCTGTGGGTGGAGAAATACTGCCTCACGAAACGATGATTGTTCAATATTCTTTTAACACCTGTAATGGTGTCCCTTTTGATGAAAATATTTTCATATATGACAAATATATTATTTTTATGTTTTCCTTATGCTTCTGTATTTCCCATTTATGTCACACCTTTATGATTTCCATTATGGGTGAACACGATAATTTAATTTTAGGAAGGGCGGACTACCACCCCCTCATAGTTATTTGAATCGTTAACACCATATGTGGGATGTATAAAGGATGGATTAAATAATATTATATATGATATTATACTGGAATTGTAATACACCTTTATATCATTATGATTTCATCCCTTTAAATATGAAATATAAATGAAAGTAGCGTTCATGCGTACATACAGCTTACCGTCTCCATGAACGGTGCATTTCATTTCTTACTTCAATATGTAACGTAATATTATGAATGAATTTATACACTAGATATATATTATATATATGATATCTACATCATGAATATAATTATGGAGATAATGGATATTCTACCAGATAAACAACTTGTAGTTATAAGATTTTTATTGTTGACTCAAGTACCAAAGATCGACAAAACGAACGTTATTAACTTAAATGACTAAATAATTTTTGTAACATGATAATAAGAGATATAAAAGGGATAATGTACATGACAAAGGTTCATAAGAAAGTAGATATTAACTATAGTTTATTATTCAGGTGGTTAGTGAACGATCAAGTCAAGTCGGACACGAGGTAAGGGAAATTCTTAACACAATTTTCGTTCTTTGGGTTAATCTATTACTTTCAAATTATGTCATGATATTATTATGTCCTATCTTGTATTTTTACTTTATTTATGTGTATTTTATTGAATACACATAACAGATCTATTTTATTTAAGAAAATGATCATCGTAATGGAAATTCTTTACCCAATTTCCATTCTTTGGGTTACTCTCTTACATTCAAATTAGGTCATGATATTATAATGTCCTATCTTGTATTTTACTTTATTTATGTGTACTTATAGTTAATACACATAACAGTTCCATTTTATTTAAAAAATGATCTTTGTAAGGGACTTCATCTCAATCTCCTTTCATTGAGGCATATTTGGTTTTATACACTAATTTATTTTATACGGTGTATAAACCCCTTTGACTTTTACTTTTATTCAAAAGGAATATTTTTATACGAGGAGTTTTTACTAAACGAAAAAATGAATGTTTTCTTCTTACGTATGCAGAGACAACTACTTCTCCGCCGCCATGACTATTATTTGAGTTTCGGCTTCCTCTATAAGCCATAACATTATTTTTAAAATGAATAATAAATACCATGTTTTACTTTGATTTTTTTGGTATTGAAAATGCTTTTGATAATGTTTTTATTATATCAATGAGTTGTATTGATATCATGTGATTTAAATGTAGAAAATTTATGTTTCTTTTATGCTTGTTTTATGTGATACGATTATGTTATGGTTTATTAAATGTTTAATCCTGTTCATATAAGGAATACATTGGACTTATTAAGTGACAGGTGGAGCCCGCTATAGCTCCTCGATGCATCGGCAGGTCTCATGTGACAAACTAGTGTCTTGTCATGAGGCCTTGAAAAAATCTTATTTGTAGTCTTGGCATGAGGCCTTGGCTGCGTGGTTATGATAGTCTAGCATTATGCATTCCATCATTATGAAAGTGGTTATTGATATTATATGTGATTATTCGGCAAGTATAATATCCATGTGAATAAGTAAATGGCATTATCTCATTTTACTTTTTCCATATTATGTTGATGTTCAAGTTTAAAAGGCTTTTGTTTTAGTCATACATTTCCTTAAATGTTTATGTTTATTTATGAAAGCTTCTGCTATATTGTTATCCCTACTGATCATCTGAGCTCAACCCTTTCAATGTTTTAATTTTTCTAGGATGTGATGATGTATATTATGAATGACCTGCAGGGATAAAATGAGGGGATATGAAGAAAAGATGTTTTTTAAGTTTTGTTTTACTTTATGATGTAATGTACGACTTATGAATGTATCTAGTGTTTCCTAATCTAATAAACTAATCTGTCTTTAGAGACTTGATATTTGTGATCATGCCAATGTTACGCAATAATGCACTGACTCTGCGTAACTAGGGTCAGGGAATTACAGTTTGGATAATAGTTAGTGTAGTAATAACCTTGGAATCTAGATTTAGATAAACACTGATTAGAGCACATAGCCCAAAGATAGTCTATGAGGATTAGTATAGACGAACTACCTTGAATTTTGGTATTATAGAGATTTTGTGAGATTTCAGAGCAATACATCCCTGTCTAGATATGAGCAGGTAGAGGGGGCTCTGGCATAGATGTACCTAGGGGTAAATCCTGAAAACACAGCTTTGAGCTAGACTCGAATGGAAACTGGTGGAGGACAACGGGCCTTGCTGCACTCTTGGTTAGGACACTCCTAGGGGATATTGTGAGGATAATTCTCATTTTCTCTAAAAACCATTATGAAGGGTTTATGAGTATATAATTCATCAATGAAAACATTTCTTTTTATGAGTATGGATTATATCCATAAATAGTTCAATTTATGTTAGGTGTTTTACTAGTATGGAATTATGTATTTTGATTCATAAACTAATCTAGTATATGCCATTGTTTAGAAATGGAGCATAGTGGGAGGAATGTAAACCATATCAATGCACACACTCCATGTAGGTATTGTCCTCCTGCTCAAGATAAATATTGTGGAGCCGGAGATACAACTGGTGCTGATCAACTTATCATCATACCCGGACAACTCACTCAGGTTATGAATAATAACCTTACTCGTATAGAGCATCCTGATCTGAAACGTGGAGGATCAATGTTAGACTACTTCATGAGGCAAAAACTACCAACATTTAATGGGGGTACAAATCCATTAGTAGTTGAGTAATGGATAAACCCCATAGAGAAAATATTCCATGAATTGGGGAGTAGTGAAAGGGAGATGGTTGTCATGTCAGTTTACCACCTCACTAGAGATGCTGATCAATGGTGGTCACTGTTTCAAAACATGAAAGAAGATGAAGAAGTATCTAATATGGAATGGAGGGAGTTTAAAGATATTTTCTTATAAAAATACTTTCCTCGTGACCATCGAGGAGATATGGAAAGGAAATTTTTGAGTATGAGGCAAAAGGAGGATGAGAATGTCGCAAAGTATGAGTCTAACTTTACAAGGTTAGAGAGGCATGCTGCAGATTATATACGTAACCCAAGAATAAAGATTGATCGTTTCTTTGATGGGTTAAAACCATTTCTCCATCAAGAATTAGTATCACAAACCTTCTCATTGTACAAAGATATTGTTCTGTGTGCTATCAAGATGGAAAAGGAATTCTCTAAGTCTTATGACTTTAAAGCAAAGAAAATAAGAGATCATCTGATCATTCTAGAAATGGAAATAAGGGGAAGAAGGGGAAAGTTAAATATCAGTCCTGTAGTATATGTGGAAAGAAACACCCTGGTACTTGCTTGAAGGGAATGTGAGTCTGTTACAAGTGTGGTGAAAAAGTCCACCAAGCTCCTGATTGCAAGGGAAAGATTTTTGTTGTCAATGTAGAATGCTATAATTGTAGAGAGATTGGACATTATGCAAATGAATGTCTGAAGCGTCAGAGGGACTTACATCATAAGAGGGCATGGGATCAAGGACATGCTTATGCTATCACTATTGTTGAGGTTGAAGCTCTGAAAGACGTGGTGGAAGGTTATATAATGGTTTCCTCAAGTTTAGAAAATGCAATATTTGATTCTGGATCATCGCATTATTTCATATCTTCCAAGTTAGATAAGAAAATTATATATTTCCAATTTGATTTAACAAGATAATTGTCAGTTATAAATCCTAAAGGAAGTATCTTTGCAACAAATTTTTGTGAATTAGTCCCCATTAGTGCACATAAATATTCTTTATCTTCTGATATCATTGTCATACCTATGATTGAGTTTGATATAATCCCTAGTATATATTGGCTTTGGGACTATGATTCAAAAGATTTATTGTAAGAAGAAGGAGGTTACGATTTCTGATGATGATGATAAGAAACACATTATTTTTAGAGCATAATCGTCACAACCAAATTCATATTTAGATCTACCCCCAGTAGCTCAACAAAATTCAATTATTGGGGAGGAGGAGAATAAAATGACTGAGGGAGAGGAAATGAATGTTCAAATAGAGGATGTACCTATTGTGAAAGAATATGTGGATGTATTTCCAGATGACTTACATGGACATCCTCCAGAATGAGACGTTGAGTTTTCCATTGATTTAATTCCTGTAACAAGGCCTATATTGAAGAACACTTATAGAATGGCCACTGTGGAATTAATTGATCTAAGAAACAACTAGAGGAATTGAGTAATATGGGATTTATTCACCCTTGTTTTTCTCCAGGGGGAGCCCCTATCCTTTTTGTTAAGATGAAAGATGGATCTATGAGGTTGTGCATTGACTACAGGGAGATAAATGCTATAATAATAAAGAACAAGTATCCCCTACCTCACATTGATGATTTATTTGACCAACTGCATGGATCTCAATACTTTTCAAAGATTTACCTTTGATCTTGATACCATCAGTTGTGTGTGAAGAAGGAAGAAATTCCAAAGACAGTATTTCGAACAAGGTACGAGGATTACTAGTTTATAGTAATGACTTTTGGATTGACTAATACACCATTTGTATTCATGAATCTAATGAATAGAGTTATCAAGGAATATCTTGATGATTTTGTGGTGGTATTTATTGATGATATCTTGGTATAAACCAAAAGATACAAAGATCATGAAAATCACTTTCACATTATATTGAAGACTCTTAGATGGAATGAATTATATGGGACGTTTAGCAAGTGTGAATTATTGCATTAGGAGATTTCTTTTCTTGGCCATGTTGTCTCTAAGGATGGAATTTCCGTTGATTCTCATAGTTCCAATTTCTCTTTACACCCTGGGAGCACCAAAATGTATAGAGATTTAAAGGGACATTTTTTGTGGGACAACATGAAGAGGGATATTGCTGATTTTGTGTCAAGATGTATGGTTTTTCAACAAGTTAAAGCTGGAAGGAAACTGTCTGGTGGAGTATTGCAACCTCTTCGCATACCTATGTGGAAATGGGATAATATTACGATGGACATTGTCATGGGACTACCAAAGACTCTTAGAAGGAATGACACATTATGGTACATTTTTTATCGTCTCACAAAGTCGACACATTTTCATGCTATAAGATAAGATCTACCACTTGAACATCTAGCAAGATTATATATTAATGAAGTTATGAGACTTCATAGAGTACCCCTGTCGATTGTCTCGGATAGTGATCCCCATTTTACATCAAGATTCTTGAAAAGTCTTCAGAAGGCCTTGGATACTGAACTTTGTTTGAGCACTGCTTACCACCCTCAAATAGATGGACAATTAGAACAAACTATTCAAACATTAGAAGACATGTTGAGATCATTCTCACTTGAAATTCAAGGTATGTGGGATAAATATTTTACTCTGGTTGAATTTTCCTATAAAAATAGCTTCCATTCAAGTATTCGGATGGCACCATATGAAGATTTATATGGAAAGAGATGTCTCACACCAACTTGTTGGGATGATGTTGGTGAAAGAAAACTTGTAGGCCCGGAACTGTTGGAGGAAATGATGTAAAAATGGAACGTAATCCGAAACCACATCAAAGCATCTAAAAGTAGGCAGAAGAGCTATGTTGACAACCGAATAAAGGATTTAGAATTTCAGGTAGGAGGTCATGTTTTCAAGAAGGTATCTCCATGGAAGGAGTTATACATTTCATTAGTAAGGGTAAATTTAGTCTCAGGTACATTGGACCATTTGAAATTCTAGAACGAATTGGGGTTGTAGCTTACCGTTTGACAATTCTGCCAAGTCTCTCCAAAGTTCACGATGTATTCCACATATCACTATTGAGAAAATACATGCCTGGCCCGATGAATATACTCACCTATGAAGATTTAGAACTGGAACCCGATCTGTCTTATTGTGAAGAGCCTGTCAGGATTCTTGATACAACAGAACAAGTGCTGAGAAACCGGACGACTGATCTGGTAAAAGTTATATGGAGAAACCTTAAGATGGAAGAGGCAACATTGGAACCCGAGGAACATATGATGAAGAATCACCCGAGTATTTTTATATAGTGATATTATATGAAATTTCAAGGAAGAAATTATTTGAAGGAGGGGAGAATGTAAGACCCTAAACACCCACGGTACACCTCTCTTTGAATAATATAGTAGCGTGTGTTGTACGCAACTTTGAGTTCTAACACACACCATAACCAATAAATGTAGCCGTTATGAATATTAATACCTACTTTTTGAAATTTTATAAATTTTATCTTTTAAAATGGACTTCATTTTTGGATTTGGAATATCTAAATTAGCCTATGTTGAATTTATGGTATTTTTCTGAGAACTTCCAATTTTTTTATGAATAGTGAAAAATACTTAAAAACAACTTTTTTAATCAAAATAATTTATAGTGATAAATTTTAATATTGAGTGTTTTTAGTTTATAATTAGAATATATTTTTACCATTTTATCCAATAGTTTTCATTAGAATTAATTTCACTTTGAAATTGGACATAAACAATTGTCAATCGTTTGATATATATTATTTCATAAAAACACGCTATTTGTTGTGATAGCGGGAATTAATTATAAAATTAATTAATGCAACTTATATGTTTGGAATTTTTTAAAATAGGAATCATTTTTGAATTCAGAATATCAATTATATCTTAGGGTGAAATTTTGGCATTGTTCTGAAAAACATCAATTTTTGATGAATAGTGAAACCACTAAGTGGTAGTTAAAAAACTAATTTTTCGTTTAAATGAAAGATTACCACATCTGTTATTTTATTTTCAAAAATTAGACATACATGGTTGTCATTAGGATGTAAAATTTGGATCAATGGGATTAAAATAATTTTTTGGTGAATAGTAACTTTTATGTTTATTTAATCGCGATTAAAGGTAATTAGTGAAATTTAAGGTTAAAATGATATTATAAAAATATAATAATACCCTTAAACTTATCCTACCCTTATTGGATGAGTCATGGACGACCAAGACAATACATGGGTCAACTTGGGGATCCCATGGAGCCACTTGGCTAAGAAAATGACATTAATAACTTTTTATTTAAAGTAAAATTAAAATTGTCACAAACATGTGTTGTTTTACTAATAAAATTATTACATGGGGTTATATAAGTTAAAATTTTGACTATAAATATTCATTGGAAAGTTAAAACGATTTCCTACATCATGTTAATTTTTTTATAATTTTTACACATTAAATAAAATAAATTTTTTATTACACATTGATGATGCAGTGATTACCTCATTAATTAACAATTTAAATAAAATGAAACGATAATGTAAAATCTAAGACTTACACTAGTCAAAAACGTATTGTATGAGTATATTTAAAACACTTATCACCATATCATCGAAATACATAATTGTGGGACCATTGAAATCCTAAAACCACTTCATAATAATGTAACATTTCATGAGTTTCCAAGAGTGCCTCTCCTCTCCTCTTATAAAAGGCCCCAACCTCTACCACCTTATTCATACCATCAAAGCCATTTGGCTCTGCCAAACTCTACCCAAATACTCTCCCAAAAGCCCTCTAATAATCCTATAATCCTCACTTTGGGTAGAAGTCATCCCAAGGAAGCCTTTGTCTCAAATCAAAAAGAGTAACCCGATTTTAAGGTAATGTCTTCTCTTATATTATTTTGTTTTGTTTTGCTTCTACAACCCCTTAAACTCTTTTTATTACATTATTTTGTAAAAAAACCCTTATCTTCAATATATACTAGGATGTTTTTATGAGAAGTATTTTATTTTCTCTTACACACACCTTCATCTAATGGTTAAAGAACATATTGTTTCTGTGGGTGGAGAAATACTGCCTCACAAAACGATGATTATTCAATATTATTTTAACATCTTTAATGGTGTCCATTTTGATGAAAATATTTTCATATATGAAAAATATATTACGTTTATGTTTTCATTATTCTTCTGTATTTCTCATTTATGGAATACCTTTATGATTTCCATTATGGGTGAACGCGATAATTTCATTTTAATAAGTGCAGACTACCACCCCCTCAAAGTGATTTGAATCGTTAATGACATATGTGGGACGTATAATGGATGGAGTAAATGATATTATATATGTTTTTATACAAGAATTATAATACACCTTTATATCATTATGATTTCATTACATTAAATACGAAATAGAAATGAATGTAGCGTTCATGCGTACGTACGACTTACCGTCTCCATGAATGGTGCATTTCATTTCTTTCCTCTAAATGCTATGTAATATTATGAATGAATATATACACTAGATATATATGATATATATTATATCTAAATCATGAATATAATTCTGGAGAAAATGGATATTCTACCACATAAACAACTTGTAGTTATAAGAAGTTTATTGTTGACTAAAGTACCACAGATCGACAAAATGACCGTTTTTAACCTAAATGACTACATAATTTTCGTAACAAGGTAATAAGTGATATAAAAGAGATAATTAACTTGAAAAATGTTCTCAAGAAAGTTTATATTAACTCTAGTTTATTATTCAAGATGTTAAAGAACGATCGAGTCAAGTCGGACATGAGGTAAGGGCACTTCTTAAACCAATTTTCATTCTTTGGGTTAATCTCTTAATTTCAAATTATGTCATGATATTATTATGTCCAATATTGTATTTGTACTTTATAAATGTGTAATTACACTGAATACATATAATAGATCTATTTTATTTAAAAAATGTTCTTTGCAAGGAAACTTCTTAACCCAATTTCCATTCTTTGGGTTAATCACTTACATTCAAATTATGTCTTGATATTATTATGTCCTATATTGTATTTGTACTTTATTTATGTGTACTTATAATGAATATACATAACAGATTTATTTTATTTAAAAAATGATCTTTATAAGGGACTTCATTGGAATCTCCTTTCATTGAGGCATATTTTGTTTTATACACAACTTCCCTTTATATGGTTTATAAACCCCTTTGAATTTGACTTTTATTCAAAAGTAATCTTTTTATATGAAGCATTTTAACTAAATGAAAAAAGGAATGTCTTTTTCTTAGCTATGCGGTGAAAATTAATTCTCCGCTGCTCTGACTATTATTTGACATTCGGCTTCCTCTATAAGCCATAATTTTTTTTTAAAATGAAAAATAAATACCATGTTTTACTTTTCTTTTATTATGGTATTGAAAATGCTTTTGATAATGTTTTTATTATATAAATGTGTTGTATTGATATCTTATTATTGAAATGTGGAAATGTTATGTTTCGTTTATGCGTGTTTTATGTGATATGATTATGTTATGGTTTTTGATATGTTTAAAACTATTCATATGAGGAATGCAATGGACTTATTAAGTGACTGGAGGATCATGATATAGCTCCTCGATGCATCGGCAGGTCTCATGAGACAAACTAGTGTCTTGGCGGGAGGCCTTGAAAAAATCTTATTTGTAGTCTTGGTACGAGGCCTTGGCTTCGTGGTTATGATAGTCTAGCATTATGCATTCCATCATTATGAAAGTGGTTATTAATATTTCATGTGATTATTCGACAAGTAGAATATCCATGTGAATAAGTAAATGGCATTATCTCATTTTACTATTTCCATATTATGTTGAATTTCAAGTTTAAATGGATTTTGTTTTAGTCATACGTTGCCTTAAATGTTTATGTTTATTTATGAAAGCTTTCTCTATATTGTTGTCCGAACTAATCATCTGAGCTCACCTCTTTCAATATTTTAATTTTTCCAAGATGTGATGAAGTATATTATGAATGACCTGCAGGGATAGTATGAGTGGATATGAAGACATGATTCTTTTTTTAGATTTGTTTTACATTATGATGTAATGTAAGACATATGAATGTATCTATTGTTTCCAAGACTACTAAACTAATCGGTCTTTCGAGACTTGATCTTTGTGATCATGCCAATGTTACGCAATAATGCAGCGACTATGGGTAACTGGGGTCGGGGTGTTACATAGACCATGTTTTCTACTTATGGGAAATGAATAAACCAGTTCTATCATAATGTATAACTGTGGTTTGGGTACACATAAAAAATTATTCTATCTATATATTTAATAAAATCCAAATGTCTATCACATTAATAATGAGTTAGGACATCTATATTTTTATCATCTATTTGTATGTTAATAGATAATAAATGGTTCCATTGGAAAAATAGTTTATTTTGTCACCAAACCATGCTTGAGGATATACATTATCACAAAAGATCAAATAATTCAGGAAATAATCATAAATATTAATATCTTTATCTACCACAATTTTCTTCCATGTCATCCTTGAAAAATGTTATTCCATCATATTATTTGAATCTATTTTATATTTGATGAAAAATTTAAACTCATATAGTATTATGATCTATTAGATCAGTCATAGATTAATATTTGTATTAATTTTTCCAATATCATAAACAATCATTATTTTTCTAAATAATTATATTGGGGATTCACATTATAAAATATAATCCTATCAATGGAAAAAAAATATAAGACCATTTTATATGTAGTAGTTTAATAGATTTTGGATTTTTTATAGAGAAACTCATATAATATATAGGATGAAATATGATATCATCCTATTTAGAAAGATATACTCCCACAATGTAGTTACTATCATTATAGTTTAAAGGAATAACTGAAAAATAATTCTTAGGGAATCAGTATATTTTTCGTTTAAGAAAATAGTGGAACCATTAATCATGGAAAATATTTGAGGAGATCATAGGTCAATATCGAAGAGGGAAAGCACAGTTTAGTAGAATATCTATAGAGGCGAGGCGTGATCATAAGGAGGGAAACTATTAGTGAGGTTAGATCTTCCTAGGAAATGTGATCATAAAAAGGGGATATTATATAAATTATTACTGGTGATCGATCCTGAAGTGGGATTTAATTTGGAAGATCATTATCATGAGGAGACAGGCACTGTAGAGGGACTTGATCTCCAAGTCATAGGTTCTATGGAGGGGATCGATTTTGAAGAGGGAGGCACTATAGAGAGGCTTCATCGTAAAAAGGGAGGCACTGAATAAGGGATTGATCATGAAGAGGTAGGATCTATATACAGAATCATGATCATGAAGCGATATTCACTATATATTGGAGCTCGATCGTGAATAGGGATGGGCATCTAAGGAGAGCTCAATCGATCACAAATATAGAAGTGGTAAGGGATATTGTGGGGATATCTATAGGATCTGAGCATAGAGGACACGTTTGATGGGTCATTCTCAAGTTTCATTTTTATCATTATCATTTATGAATATAATATATATACCAAAATTAATTCCATGATCAAGAAAATTGAATCGATGAATATAAAAATCAATAAACACTGGAACCGAAGAACATGATTTTAACCTATTATTTATAAATAATTTATGATATTAAAAAATTTCCTTGAGTAAAATTATTTATTAATTGATGGATATCCCAATGAATATACATCATACCATCATTTCATTATAGTAATTATGATTATAATCCCTCTAGTTGTGATCCATATGTGTTCCAAAAATCTCAGAACATTGTTGTAGGAATCTCTAGATGCTAGCACAACAAATCCAATAGCTTTCATCATTATCCTTTGATCACCATATGAATAACATCCATATGATTATATATGATTTTTTTCTAATAAATAATTGATGGTGGAGGAACATCGTTATCCATTATTGGGACCAATCTAGTAGAGGGACCTCTTTATGTCTTGTGAGGATTCGCTCTGGATATCATTGTGCACAACACAAAATGAGATTCCTATCTAGGAAAATCATAAAATTTGTTTATATACTATTAGGGTTAGAAATATGTAACTGCAGAAGTGAGTTTTATAATTTATTTAATCCTTATAGAACCTCATGTCTACAATAATTATAAAATTATTATATACTGACATGCTCTAAAGTCACTAATCAAAATTTAATATTATTTATTCAAATAATATTCCATATTTATATTATTTATAATAGGACCGTTAAACTCCTTCCAAAATTCCTCAATAATATTTATTAGACTATTAAAAATGACTATTAATTTAAGAAATATATATCATTGAATTAGTTACCAATAAATAATTAAATATTTTATCCAATAAATAGGAAATATATATTTAATTAATATTATTGTCACATAATACCCTCTTAAATAACTGTTAATATAATAATTGTGATTAAGGGAACATAAATAATTATAAAAAAATGAGTGGAAAAAATATTATTCAAATTATTAAACAATAAAAAATTATATATCGTTCAACTGAGATTCTGAATAAACATAGTTTGTGGCCCTATAGGCATCTCCCTTGGTGGCATTAGGTGAAGTAGCCTAAAGTACAAAGTAATCATATAGAAAAATTCCAACACACCCATTGAGATAGAAGTTAATTCCCCAATGACATAATACCTTATATATCCACTTATTGTGTAAGGTAATTCATATTTCATAATATCTCTAATCTAGAAGATTTCTTGTAGATGCAAAAAACCTATGTGCTTGATGTCTCTTTATTTGAATTATAGAAATCTAACATTCCTATTGAATACTATATGCATAGATTTATTTAGAATATATAATTTATATCAAACAGATTGAGATATCCACTTTGATTAAAGAATATAAGGTAAAAATAATTTCTCTCATTATTCATTAATGAAATATTACTCATGACACACCGAGCATCTCCTACCTCGTCGAGAACATAGTTCAATAAGGTTATCTAAAATACATCAAATTACATGACTTATAACACACGTTAATAATAATATTAATGTATTAGGATCAATACAGATGATTGTAGATAGGAACATCTAATGACACAAATAAATTTGGATTTTCTACTGGTTGGTCTAGTTACCATAATATTATACATAAGATATTACAAAGGTTTTAAATCATGATAATGTTCCTCACTGACCTATGAGTATTCACCTTTGATAACCTAAATAATTTGTGACCATAAGATGTTTTTATTCATCTATAGAGAATATATTTAAGAATAATATTTTGGTACTTCATGGTTCTCATCATAGAAGGTAAATTCTATGTCCTTTTATTGTTAAAGTTAATATTCGGAAATTATCACATACTATGTTATATAGATGAAATATAATGATGTGATAATAATTTCACTAATTCTAATAACTATTAATACATGTTATCATAAATTGCACTGATGTTGGTTCTTGGGAATAACCTCTAATAGACATCAACTTTCACTAGAGACAACATATAACAACCTTAAGTATGTTAGATCACTCAAAATACTCATGCTTCTTCTAAGGTATGACTTTAATTAAGGGTTCCTCCATATTTTCCTCTAAGGTAACTATTATTACTACAACTTCGCTCCACTATGGAAACCCCACAAGTGGTGATACATCTAGAGTATGTTCTTTTTCCATGGGTTCGAGGCTTTTTTTTAATGAGCCAGCATTGTAGTATTATTACAATACAATGTCATGGGTATTTACTAATATGTAACATATAAAGCTCTTTGAAAAGAATTCATTTCCAAATTTATTCATTAGCTGCATCATAATCAACTATATACTCATCCTTATCTGTATAATCAACAAAAAATGGATTCTTTGAACACTTCTAGCTCACAGTTCCTCCATTAAGATAGAAAAAATATTATGCATGCAACTTCATATCATTATGATTTGTCCAAAAACTAGAATATGTATAACCCTTGATTACAGTATCCTAAAATCCTCTATACACAAGTAATATATCCTTTGTTCTTTATTGATACTTGAGAATAGATATAATAGAATACGAATGTTGTTCTCTTAGATCTTCTTGATATCTTACTACCATTCTCAATGTGTATAGGCAACATTAAGTCTAATTCATAACATGGCATATGTGGTTGATCCCATCATAGAATCATATGGGATCTTACTCATTCTCAATTTCTCATTTTATGTATGAGGCCACATCTTCTTAGAATGATATCTGACAAGTGACACTGGAAAAAATATCTTCAATGATTGTTCAAGACTACATCACCTCAGTATTTGATAAGTGTACGTACTTTGACATGCTCCAAGAGCCCTCATAGATCTATCATGAATGATCTTGATCCCTAAAATATAAGATAATTCACCTAATTAATTCATGTAGAATATCAATTTTAATCAATACATACACTACTACAAACCGGTGTTCGAAAACACTATTATTTATCAGCTCCAAAAAAATCACTGATAAAATGAATATTTAACAATGATATAGAAATACCTGATAAATTTATTCATTTATAACTTCTTTATTAGAACTTATTAATTGAACATTTATCTCCAATTTGTTTTTAGGTCTGATAATTGGTACCCTTTATCAACTATTTCATAGCAACGATAAAGGGTAACCTTTATGAGTGATTTATTTTTAGCACGGATAAAGATATAATTTATCATCGCTTTTCTAGAACTAATAATAGCCCAAGAAAAAAATGAAATTATTATATAAATAAAATGTTAAAAATAAATTAAATAAAAAAGTTACATATTTTATTAGTTTAATAATTATTGATAAAAATGAATAATTTTATAATACATTATTTAATATTAATCACTATATTAATTAGCTCGTTATGATAATTTAATTTAATAAATTTTTTATATTAAATATTTAAATACATATTATTTTCTATAAATATGATTTATATATTACAATATATTTATGCACTTTACATTAAATAGTCATATATTTAGTGAATAATGGTTTTTAACAATAAATTTAAATGAATTAAAAATATTGACTAATTTCATAGTGTAAAGGGAATATAATTGAATGTGTCATTTTATTTTCCAATTTAACATAGATAAAATGTGTGGTACATTGATTTCACATATATTTTATTAATGTATTTTTATATACAATGCACATTCAAAAAACATTTCCTTATTTCAATATTGTTAAAGAGTGCTTATTTTTACAATTTTTTTATTTATATTTATAATTATAAATCTTTTAACAATGCATAGGTAATATGTTCGGATTATGTTAGGTCTATATCAGTGATAAACCATTATAAATAATAAAATTAATATTTATCAATGTTTTTTTTAGTGTTGATAAAGGCCTATAATTTTTAGCGCTACCAAAACACAAATAAAATGACTCCTTCTCAATGCTTATTTGTAAGCACTAATAAAAGTGTCCTAAACAATTTTAAAAATTATTAAAATTTTAAAAAAAATCATGATTTTTGAATCTTCTTGCGGATGAAACCCAGTTTCGACACTCTTACTCGACTAATAAATGCTCGAATCAGAGCACATTATTGCCTCTGGTTACTCTAACATCAACCTGAATTCAGTGTTCAGTTGCATTTCTTGATTATGAATAGGATTATCTTCAACCTATCGAAATTGTCCTTGAAACATTATTTTTGTTTTTTTCATTTCATTTTTTATTTATTGTTTGAAAAATTTATGAGTTATTTGTGTTCCATTCCGTGTATAATATTTTTCTTTTAGATTATAAATAGATCAATTTTTTTTGATCCTTTTTTTGATTCACTACCTATTTTGATATCATATTTGGGTCTTTTTAAATTGATTTTTTCATTCAGTTTTATTCATTTTCTAAATCATTACCCCAACTTTCTCCACAAGATTAATTCCCAGTATTTAATTTATATTTTCCATTAGTGGATAATAGTTACTTTTATTCCTTATCTAATTATATATATTGAACTAGGTCATTGATCCATATTCATGTTCTCATATTATTATTAATTCTAAAGGTTTAATTATTATAGTTCTGTTGTTAGTTAATATGTTCCATGTTCAGTCCATGGATATTTTAGGTATGGTTCCCAAAAACCTAATCTATAACTTTTGTGTTTTAGTAATTTTTGATATACATATTGTGGATTATTTAGAGTGGGTTAAATTTTCATGTTACAATTAAAGAACCAGAAACACAATTCTTTCATTATAAATATCAAATAAAAAATTGATTATGTTTTCTTAAAAATCAATGATATCATTTTACATCATCCTTAATGTTGGTGGTTAAGTTGACCAAAAAAATAACATGTATTAATTAATGGTTGATAATTCATATTAATTTATTTTTTTTGAAATATAATTATTATATATGTATAATAATTTAATTTTGATTTTATTTATGTAGTACATTAGTATTAGGAATTTCTATTTGAGGAAGATAAATGGAAAAGAAATATAATAAATTGTTAATTACATAAATGAAATAATATATTATATTTAAATATTTCATCATAGAAAATAATTTAGGATATCCAATTGATAATAGGTCATCTAAAAAGTGTAATGGGTAAAAACTGTAAATATTATTTGTAGATTATATTGAGGGATCATAATTTTAGTTGTAGTTTTGAACGGGTGGTAGTGGTGTTACTATATAATTGAGAAGGAGTGTCATTTTCTCGAATATGAATTCCTAAATGATTTATTAATAAAAATATAAAACTCATATAGATCGAATTTGATGAAATATTAAACATGTTTTGTTAATTACCGAAAAATATTATGATTGGTTATGCATCATGGAAAATGAAATGATGATGAGTGGTCTATAATTTTCACCTATAAATGAATTCATATAATGACACCATTCATAGTCGAGTAATTCTTTTCATAAATCCAATTACCCATTTTCATCAATATACTAAATTATTTTGATGTAATAAAATATTTAGTTTTCCATATTAGAATTTTTTATAACTGTGTCCTTTGAAAATGAATATATTATGTGTATTTATTTATATAATGTTCAAAATTAATTTATTATGAACCCAATAAGATTTATATGAATCGAAAAAGGATTCACACTAATTATTTGGAATACAAGTATGAATATTGGGTTAAATAATTCATCATTTTGGAAAGAGAGCATGCATACAACACTTCTAAAATACTTTTTCCATATTTATATAGTTTTTATTCAAAGAAAATAATTCTAGAAGAGTTAAAATAACATTTTATTTTCCATGAAATAGGAAAAAATCATTAAATTTTTTACTAAACATTGCTGAAAAATGAATATGTACAGTAATTATGATGATTCCAGGGTTTATGGATAATTTTATATGAATACCATTGTAAATGATAATGGAGTTCACATGGAAGAAATGAAAAAAGAAATTGAAGATGACCTTGTTGATTGTACAATGATGTTTGAGGAGTTAAATAGTTTATTCACAAAAACATTGTATACTAGTTATACAAACTAATGATCATTTTCAGTTGTATTTTAGTTATATAATTTGATCCCAGCAAATAGATGGAGTGATGTCATCTTTAGAGAACTACATGGTCTCTTCAATGATATTATAACAGAATAAAATGAACAACCATGATGAACATATGATTATAAATTAATGTTACATTCAATGGATTGATATCCAAAAAATACATGCTTGTTGAAATGATTTCTTATTGTTTCGTAAGGACCATGAATCACTCAAAAAAATTTATAGTTGTGGAGAAAATTGATACAAGAAAAATGAATCAATTAATTTTAAATATATATGGTGATATCCTAGCATTAGAAGGATTAGAATACTATATCGATATCAGGAAAATGACATGTAAATATAAGATTTAAATATGGGATCCTACATCATCTAGTAGATTATCCTCAGTGAGAAAATATTTTTTACAAGTCTTCTGAATTTTGAAGTAAGCCAAGAAACATGCATCTTTCATTATCTATATATATAATAAATGTTTTTTGTACAGAGAGTAGAACTCAAAGTACATGGTTCATCATATTGGTAAATAATAAATTTTAGATAAGGGTTTTCAAGAAGAAAAAATATATTAATTTGTCTCTTCTAATATCCCACCAAAAGAAACCATGTAATGATATTGATGTCGATTTGGAACCATTGATCGAATATCTGAAATTGTTGTTGGATACCGATGTTATAATGTATGATTCTTATAGAAGTGAAGAATTCACATTTATGGACATGTTGTATGGAATGATAAATGGATTACCAGCGTATTGAAATTTATCTTTGTATAGCATTAATGGAATATTAGGGTGTCCCAATTGTGCACAACACACATACATACTTCAGTAAAAACAATCCCCAAAGAATGTGTATTTAGTACATCCTAATTTTAACCTGAATTACCTAAATACTAATTCTTGAATACATTATTCAATGGAAATATCGAACAATGTACAACACCGACTCTAGTAATGGGAGAAAAGCAGTACAATAAAGTAAAAAATAATGAAATAGTTTTATATAATAAATTTTTTAATAACTATAAATAATTATATAGGAATACGAGATCAATTTTCGATGAATTATCGTATTTATATTTTTTTATGTTATATATTTTCTTCATTTAATACATGTAGAAAAAATTTATTTGATAGTTTTATTGACACATTACTAAATGTTCATGGGAAAAAATATAATTAATGAAGTATAGGTTAGACTTGATTAAAAGCGAGATAATGGAAGAGTAGTAGGCAATGCTGGGAAAAAGTCAGAATTTTCTTCCTCCAGTTGATTACATTCTATACATACATGAAAAATATAAATTTTTCCTTTTCCTTACAAGTGTAAAAGTTCCATAATGATATTCATTATATATTAAGAATGTCGTGTCAATGACTAATTGGAAGTTACAATGACTAAAATCACACAACTATCATGTTTTTATTCATGATATAATGCATGTGTATTTCCATTACATTCTACCTCAAAATGTATGACATAAATTAAGCAGACTCAGCTACTTTTTTCAAAGCCATTTGTAGTAAAATTTTAGACCTGGTGAGGTTTCCCAGGATGATTAAAGAGATTTTAGTCATATTATATGAATTAGATATTTTATTCCCAACATAATTCTTTGATGTAATGGTCTACATAATGGTTCACATGGTTATAGAGTATCAACTATGTGGTCATTTCAATTAGAAATGGATGTAACCCATTGAACAGTATATGAAGATTTTGAATTGGTATGTTAAGAATCAAATTTGGTCAGAATTTTTTACCATACAATGATATATTTTTGAAGAAGATATATAATTATTTGCTGATTACATATCATATTTTGAACGCATCCATCTCCCAAATTCTCATCACAATGAACGTATTTTGGGAAAATGAATTTTTATGAGATATGTTCTCAAAATTTCTTTGACATAGAAATAGAAAGATAACATTTACATATTACATAATAGGTAATATGTGTATCCATATATTGAATCAAAAAATGAAATTCATAGTGATTTAAATCCATCAAAAGATGAAACGTGGATATAAAATACATATAATAAATAGTTTACAAGATGGTTCATAGATGCAATTTGTAATGATTTTTCTAAAAATATGAATTCAATTATTGAATGACATCAATGGATTACTAGAGGATATAATTAAATTGTTATATCTCACACCGATTTGGTAATCAATGATTATATGTTCTATAATAAATAACATGATGCCTTACATAAAATGAAAAACAATGGGGTTATGATTGGGTCTGAAGTGATTCAAAAAAATATTTCCATGAATCAAAATCCAATTTATTAAAATATATAATATTTTGGCATTATCAAATATATATATTAGTTTTATGATACAACAATTCAATTTCTAATCTTCTATTACTAATGGGTTGACAAAATAAAGTGGGTGAAAGTTGATGAAATTGGTGCTATAAAGGTGAATTTTAGAGTGTTAGGGGAAAATAGAAGCCATTTATAATGGAATAACAGGTAGTGAAATTTTTTTACGTTTCTGATCCAACAATCATGAATTGGATGATTTTCTTATTGGTGACTATAAAAATGTCATGTCAGATGAAAATAAAAAAAATGATAATACTTTCATTTAGACCTCAAAATCCATTCATATTGGTCCAAATGTATAAAATTTACTGAACATTAGAGGGGACCATTAAGAAAGGTTTTAGTCTCATGATAGTTGAACCAAATCCTTATATCCTTTACAAATATGGAGTTTAATTAGAAGGTAAAAGTTTTTTGAATATATTATGTTCTTCCTCATAATATTATATATTCTCTACTTTATTAACATAATCTAAATATAATTTTCTACTACTCATGCAAATAATGTCTTCTACACATGATGATATTACCAATACCTAAGATGTAAAAATTATAACTAATGAATCCTTTTGGAATGATTTAAAGGTTATGTTACGTTATAATTTCACTATTTTACCGAAAAATATATATATTGAAGTGATAATTTTTTATTAAAAATTCCACGTAGATTTGATTTGTTTTGGAATATTTTTATTCATGTTTCATGAATTTTTCATGAAGAGAAATTGCATTGTATCTTCTCAATCATAGAGATAGTCTTGATGTTTCCAAGGTAAAATCATTATCCACAAAATTAATGTATCTTTTAATATTTATAATTAATTTATTTATTTTTAGTATTACTCAAATAATAAATGGTTTCACATATAGGCATATTATTTTGTTCAAGTTGGGTTAGTTTTTACATCTTTTATTCCTTTTTTCACCAATATTTCCATATACTACTTCTCCCACAAAACCTTTTCACCCCTGGAGTGTTTCATTTATCACGTTTTTTAATTTATCTCCACTATCATTGAAGGAAGCTTAGTGACACTGCCTTTGCTCAATTATAGAGTAAATCTTGAAATTTTCATAGTAAAATCATTATCCATAGAATTAATGTATTGTTCCATATTTAAGTTTATTATATTTCCATTTAGTATTACACACATAATAATTTTTTTTCTTATAAAAGTGGATTGATTTGTTTGATATGAAATTGGAATTCAATATTTTTTGTGTTTCTAAAGAAAAAATTATATAGAATTATTCAAACTAATAACTTTTTCACCACTTTTGGGTTACATTTGTCACATTTTTCAAGTTATCTCCACTACCTTTACCAAAATAGAAATGACAGTTCCTATGTTCAATTATAGAGGTAATCTTGATTATTACATAATAAAATCATTATCTGTACAATTATTTTATTTTATAATATTTATTTTATTTATTTTTACTATTACTCATATAATAATTATTTTCTTATACATGTAGATTCATTCATTCGTGTTAGGATGATCTATCCATTTTCATGTCTTTCTACACCAAATCATCTACAAAATTATTCTACATCAAAACCTATCACCGCTACAATGTTGAAATTTATAACTTTCCTTCAAGTTCCCTCCACAATTCAATCATAGAGGTAATCATAATATTTTCATTGTAAAATAATTATCCAAAATATTATTGTATTATTTCATATATATGTTTATGTTATTTATTATTAGTATTACTGATAATAATTTTTTACTTATATATGTATATTCTTTTATTTGTGTTGATGTGGTTTGTTTGAATATTCTCATGAATTGTTGGTACATTGAAAATTTAATTCAATGAAATTCATGGTAATATTGATAGTTAGTATTTTTTTGAGACATTGAGACATGCATATATTAGCAAAACATCAATCTGACACAGGATAAGGACCGATTTCACTCCAAGTATTTTGATCTATTTAAAATTAAAATTAATTTTATTAAAAAGAAAACTAACATACTCAAAATTGAGAAAACATAATAATATTATTTTAATACTTTAAAACAATCGTCAAAAATTCATTTTTGATGTGTAATAATTAGATGCACCTCAATCTGATATATGATGTGCCTGATTTGACTCAATGTATATGTTAATAGTATAAAATCAACATTTGACTTCAAAAAGTGTCACAGATATAAAACATGGAAAACGTGATGGTAATTTAATTTTAAATTTATTTCATTGATTTGTAAATCATTTTTGACATGTTGGATTTAGTGTCACATCAAACCGATCCACGATGTTATCTGCATAAGTCAAAGTGTGTGTTACGAGTTTAAAATGACATTTTATTAATAAATAAAATTGATGTTATCAAAACTATGTATAAAATTTCATATTGTTCTGATACATTAGTATAATAATGAATAGGTTATTTTGAACATGTAAGAATAAGTCACACCTCAATCTGCGGAATGGTGTGACCGGTATGACTCTAAGTGCATCTTTATTTAAAATTTAAATTAATTTTAGTAAAAAAATAAACTACTATAAAATGAAAAGACAAAGTTATATTGTATTAATATTTTAGTAAAATGATCCATAAGTGATTTTATATTTGTATGAATCAGACATGTCACAATTTGATAGATGGTGTGACTGGTATGACTCCAAGTGAATGCTTGAATAGGAAATTAACATCAATTTTAGTAAAAATGCCAACTGACCAACTCTAAGCTGAGAAAACATAATCAATATATTTAAAAAGAATTTAAAATTATCCATAAGTGATTTTTGATATGTATAAATCATTATAACCTCAATCTGATGAAAAATATGATTAGTGTTATTAAAAGTGTGTTTTTAAATTTTAAAATTACATTTTAATAAAAAATAAATGTAACATATGTAAAACAATGAAAACAAATTCCTATTGTTTTGATAAATTATTAAAACACTATATATATCATTTGGAACAAGTAAAAATAATAATCACATCAATCTGAATCTTGGAGTGACCAGTATAACTCAAAGTGCATATTTTTATTTAAAATTGTCATCAATTCAAGTAAAATAGAAAACTACCCTACTCAAAACTAATCAACCACATTCAGATAGATTTTAAAAATTATGATAATGATCTATAATTCATTTTTGACATATAATAATTAGTCACACCTCATCCTGAAACACTATTTGATAGGTATGAATCAATGTTTTCATTATCAATTAAGAATTGAAATTATTGTTTCAAAAGTGTCTCTAACTAAAAAATGATCAAACATATTTTTATTTTAAAGATAATTTATATAAATGATTCAAATGTCAATTTTTATGTGTAGTAACCTGTTACATGTAAAATTGATACATGATGTGATTGGAATGAGTCAAATGTATGTGCTTCCAGTTTAAAATAAAATTTTATTAAAATAGGCATGTGACATACTCAAAACAGAGAAAACACATTCATATTGTTTTTCTACATTATAAAAATGATCTATAAGTCTTTTGAGATGTGTAGTAATCATCCTCACCTCAATATGACACTTTTTGTGAATTATATTGTAACATCCTACCCCATATCATTGTATTGAGACTGTGGAGGAATGCTACATGGCCTTAAGAAATGTTCCCAAGTCAACAAAGATTGGTAATAAATGCCGAGGACATCGAGTTGAAATTGGGGAACGGTATTCCCTTGAGACAAAACCAACCAAACACTCTACTATAAACGAACTAGATGATGCATTTCAGCAAAACAACCCCTCATACTTTACCAAAAGAAATCCAAACAAATCCACTACAATTTCACATGTGAAATACAACCAATACAAAATCATAGTACCATGTAGAAGACTACAACAAGACCCAAAACAAAATAGAATATCATACATATCTCCACACCAAAATCTATTCTCTAAGAAATACAACATCACCTATGAATCATGCTGAATCACTAACAAAATGAGATGCATTACTCTTAAATGTGTCCCTGAACACAACATCAGTAAAAGAACCAACGTTCCAAAGAATAAGTGAGTAATAATACATATTATAATATCCCAAAATGAATTCCCTACACACACCAAAAAGACAAAACTGTTGTCACTTTTATATAAAAGAGTTTATATAAAACATTCAATAGTGAATCAACTTACAACAAGCCAAACACTCCTTATCAATCCATTTCGACCATAATTCCAACAACACATAATAAATCAAAACAACCATTCCATATGAAAATTCACTATTCCTCATTAGAAAAAAAAAATTGATCATCTAAACAACACAAATAAAGGCAACCAAAATAGTGGAGCTTTCATCCCACCCGTTCACCCATTCCCAACTGGTGTTACATCCTGCCCTCTTTTCCTTTGATGGTATTCCTTCCATACACTATCCATCCTTTTATTATATTTTTACATCCCACCAAATTCAACTCAATCCACAAAATCCATAACACTTAAACAACCTACAATAACATAGCACCAAGGATATACAGAAGCACATCATCATTCACATCACATGCCAATTCACATCAATAAAGCACCAATTTAATTAAATATTCATTAAATCGTTTTCCATGCCAAAAAATATTTCAATAAATCAACATCCTAATTGAAAACCATATTCATCAATCATTTTAACAAATACATCCTAGAAACCCATTTTAAATTCTCCATTTTAAATTCCACAACAATTGAATTTCACCACAAAACCCCCCCAAAACATCAAAAAGGGATTTACAAATAATTTTTCAAATATAATAAAAAATTAATTTTTATTAACAACATTAACTGGAACCAAGATTCATGTTTTAACAAGGTGTAGTCGAAAGAGAATCCACCTACCTTTAGGGTTTCAGTGAATTCAACCGACAAGCAACTGAACCCCAATCTATGAAAATTCACCACCAAACCCGCTCTAGATACCCTTCCCTAACATCCACAAGACATGAAATAAACAACCAAGGAATAAAAATCAATATATATATAGACAATAGGTGTATATCTAGAGAACCATGAGAGAGGGAGATGTAGATTTAGAGAAAACAACAAAGAACCATGAGAGGAGACTAACCTGAGAATAACCACATTAAATACACCAAGAATCCCCTTATATGTTATTGTAAAACGTGTGGTTAATCACCTCCAAACATTGAAAACCCAAAATCCTGAGTGAGGATTGAGTGGGAGAGAGATTGGAGTGAATGAAATCATGCCTGAGGGTGCCCAGATTTAAAAACCTTACTTTTAAGTGGTTCTACAGTTAGCCTACATGGTTTTATAAATCGTGTGCTAACCGTGCGACAGACACTTCTACAAGAGAGGGGGTATATAGGGTTTCCTAACATGGTTTGTAAACCCATTCATAAGCCATGGGAATCACACTATCTCCCCTTGCACGATTTCTTTGATAACCGACACGGTTTCCAGTATCAGTGCTCAAACTGTGCCCCATAATAAAATCCTCCAAAATTATTCAACATCATTCAAAACTCTCCCAACCTCTTCCAAACTCATCACAAGAACATTAAAAACATAAATAGGAATAAAAAGTACATATGCCTCATATCGTGGATGCTACAGTCTCCCCACCATTGGACATTTCATCCATATAAAGTAGGAAACCATCACTTTATCCAAAGAGCTATGTCCATTGCTCAGCCATCTCTTTATATTGTTCCCAAGAATCCTTTTGACCCTTAACATGCTACCATAAAATAAAAACTAAACCAATTATTTTTAGATGAATGAATTTCTCTTTCATATCTTCAATCATCAATGGAACGTCCACCATGAAAGTATGCAGTTCTTGCTCAACATGGTCCCAATGAATCACATGGTCGTGATTTGACTATTACTTTCTAAACTATGACACATGAAACACATCATGCACCACAATAAATCATAGAGGGAAATTAAAATTATAATCCACATCACTAATAAACTCATTTATCTCAAAAGTCATAATATACTTCGTAGATAACTCACCATGATTCCCAATCCAACGACATCCCATACAAGGAGTGATACTAAAAAGCACGTGATCACCCTCCACAAACGACAATGATCATCGACGATGGTCTGCATACCATATTGGATGAATATGAGCCATCTCAATACTCTTCCTGATCAGCATGATATTTTTTGTAGTCTCTCATATAATCCTCGGTCTAATCATTGAATTCATCCCTATTTCCACCCAACATAGTAGAGAATAACATAGACACCCATACGAAGCCTCAAAAGGATCCATACATATCGATTCCTAATAACTATTATTATAGGATAAATCCACCAATGTCGAGTGATACTCCCAAGAACTAAAAATATCAATCACACAATCTGTTAACATATCCTCCATGGTTTTTATCATCCTCTCAGATTGACCATCCATCTGAGGATGAAATGTAATGCTCATAGTCAACTGTAGTTCAAGGGTTTACTACAAGGATTTCTAGAAATGAGATGTGAACCACAGATCTCTATCTGATACAATCAAAATCTAGAACACCATCACTCTTTACCACCTCCCAGATATAGTTTTTGGATTGATCATCCACCGTATATGATTCAGAATCAGGATGAAATGGGCTAACATTGTGAGCTGATCACCAGTTAGCCATATGACATTGTGTTTTCTGATTGTTCTCAGGATACCCATCGCAAAATATATTTTTATCTACTCTTATTTCCACACTTGTATATTTAATGACTGCAACATGCATACTATCCATTGATTCTCTACCTTGACTAGCTAGCAAGTCAAGAATCTCGAGACAATCCCGGCCACATCCTCTTTATATCATCCGATAAAAACTGCACTTTTAATACCTTATACATATTCTGAGTTCTGGGATGGATAGCCCATAAAGAATGGGGATAATCAATGAGATGTTCCTATAGACAATCTATTTGTAACACCATTTAAATATGAAAACACTAGAATAAATTTTCATTTAGTTCCTAGTTCTCAATGGTCTCCCCATGATTGAGATTCGTCCTTATCTCCATACACTCCGAATTAGGTGTATGGGCCTCTTTAACCAAATCATCCAATTTTGGAACCAACTAAATTGGAATGAAGTATTATATGTCACCCTGGTCTTCTCCTTCCAACCACAAGTCATCTATGACTAACCTCAAATGCCATTGATCTGATTTTATCTTCAACAGTTGAGTATACGATTTCCAAATTGATGCATCTACCACTAATTTTTTCTTACCCAAGGTGTACATAATGTCGAAATAATAAATTTGGAGATATTCCATCCATATCATTTTCATTAGCTTAAAATCTCTTTATGAGAAGATATTCTTCTAACTCTTGAGATAGGTAAACACTATAAATTTCTCACAATGGTGATAATGATGCCACAATTTAAAACCATGAACCAATGAATCCAACTCCAAATCATTTTTCGGGTAGCTCTTCTCATAAATCCTCAACATCAATGATCTATATTCAACAATAGGATCTACATGCATTAGACCACTCCCCATCCCAAATCATGATGCGTCAGAACACACCACAAACCCTTTCCGTAATTCTATAAATGTCATGATTGGTGCGGATGTAAGGAAACCCTTTAACTTTTAAATTCATTTATGGCACTACTCATCCCATAGAAATGAGATATTATTCTATGTAGAAGAAATAATTAATGATGGTAATCATGCAAAATCATGTTAAAAACGTCGATAATTCCCAGCTAGACCATGGATGGTCCATATCTCAAAAACATTATTTGGCAGTTTCTAGTAGATAACATCCTCTATCTTTTCCAGATCAACTAGAACACCCCTATAAAAAATAACATGTACAATGAAATGAACCTCCTATATCCAAAATCCACAAATTGAATATTTTACATACAACTGATGATCCCTTAGGATCACTAACACTATCACCATGTGTTACTCATGATCTACCCTTGTCCTCGAATACACTAGCTTATCAAGCACAAATACCACCCCAAAATAATCTAGATATCTATAAAATATCTGATTTTCACTACCATTAACATAGCTAGTGTGTTATTTAGACCTAAGGTCCTAACCACATACTCTTAGTGTCCATATCTACTTCTGAAAGATGTTATTTGAATATCCTCACTAATCCCCTCCAATTAGTGGTACCCTGACCTCAAGTCAAATTTTGAGAACCCCTAATCTCCCCTCAACTGGTCAAAAATTCATTAATGTGTGGAAGTGCATATCAGTTCTTTATCATAAGCTGATTATGTCTATGATAATCAACATAGAGTTGAAAGGTTACATCGTCCTTCTAAACAAACAAACCAGCGTTTCCCACAGAGACATGTGAGGGTAGATGAAACATATATTTTCTAACTCTTCCATCTGCAAAAATAATTCATTTAGTTCTACTAGTTCCATTTGGTAAGATTTAAGTGAGATAGGACTTGTCCTTGAAAAGAGATCAGTCGTAAACTACACTTCTCTCTTGGGTGGCAACACAAGTTTTTTTTCAGAAAATACATCCAAAAACTGATTCACAACTGCCTTAAGAACACTCAACTCAACACCTTCTACCAATGCCAACGACAAGGCCTCTAACTGATACGAGATCATGCCAACAAATCTGTTTCACTAATATTTTCACTCTTCTCCCCTCTAAAAATATTTCTAGCGCAAAAAATGTTTTTCGCCCATATTTTCACTCATATACTTTTTGAGAAATAATCAATGTTGTTTTTAATGTTTATAATATCATATATTTATTTAATTGTATAAACCAGTGTTTGAAATGCCTATAATATAGTTTTTTTCTTGTTTTTCTATTGTAAATTTTATTTCATTGGAATCCTATATTCAGACTTGTTTTGGTTGATATCTGGTGTGTTTCTAGTGTTGTGGTGTGCTATTATAACACATTGTAGTGGTGTTTTATTATGTTGTTACAACACAGTTTAGTACGTCCTGTTATCAGGGCTGAGAAAAGACACATTTATTAGTGTTGTTAAAAGCACTGATAAAATCCTACATTATCAATTCATCTATGAATGCTGATAAAATGTCCTTTATAGGATTTTTTATAAGAACATATAAAATACCATTTATCAGATCTATTATACTTCAAGATAAATAATGCTTTTATCAACACACACAAAAAATACTGATAAAATACCATTGGTGTTAACCTTTCTAATGCAATCATGAATTTTCTTGCACCGATAAAATACATTTTTAGCACTATTAAATGTTTGTTTGGTAGTTGTGTTAACAGAATTTAAGAATTGTATTTAGATTCTATTAATTAATATTTCGTCAACATATATTACTTGGATAAAAACCACATTCCTAATAAAACTATTTTAAACACATTGACCACATTTGTTCTTAAGGAAACCAAATTATTTTTATAGCTTCATCAAATAGAATTTTCCATGACCTAGATGTTTTCTTCAATATATAAATGGATTTATGAAACTTGAAAGTCTTCTTGGAGAAAATGGGAGTATTAAACCCTTCTGGTGGAATCCATTTTTCAATATTCTTGAAGGTTCCTATTATGGAAATGTGTTTGACAACCATCTTCCAACTTTTATAATCATTTTATGTTGATATGGAATGTATAATTCTGATGGATTTAATCAAGTAAAATGGTGAAAATGATTCATCCTTGGAAAATATTTCATGTTATTTAAAACCTTTATCCACAATCCTTTCTTTAATGGTATTTTCCTTACCTTCTTTACCCAGTTTTCTCTTAAATACCCATTTTCACCCTATGTGATTTACATCAAGTGGTGCAGCGACAAGAATGCAAACATGGTTCTAATATATGAAATTTTTTTCATAATTTTGGCCTTATTCCCATCTTTAATCTTTACATATCTCTAATACCTCTTTTTATGATAGAGGTTCATCATGTTCAACTAAATATGAGTCACTATATTTGGTGACTAGAAAAAAATGTCTCTCATGTTCTCTTAACTCTCTAGTAGTTCTATGCAGTTCTTATGGTTCCCGAAAAACTTATTAAATGGGGACCTATGGAAATTTTTCCAGTACCAAATATTCTGTATCTTGAGAATTAACTTCATAAAATTAAATCTGGACCCCACAATACTTTTTCAGGATTTTCATTCTCTCAAAAAATTCTGGATATCTGCAAATATTCACTTTCTTTTCTGATGGTTTTTATAGCTAGTATCCCATTTTTTTCCTTATGACACCCTATAAAGATACACATTATTCCCCAAGGTTTTAGTTTTTATCCTCATATAGCCTTAAAAAATTCCATTTAAACCCATACACATGTATGAAACAATAGAAGCTTTCTGCCACTCCATAACATGAAACGAATTTATTTTCCTTATTTTTTTTACTCAATTAAATATATATTCCACATTTGGAAATGCATCCCCCAAAATGATAATTAACGATCTGCATGACTCATCATTGAACATACTATATTTAATAGGCTATGGTTCCTCTATTCACTAACACCAATACAATATGTTGTGTAAGGTGGATTGGGTTTATATTGAATCCAAAACTCCTACAAAATATCAATAAACTCATGGTTAAGATAATCACCACCTCTATCTAATTTAATTCTCTACCTCATTCTTGAATTATTTTTATTTTTAAAAATACTTGGACATATACATCATTAATTATATATATCCATATCTACTCAAGTAATTATTAATAAATCATACATATACATTCTACTGGAAATGGTCCACAACCATTATTGTCTACAAATCCTAAAATTATTATGGACCTTTCACCCAGACCACTGAATAGAGGTTTGGTTATTTTACATTGTAAAAAGCCATAAAATTTTTCAAGTGGTTTTGTCTCTAATGATTCTAAATAACCATCTTCACATTGATTTATCAAACATATCTTTTTTACATGACCAACATGGTGATTCCATACTTGGGTGTTATATGATTCATTTGACCATTATTTGTTATTTATTTCAAGTAATTAGTTTTCATAATTTAATACATAAATAATGTTATTTAATTTCCTTATTCTATAATATATGTTGTCTTTATAATAGAAAAAAACTTTGTTCCCAAACTAGAAAATAAAACCATCTGTATGAAGGTGTAATATAGAAATTATTTTCGTTGTAATATTTGGAACATAATAACAATATCTTAAAAAATATCATTCTTATTGAAATCAAAAGGTGATTGTCACCAATGTCTAGAGAAGCTAGCCTCACACCCTTGTCAACTCCCAAAATCACCTGTAAATTATAAATATTAAAAAATATACATGGATCCTACATTTGGATATAGATGTGAGAACCATAAGTTGTATATAATTCCCAATGTGTAGATATTAAAATATTTTACATGATAAAGAATGAGCATTTTTCTCCCACTTACTTATGCTTGATGTTCTTCTAATATTTTCCTTACTTTAAAAATGAAAACAAAATGCCTAATTTTCTTTTTCCTACCTCTTGATCTTCCAATTCAAAGAACGACAGTTCCCAATAGCTTTAGACTTGTTCTGAATCTTGGTCAATTGACCATGTTCTTCTGTTTCTTATTTACTAAAAATATATGTTTTTTTCATTCCTCATGAACTTATTCACTTGGAAATTAAATGTAAGAAGTTATTAAAGACCCCTTTCATTATTTCAAAAGATTTAATTAAAAATATAATAGGTAAAGTTCTTGGGTAGTGATTAATGTATGATATCCTTACAAATATCATCCCTGAATTTAAACCCTAAGTGGTTGATCATTCAATGCAGCTAATTATCTTGATACATGAGTCCTAGTTGGGGTCAAATCTACACACATATTTGTAATTGTAGCATCATAGATCTCATATCTCTCTTTTTTCACCCTCTCATAAAAGAGTTTCTGAAGGTGACATGTAATTATATATGCATTCATGTCCTCGTGTTGCTTAAAAATTTCAATGTTCATGGTTGATATCACAAAATAATTGAAAATATATATCATGATTAAGATGTTTCTCATAGATAGATAATTCTTCCTTATTTTCCTCATTACTAGGAAAATTAGAAATCAATTATTCTTGAACAGAAAATTTCCATTCATGTATTAGTATAACGTGTTTGAACATTTTACATTCTTGAAAATTTGGTCCTTTGATACGATTATGCATCTCAATTATGTATTGTGGTGATATGTTTGAATTCATATTTATTATTGTTTCTATAAATAAGATAAGTAGATATTTAGTACTTTATCTGATAGTTGTTATATAAATACATGTTTTATCTATTAATCTCCGATTTTTTATCAGAACCCAACAACCCTCAACATTGGATTCAAAATATCATGTTTCTTGTAAATTCTTGTGGAATGGATCCATATTCCTATGATCATCACCTAACATTGGATGGTCAAAAAAGTTCATTGTATTTATGTAAACATTCTAAATGCCAAATGCATTTACACATATTTCCTTGATCTGTTGAGTAGACTACCCAATCCAAAAATCCTTAAATTGGATCTCCTCAACATTTTCCGATTAGTTAAACTAATTCAATATTTATCTGTCAACCATTTATGTGAACTAATCTATGTCCACCCTAAACATTAAGAAAATATTCCCCCATAATTGAAATCTCCCTAAATTTGGATTGTCAATGACTTGGAACTATGGATTGATTTTAACAACTGTAGTGGAATGTTATAAAAAAGTAATATATATAATTGAAGGATTTTATCATTTATACATAAATTTTATGTTATTATCCTTATTACATTATTTTTAATATTAGTTGTATTTAATAAATGGATTAAACATATATTAGCTAATATTTACGCGTATATCAATTAATTTTTGGTCTATATTACATTTTCTATAATTCTGTAATTCATGAGATTTCAAAAAAAACATTCATAGTAATATAATTTGAGAAAATTAATATAAACAAAAATTAAAAATTGGTATGATCATGATATTTTTCTTATGGTTATTTTATCTAGTGGATGATAAATTGGTCATCGACGTAGGGGAAAAACACATTGAACCAATTATGGATCATGTTGATTCTTTCCACCTATCCTCTTATATATCACTTTGGATTAGTTTCACCTCAAATTTAAACATCAACCCCTCCTCTAGCTATGGATCCTCATCCATTACATATGATTTTAAGCGCACATAGGTGTGATAACTAAAGTATTGATTAAGGGGTTCAAATAAAATAAATCATCAGTACGAAGGCCCTTACTTATTATGAGGAAAGATGACACATGATCTATCAATTTAATTTAATAATGTATTGAATGAAACTAATCACATACCAACGACTGGTCTAGGATCTTGACCATCCACATGAAAAGAAGAAGTTATAAAATTAAAAAAATTGTCATTAAATTCTAATTGAGCTTATTTAAAGTAAAATACACATCAATAAATTAATTATGTGAGTTAATTTATCAATTATTCTATCTTAATTCTCATATAAATTCGCTTAATATTCCCATCCGTCATAATTTTTTTAAAAATTTTTTTAAAAAAATTAACTATGTACAAAAAAATTACCTTACAGATGACACGATGAGTGCCCTTCCAAACTACCCAACATGTATTATAATTGTATATTATTTCCTCTTTCATGATGAAATATTCAATACATATCACTTAATTTCCTGGTGTATACAATCAACTCCATGATCACAATGTTTATATGATTTTTTTTTATTTTTACATAGCGGGTAATGATTCAATTCGTGTAATATGACTGCTACATAATTTGTGGATCTGAACATTTCTTATAAATTAATTAGACACTTATATATATATATGACCCATAATATGGAATTTCCTATCATCTTAATGACCACACGCAACCACATGATGATAATTTTTTCTCAATATAATAAAATTGTTTTTCAATTTTTGTAATTTGGTAAAATTACATGACATATACATATAAGATGAATCATGTGTAATATTCCCATCATCTATCTATGACACATGCCTATGGACTAAATGTGTAACTATTACATAGAATATTTTGGTGTAAACGGTGTGTAAATGGGATACAAGGCATGTGGTCTTTGAGTTACATAGACACTAGTCAGGTAGGCCATGTGCGAATATACACATCCCAAATGTGGCTACAGGACGGCATGCCATATATGGATGTTAAAGGATATGTACATTGACAGATCATCTACCTTGATGACTTGGTCAACACACTATGACAATTAATTTCACCAGGTTTAACAAATGCTCAAGACTTGAATTAATTTTTAATTAATTTTTGGTTCATTAAATAGTTTTACATGGTGTGTACCTCTAGATTACATGGTGTGTAAACTTTTGTTTTCCAAGAAGAGTCCTCGACACCACTGTATGAGATCTTATAATTTATTTCATTCATAAAATTAATCAATTTTAATATATTTATGAGAAATTAAAAGGAATAAAATGATATCATAATTCATATCAAAGAACATATAAAGTGGAACTAAAAACCAATAAATTTCATAAATCAGTTGAAAATGTTGAAATAATTATAAATAATTATGTGACGCCTTTGATACCACTTATAGGTTTTGGGAATGGAAGAATCATGTGATCAATCATTTAAAAATTTTCTATTTTTTATTATTAATTATTAATCTGATATTTACATCACGATGAATGACATGATCAACAAAATTTAATTAATGTATATATAAAATCGATAAATGTTGGATCAAAATTACAAAATCATCACATATTAATAATAGTTAATTTAAAAAACATAAAGAACTACCTTGCATGAAATTTTTTCTTCATTGATGGATATGATAAAAAATCTAAATTGTGTCATTGTTGGGTTGTAAGAATAAAGATAAGATTACCTTTAGCGGTGATTCACATGTTCTCCAAAAACCATCAAATGGTGTTGTAGGATTCATCTTGTTCAACAATTGTAGATCATATCACATGTGTCATTCACCATTGATCACCCTGGGAATCACATCCAAAGGATTCTCCTTGATCTATCAAGGCATGATATTGGAATGTAGAGTAAGATCACTCTCTGTTCATGGGATTTTTCTCGGAGACAGAGCTCTACAAAGTCTGAGATGATTCTCTCAGGTTCTCATTGTGCATAAAAATGATTTATCTCTCCTAAAAATAAAATAATTGGGTTTCTATACAATGATTGTTAAAAATAAATATTTGTACAAGTTCCCATTAAAATTTCTTTTATCCCGATGGAACCACATTTATATAATAATATAATTATTTTCATTTATTTACATGTTGTAAACTCTTGAATTATAATTAAATATTATTTATTAAAATAATATTCAATATATATTATTTCATATCGGACCATTAAACTTGGACATCCATTCCTCCACAATATTTATCATACCTTGAATAGAGACTATTTATTATATAAATAAATATCAATAAATTAATTTTTAATTAATAAAAGTATATTATATAAACTTAATTGAAAATAAATATGTATTAAAAGTTCCTCTTGCATAATATTCTATCAAATAAAAGGAGACGAAATATATTTGATCAAAATATAATTAATAATTAAATTCAATATATGTGAATAATATTTGTTAAACATGTTAAATATAATTAATAATATGTTATATAACTATGATTTGGGATATAGAATTTTTGTGACCCTCTACCCCTCTTTCTCAATAGCATTAGGTGAAGCCGTCTGAAGTCCAAGGTTTGTATCTAAAATTTTATTCAGGAATCCATTGAGAAATATATCAATGTCAAAATGACATAATAGATTATACTGATTCTTACTATGTAATATAATCTCTTTATCAAAATATATCTAATCAAGAAGGCTTCATGTTGGTTCCATCAACCTATATGCTCGATGTCTCTTTCATTAAAATTTAAAAAATAAAACATTCTTTTTGAACACCATGGTCATTGATTTATTTAGATTATATTATTTTCAATAATTGTCCTAAGATAATAACATTCATTAAATAATATAAGTTATAAATCATTTCATTCATTATTCATTAATCAAATATTACTCATGGTGCACCCAACATATCCTACCTCACTGCAAACATATGTTATCACGTTTTTCATCAATACCTCTAAGTATGCGACATAAAACACTAATTAATATTAATCATAATGTCTAAGGATTAATACCCATGTCCACATATAGGAACATCCAATGACACAAATAAATATGGATTTTTAACTGAGAGGTCTCGTTCTCATAATGTCCTACAATAGATATTACAAAGGTTATACACCATGAGAAGTTACCTCAAAGTCATATGAGTCACATACCAGGATAGCATAAATCATTTCAACCATTAAAATGACATCATCTATCTATAAAAAATAAATTTGAGAATATTATCATTAAACTCGTGGGTTTTCATGATATCGTGGAACTGCAATGACCTTTTCGTATGACAGCTACAGTTACAACATTATCACATACTATGTTATGTAGATGAATAATCATAATATGATAGAAAAATTATTAATATTAAAAACAATGAATAAGGGTCTTTATATGTATAGATAAATTATTTCTTTGTAATCAACTCCAAAAATTCTCGATCGATAACAAAGAGGGAATAGAAAAGGGCTTTAGAGGTGACCTCGATCGATTAACCAGAGGAATGATTAATACAATGGGAAATGTAATTTTAGGGAATGTAGTAACATTTTTTTAATAAAATATGGAAATATGATAGTGAATATAAAGAATTTTTCTACTTTTGTAAGTGAACTACATCAACAGTTGCTCATTTCATAAGTAGAATCCTTAATAGACAAATTATATAAAAACATTTCTTTATCACCCGTGGAAATGAAACAAAATAAAGGGTAGTATTTTATGTTCAGTAAGGGTAAAAATAGAGAAATATAAATATAATAATAGTATAAATGTATTATAACATGAAAATACAATATGAAAACAATATATTACATATCAAAAGTCATAATCTTGAGTTGTGTCATAAGATATTTTAGTTCATAAGACATGAATAATAATGCATTACTATAAAATGATTCATTATATCTTAATATTATCATAAGAAACATATTTTTTTTGTATACACATAAGAATATAAAATCATTTCTCTAGCAGTCAAGGCTCATTTTAAATACCATCTTAGTGTAATGGGTTCACTCTCCAAACCATCATACAGATCATGGTTTTTTCCCAAGGCTATTATATTGTAAAAATTATCTTACATTACTGGGATCACTATAAATTCTAGTATTTTTTATATCATGAGCTATCCATCATTACCTAATGCATTGCGGGGATATAAAATTTTGGTTCCACCCATTACTTAATGAAAATCATATATATGTTTTCCCTAAGATCATAATTTTTATAACATCATACCCAAAGAAAAAGAATGGGTTTTATATTAATTTTATCAAGGAATAAACTGTGTAAAACAATTTGGTTTCAAAACAATTTCTTTCATTCATAACATCATAACCCAGTTAAAATTCATGAGATTTATAGTCATTTTAACATGGAATAACCCGTGAAAAAGATACAGGTTTCATAAATATATTTTCATTATAAAAATAAGACATATAAAGAAAGTATAAGTATTATATCTTGGAATCATATCCCCATTAAATATTATAAAAAAATCAATTTATGTCATCTAATATGGAAAAATATTATAACAGGTCACATCAAATATTTCTTGGTGAAAATACCCTTTTCCATTTCAAATAACATATTTAAATTCTTAAAATGACCAAACAATTATGGAAAAAAATTTCTTTTAAAAAACCCTTGAAAACATGTAACTGAAGATTTAAATCATATAAAAGTTACTATAGTGGTAAATTTTGTTTACTCCATAAAAATTAATACAACGATTCCATTCACATTTTTGGTACAAACTCAAAATTACAACATTCAGAAAATGATAAGAATATTACATTAAAACCATTTATAAAAAAAATAAACATTATGAAAATTTAAAATAAAAAATATTTTTATAATAAGAAAAAAATTATTCAAAATATTTTTTGAAAACATGGACATGGAAGTGAAAGGATTTTTAATCAATTAGAGAAATAATGTATAGTTTCCCTTAAAAATGTTTCTTAGTATATTGTGTACTTAATGAGATAAAAATGGAAGGAATAAATACAATAATAATAAATAAATATAGGATAAAATATTTTGGGTTTTTATTTAGAGATATGTCATAATATTTCATCATGTTAAACATAATAGTAAACAATCCTATTAAATTATGATATTTTATAATCAAACCATTAAAACTTTGGTATCTTTTGAATTAGAAGCCCCATGAATGAAAGAAAATAACACGGATATATTGATCCAATAATTTACAACATTATAAACATGAAATACATTTATGTGTAGATTCTGCACCACATAATATAATGAGTGGTTTATATGGCAGGAGTACCACAAAAATAAAATTGAGTCAAAAATCTATTACCTCCAAACTTATCATTAATCAAACACGTTCAAACCACATATATAATAAATTTGGGATTATTATAAATATATTAAATAAACAAACACACAAAGATATATATATATATATATATATATATCTGTGTCTATATATATATATCATGCCATATATGATTACATATAAAAAATTTATCACCTCTTTATTAACAATTATTTATTACAATCAATGTTTTTGGTAATAACTTCATTGTTTTTTGTGTATTTTATATATCAATATTTTTAATCTTTATACTTCGATCATAGTTACATAATCTCTATTAGTTTAAAACAATATACATATAATATATTTCCATTGTATAGGCCTTTATATAAATCTATTAAATTTATAGATAAAAAAATAAATTAAACTTTTCTTGGAGATGGAAGGTCGTGCGTACGCATGAACACTGTTTTCAATTTTTCAACAGATGTATGGAAAAAAAGAAAATATTAACTCAAATATAAAAAAATAAATATTATATAATAATTATCATATAAATTCATTAAATATTCACTTATTAATATCCATGTAAAAATAAAATAAAAAACACGCCACTTCTATTAGTCAAGGTGGAAATCCACGCATACACATGAGCGACGTTATGGTTTTTCATGGGATTTTATGTTAAGAAGGTAGATGTGATATTATATTTAAATAACTATAATTATATCATAAATATAAAATATATATTTAAATGTACATTGAAACTTTTATAATATACACTTGTGAGAGGCAGTGATGGAAAACAAACGACATATATTCGTCAGGCATTGGTCTTTCATATACAATGTTAAAGGAATCATTTCGCATTTAGTATAATAGGAGAAGGATATAGGTTATTCCACTAAAATAATAAAATATAATTATATGGAAAATAGTGGGGTTATTATTTAATAATGTTTTTAAATTATTTGAAGGTTAATGAAGAAAAAATAATTTAAAAATTGTTGGTTATGAACTATGCCTTTTCATTGAACAACCTCTTTAAGTTATCATGAAAATTCATTTTAGGAGGGGTTTCCAATAAAACAAGACCTATAAAGAAGGATTAGAGGAATTATGTAAGATATTATGGTAGGTATTTTCTAAACAAAATCATCAGATCTATGAAGAAGAGATGATAGGGGGTTCTCTTTTATAATAAGGGTTGAAGACAGAGTGGGAATATTTTAAATAAAAAAGATACTCCCACATTTCACACAGACCAGAAGGCGCCAAAATGGATCATTATAAAACCATATATGTGATAAGTTAAAAATATATATATAAAATAAAAATTATCCATGTTTATAGGTCATGTTATCCCTTATATATTTTATTTTAACTCATTGGTAAACCCATTTAAACCTTAACCATGGTAATAAATATTTATAAACTTTAGTATTTATTATGAAAAACAATTAATTTGACCATATTATATAATATTATTTATTATTATTAAAATTATATAATCCATTTTGAAATTCAATTCATGGATGTGGAATAATTATATTTAAATAAAACCCATAGGTGTGATCAAATGCAGAATTACAAATATAAAGTTTTCATATGTATAAGAGTTATACTATCAAAATTGAACATGAAATTGATTTCAATGACATAAATATGATTGTTAATTATATTATTAAATTAATTTAACTTTTTAGGATATATTAAAACCTAATAAAACATGTAAATAATTTAAAAAAAAAATCATTTTCAATACAAATCATTATTTTTCACTATTTACCTAAAAACTAATCATTTCTAAAAATTATAAAAAATTTACTTGAAGATAATTTTTATATTTTGATTCAAAATATGAAGTTCATTTTATCATATAAATATTTTAAAATTTAAAATTAATTAATTTTATTATCATTTATAAAATAACAACAAAAATCACATTTGAAGGAAAATGTATTTTTGAAGCTTTTAATGACATTACTAAAGTTTAAGTACTTATTTTTCAATATATATTTTTAATGAAAAAATTATAATAAATTTTAAATATTGTTTTATTGTTATTCATTATAACATGATTAACAACTATGTTACAATTGGAATGTTTAAATAATAATATTAATAGTATAATGTTGTTCTTTGAAACTCGATGATTTGTGTAACACAAACAATCAGGGAAATTAAATCTATTTGAAAATATTTATTTTTTATAAAAAATAAGTGTGTATTTTTATACCACCCACATAAAATTAATTTCATACTCCACATTTTTTTAATTTGATAAAAATAAATGAGGATACTTCTACATTAATATATCTTCATGTTCCCACTTATAATTGTTAAGTTGTTGGTTTCAATATAAAAACATTGACCAACTGAAAGATATTGTTTAGTATAACATTCATTATATGATCCAAAATTATCATAGGTTTTTATTCATAGTAGATATCATGATATAGTTTTATGACCATTGAGGTTAGTATATGTGAAGGATTGAGAATGTACTTCATTAATATTGAAATATGAAACCCATCGTAGACTTCAGAGAGTTTTGGTCGAAGAACTAAGGGATAATCAGTCATTATAACTCGATCAAGAATCTAGAAATAGAAAATATACCTATTGATTAAATTTCCAATTATTTTGAGTACATAACCTTCTTCTATGGAGTAATTCATAGTAATTTATTTTTCAAGAACATCCAATTATAGATCCTTAAGATGACTATAATTATAAATTTCCTATCAACATTGAGATTCCTTGAATTGCTACTAAATGACTCTAACATTCTCTACAATTTCCTCAGCTAGCTCATGTACCAAAAAATTTCATTATCTAACTTAATCCCATCACATTATAATTTTATTTTTATTTCTATTGAGGGATTCATAAGGACCCGTCTGAATACTCAAGTTATAGTTATTATGGTAAGAAAACTCAACTGGATGAAGTTTTTGATCCCAAACACCATTAAAGCCCATATAATAATATCATAGTGTATTCTCTAGTGTTTTAATAGTTCAATCATATTTACCACCTATCTGAGGATGATAGGCAGTGCTAAAAGTAAACTCCAAATCTAGATCTTGTTTAAGTATTCTCTATGACATCACGAAAAACATCAGATCCCAATCTAATAAAATATAATGTTGTAAAACATAAATACTTACCCCTTCATGAATATATTTTTGGACCAGACAATCCATATAGAAATATTCTCTAATAATTATGATATTTACTAACTTTATGATGTGATTTACTACAACACACATAGAATTATTCCATTTTTTTAGTGTTTGGTGACAAAATCCATCGTGATATTTTTAAAATTCTATCCATGTATGGGTAATTGTTATCAAAAAATCTTATAATTTTCTCACAAATTCTACACCTACTGGAATACTAAAAACTGAGATACAATTTCATTAATACCTCTTTTAATTCCATCCCACCATAAACACTCTTAGAAATCTCCATATATATTTCACTTCCTTGTTGAATATATAATGATAAACTATGTGCTTCCTCTAACAATTTTGTATTCAAATTTAGTAATTACAGAAAACATACATGGTTCTTGACCTTTATCATTCCATTGCAAGAGTAATTCAAAAATATCTCTCACTATCTTCTACAAGTCTAGAAATTCCTTTTATACATCTTTAATGTTCACTAATATAGATATTTGAACACTCATTTGAGAGAGATATGATTTCTACCCTTCTATAAATATTTCATGATCCATCCTTTTCAAATCCAAAAATATTGAATATTTTGTGATCCTCATCATTGGTAATCTATCTGGATATAATCGACTCAAATCATTATCAACCTTGTTTGATTTCAAATGGTGTTAGTGTATTAATAATTCATAATCATTAATCATTTATATCCATATTCTATGGATCATATTAATCTCTTTCTATTGGAATATATCATTTACAATATTAGGAATAGTATATATATAACACCTTTATCTATAATATTAACTTATTCTAATCATTAATGAAAAAATTCCAGAGCTAACTTCAAATCATGAGTTGGGTAATTTTTCTCATGAACCATAATTTATCATGGGGCATAAGAAAAAAATATTTCATTATTCATAATAACACATCACAATACATTCTCCAATTCATCATTATATATAATAAACCTATATACAGTATAGGGTAATTTAAGCAGTTGTGCACTGACTAACCTTCTCATAAAATTTTCCTTATATTAATCTATTGAAAGGAACATGGAACCATTTCTAGTTAACATGGTGATTGGATATGAACGTCATGAGAAATTATTTAGTAAATATTGATCATAACATTCCAATCTAAGAAAACAATGATTACCAATAAGAGTGGGTTTTTTAGAAATACTTTCAATAATTTTGGTCTCTGATAGATCCACGTATATATGCTCTCTAGGGATTATATGACCAACAAATTAATCCTTTTTTTGCTAAAATTTAAACGTAAATTTTTCTTAAAAATTATCCTTCCTCAGGGACTTTATAATTATTCTAAGGTAATGTTCATTCCCTTCCATGGTCTATGAGTATATAAGAATGTCATCTTTAAAATCTAGCACAAATCTATGAAGATAACATGTGAATTTTTATGTCCAAAGTTAATAATTTTATATTTATAGTTTTGATTCCATGTATGGAATGATCTCTTTGGTATATCATTCTTCTTAATCATCAATTAATGATATCAAATATTAAGGTCAATCTAAAAATGATGTTGTGATTTGTACAATTATTCAAACAAGTCATCAATGTGTAGTAGATGATACTGTTTCTTGACTGTGATATTGTTCAATTGTTGATAAAAAATGTAGAGTTAAATAAATGCATCATTATTCATAAAAATGGTTAGGTTCACCCTATTGTGAAATACATTACAAACTGGGTCGCTTATCCTAATTCACCTTGATATGCTTCTTCAATATCCTACAACTCAATCAGGGCCATTCAATATAGTGTCTTTGAAATAGTTGAAGCACTAGGTATGAGTTTTATTTAGAAATAAAACTCTTAATTTTGTATAATAATAGTAAAATATTATAAAAATACATCATCAAACTCTCACAAAATAATAACACTACCTACTATGAGTTTCTCTCTAACCATTACTGATAAACATCCCTTTTGAATATAAATCATAACTTATACATTGGATGTGTTTTCATATGAAGTTAAAATTTATCTTCATAGTAATGAACTATCTTAGGTTGGTTTAGAATTTCAAATGTGACTTACCTTCCATTGTAATTGACATTGTATTTTTTTAGATAAATAAGATCCATGCCTATGATAATATCAATTTCTACTAGAGGAATAATAAAGAAAAATTCCGAAATTGCATTAACATAAACATCAACTGGAGGTGAATCTTAGACTTGTGACATGATCATCATAAAATTAGGGATAATCAATACTAATTCAACATTTAATCACTGAGGTGGTACGGTGAAACAATTAAAAAATTATTCAAAATAAAAAATAGTTGGTAGATCTATAGAAAAACAATATATTATCATTTATAGAGTTCATGGTAAGTGTGCCTTTAACCATTAAATTATCAGAACACTCATCATAAATAGTGATGATGTTATATTTGTCATTTTTCTCTAAGATTAATAGGGTTATAACATGATTCATCGTCATTATCCTATTTTTTTGATCACTAGTTATAATTATATCCATACTACTTACATTTGAATCATGAGAGTGTGGGTCGTGCATTTTATAGATTGTTCTCTCTATTCACATCATTTGGTAACTTTTTTCTATCACTTAATCATTTAATTTATTGATTGACTTCCTTCCCACACATAAAATATCTAATAATACCCTTGAGACCATTTAATCTATTATTTCATCCACATGTTGACCATGAAATATGTAGCATCTTCTTCTATCTATGGTTTTTAGATTTTACCTTGAGTTCCATCATTATTTTCATATCAAATTCATGATATCAATGGGTAACACTAATATCCATTTATATAATGATATAAAAATGAATGATTTATTCGTAGATACTAAAGTACCTCATGGATAATTCCTTTTAGAGACATGGTTTTATATTACTGAAGAATTGATCAACTTTTCTTTTAAGAACGATGATAATACCATAAGTGTACCTCAGAAGTATGGTAAACTTTTTCTGCACCAGCAATGATGGATATATATTCATTCTAAATTATATAAAATAATTACATCTATATATTAATTTGATAAATGTGATGTAAATATTTAATGGAAAATAATCTCTTAAATGCATCCCACCTCGTGGATTCTATTTCTTATGGTTGCACATATTCTTGATAGGAGTCCACCAGTGATCTATTTCTCTTTCGAAATGATAGATAACAAAAATTATTTTTTCTTTTTTTAAAAACTATAGAACATATAATAACTTTTCAATGAAATTATTCCATTTATTCAAAACCAATGGATCAGTGAAACCACAAAAATTGTGGATGTTTCCTTTGGAAGGAATTAACAAAACATTGTTCCCTACTTTGTTTTGATGTTTATCATTACTCATAGCATGAAAACATTTATGTTAGCATAGTAATGGGATACTATATTCCATTCCCCATTAAATTTTGTTCCCCTGGTGAAAAATCACAGCATTTTCTCACCTCATTAAACAATAACATGGTTCCTTTGGGTTCTATTCATCATCAAAAAAAATGTTGTGTGAGTAGTAATAATCCAAATGGGAAACTACAAATTCATAATACAATAATTTTTATGATGTTAAAATCATGACACCTTATTTTTAATCTATAACAACATAGCTTTAACATAGGTCATTCATGGTCATCATCTATTCAAAACCATTATGATGGTTCACAAAGAATTTGTGATTTAATATCTTCTGGGAGTGCAAAACCAAGTGTGCATCGAGGCCCATTGTTGTTAATCGTGTGATGATCAAGTAAAATCCCAAGGAACAATTTTTGGCATTATTACCTCTAGTTTAAATATGTAGATACAAATCCATATATTTTATCCTGATAGGGATGAAATTTCATAGAATCCACTTGTTGTATCTTTTAACAATATTAGATGTTATTTTCCTATACATAGACATATCCTTATGGTTCTAACTAATGTTTTCTAATTGTAGTTTAAAATTGTTAACTAAAAAATGACACTATACCAGATATAGTGACCAAATATTTTCGAAAATTAATATTACATATTAATATATAAATTTTCATTACATAACATAATGATACAAACAAGAATAATACAGTTCTAGTGCCTTTGGAAAATTAGATACCAAAAAAAATTTCCTAAGTGAATTACATAATTATCCCCAAAGTTATTCAAAAAATAACCCTTTATATACATGTAATACATAAAACCTATCTTCATAATGTGGGTAATGAAAAAAAAATAATGGGTGAGCATCGATGCTCGACAAGGATAAAAAAGGGAGATAAATAAAAATAACATGATCATAATGTTATTATAACATGAGAATAACATTTGAAAATTGTACCCTATATATAGAAGGCCTTAATATTGAGTCATGGATTGATGTTTGGTTGTTTAAAATTCATTAATCATAATGGAATCAGAGAACATGATCCATGAGGGCATATAATTTGCATATGAATTATATTTTTTCATACAAACAAATTTATAAAATCATTTCCTAATTATTCAAGGATCATTTCCAAAACAATCATAGTGGAATGATTTCAGTCCGCAAACAATCATAGTAAGAAATGGACACTCCCAAAACAATCATATAAGATAGATTCCCTTACTAAATTGGGGGCACCCCAAACAATAGTTCTATTTATCTCATGAGCTATTTATTTTTACCCAATGCATTGGTTGGATATATAATTTTGGGACCACCTATCATTTAATTTTAAAAAGACATATCTAAGCATCATAAAATATTCAACATATCATAATAGTTTAAAAGGAATTAGATTCATCATAGAATCCCACGTATTTAAAGAATAATAATATTACATATATATTAATTGTTATAAATAAGTTATTAATTTTACATTAAATGGACTCTTTGTCTGATAGAAAACTTGACACGCATTAATGGGTTTCTCCTAAATCATACATTACACCCAAAATTGAGCTATAACACAATATAATACAATTATATTGTTATTATTTTAAAAGGTAGTTATTGCCTAACCATTGTATTTTTAAGATTGGACAGAACTAACTACAATATTTTTTAAAAAAATTTAAAATATATTTTCATTTATCGAATAAATATTTAGTGAATAAAATGAGAATGAATCCAATTTTAAGAAAAAATGACTCAAATATTTTAAAAATTTCACCTTTTGATGGAAAACCTCTTTTTAAATATAGTTTTTTTAACTTTTATATGTTCTATTTGAAAAAAATAAACTTCATCATTAGAATAAGAATATCAAAATTTACTTTTGTTGAAATTTATGTATTTTTCTGATAAAATTCATATTTTAATGAATAATGAAAAATACTTCATTTTAATTCAAAACTAGCTTTTCATCTAATTAATTTATATAGTTATGTTAACCTTTAAATTGTTTATAATGTGTAAATTGAATATTTCTTTATCATTTAATCCAATTTTGGTCATTGAATGTAATTCCACATAGAAATTGGATATAAACCCATGTCAATCTTTTGATAGTTTTTACAACATAAAAACACACATTTTGGTTTTGAAAACGAAAATTAAAATTAAATTAAATACTAAAATTTATGTGTTTTGAATTTAGAAAAATTGATTCCATATTTTGTACCATAAGTTACAAATATTTAAAATATTTACATTTTATTTTATGATATTATGAATAGTAACTTTAGTAATTATTTTTTTACCCTGGTTAGAGGGTAAATTAGGAAAATAAGTGTAAAAATAATATTATAATAATATAAAACTACCCAAAAACATTTCTTAATCCACTATGATGAGATATTTTCATCCATTAGAATCCATAGGATAAACGTTTGGCATTTGGGAGCCACTTGGGTGTGAAAAATGATATTTTATAATTTTTAATTTAATGAAAAGGGAAATATATAATAAAAATGTATCATTTGATAAAATAATCTTAATATATGGTAATATAAATGATATCTATGACTATTAAAATTCATTATAAATATAAAAAATTCTCATACACAATGTCATTTTATTCATTACTTTTTTACATTAAATAAATAAATTTATTTATTACAGAATGATGATGTAGTGATTACCTTATTAATGAAATATTAAAATAAATCATATTAAATATTTTAAAATGAATGAAACATAATTTTATTTATTCCATCCATTAAATTTATGGATTATATTTACATATTCTATTTGAGTTAATTCCTTTCCTTCAAATTAATCCAGTTGTTATGACATTAACAAAAAAATCAATTTCTAAATAGTTTCAAAATTGTCACAAATGAGTTTTTAAAAGAAATTCTATATTATTATATTATATAATAGTGATAAAAATATAATATTCTTACAACTGATTTATATAATTTTAATAATGTCATTAATGATCCACTTATGGTTTTATTGTCATTTTATAGATACTATAGTATCTATATATTTTGAAAATACAAGAAGACATGGTAAGAGTTAATATTTTTAAGTAATGGTTAATGCTTAATGAAAAGGTTATTTTTGTGAAATAAACATGTCTAAAACATATTAGTTGAAAGGATTCTGACCCATAATAATCTTATCTTCTAATTATATCACTATGGATCTATTATAATTTTAAAATCATATTATAAAAAAAAAATATCCAGACTTTGCTAAAGTGTCATCATCCCTCCTATAAAAGGCCACCACCTATACCAACGTACTCACACCTATCAAGCCAATTTTCTAATTTAAATTATGATCACATAATCTCCCAAAATCCCTCACATTATTCTATAATCATTAACATGGGAAAAAAGAAATTCAAAAAATCCTTTTGGCTCCAAATTAAAAAAATTACCCGAATTAGAGGTAACATATTCTCTCAAGTTCCTTCCATTTATTTTCCTTATCCACATAATATTCTCTTCTTATTCATTGATTACATAAAAACACCAATATCCTTAATATATTATGATGTTTTTTGAGAATTATTTGAACTACACTTACACTCACATATATCTAATGGATATGAACAAATTGTTTAGGTGTACGGAGAACTACGACCTCACAAAATGATGATTCCTCAATTTTGAACTACCACATATCATGGTGGAAGTTTTGATGGAAATGTATTAATATATTATTTATATTATATTTATATTGTATCTATGCTTCTGTAATTTTATTTAAATAATCTATGATGCTTCCATAATTTTTAAATATGATAATTTCATTTGAGAAGTGTGTACTGCCACCCCCTCAAATTGATATAACTCCCTAATTCCAGACATGGAACGTATAAAGGATAGAATTAGTTAAATTATGTAACATATATAACATATATATTATACATTAATTTTAATATAACTATGTATCATTTATATTTCATTCCATTAACATGACATCGAAATGAATGTAGCGTTCGTTCATACGTATGACCTAATGTCTCAATGAACTGTGCATTTCATTCATTATATCCAAATATTATTGATATTAAAAATAAATATATATTGGACTTATGATATTTAAATAATAAATGATATTCTTGTGATGATGTAATTTGGACTACATGGACAATTTGCATCAAAATGTGTTCACTTTTTGACTCTTGTACCGAACATTTACAAAATGACCCATATAAATTTAAATAATTATATAATTTATATAAGATGATAATATGTAATATAAAATAAATAATATAAATTAAAAATTTTCTCAAGAATGTATAAATTAAACGATGTTTGTTATTCTAGAATATAAATAAAGAGTAAGATAAGTCAGACTCAAGGTAAGGGACTATGTCTCAATCTCCTTTTATTGAGGAATATTTTAATGTTATACATCAACTTCTATTATATGGTGTAAAAAAACCCCTTTGGTAATTAATTTCATTAAAATGGTTCTTTTTTATATAAATCATTATACTAAATGACAAATGGAATGTTTTTAATGTACGAGGCCATAATTACCTCTTCGCTACCTCAACCGTTATTTGATATTTATCATCCACTATAAGACTTAATTCATTTAGAAGGAAATGGAATCCCTTATTTTAATTTTTTCATGTTTTTGTATTTAAAATGGGTTTGAATGTGGTATTACAATTTCAATATCATAAAATTATTTCATGTGATTTCAAGTGATATTTTATGAGTGAAATATTGATAATTGCAATCTTTTATGTGTTATGATTATATAATGGTACTTAGACATTTGATGGGTAGTTACATGATAAACCAAATGATGGGTCATTCCATAATAAACAATTTATGTGAGGTTACATTGCAACCTCTAATAAATTGTGTATGGAAGTCAGTTGTATGTCAATTCCATTAAGTGATATTTATAGAATTCGATGTATAGATATTCCATTTACATATTTTTTTTGTCTAATGTGACCATTATATGTTATATGTTTTTTTCTGTATGATTGTAGTAATATTTTTGGTAAAATAGGGTAAGGAATGAGATGATATTAATTGATATATATTTACTACTTGTTAAAGGATAGAAGTATTACTTTATGATAATGTATTCATTGTTTTCATGTTATCCTAAGAATCACATTTTTCATTTTTTATATATCCTTTACTGATCTTGTTACGCTTATCCATAGTTTTTAAATGTTCTTAGTAGGGATTAAAGAAGAATAGTGTCAATGATGGGATCAAGGAAATGTCATGTTGTTTAAATATAGGCCGAACCATCTTTCTTTGTAAAAAATGTTTTCTTTTATGAAAAAATATTATTAGTGAGTAGAAGGGACTACTTTGTAATAATGATGTTGATATGTATGAGTTATGGACTAATTATATAATGATCTAGACCTGAAAAGATCCTTGAAGTGAATTATATTAAAATTATCGACATTACTCAAGATTATGTTACATTTATGGTCAGTTCATTATAGGTAGTATCATTGGTTGGTTTATATAACTATAGGAGTTATAATAGTGTTAATAAAAAATATATAAAAGATATTTTTATAAAGCTGAATTTGAAATTACATATCATTTTAATATATCCACATTTCTTTATCTCAGATATGTTTTCTAAGAATGGTTTTCTACAGAGGAATCATGGCATCTATGCTGGGAAGACATACAAAAGGAAATAACCTTCCAATTAATCATCCTAATATTGTCACGACCCGTCATTGGGACCCACGTGGTCACTACCCCAAGCACACCTTCCATAGGCTAGGGGCTGGCGACTAGCACCAAAGGCATAAATCTTGATAAAAATAAGGTGAAGGCATTTCCTTTATAAAGTAAAAAAACACCACAGAGTAAGTAGGCAGAAGAAAACTCTAAGTAAAACTGGGTACAATAGTATGTGTGGAAAGTAAATGGTCCAGAATATAAACCCAAACTAATAGTAAAATATAACTGAAAGAATGTACAACAACTGATAGTAAAGAAGAAACGTCAAGCCGTCTACTAGAATTCCCACCTGAATGGTTGGTACAGATAGCCTCCTTAGCTCCTTGGGTCCACCTATCCGCTCTGTGTATGTTCCACCGAGTGGTCTACCTCCAAGTACCGACTTTCTCCACAAGCCTCAACCACGTTCAGTGTTGTCCGTCATCTGTATCCAACATAATGTATTTCATGCATAGCCAGTGCAGGGGTGAGTATATGCTACTCAGTAGGGACCCTGAGACCCTTGAAGTTCTCCCAGAATCCACAAAGGATAATCCAAAATGGGAAGATACAATCAGGAAGTAACATCCAACACTACATAGGTATATTCCCATACATATACCCAAGTCATCAATTTCAGTTCAGATCCAATATCCGAGCCCATGTTCGATCACGTCCACACATGATAGTATAACCCAGTCCACACAGGAAAGCACAACACAATCCACATAGGAAAGAAATTCAATAATATTGAAGATAATGATTTAATGTCAAGACTCGAATCACATAGATATTCTTCTTTATATGGTGATAGAGATGATTAGATGTAGCAACTGATTCATCTAAGCTGCGACCCACGTAGGTACTAAACCAACTATGTTGTCGGACCCACATAGGATACAGACCAGCTACTCTACCAGACCCACGTAGGATACAAGAATAGAGTGAAACATTGTCGGACCCACATAGGATACAAGAACAGTGGTACTTCCGGACCCACATAGGATACTAGAATAGTAGTCATCGTTGTCGAACCCACAGAGGATTTCATAACAGTCATCATTGCTGCCGAACCCACATAGTATTTCAATGCAGTTGTCATCGCTATCGAACCGACATAGGATTTCAGTGTAGTCATCATCGTCGTCGCAGTCGCAGCCAGCTCTAGGGTTCCCGCACATAGAATGCTTGATTATGGGAGGGTCTGATCCATGAGCCGAGGGGGACGATACATCAACTGACATTTAGTCTGGAGTTGAGGTATCCCAACGTTCCGTCTCGACAAAAGGAACTCAACGTAACAGATGGCGCGTCAATTAGACACCCGGTCTAAGAGTTATTGGCATTTTCCTTCCAGGGGCCCTATTGATTTTTAAGTCAAAACCAACATGAACACACTGAAACTGCATCCAAACCTCTAGTGGATAAATTAAAAAGGTCTTTCTCACTAATAAAAATCCAACAAAGATGACAACACGTCAATCGGACATCCCGAGCTCAAGTTATAAGCATTTCCACTCCGAGGGCCCTGTTGGTTTCGTGCTAGAACCAACCCGGACATACCACAAGTTCTTCGAAACCTTAAGTTTAATATATAAAAATGACTGCCTCGATCTAAGGATCGCGTCGCAACTAAAGGTGTGTCGATCGGAGGTCTATAGCCCATGATACAGAAGTTTGAACAGAACTGTCTGGAAATAGGGGGTGTTGGGCCCGGAGCGACCCGGCCCAAGACCCACTGGGTCAGCCCAAACTGGTTCGACCTGAACTGGGTCCGGGTCCGACCCATTAAGGTGCGGCCCGACCCGGTGGGCGCAGCCCGGACCAGCCGGCTCGGCCGAGCTGTCGCGGAATGAGGGACGTGATTCCCCCATGTTTGAGAAACGGACCCCACAAGGGGGACCTGCAATTTTCTAGTAGAAGGTTACGGCCCACAGCTTTCTCGGAAACTGGCTGGCCAAGCTATCTGGTGTGTCACCGCGGGACCCCTACGGGACCCACCTTCCTTGCACCGGTGGCCGATGGTTCCGGCCGCTGCTCCCCGAACCACCATGACCATAGGCCATGGCCTTGTCCGACAGGTGCAACACGATGGCACCATGCCTCCTCGTCCATGGCTCGGCTCCGGATGCAGCTTCTTCGTTGTTCTCCAGTGCGGCGCGATGGCTCCGCGACTTTGTTCAGCCTCAATGGCGCGGTGCGACGGCACTGCGCATCCTTTCCCATTCCTCTTGCTTCCGCACGGTGTCATTGCACCACGTTGCCTTTGCTCATGCCGCAACAAGTACAACATCAAAGGGGGAGGAGGGTCGCCCATGTTCGTGTGGTCCGAACTCCTCCCGTTATTTCGATAACAGGTGGCCCAATATAATAGTCAATGAACAGAAAAGAAAATACGATCAAAAATTAACCCCTACCTCGATGAAGTCATCAAACAAGGTTCATCGCAAAAAAAAGACGTCGCGGTAGTTGGCGTCACAGAAGGAGGCTCTGTAAGCATCGTCGACATTTCAATACAAGGAGTCACAGTGTAGAGGATCGCCGACATCGTGGTACATGTCATCGCGTCATCGATCTCCGAGGAATTAGCGTTCTTTATCGGTGTCGGTGCGTTCTTCGCGTTCTTCAAGGAGGAATATGATGTTCGTCGTGGAACTCTCCCTCTCAACAAAACGAAGAAACAGCTAATGAAATAAGACTTTTTATTATTTAATTAACACACACAAGACAACATTCCATTTGAATATCAAAAGAATTCATTCAATTAATTGAATTAATTGAAGAGTCTTAACAGTCCTATTAATGTGAGAGTTGACATGGCATTTAATAAGGGGGTGTGGGTGTGTTACAAAATAATGGGGGTTTGAGAATGTTGAAAAGCTAGGGCTCGTGTGGAGGCCACCTCACTAAAATCCTATCAAGAGGGGTTCGGATATAGTGGGTCCCACCTAAACTTTCATAAGTAGTTTTAAACTACTTAGAACATAAAATAAAAATTTTTGCACAACTTTTTTTTTATCCATTAGTTTACCCTTTTTTTTAAATAACCACACATGAGAAAACACAACTATAGAAAAAGTTGTTCCTATGAAATTATCGGCACTACGGTTTCATTGATGCCATCAGATTTTGATTCTGAGCACCGTTTCAAATGTTAGGAAAAATCGCACGTTCGTTCACTGAACGTACACGAGCTAAACATCAGAAATTGATTCCGGGCACACTGGACCTCAGAATCAGTTGTCGTCGGAAACTGCATTCTTGTAAAATCCCGAAAAAAATTAAGAAACAAATTTTCCTTGAATTTTATGGGTCTTTACATTACTCCCACCTCAGGGCAATACATCCTTGAAAAGATACATCATAAACTAGAGGAACCAATGTGGGCACTATGCACGCATCTAAGCCTCCCACTCCCAAGTGCTCTCCTGGAGGTTACCGTGCTTCTATCTGATGTGCACTAATGGAATCTACTGCACACGTAGGACACGCTCCTGTCGATCCTCGTTCAATACTGGGTCCTCCGCAAAAGTTTCCCCATCATCAATTTCCAGCTCCCCGTGGTCGATGATATGTGTCGGGTCGTGCACATATCTCCTCAGGTGAGATACATGGAAGACGTCGTGCACCCGGTGAAACTGAGGTGGTAGAGCCAGGTGATAAGCCACCTCACCTATCCTACTGTGTACTTGAGAAGGTCCGATAAAGAATGGATACAACTTCCCGCCTCATCCAAATCTCTGTAATCCACATCGACGTGAGACCCACAAGAAACATGGTTGCCATCCTCAAACTCTAGCGGTTTCTACCTCATGTCAGCATAAGAATTCATCCAGCTCAGAGTTGTCCTCATCCACTCCTGGATGACCTGGACCTTCTCTGTCATGGCCTGGACCATCTCCGGTCCCACAAGTGCTGACTCCCCAGGGTCTGTCCAGCATAGAGGTGATTTGTAAGGTTTGTCATACAATGGCTCGTATGGTGCCACCCCGATGGTGGAGTGGTAGTTGTTGTTGTACGCAAACTCCACCAAGGGCATTTGGTCCTCCCAACTGTGACCAAAGTCGAGGACACATGCACGGAGCATGTCCTCGAGATTTTTAATGGTCCTCTCAGTCTGAACATCTATCTAAGGGTGAAAGGTGGTGCTCAGACATAGATGCGTCCCAAATGCCTCCTCCAACCCCTTCCAAAGCCGGGAAGTAATGCGGGCATCTCGATTGGAGACGATAGATGATGGCACACCATGAATCCGTACAATCTCTCGAATGTAGAGACATCTCATTATCTCTATTGAGCCCTGCTCTCTAATGGGTAAGAAGTGGGCTGAGTTGGTGATTCGGTCAACAATCACCCAAATGGTGTCCTGACATCTGGAAGTACGTGGATGTCCAGTCAAGAAATCCATAGATATCTCATCCCACTTCCACTCTAGGACCTCCAATGGCTTTACCAAGCATGCTGGTACCTGGTGCTCCGCCTTCACCTGCTGGAAGGTGAGGCATCGAGAAACAAGCTCTGCTACAACCTTCTTCACACCCGGCCACCAGTGTTGTCCTCTGAGATCCTGGTACATCTTCGCCACACCTGGATGTACCGCTAAAGGGGAAGTGTGAAACTCCCTCAGCACCACCTCCCGTAAAGCAGCTGGAACCATGGTACATCTTTTAAAAAGGACATCATGCTCTCCTCCTATAGAGAATCCCTTAGGTGCATGTCCTGGGGATATCTGTACATGTCGTGTCTCATAGTCAATGTCTCCACACTTTGCCTCTATGAACCACTGAAGTAGTGGAGGAGTGATTGTGAGTGACTAATGAAAGGCTGCTCCATCTCTATCCACGAAGGATATATGTAAAGCGGCTAGCTGCTCCGTCGCCTCTCCACGTAGCTGAATGCTCATCCTCCTACTGAGAGCATCGGCTACTATGTTCCCCTTTCCAGGATTATAGACTGTCTCAAATTCATAGTCCTGGAGGATCTTGAGCCATCGTCGCTATCTCTGGTTCAGGTCCTTCTTTAAGAAGATGTACTTGAGACTCTTGTGGTCAGAATAAACCGTAAAGTGCACGCCCATCGGATAGTGTCGCCACATCTTCAGAGAGAACACCATTGTTGCTAAATCCAGGTCATGGGTACCGTAGTTCTGCTCATGCTGCCTCATCTTTCGTGATCCATAGGCGATCACTGCTAGCTCCTGCATCAGGACACATCTGATCCTTATCCCTGATGCATCGCAGTAGACTACGTACCCTACTCCCTCCTCCAGTAGCCTAAGACAGTTGTACTAGCCAACCTCTGTATCAGCTCCTAGAAGCTCTGCTGACATCTATCTGACCACAAGAAGGGTTTCACCTTCTTCGTCAAAGCTGAAAGTGGTGCCACAACTTTGGAAAAGTCAGGCACAAATCTCTGGTAGTACCTAGCTAGTCCCAAGAAACTCCGCACCTCCGTCACGCTCTAGGGTGGCTCCCAAGCTAGCACCGCCTCGATCTTCGCAGGATCCACCAAAACTCCTGCCTCATAAATGAAATATCCCAAGAAGTGTACCTCACGTAACCAGAAATGACACTTCAGATCTTACCATAAAGATGGTGACCTCGGAGTGTGTCTAGTACAACTCGCAAGTGGCAGGCGTTCTCCTCCTCAACGGTCGAGTATATCAAAATTTCATTGATGAAGACCATGAAAAATCTATCGAGGTATGGTTGAATGATCCGATTAATGAGACCCATGCACAACATTGGAGCATTGGTTACGCTGAATGGCATAACCAAGAACTCATAGTGGCCAAACCGACTTCTAAAGGCCGCCTTCTGCACGTCCTCATCCCGAACTCTGAGCTGAAGATAGCATAAACTGAGGTCTAACTTCGAGAACCATCGTACTCCCTTGAGCTGATCAAAGTTTTCATTAATCCTATGTAGTGGATAATTGTTCCTCACGGTCACTTGGTTCAGGAAACGTTAGTCAACACACAGTCGCAAGCTCCCGTCCGCCTTCTTGTCAAACAAAATCAGGGAAGCCCAGGGTGAAACAATTGGTCGAATGAATCCCTTTCCCTGAAAGTCCTCCAACTGTACCTGTAGCTCTCGAAGTAAAGTGGGGGCCATCTGATATGCTGGAGTGGATCTCAGGGCTGTCCCGGGCTACTGGTCAACATAAAAGTATACCTCTCAGCGAGGAGGTAGTCATGGAACCTCATCAGGGAAAACGTTCACATTCTAATACACCACTTCAGGAAAACTAGGACTCCACATGTCAACTTCTCCTAGGATTAGGCTGGCCAACTGATGAGTGATCTGTTGTCCTCTCCTCTATGTGAGTCCATCATGTACTGCAAAGGCTCCCTTCTTGCCGGTGAAGGTAAACTTTCTCCCATCCATGTGAACACACCTCACCTTGTGCCTAATACTTCCGATCTGAGCATGGACTGTAGATAACCAATCCATGCCCAAGATGACATCGTAAGGCCTCAACGCTGCTACAAGAAGATCTTATCCGAAGATCTCACCTCCTAGAGTAAGCTCACTCTGTCGGCACCAGTGCCTAATCGTTGAGTTTTCTCCTGTATGAGTCTTTAGCCGTAAGGATCGAGCCAACGGCTCTGTCGGAATCTCTGAGCTCCGAACAAAGGCAGTGGAAATGAAAGAATGACTCACTTTTTTGTCTATAAGAACTGCAACAAGGGTGGAGTAGACAGAGATAGTACCTCGAATCATCTCTGGCGCACCATGGTCGTAGGCCTCTGCTACCTAAAGTTGAGAATGTCTCTATCCACAAACTCCTAGTGGTTGGGGTGGACCACCTGGTGGTGGTGGTGGTAAAGCCTCAAAGTGTCTCCCACCAGCCACTGCTCGGCCAGATCCTCTGCCTCATCTTCCTGCTCTCTGTGGACCACCACAGTCAACCCTCTGCCTCTAACTGGGTGGCCCCTCAACCGTCTGATGCTCCTCTGCATGGCGAGTGGGGCAGTCATGAGCCATGTGACCCTACTCGCCGCATGAGTAGCAATTTCTACACCTTGGAAGGTTAGCCCTGTGCCGGGTTCCCCACACCTCTGAGCCAATGTCCAGAGGTCATCCACTGGATGGTGTAGTCTTCCTGGACCCCTGTGAGGTCCGTCGACTACCCACTGTAGACGTCTCTGCTACGTGCCGCCCTGAGGTAGGTCTCACTGCTTGTGTATGCTCAGCAAGAAATCTCTCTATGAAAGGGGCTCGCTCCAGTACTCCTACCTGCTTGTAATACTGAGGGAGATCATCGATGACCTGATCTCATGCCTCGGTCCCTACTTGAAGGTCCAGGCCCAGAAGAACGGGTCCCGTACAATATCCGTCTAATAGAACGAGAGATCGGTAAATCTCACCGAGTGCAGGGTGACCGTCATGCTACCCTGCCACAACTGTAGTAGCTCCTGGATGAGCACCAAACGGAGGATGGCTGGGACTAACTCCTAGAGAAAGAGGCTCTCAATGTACATCCATAGGATATATACCTCATCGTGCACCTGGAGGATCAATCTCCACTGTCTGCCTACTGCTGCATGTCGAAGGCTCGCTGCGAGGATCACCATGAGGTCATCTGGTGTCCCTAGTAGCCTGAAAACATGAACTACACCATCCATCCAATTCTCTGATGCATGAGGGTCTGTCTCGCCGCAGAACCTGGGTGGTCTCTGACGCTGAAACATGTGCAGTGCACTAAGGTGACATGCACTCTAAGCGGCTGGAGTTGTGTGGCATTAGTGGCTCAGCGGGTAGAGGTACCGCCAGTGGCTCCACTGTAAGAGGGCCCTGCACCGAGGCCTCGTCGCTCGGTGGGCTGTCATCTCGCTCAATTCTTGGAACTCTAGCTGGTTGTTGTCGTGGGGCCACACGGAAAAGGATACAGGTGCACCACGGTCAAAATAGTATACCTGGTGAGCTTACATAAAGTAATCACACAGATAAATTTTGAAACACACATGCAACCAATTATTTCGTACATTGAGTCGGAAATCAAAAGTCAGGGTCCTGGTGTACAGATACGTCGGCCGCCGCACCAACACTAGACTCCCTGGACTGATAACCACACTCAATACACTTAACATTATTGCTTCACATAGCAGAATGATCCGAGTCCTGAGTTCTGTGGTAGAACAGAACATCCCTCTGATACCAATTTGTCATGACCCGCCCTTAGGACCCGTGTCGTGACTAACCCAAGTCCGCCTTCCATAGGATATGGGCTGGAGACTATCACAAAAGGTGTAAATCCTGATAAAATTTGGTGAAGGCATTTTATTTCTAATGTAAACAAACACCACGAAGTAAGCAAGAAAAAAGTAAACCCTAAGTAAAGTTGGGTACAATAGTAAGTGCGGAAAGTAAATGGGCTAGAATACAAACCCAAACTGAAAGTAAAGTACAACAACTGAATGTAAAGAAGAAATGTCAAGCCGTCCACTGGAAGTCCCACCTGACGGGTGGGTACAGATAGCCTCCTCAGCTCCTCGGGTCCAGCCGTCCGCTCCGTGTACGTCCCGCCCAATGGTCCACCTCCAGGTACTGACATGCTCCACAAGCCACAACCACGTTCAGCGTTGTCCATCGTCTGCATCCATCACAATGTAGTGTGGGCATAGCCCGTGCAGGGGTGAGTATATGCTACTCAGTAGGGTCCCCAAGACCCCCAAAGGTCTCTCAGATTCCACAATGGATAATCCACGAAGGGAATATACAATCACGAAGTAACATCCAACACTACTAATGAATATTCCCATACATATACCTAAGTCATCAATTTCAGTTCGACTCCAACATCCAAGACCAAGATCAATCACTTCCACACTAGATAGTAAATATAAATCCACACAGGAAAGCAAAACAAAATCCACATAGGAAAGAAAGTCTATCATATCAAATATAATGATTGAAAGTCAAGACTCAGCTCACACAGTTATACTTATTCATAAGGTGATAGAGATGATCAGATATAACCACTGATTCATCTAAGGTGGGACCCATGTAGGATACTAAACCAGCTAAGATGTTGGACCCACATAGGATAAAGACTAGCTACTCTACCAGACCAACGTAGGATACAAGAACAGAGTCAAACACTACCAGACCCACATAGGATACAAGAACAGTGGTACTGTCAGAACCACATAGGATACAAGAATAGTAGTTGTCACCGTCGATCCCATGGAGGATTTCAGTACGATATTCATCGGTGCTGAACCCACTGAGGATTTCAGTGCAGTTGTCGTCACTGCCAAACCCATGGAGGATTTCAGTGTAGTCGTCATTGTCGTCACAGTCGCAGCCCGCTCTAGGATTCCCGCACACAACATGCATGATTCCGGGAGGGTCGTTGCAATGAGCCAAGGGGGTCGATACATCAACTGAAGCATTTTATGGAGTTGATGTATCTTAAAGATCTGTCTCAACAAAAGGAAATCAACGTGACAGACGATGCATCAATCAGACGCCCGGTCTGAGAGTTATTGGCTTTTTCCCTTCAAGGGGCCCAGTTGATTTTTAACACAAAACCAACCCGACCGCAATCCAACTGCATCCAAACATCGAGAAGAGTAATCCGAAAAGTGTTTCTCACTAATTGGAATCCAACAAAGTCGATGAAACGACAATCGGACGTCCAGAGCTAATGTTATAAGCGTTTCCACTCTGAGGGCCTGGTTGGTTTCGTGCTCGAACCAAACTGGATGTACCCCATGATATCCTAAACCATAAGTGTAATATACCAAAACGACCATATCGATAATGGGATCGCGTCGCAATAGACGGTGCGTCGATTGGGGGCCCTTAGGCCAAGCTATGGGCGCTTTAATGGAACTTCACGGAAATAGGGGGTTTTGGGCCCGGACCGACCCGGCCCAAGACACCATGGGCGGCCCGAACTGGGTCGACACGAACCATGTCTGGGTCCGGCACATTAGAGTGCAGCCCGGCCCAGTGGGCATGGCTCGGCACACCCGGGGGTGCCCGGCCCGGCCTGCGCGGCCCGACCCAGCTTGGTCGGCCGGTTGGCCTGGCGTGGGCGCAGCCCGCGTGGCAAGACAGCTCGGCTCGGCAGATCTGTTGCGGAAGGGGGGGGGGCTCTGCCCCCCTGATTGAGAAACTGAGCCCTATGAGGGGGGCCCGCCATTTTCCAGCTGGGTGTTATGACCCCCGACTTTCTCGGAAACCATCCGGACAAGCCGGACGGTGTGTCCCCGTGGGACCCCCCGTGGGTCCCGCCTTCCTTGCACTAGCTGCCGGCGGTTCCGACCACCGCTTCCCACACCACTGCAGCCATATGCTCTGGCCTTGTCCAACCGGCATGGCATGATGGCGCCACGCCCCTCCGCCACGGCCCCGCTCCGGCCGCGACTTATTCATTGTTCTCCGGCGCGGCGATAGGGCTCCGCGGCTTCGTTCGGCCTCAACGTCGCGGCGCGACGGCGCCGCGCATCATCACCCATTCCTCTAGCATCCCCGCAGTGTCATTGCACTGTGCTACCTTTTCTCATTCTGTAACATGTACAACATCAAAGGAAGATGCGGGACGACTATGTACGCGTGGTCTGACCTCTTCCCGTTATTACGATAATAGGTGGCCCAATATAAAAGCTGGTGAATGGAAAAGAAAACACGAGAAAAAATTAACCCCTACCTTAATGAAGTCGTCGAACAAGGTTCGTCGCCGAAAAAAGACATCGCAGAAGTCAGCGTCATGGAAGGAGGCTCCGTATGCATCGTCGCCATCATGGTACACGGTGTTGCGGTGAAGAGGATCGTCAGCGTCACGGTACACGACATCGCATTATCGATCTATGAGGATTTAGTGTTCTTCATTGGTGTTGGTGCGTTATTCGCGTTCTTCAAGGAGGAAGATTAAGTTCTTCGTGGAACTCTCCCTCTCAACACAACAAAGAAACCCCTAATGAAATAAGACATTGTCTTATTTAATTAACACACACAATCCAACATTCCATTTGAAATTAAAAATAATTCATTCAATTAGTTGAATTAATTGAAGAGTCTTAATAGTTCAATTAATGTGAGAGTTGACATGGCATTTAATAAGGGGGTGGGAGTGTGTTACGTAATAATGGGGGTTTGAGGAAGTTGAAATGGTGGGGCTCGTGTGGGGCCCACCACACTAATATCCTATCAAGAGGGGTTAGGATATTGTGGGTCGCACCTCAACTTCCATAAGTTGGTTTAAACTAATTAGAACTTAAAATAAAAATTGTTTCACAACTTTTATTTTATTCATCAGTTAACCTTATTTTTTAAATAAGCACACCCAATCAAACGCAACTCCAGAAAATGGTGTTCCTAAGAAATTACCGGTGTTGCAGTTTCATTGGTGTCCATGGATGTCGATTTCGTGCACCATTTCAAAAGATTGGAAAACCCGCTCGTTCATTCACTGAACATACCCGAGAAAAACATTGGAAATTGATTCCGGGCACACCGGGCCTCGGAATCTGGTACCGTCAAGAAACCGTGTTCATGTAAAATCCAAAAGAAAATTAAGAAAAAAATGTCCCTTGATTTTTATGGGTCTTTACAAAGATGGTCAGAATTAGATCTGAATAGTTTGTCAGAGTGATGGATTATTTGACTTTGGTAATAAATGGTGGTGGTTTCAATACATGAGATCAACCATACCAACAACAAAAGAATATCTCTATCTTAGATAATTTCATGAGGCAACATCCCCCATCATTAAGAGGATCATATAACACTATGTAATGTGATGGTTGGATTATAGAACTGGAAACGAATTTTGATGAAAAGGGTTATTCAAAAAATCAAAAGGATACTCTTTGTGTATATTATTTTGAAGGTTAATTTGGTTATTGGTGGTCAATGATTATAAATATTAGAGGAAGTGAATAGATTGATACCATGGAATGGGATGAATTTAAAATATATCCCTTGAAAGAAATGTTTGGAGGCCATTCGATATAGGATTTTAAACTAAGTCTTGCAATTGATACAAAATGAGGCTGATTGTTTGGTAGGATATAAAGAAAATTTAACACATTTGTCAAGGTATGTCCCATATTTTTTCAGGGTTATTGATAACGAGATAAAATGTCTTTACTCAATATTGAAGAAGAAATATCGAAGGGCATTAGATTCTGGTGAGTTCAAAATCGATAATAAACATTTATGATTTTATAAGAATGTAGAAATGGGGTTTTTTAATGATCATTAGTTTCTAGGAGATAGAAAAAAGAAGATATTCAGTTGGAAGTCAGTGGGTAATAATTCATCAAATAAGCATGTCAGTATGAAAACCAAATTTCTAACTTGTTAAAATTGTGGTAAAAATAATCATGTAGAATGAATCTTAATGTCTGATAAGTTATTCAAATGGGGTAGGACTGGTCATATTTTCCATAATAGTAAGGAATATGATCATGCATGAAATGAAAAACCAATGGTATGGTGTTTTAGTTTTAATGAGATTCTACATTATGCCAATGTGTGTCCAAAGTTGATTACCCTGGGTGGATACTAGAAAGATCGAAAGTAGAAGGGAATGGAAAAATTATTTTCTACTACTATAGTTGGTGTGGGGCCAACAAATAAATTGGTTACCATTATGTTACATATTTTTTTCAAAATATTCCAAAACTCTATTTGAGTCTAAATCTTCAGATTCCTACATTTCATAGATATTTTCATGTTAATTGGAAAAAGTACCTCATGAATTCTATATAAATATTTTGGTAAAGTAAACTAGGTGGAAGTATTAAATCAAACAATATTTATAGTATCCTTCAAATGATCAATATGGGATAGTCTATCCTAGATATTTTTTTAATATTTTCATTATGGGATTTCATATCATTATGGACATTGATTGGATTTCATTTTATCATGTTAAAATAGATTGTGAATCTAAAAAATTTTTATTCAATGATATCATACCTTTGATAACATACCATGAAACTATAATATTGAATAATGGTGGATGTTAATGTTATCTATCTCATGTTGTTGAAAAGAAAGAAATTGTTTTGATTAGTTACATTCCAGTACTGAATAAATTCATAGATGTTTTTCCTAATGAATTGCATGGAATTTTTCTCAATTGAGTGGTTGAATTTACTATTGATTTACTACCTAGTGTAAATACTATTTCTAAAACCCCTTATTGAATTTATCAAGTAGAACTTGTTGAATTTAAAAAATAGTTCCAAAAATTGGTTTATAAAGTTTTAATTTGACCTAAGACTTCATCAAGTGATGCTCAAGTATTATTTGTGAAAAATAAACATGGTTCTTTGAGACATCGCATTGATTATTTAATCTTGAATGAAATCACTATTAACAACATGTATTTTTTGCCTCATATCGATGAGTTTCTTAATATCTCCATGGAGATCCGTATTTTTCTAAAGACTGATTTGAGGTATAGGTATCATTAGCTGATGGTCAAGGAGGGTAACGTTTCAAAGACATCATCATGGATTATATATGGGAATTATGTAAGTTTAATTATTCCTTTTGGGTTATCTATTTCACCTTATATAATTACGTTTCTCATGAATGGGGTCTTTCATCAGGTTTTGGATCAGTTTTTAGGTCTATTTAAAGATGAAATTTTGGTATATTCTAAAAGTTGGGAATAACATGAATGTCCCTTAATAATTGTTTTGAAAACATTACATGAAAAGAAACTATATTCAATGTTTAGTAAGAGCAATTCACAGTTACAAAAAATTTCATTCGATGGTCACTTGATTTCCAAAATATGGAAGACCAATCAACCTTTCTAAATAATGTTGATGAAGAGTGTCCAAGACAACCCAATATGATAGATATTCATAGTGTTCTTATTTTAGCGGGTTATTAATAAAGGTTTTTTGAAAACATTTCATGGTTATCTATCCTAGTAACTAAGAAAACACTTAAGGTAGTTAAGTTTATTTGGGAAAAATAATGTGATGACTTTTTTCATGATTTGAAATGAATATTTGTAAATTCTCTAGTTTTGGGAATGTCTTCCAGGAATGGTGAATTTGTTATCTACAATGATGCATCCTTGAAAGTACATGGTTGTTTCCTAAAAAACAATTTTTAGGTAATTTCTTATGCTTAATGTCTGTTGAAACCTCGTGACATAAATTACCCAACACATTATTTGGAATTAGCTTTTATTTTTTATTCATTAAAAATATGGGGGAATCATTTGTATGGATTAAAATGTAAAATTTATACTAATCACAAAAGTTTGAAGTATATCATCACTCAGAATGAATTAAAAATGAGACCAATGATATGGATAGAATTAATCATGGTTTGTGATTTCAAGACTCATTACCATCATGGAATGGTAAATAAGGTGTTTAACACTTTGAGTCGAAATATTAATTATTCATTAACCATGCTACATTATGAAAGAGATACATTGGCCTCAAATTTGATGATTTTTGGATTGAAATTTGTTCTTATTGGGAATTACATTGTTTTTTTTGGTTGTAGTGAAATTATCCCTATCTTATATAATTATTTAATAATATAAATAAGACAGTGAGCTGCAGAAAATGGTAGATTTGGTTGAAATTCAAATGTTACCTGAATTTAACATTGAATGTGATTGGGTTTTGAGGTTTGGAAAGAAATTATGTGTACATTGTGATTCACATTTGATGAAATATTTGTTATGTGATGCTCATTATTCTCCCTTTTCAGTTAATCCTAGATGTACTAAGATATATAAGTACCTTTGAATTATTTCTGGTGGGGGGAATAAAAATAGATATTGCTGACTTTATAGTGATGTTTTTAACATGTCAACAGGCAAAAGTAGAATGATAGTTACAGAAATTGATGATTCATCCTTTTCAAGTGCTGGAGTGGAAATGGGAAAAAATATACATTTATTTCATATATGTATTACCAAAAACTTCTCGAGGTAAAAATAAAATTTGGGTTATATTTGATCGATTGACTATATCAGCTTATTCTCTTCGTATCCAAGATACATTGTCTCTAGATCAACATTCTCAGTGGTATATTAAATTGATAGTCAGGTTACGTAGAGTTCATCCCATTATTTCCTCTAATTGTGATACTTGATTCACTTCTTAGTTTTTGAAAGGCCATTAGAATTCATTGGGAACTGAATTAAATTTCATTACTTATATTCCTTGTCAATCAGATGGGTAGTTAGAATGAACAGTTCAGACCATGAAGTATATGATTTATTCTGGTTCAATAGATTACAAGGGAATTTGTGATCAAAAAATTTATTTGGTCATGTTTTCTTATAATAATAGTTTTCAATATAGTACACATATTGAACCATTTAAAGCATTATATGTAAACAAGTGTCGATGTCTAGATTTTTTTGGATAAAATAGGATAAAAGAAGTTGATGGGATCATAGTTTTTATAAGAGATGGCCAAAAAAGATCAATTGATTCAATCGCAAGTGATTAAATCATAGAACATGCATAAAATTTATGCAGATAACCAGAGGAAGGATCTTTCTTTTGAGGTAGGTGATCTTGTCTCTCTCAAATTTCTCCATGAAATGTGTGATACGTTTTGGTAGGAAGGGAAAGGTGAGTCTTTCCATCATTGAATCCTATTAAATCCTATAGAAAGTTAAATTAGTTGCCTATAGGGTGGGTTTAGCTCTAATTTTATCCCAATTAAATAATTTTTTTCATATTTCAATGTTGATATTGTATATGCCAGATCCATTTCTAGATTTGAGTCTATAGGTATTCCACCTTATAGAATCATTTTATTATAAGGAACAACCAATATAGATTCTTGACCGTAGAATGAATGTGTTAAGGAATAATGTGATTATTCTAGAAAAGGACTTATGAAAAAACCATATGTTTGAAGAGGTAATGTGGGAATCTAAATATTCTATGAGGGATAAATACTCCCACATATTTGAAACATAACTAAAATTTTCGGGACACAATTTCCAAAAGTGGGGAATGATATAACATCCTAGGTATTTATAAAATAATACATTTCTATATCTATTAATATTTATGAATGTGATATTAATTTTAGGTTAAAGAGAAAATTTTTCTTATATAGTACATGACACAAAACAATGGTTTTCTATGAAATCTTATATTACCCAATACATTGGGTTATAACATAAAATAATTCAATAATATTATTAATATTTTAAATGGTAGTTAATTCATATACATTGTATTAGTATTAATGACTAGAACTAATGAAAATATTATTACACATGTTTTTAAAATGTAATTACATTTATCTAGTATGTTTTAGAGGATTAAAATGAGAATGAATACAATTTTAAGCATAAAATACTCTAATATATTTTAATCCACGACATTTGATGTAGAACCCTTTTTAAATATAGTTTTTGCCAATTTTATAGATTATATTTGAAAAAAATAAATTTTTTTTAGAATAGGAACATCAAAATTTACTTTGTTTGAAATATTTGTATATTTCTAATGAAATATATTTTTTAATTAATAGTGAACAACATTGCATTTTAAATCCAAACTGCCTATTAGTATAATTTAGTTATATATTTATGTTTCCAATTGTAATTCTATATATAGTGTAATTATATTGTGTTTTATCATTTTATTAAAATTTGGTCATTGTAAGTAATTTTTCATTGAAATTGGACATAAAAATGTCAATTTTTTGGTAGTTTTTAATTCTTAAAAACATGCATTCTGGTTTTGACAACCGAATTTAATTTTAAATTAATTATTATAATTTCTCAATTTAGAATTTGGAATAATGGATTCAATATTTTTAATCAGAATATCAAAATTTTTTAAATAGTTTTATTTTATTTTTGGACGTTATGAATAGTAACAAGAGTAATTAGTTTTATTTAACATGTTAGAGGGTAAATATGGTAAATAAGGGTTAAAAAATAATATTATAATAAAATAAAATGGCCATAAGACATGTCCTGATAATGTTTGATTAGATATGTAAGATCATGAGAATCCTTATGCCGATCATGTGTATTTTGGGATCCACATGGGTGTGAAAATGGAATTTTATAATTTTGAATTTAAAGAAAAGGGAAATATAACATAAACATTTATATTTAAATAAAACGATTTTAATATAGGGTTATATGAATAATATATATAAATATAAATGGTAATTATAAATCTAAAAATATTCCATGCATCATGTTATTATATTTATAATTTTAAGACTTTAAAAAAATCTACTTATTTATGACCCAATGATGATGTAGTGAATACCTTATTAATGAAATATTTAAATAAATGATATTATAAATATTGAAATAATTTTTTTTTTAAAAATTTTATGAGACACTCGAATTTATAGATTATATTTTCATATTATATTTGATTTAATTCCTCTGTTTTTAAGGAATAAAATTTTTATGACTTTAAAAAAACATTAATTTCAAAATATAGCCAAAATTGACATAATTGTTTTTTTAAAATAAATATTATATTAAATGATATATTTGTTGAAAAAATAAAAGAGTTTTCTAACTAAATTATATAATGTTAAATATTACATTAATGTTCCACTTATAATTCTATTGGAATTTGATAGTAACTAGAGTAACTATATATTATGGAAATTCATAAATACATGGTAATAGTTAATGTTTGTAACTAAGGGTTAATGCTTAATGATAATGTTAATTTTGTGAATTATACATGTCTAAAACCTATTGGTTGAGATGATATCAACCTATATTAATCTTATACTCTAATAATATAACATAGAAACAATTTAAATTCAGATATAATATTATAATAAATTAATATTTCAAGACTTTTTTAATGATACCCTCCTCCCTCTTATAAAAGGGCACAACCTATAGGAACTTACTCACACCTCTCTAACCCATGGGATCATCCAAATTTGGCTAAAAATATCCCAAAATTCATATTTGTTTCATTTAATCCTTACCATGGGCTTAAAGTATTCTCAAAAAACCTTTTGGATCAAATCAAAAGACGTAACACCCCAAGCTTCCACGGTACGTTTCTCTTTGAATAATGTGATAACGTGTGTTATACGCAACACCGAGTTCTAACACACCATAACCAATCAAACTAGCCGTTATGAATAGTAATACCTACTTTTTGAAATTATATATATTTTATATTTCAAAATAGACTTAATTTTTGGATTTGTAATATCTAATTTAGCCTAAGGTGAGATTTTGGTACTTTTCGGATAACTTTAATATTTGGATGAATAGTGAAAATTACTAGATTTTAATTAAAAACAATCTTTTTAATCAAAATAATTAATAGTGATAAATTATGAATTTGAGAGGTTTTAAAGTATATTTATAATATAATTTTACCATTTAATATAATTTTGTTCATTGAACATAATTTTACAATTAAACCGGACATAAACAAGTGACAATCTTTTGATAGTTATTGTCTCTTAAAAACACGCCTTTTGTTTTAACAAAGGGAATTAATTTTAAATTAATTTCTGCCACTTATGTGGTTTGAATTTCGAAAAATGGATTCCATATATGGAATCAGGATGTTCAAATTGTGTAAATAGGTAACTTTTATTTTTAGACATTTTGAATAATTACTGCGGTAAATATTTTATTTACCATGGTTAAGGGTAAATCCGGTAAATAAGGGTTAAAAAATAATATTATAATAATTATAAATTACCCTAAAACGTGTCCTAACATTATTGGTTGATACATGTTAGACCATAGGAATATTTGGGTCGATTTTGGGACCCCATGGAGCCACTTGTAGGTGATAGGGACACATAATTTTAATTAAGTTAAAATGAATACAAAAATGACACAAGCATATATCTTGTAGCAAAAAATTTTTTACATAGGGTTATATATGTTGGATTTTTGCCTATAAATATTCATTAGAAATATAAATAGATTTCATACATAATTATATTTTATTTATAATTTTTAGACTTTAAATAATTTAATTTATTTATGACACAATGATGATGCAGTAATTACAATAATAGTGAAAAATTAAAATAATTGATATTATAAATACACAAATAAATATAATTTGAGACTTTTTATGAATAACACTAAATTTATAAGTTAATATGACATGTTAGGAATTATTTAATTAAAAAAATTCGAAGTAATCATTCTCTTATGAGTTTTACAAAAATCAACTATTGAATATTGTCAAAATTGACATAAAAGAGTTTTTAAAACAAATATTATATTATTGATTGATGTTAAATTCCTAAAAATCTAAGGTTTGGCCAAGAGACTTATATCATGATAGTTGTATCATTAATGGACCACTTTGGGCTCGCTTGGATGTATATAGTATGTTTATTAACCATATTATATAAAAATACAAAGAGACATTGTAAATGTGAAACTAATTAACTAAGAGTTAGTACTTAAATATAAGGTTAATATAATTACCAAAACCAGTCTAAATTCTATTGGTTGAGTGTTTTTAGACCCATCCCCACCTTAACCTTTTAATAATCAACTTTTGAGCCATTAGAAACCGAATATGAATTTATTATAACTTAATATTTCTAAATTTTCCATAGGTGCCCCTCACCCCTCTTATAAAAGGGAACTCCTCCTTATCATTTCTTCACACCTTCAAAGCCTTTTTGTTCGGCGAAAATCTGCCCAAATACACTCCCAACTTTCCTCACTACAACCTAGAGGCCTTATTTTGATCAGAAAGCCAACCAAAGAGCCCTTTTGATCAAATCAAATGGAAGAAACCGAAGAAGAGGTAATGATTTCACCAACCTTTTCCAAGTTCCTTTCTTCTTCCACTTCTTCTTTCTTTGTTATTACCATTCTAAAATAATAACTCTATTAACATATATATACTGTTATGTTATTATAAATATGGTACAACCATATTCAGTATTCTATCCACCCTTTGAATAACATGTCACCATAAGTGCATACGTACGGCTTACCGTCTCCACATCGTGGTGTAATTGTTATTCAATATATTATTAATTGGATGGGTATAATAATGATGTGTAACTCCTGTAAGTAATAAATATAACATGTTAATGATTCTGTATATATGATATACCATCCATGTATATATTATTTTAATATCAAAAATATGATATTGTCGCTCGTGCGTACGTACGGACTACCGTCTCTACGAACGCGATTAGATTCATTTTCCATCGTATCCATTCAAGTATAATTATAATTTTATGATTTAAAAATGATGTTTAAGGACATAGTATTATTCTGGATATGAATAATATAAAACCTATCCATTAAAAACATTGCTTACGTAACAAAACATATAAAAGAAAACGAGTAAGTTAACACCCGAAACAATAATAATACTATGATATTATTAACAAAGCAATGTTAAAAGATCATATATGAAATCATATGAATTCATATGATTCTTGTATAATTTAATAACAATTATTTCACTATTATACAGTAGTTTAACCTACCCCAACCAAGGAAAAGTAAAAGGTAAGGGTTATTTCCCAATCTCTTCATTATTCGAGGTTTTTCATACGTAATAATCTACTGGGATCTCTTTATCATCCACATCCATGATTCCAAAAAATGTATTTCAAAACATTTTAACTATTTAAAATAATATGGTTTAAGGTCATTTATAACCCTGTTTGACTTTTTATAAGAGGTTTATAAAGGAATCTTTCCGTCGTTTTCCAAACAAGGTGCTTTTTAACCTTTTCGAGAGGATTAAGGAATGAATGTTTTTTATCTTATACGGTGGGTGCGGCTATTTTCCGCCGTTATAAAATCTTCAAAGCTTCCCTTACAAGCTTATAAAAATATTTTCAAAAAAATGTTTTATTTTATATGTCTCTTAAATGATTTCAAAATAAAAAGAGACATTTCGCTAAAAAGTGTTTTGATTTCATCTATGTCAACATCCTTTGATGGTGTTTACGCTTATTTGAATTTGATTTATTATGATACAAAACATCTATATTGTATTGAAGGTTTTGTGATATGTTTGACTGTGGATGTGCTATTTTTATACCATTCATAGTTTATAGTGAAAGTATTGACATTTCGTATGCTAGTTTTAATACGAATGTTTATGTTATGTTTAAACCTTTTCATATGGGAAAGCATTGGACTTAATATGTGATGGGTGGAGCCCGCTAAAGCTCATCGATTAATCGGTAGGTCTCATGAGACAAACTAGTGTCTTGGCACAAGGCCTTGGAAAAATCTTATTTGTAGTCTTGGCACGAGGCCTTGGCTGTGTGGTTATGATAGTCTGGCATTATGCATTCCATCATTATGAAAGTGTTTATTGATATTGCATGTGATTATTCGATTAGTATAATATCCATGTGAATAAGTAAATGGAATTATTTCATTTTACTTCTTCCATACTATGTTGAAGTTCAAGTTTAAAAGGCTTTTGTTTTAGTAATGCATTGACTTAAATGTTTATGCTTATTTTTGAAAGTTTCCTCTATATTGTTATCCTTACTCGGCATTTGAGATCACCCCTTTTCTATGTTTTATTTTTCCTAGGGTATGAAGAAGTAAATTATGAATGACCTTTAGGGATAGTTTTTGGGGTTATGAGTGTGGAATATGAAGAAAAGATGTTGTTGCAGTTTTCATTATTATGATGTAATGTAAGACTTATGAATATATCAAGTGTTTCCAAGGCTACTAAACCAATCAATCTTTTGAGATTTGATCTTTCTTGTGATAATGCCAATGTTATCTAATAAAGCACCGACTCTAGGTAATTAGGGTCGGGGCGTTACAGTTGGTATCAGAGGATGTTTAGTACAAACCTTGGAAGCTAGATTTAGATAAACTCTGAATAGATCACGTAGACCTAAGATGAACTTTGAGGATTAACACAGAAGAACTTCCTAGAATTTTGGTATTGTAGAGATTTTGTGAGTTTTCCGAGCAATACATCCCTGTCTGGATATGAGCAGGTAGAGGCGGCTCTGGCACAAATGTACCTAGGGGTAAAACCCAAAAACACCGCTTTGAGATAGTCTCGAACGAGAATTGGTGCATGATAATGGGACTTGTTGCACTCTTGGTTACGACACTCCCAGGGGATATGCTTAGGATAACTCTCATTTTCATTAAAAATCATTATGAAGGGTTTATGAGTATATAATTCCTCTAAGAAAACATTCTTATTATTATGGATTATATCCATAAATAGTTCAATTTATGTTAAGTGTTTTATATGTATGGGATTATGTATTTTGATTCATAAAATGATCTAGTTTATGGAATTGTTAAGAAATGGAGCCCGGTGGAAGAAATGGAAACTATATCAATGCACGCACTCCATGTAGGGATTGCCCTCCTGCTCAAGATAATTATAGTGGAGCAGGTGATGCAACTGGTGCCAATTAGCTAATCACCATACTGGGACAACTCACTCAGGTTATGAATAATAACCTTACCCATCTGGAGCACCCTGATCCGCAGCGTGGAGGATCAATGTTAGATCGATTCATGAGGCAACAACCACCAATATTTAATGGGAGTATAAATCCCTTAGTAGCTGAGCAATGGATAAATTCCCTAGATAAAATATTTCAGGCTTTGTGGAGTAGTGAAGGGGAAAAAGTTATCATGGCTGTTTACTGCCTCACTGGAGATGTTGATCAATGGTGGTCATTGATTAAAACCACAAAGGAAGAGGATGAAGTAACAAATATGGAATGGAGGGAGTTCAAAGATCTGTTTTTAGAAAAATACTTTCCTCGCAACCATCGAGAAGATATGGAAAGTCAATTTCTGAATGTGAGACAACAGGATGATGAGAATGTCGCAAAGTATGAGGCTAACTTTACAAGGTTAGCAAGGTATGCTGGAGATTATATATATAACCCAAGAAGTAATATTGATCATTTCTTTGATGGGTTAAAACCATTTTTTCATCGAGCATTAGTCTCACAATCCTTCTCATCGTATGAAGACATTGTCTCATGTGCTATCAAGACCGAAAAGGAATTCTCTAAGTCTTATGAATTTAAAGGAAAGAAAGAGAATAAGAGGCCCGCTGATCAATCTGGGAATGGAAATAAGGGGAATAAGGGAGAGGTTGAATATCCATCCTGTGGTAAATGCGGGAAGAAACACCCTTGTAATTTCTTGAAGGGAATGAGAGTCTGTTACAAGTGTGGTGAAAAAGGCCACCAAGATTGTGATTGCAAGGGGAATAAGGAAGCAACCAATGTTCAGTGCTACAATTGTAGGGAGATGGGACATTATGAAAATGAATTTCCTAAGAATCCATGAGAACTTAACTCAGAAAAGGCCAAGGGATCAAGGCCAAGCTTATTCTATCACTACTGCTGAGGTAGAAGCTCTGAAAGACGTGGTGGCAGGTAATTTAATGGTTTCTTCAAGTTTAGAAAATAAATTATTTGATTCTGGATCATCAAATTGTTTCATATATTCCCTGTTTTCTAAGAAAATTAGATATTTCAAATTTTATTTAACAAGGGAGTTGTTAGTTAAAACTTATAAGGGAAGTATCATTGCAACAAAGTTTGGAGAATCAGTCCCCATTAGAGCACATAAATGTTCTTTATCTGCTGATCTCATCGTCATACCTATGATTGAGTTTGATATAATCCTCGGTATGGACTGGCTTTCAGACTATGATGCAATGATTTATTGTAAGAAGAAAGAGGTTACGATTCTTGATGATAATGATAAGGAACACCTTATTTTTAGAGAAAAAAACGTCACCACCTAATTCTTATTTAGATCCACCCCCAGTAGCTCAACTAAATTCAATTATTGGGGAGGAAGAGAATGAAATAACTATGGGTAAGGAAAGGAATGTTCAAATAGAGGATGTACCTGTTGTGAATGAATTTGTAGATGTATTTCCTGAATATTTACCTGGACATCATCCAGAACGAGAAGTTGAGTTTTCCATTGATTTAATTCCTGGATCAAGGCCTATATCAAATACCCCTTATAGAATGGCCACTTTAGAATTAGTTTAACTAAAGAAACAACTAGAGGAATTGAGTAATAAAGTATTTATTTTCCCTAGTGTTTCTCCATTGGGAGCACCTGTTCTTTTTGTAAAAAAAAAGATGGATCTATGAGGTTATGTATCGACTACATGGAGATCAATGCTATAACGATAAAGAAAAAGTATCCCCTACCTCACATTGATTATTTATTTGACCAACTGAATGGAGCTCAATTCTTTTCAATGATTTACCTTTGATCTGGATACCATCAGTTGTGTGTAATGAAGGAAGACATTCTGAAGACAGCATTTCGAACCAGGTACGGGCATTACGAGTTTACTGTAATGACTTTTGGATTGACTAATGCACCCTCTGTATTCATGGATCTGATGAATAGGGTTTTCAAGGAGTATCTTGATGAATTTGTGGTGGTATTTATTGATGATATCTTGGTATACTACAAAAGCTACAAAGATCATGAAAATCACTTACGTATTATCGAGAAGACTCTGAGAAGACATGAATTATATGGGAAGTTTAGCAAGTGTGAATTCTGGCTTCATGAGTTTTCATTTCTTGGCCATATTGTCTCTAAATATGGAATCTCTGTTGATCCTTCGAAGACCAAGGCGATCCATGAATTGCCAGCACCTATGAGTATAACTGAGGTACGTAGTTTTATTGGTTTGGCATGTTATTATCGACGATTCGTCCAGAATATTGCCCGATTGGATAACCCATTAACGAAACTCACACGTAAAGGGATTAAATTTGTTTGAGAAACATAGTGTGAAGAATGTTTCGAAGAACTGAAGAGAAGATTATTCAATGCTCTTATATTGACTCTACCATAGGGGAATGATGGGTTCGTTATTTATAGTGATGAATCGAAGAAAGGACTTGGTTGTGTCCTCATACAGAATGATAGAGTTATTGCCTATGCATCACGACAGTTGAAAATTCATGAGAAAAACTATCCTACTAATGATCTCGAGTTATAAGCTGTGATCTTTGCTTTGAAGACATGGAATCACTACCTCTATGGTGAAAAATGTGAGATTTATACTGATCACAATAGTTTGAAGTATATTTTCTCACAAAAAGAACTCAACATGGGGCAAAGGAGATGGATTTAATTACTCAAGGATTATGATTGCACGATACACTACCACCCGGGGAATGAAAACAAGGAGGAAGATGCATTCAGTAGAAAAGACCATGGAGTTTTGAATAATATGAAAATTGAAAGGGATCCAATTTTCATGGATCTAGTGAAGAAGGACATTGGAATAACTAGGGAAGGAGAAACATCAATTATTTTTCAAATGGTTTCCAAACCATCTTTACTAGAAAGAATTAAGAGTTCTCAGACCGATGATGAAGAATTCCAAAAGAAGATTAAAGCTGTGAATGATGGGAGACTGAGAGTCTTTGTGTATGAAGATGGAATTTTGAAATTTGGGAAGAGACTTTGTGTTCCCGATATACCTGATCTAAAAAGGGAATTGCTGGATGATGCTAATAGTTCCAATTTCCCTATATACCCTAGGAGAACCAAAATGTATAGAGATTCGAAGGAACATTTTTGGTGGGACAAAATGAAGAGGGAGATTACTGATTTCGTTTCAAGATGTACGGTTTGTCAACAAGTGAAAGATGGAAGGCAACAACCTGGAGGAGTCATGCAACCTCTTCCCATACCAGAGTGGAAATAGGACAATATTACGATGGACTTTGTCATGGGACTACCAAAGACTCCTAGAAGGAATGATGCAATATGGGTTATTTTTGACCGTCTTACCAAGTCACTACATTTTCTTGATATAAGAGAAGATCTACCCCTGGAACGTCTAGCAAGACTATATATTAGTGAATTTGTGAGACTTTATGGAGTACCCCTATCGATTGTTTCTGATCGTGATCCCCGTTTTACTTCAAGATTTTGGAAAAGTCATCAGAAATCCCTGGATACTGAACTTCATTTGAGCACTGCATACCACCCTCAGACAGATGGACAATTAGAATGGACTATTCAAACATTAGAAGACATGTTGATATCTTGCTCACTTGACTTTTAGGGTATGTGGGATCAATATTTACCTATGGTAGAATTTTCCTATAACAATAGCTTCCATTCGAGTATTCAGATGGCACCATATGAAGCGTTATACGGAAAGAGATATTGTACACCAACCTGTTGGGATGACGTTGGTGAAAGAAAACTTGTAGGCCCAGAACTAGTGGAGGAAACGATGGAAAAGGTGAAGGTAATCCAAAATCACATCAAAGAAGCTCAAAGTAGGCAGAAGAGCTATGCCGATAATCGAAGTAAGGATTTGGAATTTCAAGTCGGTGATCATGTTTTCCTGAAGGTATCTCCATGGAATGGAGTCATCCATTTTGTTAAGAAAGGTAAATTGAGTCCCAGGTACATCAGACCCTTCAAAATTCTAGAACGAATTGGGGTTGTAGCTTACCGATTGGCAATGCCTCCAAGTCTCTCCAAAGATCACGATGTGTTCCACTTATCTCTATGGAGGAAATACATTCCTAACCCAACGGATGTACTCACCTATGGGGAATTAGAATTGGAACCTGATCTGTCTTATTGTGAAGAGCCCGTCAGGATTCTTGATATGAGAGAACAAGTACTAAGAAACCGGATGACGCGTCTGGTAAATGTTTTGTGGTGAAACCATAAGATGGAAGAGGCAATGTGGGAACCCGAGGAACTTATAATGAAGAACCACCCGAGTCTTTTCATGTGACAAGTTTTCTATAAATTTTGAGGACGAAATTATTTGAAGGAGGGGAGAATGTAACACCCGAAGATTCCACGGTACGCTTCTCTTTGAATAATGTGATAGCGTGTGTTATACACAACACCGAATTCTAACACACCATAACCAATCAAACTAGCCGTTATGAATAGTAATACCTACTTTTTGAAATTATATATATTATATATATCAAAATGGACTTCATTTTTTGATTTGGAATATCTCATTTATCATAAGGTGAGATTTTGGTACTTTTCGGATAACTTTAATATTTTGATGAATAGTGAAAATTACTGAATTTTAATTAAAAACAACTTTTTTAATAAAAATAAATATTTGGGATAAATTATGAATTTGAGAGGTTTTAAAGTATATTTAGACTATATTTTTACGATTTAATATAATTTTGGTCATTGGACATAATTTTACAATTAAACCGGACATAAACAAGTGCCAATCTTTTGATAGTTATTGTCTCTTAAGAACATGCTTTTTGTTTTAACAACGGGAATTAATTTTAAATTAATTTCTTCCACTTCTGTGTTTTGAATTTTGAAAAATGGATTCCATATTTGTAATCAGGATGTTCAAATTGTGTAAATAGTTAACTTTTATTTTTAGACATTTTGAATAATTACTGCGGTAAATATTTTATTTACCATGGTTAAGGGTAAATCCGGTAAATAAGGGTTAAAACATAATATTATAATAATACTAAATTACACTAAAACGTGTCCTAAACTTATTGGTTGATACATGTTAGACCATAGGAATATTTGGGTCGATTTTGGGACCCCATGGAGCCACATGTAGGTGATAGGGACACTTAATTTTAATTAAGTCTAAATGAATACAAAAATGACAGAAGCATATATCTTTTAGAAAAACAATTTTTACATAGGGTTATATATGTTGGATTTTTTACTATAAATATTAATTATAAATATAGAAATATTTTCTACATAATTATAATTTTTTTATAATTTTTAAACTTTATATAATTTTATTTATTTATGACACAATTATGATGCAATAATTACCATAATAGTGAATAATTAAAATAATTGATATTACAAATACACAAATAAATATAATTTTAGACTTTTTATGCATTAAACAAATTTTCTAAGTTAATATGACATGTTAGAAATGATTTAATTAAAATTTTTCTATGTAATAATTCTTTTATGAGTTTAAAAAAATCAACTATTGAATAGTGTCAAAACTGACATAAAAGAGTTTTTAAAACAAATATTATATTATTAATCGATGTTAAATTACTAAAAATCCATGGTTAGGACAAGAGACTTATATCATTATATTTGAATCATTAATGAACCACTTTGGGGTCTTTTGGATGTATATAGTAAGTTTATTAACCATATTATATAAAAATACAAAGAGACATTGTAAAAGTAAAACTAATTAACTAAGAGTTAATACTTAAAGATAAGGTTAATATAAGTACCCAAACCTCTCTATATTATATTGGTTGAGTTTTTTTCGACCCATACCCACCTTAGACTTTGAATAATAAGCTTTTGAGTCATTAGAAACCGAATATGAATTTATTATAAATTAATATTTCTAGCTTTTCCAAAGGTGCCCCTCACCCCTCTTTTAAAAGGGCACTCCTCCTTCTCATTTCTTAACACATTCAAAGCCTTTTGGTTTGGAAAAAATCTGCCCCAATACTCTCCCAACTTCCCTCAATACAACCTAGAGGCCTTAGTTTGATCAGAAAGCCAACCTACGGAGCCCTTTTGATCAAATCAAAAGGAAGAAACCGAAGAAGAGGTAATGATTTCACCACCCTTTTCCAAGTTCCTTTCTTCTTCCACTTCTTCTTTATTTTTTATTACCATTATAAAATAATAACTCCAGTATCTTATATATACTATGATGTTATTATAAATATGGTACAACCATATTCAGTATTCTATCCACCCTTTGAATAACATGTCACAATACGTGCGTACGTACGGCTTACCGTCTCCACGTCGTGGTGTAATTGTTATTCAATATATTATTATTTGGATGGGTATAATAATGATGTGTAACTCATGTATGTAATAAATATAACATGTTAATTATTCTTTATATATTATATACCATCCATTTATATATTATTTTAATATCAAAATAATGATATTGTCGCTTGTGCGTATGTACGGACTACCGTCTCCACGAACGCGATGAGATTCATTCTCCATCGTATCAATTCAAGTATAATTTTCATTTTATGATTTAAAAATGATGTTTAAGGACTTGGTATTATTATGGATATAAATAATATACAACCTATCCATTAAAAACATGGATTACGTAACAAAACATATAAAAGAAAACAAGTAAGTTAACACCCGAAACAACGATAATACTAAGATAGTATTAACAAAGCAATGTTAAAAGATCATATATGATATTATATGAATGCATATGATTCTTGTATAATTTAAAAACAATTATTTCAGTATTATTTAGGAGGTTAACCTGCCCCAAACAAGGAAATGTACAAGGTAAGGGTTATTTCACAATCTCTTCATTATCTAAGGTTGTTTATACGTAATAATCTACTGGGATATCTTTATCATTCACATCCATGTTTCCTAAAAATGTATTTCAAAACAATTTTACTATTTAAAATAATATGGGTTATGTTCATTTATAACCTTGTTTGACTTTTTATAAGAGGTCTTATAAAGGAATCTTTCTGTCGTTTTCCAAACAAGGTTCTTTTTAACCTTTTCGACAGGATTAAGGTAAGAATGTTTTTTTAACTTATACGGATGGTGCGGCTATTTTCCGCTGTTATAAAATCTTCAAAGCTTCCCTTACAAGCTTATAAAAATATTTTCGATGAAAATGTTTTATTTTATATGGCTCTTAAATGATTTCAAAATAAAAAGAGATATTTCTCTAAAAAGAGTTTTGATTTCATCTATGTCAACATCCTATGATGGATTTTACGCTTATTTGAAGTTGATTTATTATGATACAAAACTTCTATATTGTATTGAAGGTTTTGTGATATGTTTGACTATGGATGTGCTATTTTTATACCATTCATTTTTTATTGTGAAAGTATTGACATTTCGTATGCTAGTTTTAATACGAATGTTTATGTTATGTTTAAACCTTTTCATATGGGAATGCATTGGACTTAATTTGTGATGGGTGGAGCCCACTATAGCTCCTCGATGCATCGGTAGGTCTAATGAGACAAACTAGTGTCTTGGAACAAGGACTTTACAAAATATTATTTGTAGTCCTGGCACGAGGCCATGGCTATGTGGTTATGATAGTCTGGCATTATGCATTCCATCATTATGAAAGTGGTTATTGATATTGCATGTGATTATTTGATTAGTGGAATATCCATGTGAATAAGTAAATGGAATTATTTCATTTTACTTTTGCCATACTATGTTGAAGTTCAAGTTTAAAAGGATTTTGTTTTAGTAATGCATTTCCTTAAATGTTTATGATTATTTTTGAAAGTTTCCGCTATATTGTTATCCTTACTGGGCATTTGAGGTCACCCCTTTTATATGTTTTATTTTTTCCAGGGTATGAAGAAGTAAATCATGAATGACATGGAGGGATACTATGTGGGGTTATGAGTGTGGAATATGAAGAAAATATGTTGTTGTAGTTTTGATTTTTATGATGTAATGTAAGACATATGAATATATCTAGTGTTTACAAGGCTACTAAACCAATCAGTCTTTCGAGATTTGATCTTTCTTGTGATCATGCCAATGTTATGTAATAATGCACCGACTCTAGGTAACTGGGTTCAGGGCGTTACAAAATAAGTTTCCTGATTTAGAGATAACGTCTACTCTCAAGTTCCATTGCTTTATTTTCGTTCTCCATCCCCTATTATTTTCTTATTCTATGATTAAATAAAAAAACCAATACCATCAATATAATAGGATTTTTTTATGAGAAGTATTTGAACAAAACATACACACTCTTTCATCTAACGAATATTATCATAATGTTTCTATGTAAGATGTTCTACTACCTCACGAAAAGTCAATTATTCATTTTTCTCCTACCACCTCTATTGGTGTACAATATTATGGAATTTTATTTTTATATATAATATATTATATTTTTATTTTATTTATTCGTTATTAATATTTAGTGACATCATACATTTATAATTTCAGTAATGTGTAAATTTAAAATTTTCATTTGAATAAGTGCGGACTACCACCCCTTCAATGTGAAATGACTTGTTCATGATATTCATGGAATGTATAAATGATGGAATATATAAACTTATGTAACATATATAACAATGATATTATACCAGAATTAAAACATACCAATGTATCATTTAGTTTTCATTCTTTTAATATGATTAATAAATGAATGTAGTGTTCATTCGTACCTACAACCTATGATCTCCACGAATGGTGAATTTAATTTATTATCTTTAAATATTATGAAAATTATAAATAAAAAAATACTAGATATATATGATATTTATATCATGAATAATAATCTGTATATGATTTAATATTGACTACATGGAAAATGTAAATCAAAAAAAGTTTATTTTCCACTCCTTTAACGAACATCTAGAAAACCACTCATATGAATTTGAATAATTATATAATTTTTATAAAATTATAACAATTTATAATAAAACAATAATAACATGAAATAGGTTTTGAAGCTCATATAAATAAACCTATGTTTATTATTCATTAATATAATAAATGAATGATACAAGTCACGCTCAATGTAAGGGACTTCACCTCAATATCCTTTCATTGATGAATATTTTAATATTATACACCGCATTCTTTTATACAGTGTATAATAAACCACATAGTCATCTAATTTGATTCAAAGGGAATCCTTTTTCCGTGAAGCCATTTACTAAACAAAGAAATTTATTTTTTATCATATGTTGTGACAACTACCTCTTCGCTGCTATAACGGTTATTTAATATTTGTCTTCCTCTCTCAGCCTTAATGTTTTTGAAAAGAAAATAAACCCCTTGTTCCATTTTTTGGGTATTTTTGTTATTTGAAATTGTTTTTAAATTGGATTTACTATTTTATTATCATGAAATGATTTCTTGTGATTAAAAATGAAATTATATTAGAAAAATATTGATAATAGTAATATTTTATGTTTTATGATTATATAATCTTACATGGACATTTGATGTGTCGGTAGGTGATAAACCAAGATGGTTGGTTATGTGATAATACAAATGATTGGTAGTTCTATGATAATCCATGGATGGGTGTTTATGTTATTACCTTGAATGTATTGGGTGTGTTATTGGCCTTATGTCTATTCCATTTAGTGATATGTGTGGAAGTCGACAATATGGTAATTCTATTTAAGTATATCTCTATCCCGAGGTACCATTATATGTTATGTTCTTCTTTCTATGGGTTTATTATAATCCTTTGGTTAAAAAAAGGGTATCTAATGAGCTTATATTAAGTTAAGTATATTAAATACTACTTAATTATGAAAAATTTTAAATTATAATAATGTATATTTGGTTTTATTGTTATCCCAATATTAAGAGTTTTAATTATTTATGTATCCCATAATGATATTTTTATGCTCATCCAAATTTTTGAAAAAAATACCCAGGTTTAAAGAATAATTGAGTTACTAATGGGATCATGTAAAATTCATGTTGTATAAATATGGAATGAACCATGTTTATTTTTAAAACGTTTTTTTAATGAAGAATTTTACTATTAAGTAGAGGTGTCTTATTTTTTATAATCAAGTTGATATGTATGAGTTATGGCCTTATTCGCTAATGCTCAAAACCTGAAATGAACCTCGAAGTGAATTAAAGTAAAATTATCAACTTAACTGAAGATAAAGTAATTTTTAAGGATGAGGCCTTATATTCATAATCATTACATCATGTCATAACCCATTTAAAATAATTGGGTTTCATAATATTTTCATCAATTCATCATATCATAACCCATGGAAAATGTATGTATTTCATAAGAATTTCTACATGGAATAAACCATTGAAAATAAATAGGATTCATAAACATCATGTCATCATAGACATAAACCATATAGATAAATAATAAGGATGACATCATTGAATCATATCCACATTAAAGATTAATAAAAAATCAAAGGACGTCATCATAGATGATCAATTTTTTTTAAAATATCACTTGGAACATTTCCTGTGGAAAATGACCTTTTAAATTTTAAATAACTTATTTAAAATCTAAAAAATTATGAATATTAACGAAAAAAACTTATTTTTTAATAACATTGGTAACATTTAGTGGAATCTATAAATCAATGAGTCATTATTGTGGTGGGAAATACCATTCTTTTTACACTAGAAAAAACAATGATTCCTTTAACATTTTTAGTAAAATGTCAAAAGTATATCATTCAAAAAATGGAATGAATATTCACATTAAACCATTTAAAAAAATAAAACATGTGTATCAATTGTTTAAAAAAATATTTTGATAATAATAAATACATTCTTGAAACCATTTTTTTAAAACATGGAGGTGGAAGGGAAATTATTCTTGATTGATGAGATAAATAATGTTTATTTTTCCTTAAAAGAATATTTTATGTATATTTACTAATAAAATAGAGAAAAATGAAATTAAAATATTTAATTTTATTATATAATTATAGGATAATAAAATTAAATAGTTTCTTGAGAGATATATCATAATATATCATCATCAGAAACAAAATCATAAATAATACTGATAAATAATATGGTTGTATCATCAAACTCTTAGGGAGTTGGTTACATTTTAATTATTATATACATGAACGAAATAAACTTATAAGTATATTTATATCCCATAGTTTATATGAATAAAAAACATAAAATAAATTCATGGGTAGTATATACTCTTCATAAAATACAACTGTACCATATGGCATGTTTTCCCTATAAAAAAGTTAGATGAAAATCCATTACCTCAAATATTTTCATTATTCATATGCATTAAAACCTCTAGTGTAATTATTTTTTTATTATAAATATATTCCATAAATATAATCATATATATCATATCATATATGATTACTTATAACTATTTTATCAACTATTTATTAACAATTATTAATTAAATTCAATGTTTTGGGGAATAAATGATTTGTTCTTCAGGTCTATATTGGATATATAGTTTTAGTACAATTAATTTTTCATTTCCACATTGTGTATAGTATATTAATCATGATATAAATATATTATATATTCATTATCATTTTATTTGTATTAATCTATAAAATTTTGAGATAAAAAAATAATTAAAAAGTTCAATGAGATGTTAAGTCTAATGTACGCATGAATATTGTTTTAATTTTTTCAATGGTTCTGATAAAGGAAAGGTAAATATTAATTCAACTTTATAAAAAAATTTATATCATATATAAAAAATTTATTCATTTAATATACCATTATTACCATCAATGCCTAAATAAAATTAAAATTTTTCACATCACTTCGTGGAGGTAGTAGTCCACACATACGCTTGAGTAACATTATCATTTTCAACATATTAGAAGGTAAGAAAGTAGATATGATATTATAATTCAATAATTATAATTAAATCATAAATATAAAACATATAATTTAAATACATCCAATATAGGTGGCTTTGAAAAATGAATTACATCAGTTCACGGGATGGTAGTCCACCATATACACCATCGACAATATCATTTCTCATTTGATAGAATAAGAATATGATATAGGTTATTACATTAGGAAAATAATATCTCAGTATATGAATAATTTTGGTGTAATTATTTTATTATATTTTAATAATATTTAATTGGATAGGAAGAATAAATAAAATAAAAATGTATGACTAAGAACTATACATGTTCTTCAGACAACCACTTTAGGTTAAAAATAAAAGGATTATTACGAAATGACTCTTTATTTTGATATTAGAGGTAAGAAACGGATTGGGTATGAACTTTTTTATTCTATGGTCTTTTTATGTGTGAATAGAATAAGGGAGGGGTTCAATTTTATAATTGGAGGAGAAGAATCATTTGTAATTTCTGAAAAAAAAGATATACCTTCATTTTACAAACACCAATAGGCACAATAATGAACCATTATAAAATAATAAATGATATAAAGTAGAAATACCGTCATTAAATTAGAATTTTACATTTCTTTAGATCATTTTTAACACTAAATTTTGTATTTTAACCCCCGGATAAATCCTCTTTAACATTAAATGAAGAAAATAATATTAACTATTTTTACTGTTTGTGTGACGAACCATCCAGTGGTTAACCCTGATCCGATCACCCGAGCTGGTTTGCCGAAAGACCTTAGGGGCGTTCCTAATCCCCCGCAATGGAAACTAGTGTCGGGAATCAAAACATACACCACAAAACGATTTAAGACCAAAACAAAAATAAACATCTAGGACAAGATAATGAAATGAAACAAACTAAAGATGGAGTATCATGGAAATCTGAAAATAAATAAAATAAACTAATCCAGATACAAGGTGAAACTCAACAAACAGAAAACAAAAATAAAAAACTGAAAACGCAAAACGAACAAACCAAATCGACACAACCCAATCTCCATGTGACCTCTTGGTAACCACCATCGATAAGACCAGATATGCTCCAACATCAAGAAACATCTTGGAAAGCCTGAATAAAGACTGAACCTGTAAAAAATCTTGGGTCTACCAACACCGAGTGGTATAGGTTGGGTGTGAGAAAATCACTCAGTAGGAAACAACCACATATTCCATGTAATTTCTTCCACAATACATTCCATTAATACTAGTTTGAACTACATTATCAAATTCGGTTTTCATACACACATTGGTTTTTATAAAAACAAACAACCCTGATCCACTGCCCTTCAAGTTTAAAACCAAATACTAGGAGAAAGAAAGGGAAGTTGTGATTTCTATTTCAAAACAATAAATTGAAATACTTTTTGAAGTAATCAAAATTTCACAGTTTTCTAAATAAATACCAAAACCAGGTGCAAAGAAAAAGTGTCCACACAATGAGGTAAATGACTATAATGCTACTCGTAATGGGGAAAACAGGAAATCCTAAGAACCTATAAGAAGACCAGAACATACTATAAATGTGACTCATCCTGAAGGCATTCCCTCACTTGATGACGTCATAAATCCCTAACGCTTGGCATATCCCTACAGGGCCTAACCGAGGGGCCCAATCCCCATAGCAGCAATAACTCAGTATTCCACTGCTCTAGGGCCACTAGCATGTGCGTAATCTAAACTAGTGCGGAAATCATTCTCATTAAACATCTTTTCTAAGATAGGTTCACATGAAAAGTTCTCAAGGGTGTGTTCTATATAATTTAAACAACAAGACACATACATATAATCAAACACACCACACCAACTGGCACCGACCCGACCACCTCAGAGGTTTGTTCCTTGCCTCAAAATTGTTATCATTCAAATAAGTCCCATTCCAAGGACCCTTCCATCTCAGGAGTCAACATTTAGGTAGGTATAGCACCCCAAGAAGGTTTTTCCAAAATCTATATCAAATTACAAATGGGCCTTTACACCAAGAATTCACCAATCATTTTTAAAGTTTCAAATGGTCCATTTAATGAAAACAACCTGTATGTGAAACTTGATGAAAATACACCACACACATTGAAATGCACTTTTCAAATCATACGCACTCTACAAAATTTTACATAAAATAGTTTCACACTTCTTCAATAATTTAATAGACCATTGAAGCACATTATAACCCAATTATATATAACACTAAAACCATTCAACAAAAACCATTTTTTTAAAACACTTCTATTTATCCATATTCAACTACGTAGACAAAACATGTCCATGAAATGAAGGACAAGTCAAAACATATATTTAACATCTTAAACTAACAATAAATCATTACCATAAACTAATTGAAATTTTAATAAAAGTGAAAATTAGGGTGTAACAATTTAAATACTAAAATACAAGTATCCCATGGAATGAAATTGGATGAAAAGCCATGGAAGCACCTACTTCAATGAATTGTCCGAGCCCATGCTTTTGAAATAACAACATCACCTTCTCATGTACACACACTCCCACTAAAGTGCACACACTAGAAAAATTATCACCCCACAATAACATCAAAGTTGGCACCAAAAGTTTGTGCAGTGCGGACTAGCACACAATCAAATAAAAACCCGGGACTAAAAAACAACATAAGACACTACATCAAGCAGTGAAAAACCAATCAAAAAAGTATAAAATCTTACACGAAACAATAATGGCATAGTGAAACGAGTTCATTGCCTCTCCATTAGAAAAGGATGCCAGAACCTAGACGAAAGGGTCCCAAATCATCAATTTCCCACTCTAAACACCGTTCAAACAGCGTGAATCACAAACTAAAACATCATTGTTAGTTAAATTGAGGGAAAAAACCTAATTGAAATAGAAATATACTGAAAGAGAATAGCGTTCATGCCGGATCAGAAGTGGAGGCACTGCGAGGAGGGTCGAGTCATGCCATAACAAGGCGAAGGTACTGCATAAGGGGTTGGGTCACGCCGGAACAAGCCGGAGGTGCGCCTTAGGGGGTTGAGTCACACTGGAAAAAGGAGGAGGTGATGCACAGGAGGTCGGGTCGTGCCAGAACAAGGTGGAGGGGAGGGATACCAGTGAAGGTGCATCGGAAGGGTGTTATGATGGGTGTATGGAAGTGGGGGTGACGCCAAGACAGGGTCCGGTGACGGGAAAAAAAGAGGCCGGCCAGCAAGGAAGGCTGGGAGCGGTGGAGGGGCGTCGGGGCGCTGCCGGTGTGGAGCAGCCTTCCAGACGGTAGGCGGGCTGCACAGGGAGGCAGTGGCGGGGCAGCAGTGCAAAGAGGGGGGGGGGGGGAGGGGCGGGGGGCGCACAGGAAAATGGGGAAATGGGCGGTCGGGCATAAGGGGTTAGGGTTTTCATTCATCTTAATAATAATAATAATAATACTAATTTGGTAATAATTATTATAATAATAATATAACAAATCTTAATAATAATAAATAATAATTATATAAACATTTGTGATCATAAAAATTATAATAATAATAATCCCAATAATAATATTAAAAATCATAATATTATTAATATTATTATTTCTATCCATTTTCAAAATATCATTTCATCCAAATTATATTGCTTATTAATTCATTTATTTATTTTCATTCACCAACCATATTAATTTATTTATTTTTTCGGAATCGGCTAATCGCGCAATTCTCCTGCATTGAGACTCGCGGTTGAGAAAACTGTGCCCGAACCGTGCCACCTGGTACCGCCTAGTTATAGGGTTAAGCTGCATGCTTATCACGCGGCTTTATAAACTGCGTTCAGGTTGCGTGCCATAACACTGAACCATTCAGGTTACCACGCGGGCAACACACAGTTACTTATATTAGTGCGGACTAACCACGCAATAGAGAAAGTCAACCAAAACTCAAAATAATAATTAAAACAGTAAAAAAATAATAGATAAATCATTTATGGATGTGAAAAATCTCCCCACCATAAAAAATTCTGCCTCCAAAAAGTCACAAGCCGATAGTTGACAAAAATCGAGTCCATGCCCAAACAAAACTGAGGAAAAACATTGAATCCCGGGATGACCTTACTCTCAGCAGTTCACACCCGACCAATTCAAGAGAAAACTGATGCCCGAGGTTGATGGGAGAACATGGGAGGGTGCTCCACACCACAATAATTTACTAATATAAAAACCTTGAAACCTGATCAGACCACCCCCAAGGGGGGCCAACACGGGAGATCCCAAACCGAACCCAGTTAATTTCTCCACATGGACCGAACAACACCCAGAGACTTAAATGGAAGGCTTTCTACAAAATGACCCAACACCCATAGAATAAGGAATTAAATCAACTCCTCACACACCAACTGAATAAAATCCTCACTACAATCAGAGACTCTGGAATTCCTAGCCCGAACACAGAAAGGACCCTGAAACATCGCCCATTATTTTCACAAAAATAGAGATCCCCCTAATGAACACAATTGAGACCCAAATCAAAATTAAAATGACCTTTTTATTCATGGGCCCATCGCCATTCATGGAAATCTGAATGATTTGAGAACACACTGACAACAGATAAGACCGCTTAGACTGTGGTAGAAAAACTTCATCACATCACCACAAAAATGATGCTCTTAATGGTGAGAAGAATAGAACAAGGAAAATTTGGATATTTCCCTCCCAAAGCTGAAAAAATTACTCAGACCGATGTTCCACACACCCTCAGCAACTCTTGACTATACGCGAGCTTCACCCTGAATCCTATGGTTGGGGCCCTGATGACTAATGCATCTTCTACCTCACGGTCATGCATTTTCATCTTATTATATCTTACTCCTTCTTCCGTTAGATGATTCAAACAATCAAGATGGTCATACAGTTTCAAAAGAATGCAACATGATGACATAGAATGTCTAGACATGCCATTCTAGTGTCTCACAAGATTTCGTTCCAACTAACTAGGTGTCGTTACCGACGAGGTTGGTTTCATGGAGGCCGGTTCCACCAGCCCGCACCCCTTGCCAGGTGGGGAACCATCGAGGAAATTGACCATCGTTAATCACACCCAAAACTCTAATGTTGATGAGACATCTCATCATTACTAGTCCAAAACTGAACCCTCAAATAACTATATTGTGGTATGAAGATAACCTCTTATGGGAGTTCACAGCAACCCAATAACACACACTATCTCTATGGACCACACAATGGCCTCTAATGGATTTCGACTACCTCGATAAGCTGTCAACACAAATAAATAAATGGGAACTAGGCATAACTCTTAGACAACATTTGGAGGATTTCTGGGTGGCATACTCATAACAACATGAAAAACACCATCAAAACCGGAATCATGCCAATAATCAATCAAAGCAACCATACAAAACAAGGGAAAAAGGCCCATAATCCAAACATATACAAATAACAGAATAAATTACTTTTGAAAAACCATTATTTATTTAAAATTTTAAAACTCACCTATGGATCCTTATAAACCGTCACATGTGCGTTCATTCAATCCCACTCACATCACCTGCGAACATGTTCCCCCATGAACTTCAATACATACCCATGCAAGTGTGACCCTTCATAAGGAGTTCCATGGTTCAAACACTTCCATTCCTTTCCAAATACAAACACATACCATGTTTTTCCAAACAAATACACCTTCTCCTTAAAAACCCACATTAGTAATTTAAAAAACAATTTGGAAGAAACACTTTTCAATTTAGAAATCATTTTCACTTTTGACGCACACTCAAATCAATTGAGACTAAAACAAAAAACAAGAAGTAATAACCGACTGGATAGAGGAACTAGTGCATATTTCTAAACCATCGAGTTTGTGGTGATCCATTCCCCAAGTAAAGAATAACACTAAGAAGACCATAAACTTGACACTTGGACTCCACATGGGTCACTAACCCCTGTGAGGCTGCAAAGTGAACTGATTCGCCTCCATTTTCATCCCTCAATTAGAAACGATCAAGGACATGTGACTCAAATCCTAAACAGACCTTGCTAACTCAGGTCTCGTCACAAGCGGTGGTGATTAGGCAACGACCCATAACCTACCACTTGTTCCCTAACAGTCCTCATCTCTATCTACCAAACACCCGAAATAATAAAAACCATCTCTAATACAATTTTGTCATGAACCATCCCGGACTCAACCCTGAGCTGGTCACCCATGTCGGTCCACGGAAAGTCCCGAGGGGCGTTCCCGATCCCCCTTAAATGGAAACTAGTGTCGGGCATCAAAACATACACCGGGGAAAGATTTAAGCCCAAAACTAAAATTAACAACCAAGACCATATATTGAAATGAAATAAATTAAGGACATAGCAGCATAGACAGCTGAAAATAAATAAAATAAACTAATCCATATACAAGGTGCAAATCAACAGACAGAAAACTAAAATACAAAACTGAAAACCCCAAATGAACAAACCTAACCTCCACAACCCGATCTCCATGGGACATCTTGTTTGAACTACATTAAAAACTAGGTTCTCATACATACATTACTTTATTTTAAAAAAAAACAAGATCCACTTCCCTTCATGTTTAAAACCAAATACAAGGGGAAATAAAGGGGAGTTGTTATTTCTATTTCAAGACATCTAATTGAAATCATTTTTGAAGTAATCACAATTTCACAGTTTTCTAAATAAATGCAAAAACCAGGGGAAAAGAAAAATTGTCAACACAAAGATGACAATGTCTCTAATCATACTCATAACGAGGAAACACATGAAATCCTAAGAATGCATAGGAAGACCAGAATATACTATACATGTGACCCATCCTGAATCCATTCCCTTAATCGATGACTTCATAACGTCCTAATGCTCGACATAGCCCTACATGGCCTATCCAAGGTGCCCAATCCCGATAGCAGCAACAACCCAGTATTCTCCTAATATGGGGCCACTGGCTAGTGTGTAATCTAATCTAGTGCAGTAATCATTTTCAGTAAACCTCTTTTCTGTGCAAGGTTCCCACTAAAAGGTCTCAAGGGGGTGCTCCATATCATACAAACAACAAGTCATATAAATATAATCAAACACACCACACAAACTGGAACCGCCCCGATCACCACAAGCGCTTGTAACATGCCTCAAAATAATTATCATTCAAAGAAGACCCACACCGAGGACCCTTACATCTCACGAGTCATCATTTAGGCATGGATACCAACCCATGAATGGTTTTCCAAAAATCTATTTCAAAAGCCAAACATGCATTTAAACCAATAATTCACCAATAATTTTTAAAGTGCAAATCATGCCATTTAAAGAAAACACGTGTAAGTGAAACTTGATGAAAATGCCCACACACATTGAAATCCACTTTTCAAGTCATAATGACTCTACAAAATTTTGAAAAATTAGTTTCACACCTCTTCCTTAAATTAATAGATCAATGAATCACCTTATAAAACAATTATAAATAACACTAAAAGCATTCAACAAAAATCATTTTTTTAAAACACTATTATTTATCCATATTCAAATCCATAGTCAAAACATGCGCATGAAATGAAGGAAATGTCAAAACCTATATTTAAAAAGTTAAACTAACAATAAATCATTACCAATAACTAAGAGCATTTGTTATAAAAGTGAGAATCTAGGTGTAAAAATTTAAATACTAAATTACACATATCACATGTAAAAAATTTGGCAGAATATCCATGGAAGAACCTACCTCAAATAATTGGCCGAGCTAATGCTTTTCAAATCACACCTTCACCTGCTCACCTACATGGACTCCCAAAAAAGTGTATGCACTAGAAAAATTATCGCCACACCTAAACAACACATTCGTCGCCAAATGTTAGTGCGGCGGGGACTAGCACACAACAAAAAAAGAACCTAGGACTCAGAAACAACATAAGACACTAAATAAATCAGTGAAAAAAAAATCAAGTTGTATAAAATCTTACAGGAAACAATAGCGAAAAAGAGAAACGAATTCATCACCTTTCCCTTGGAGGCGGATGCTAGAACCTAGACCAAAGGGTCCCAAAACATTAATTTCCAACTCTAAACATTGTGAAAACTGCGTGAATCACAATCTGAGACATCAAAGAGGGTTAAATTGAAGAAAAACCCAAAATTGAAATAGAAATATACTAGAGAAGAGGAGCACGTGTGCCAGATAAGAAGTAGAGGCACTGTGAATCAGGTCGGGTCGTGCCAGAAAAAGGTGAAGGTGTAGCGTAGGGGGTCGGGTGGTGTCAGAACACGGAGGAGGTGCTGCACAAGGGGTTTTGTCATGCCAAATCAAGGTGGAGGAGATGAACATGGGTGGTTCACGCAAGAACAAGGTGGAGGGGAGGTATGCCAATGTAGGTGCGGGGGAAAGGAGATCTGACGGGTGTAGGGTAGTGGGGCGGCGCCAGGATAAGGGTCGATGACGAGAAAAAAGGAGGAGTGCTGTTGAATAAGGTAAGGAGAGACAGAGGGGTGTCGTGGCGTGGCCGGTGTGGCGCGGCCATCCGAACGGTGGGAAGATAGCACATGGAGGCAGCGGCGTGGCCGCTTCGCGAATAGGGGGATGGGGGTGGGGGAATGAGAATAAGGGGAAGGGGTTGGCCCGGCATTAGTTGTAAGGGTTTTATTTACATATTTTATTTATAATAATAATAATAATAAATTGATAATAATTATATTTATAATAATATAACCGACATAATAATAATATATAATAATTATATTAACATTTGTGATCATAAAAATTAAAATAATAATAATCCCAATAATAATATTAAAAATCATAATACTATTACTATTATTATTTCTAACCATTTTCAAAAATTTAATTCATCCAAATTATCTTTCTTTATTCTTTTATTTATTTATTTTTATTCACCATCCAGATTTATTTATTTATTTATTCAGAACCGACTAATCATGTGATCTATTTGTAGAAAGACACGCGGTTGAGAAAACTGTGCCCAAATCGTGCCACTCGGTACCACCTGGATATAGGGTTAAGCTGTGCGCTTGTTGCGCGGCTTTATAAACTGCATGATGGATGCATGCAATAACTCTAACCCATATGGGTAATTGCACGGGCAATGCACAGTTACTTCTAGCAGTGCAGACTGACCGCACAATAGAGAATGTCATCTAAAACTCAAAATAATAATTAAAAAAATTAAAGAAAATATAGATAAATCATGTAGGGGTGTGACATTTCATTATGCCCAAAATTATGTAGGAATTAATTTTGTAACATTAATTATTTAAATTTTATATATTTATTTAATTTTACAAAATTCAGTTCATATAAGTGGTATAATATAATTTAAAACAAAAACTGCATGAGTGATGAAAAATTAATTTTACAACACCTTTTTTTCATAATTATTAATGGTTTTTATTTAAAAATTGAACCAAAAATTGAAATAAATGACTTAAAATGGATAAATAATAACATAAATGAACTAATTTAACTTTAAAATCCATATTAAAAAAACTAACTTCTAAATTCTATAAATAAAAACAATATTTTTAATAAAAATATATAATTTTATATTTCCCTAAAAATATTTATAACTTAATAAAATTACAAAATATTCAGTCAAAGATAATTTTGACAAATTGATTTAAAAAAAGATAATTTTTTCATATAAAGATTGTAAAAGTGAAAAAAAAATTCATAGAAGATCAATTAAAATCATTTTTTCAATAAAAAGGCATATAATAAATTAATAATGAATTTAAAAAATTTATATAATCATTTATAAATATATTTTAGTTATCTAAATCCATAATACCTAATTACAAAAAAAGTATACATTTATATTCATATCTCTAATTTCAATGGATATGTTTTAATGATCATGATTGAATTATTACATTAATAATATATCACATATCGCTAAAGCATGGTGTTGCATGTAATTCATGATATCTAAGAAATTTAAGAAATTTGAAATATAAACCATAAAATTTTGGGATGTTATTATAGTGTGGTGTAGGGAACCTTTTTGGATGATATGAAGGTAAGACTTGGAAAAAATTCATGGGCCCATTTCTTTTGGAGTTCCTTCCAAGTAAATTATACTTTAACAGAACTCAAGAACTGATAGAGCTTTGACGGAGTAAGATATCAATTTTTTCTTACATATCATGACTAGCATAAGTTATTCAAAAGGCCCTGATAAATAATAAGGTTCTTGGGGAGGACAGAGTTGTGGGTATTCTTTCAATTAGTATTAGACCTTTTAGTAATAAATTATAATAATGAAGATGAATGGTTATGTTTCACACTAGATAGGTGGAAGATAGCTATGGTGGAAAATAGCACCATGACACCTTCTATAAAAGAAGGGGGTCTATAGTGTTTCAATATTTTTAGGTAAGAAATTATCAAATTTTCTCTTAAACACGTTTGATAATGATTTAGTGGTGTGGAAATATGTAACACCTCCTAAAGTTTTTCTTAAGACGAACAATTAGTGACTAATTTAGAGATGGTAATATAACTAGGAACCCAACTAGTGTCCTTAGAAGCAGACCCATATGATGACTCAGACTACTCATGTATCTCATGGGAAGGTTAATGGAGTCGAGGCAATCGATTTTATACTATTTATCAGACACCAATTGATGGTGGAAGGGTACTATCCATTGTTCTAGCTCAACGGCCTAATTTTTTAGAATGATACCCTTAGAGATATTTATTATAGACTATAAGTCATTAGAGGGATTGAATTGTAATTTTATAAATTTTGAAATAATCCTTGAACCATATATTGATAATAAGTTACATGTATTTTTATTTGATAATAGATTTTATTCAATAAAAATCAATTAATAAATATTTTCAAGGACTTACGTTAGTGTAAACTACATATTATTGAAATGAATTAGTTTTTGTATTAAAACACATTAAACTACTTAATGTATAATTTTTGGAGTACGATGCTGAGTAATCATGATATTTTCAGGCTCGTAGAGCCTCAATCTTGATATAATAAAAATATTAAATATATTATATCATTCACATAGTTTTATAAAAAATAACGGAATTTATCTTAACAATGTCTCATATAAAAAATATAAGACTAACATTAAATCCGGATCATGTGTTTTACCCTTGGTGTGGTATAACCATTGGGAGGATTAAATGATTATTCAGATTTCACGTAAAGTTATACATATAATATTGCACATACCTGATTTTTATAAAATAATTAAATATATCCCAAAGGTTATTTCAAGAAGAAATCTAAAAACCATCATTGGTTTTAGATTGTTGGTTTTATCCAATGAAAAACATAACATTTTTACCCATAATATGTTTGATTAAATATAATGTGAGAGTATTTTACTTAATATTTTTTTAAATTTTAATTTATTATTAATATTTTTTTTACTCCCATTTTTTCATCTCTTCGAGGAACATCGCTTTCCACTACATTCACATGATCCTTAGATTAGAAATCTTTATAACCATCCATTTTACCAGTTCAACATGGTAAGGGATTCATGGGGTAAAATTAAAAACACGACCATCACTTTTTGGCTAAATCATGGATTAAATAGTTTTTTTCAATACAGAGTTTGGGAAGATATGATTTTAGGTTTCTGAAATATATGAATCATTGCACCTTTTTTAATGTATTTTATCAAGTCTAAAAGACCATAAAAAATATTTTCATGTGATCAAACAATATAATTCGGTTATTTCATCGGGTTTGGGCATGTGAGGTCCTCTATGTTCTTCTCTTCCATGCGCTACACATAAGGTGATACAAGTTTGTTTTATTTACTTTTTTTTAATTTTTTATTTTATTTTATTTTATTATTTTTTTTCATTACATATCTCATGATATAAAAAAATATGTAATTGTTTATTTTAATTTAATAATAATAAATCTAAAATTATCTAATGTTAATTTATAAAATTACAAAAGAGTAATTTCACAATATTATCAGGGAGTAACTGGGAAAATAATTATCCAAATAAAATTTCACCATTTTTTCAAATGATAATTCATTATCATTATAAAAAAATAATTTTTAGAAATTAACATAGGTAATTTTAAAGAATAATCAAGTAATGGTTAGGATGATTTATCAAAGGATAATCCAATAAAATTATCAAAATATAGTTGCATAAAATTATCAAAGATAATTATAGATAATTGCCAAATGATAATTACATTGAATAATAATAAGGATAATTATGGGAGATTATTGAAGATAATATTATTTAATTATTAATAGATAATTTATAATATATTATCTTAAGTTAATTTTCAAAGAATAATTTATAGATATGACTAAAGAATAATTTTTTTAAATTATTTAAGGACAATTATTAATTTTATCAAATAATAATTACAATGGATTTCCAAATGGGTTCTCATATTAATTTACTAAGACTCATAACAATAATTTTTGTCTTATAATTATTCTTGAGTACAATACCACTAGCACATGTGTTGGAATAAATGATAATTTTTAATTTTCCAATGCAGAGAATGTATAATCATGTTTAATATTTTTTTCTATTTGAACTAAAATATATGGTTTTGGTTCTAGGAACCCTTGAATTACCATGAGCATAGATGTTTTAATGATAATGATAATATGTCCCATGGGAATGTGTTATTAAATATTGAGGATTCTAATCCAGCATTTGTACCACACAAGGTTGTTTAAAATTACCATTGATATTGATGAATTTTGAGGTAGGATATTCCTTGTAATCTTTTTCGATGTAAATGATGTTGACATGATATGTTATTTATGAATGATTAACACATTCATGTTATGGGATTCATGTGTGTTCTTGAGTGTCCATGAGTCCTAATTGATTTTGATTTTGTTATTTTATATGGAAATGAATTTTCGATCTTGTTGTGATATATAATTACTTGCTTTAAATGTGTTACTTGGGGTGTTTCATATCATATAGAGATGTTTGTAGAGTTACGATATGATCATTATGATCCCTGAGGTAGGTGCAATGTGGTCTAAAAATATTTAAATTTGGATGTTGATTTACATGTATATGGATGTTCATAAGTGGTCAGTAGAAAAATGATACACGTTCCAAACATCCTTAATGTAATGAATGGATATCTATATAGAGCAATGCTCATAAGTGGATGAATATAAAAAATGGTAATTATTTATTTTTAACCTATGATGGGGGTGATTAAATGGAGAAGATAACTAGGGATTCACTTAATGGAATTTGTGGAATTTCTAATGACAACCATAAATTGTCAGGGTGAACTACGTTTCAAATATTTGTAGTGGAATGTGTGGTGTTATTAATTACAATCACCATATGGGTGGGGTTTGCATTATTACCTTAAATATGATACTTAGGACATACCTGATATCCTTACATATAATGAGTTGAGTAAAGTAGGTTTGGGGTTCATAGCCTCTTGGTTAGTGCATGATGGCTCAATACATGTATGGTTGTGCATTTATTTATGAATTTATATAGGTCATGACATAGACTAATATATATTGTTCACTTATGTTAGGGATGAATTGGTGGTGTCAGACTGAGTATTGTACTCAAATCCTAGTTAGGGATTTTGGTACACTTTTGTATTCCATAACTATAGATATAGAAAAGGGAAATGACCCTATGGGGGAAAAATGAGCGTAGAGGAATAACACATGTAGTAGACTGGGACATACTCTAAAGGACCCCACAGACAATTATTTATTTATCTATTTCTTTGTAATCAATAAAAGATTTACACATTGGGGTGTTCTTTTATTTTTAACACATCAATTCCATTTATTAGTTTGTCCATGTATACTATAGTTCATTATTATATTGGTCATCTTTTATTATTATGTTAGGACTTGATACTAGTTAAATATTATCCGTTCTGTTAGACTTGAACACTCATTACTAGTTAAAAGCCTCTTTCAAATGGGGAGGTGCTCATTAGTTCATTGGGAACTCTGGATAAGACCTAGTGTTTTGCATCATGATTTTACACCCACCATCAAAGTGGATAAATTTGCTTAATATAGTCATTATTTCACCTTGGCATAATAAATCACATGGGAAACACCATATAACCCTAACATGAAGGATAATATAATTGCCACCTCTCTTCAAGATAAACTCAGTATATACTCTTAATCCAAACCCATACATGAATCATTTCCATAGTATCACCACTCAAATATATATTCTTACCATTGGTTGTATAATAATCACCCTACACACAATTATTGATAAAATAGGCTCTAAGGAAACATAAGATTATATATTTTCTACCCATCAACCAATCATTCACATTCCTTCAATATTGATGGCCCGAAGGGCACTAATTAAAATTATAATATAGAAAACAACTCTTTATTAATTTTTCTTAAGATTCATTTACATATTGGTTAAAGATATCACATAAAACATTGTTTATCCTTTTCCTTAGTGATAGATGATCCAAGAATCAAGCTAGTGTCCATGGGACTACCATGGACCAAGATACTTGTTCCCCTATCATGGGTTATAAAAAAAAGAAATTTCATTTTCAAATCACCATAAATCACACAAAATTTGTGAGACAGAATACAACATGGTAAAAACAAGAGGCTGCAAACTTATAGGTATATTTAGGGACCACCTTCCACCTTTAGATCTTTTACCTTAAATATATCTCAGTTACCATACCTTAAAAATGTATAAGACCAACTATCCATAACCCATCAATATAAGAATCTAACATTATCATAAGTAATACCATTTATTTTAAAATCATGATAATCAATTTACAAAAATAAACAAATATTAATTCCATAATCAACATTTAGTGAATAATAAAAATTATCATACCAGGAAATCATTGGGGACAAAATCCATGAGCATAGGGGTGGGAAATAACAATAAGATCCATGCTGACATCTAAAAAAATAACCCATTTCTATTTTCAAATCATCAACCAATTACACCTTAATTCAAGAAATCCATAAATTAATCAAAATGGTGACATAACTCAATAAACTCTCACAATCTAAAAAAAATTATCCATCAAGGACCCCCTTTATCCAAGATGAAAAAAATATAATCATAACATCCAAATTTCCCCATGATTTGCTGGAATCAGTATCAAACCCAAATCCAAAAAATAATAAATAAGTGAAAAACCAAAAGTGAATAAAATAAAGAAATATAGGGGAAACCATTCCATTAATGGATAATGATTCACACCACCAATCTCTATAGATCAATGTTATTGATAGAGTAAAAATGAGAAAAGGAATATGTTCTCAATCTCCACCTAATTTCACATCATTAAATAATTACATGTTTATGGGGAATATCTAATATAAAATATAAATGGAAAAATATCCCCTTAATTTTTATAATTTATAAAAAACCCATCAGAGTCACATTTTGTAAAGCATCGGGACCCTCACATATCTCCCCTATAGAAACTTACATATATTCATTAAGGGGACCATATGTATCACCTTTGTATCTTGATTTTATTTATCCTTTTGAATTCTCACTCCAAAAATAGTTCTTATAAAAATCCCTCTTTTTACATAATTCCATATTCAAAAAAACCTTTGAAATTTTCATTGTAGATATATTTTTAACTCACACATAATCTAGAATTCTATTTCTAAAAAACAAATAGAATATACCTTTCATAAGTCATTCTACATGAACTCATATTCATTCCCTAAATTATTATTCTAAAAGACCTTCCACTTTAAAAAATCATACATCCAAACACTTATTTTTGGTAATAATTTTTTAATTAAATGTTAATATTTTTGAAAATATTAATTAGTTTCGGAAGACCCAATAATAGTTCATGTATCTTAGCTCAACGTAATACATTTCTAAATTTTCAATATGGTTCTACCAAATGAAATCCCAGATCATAACTTCCAAATTCTCCATCATTTATACCATGTGTAATTTCAATATTATAACATCTCAATGGTGATAAAAATAATCACAATATATAAAATTCACAATTTCGAGGACAATCACATATGGAATAACATTTATGTATAATAAATAGGTAAACTTATTCCTTATAATTCTTATATATATGAGTAACTCCAACACATAGATATTTTCCATTCTGAAATAACCATTAAGAATTTAAATTATTTTACTTTTGGTTGTCTAACAAATCCAAAATTTATGCTATTAGAAGTTATTTGATAGAAATTTATTTGTGTGAGGAGGTTTTTTCCCTTACGTATTTCCCCTATTATAGTGTTACTTATACGTATCACAGAATATTCCATCCTATACCATCTAGATCTAATATTATTTATCATAGGGTATACTAGTGTTCCCTTTACAGAACATACATGATTAATCTTCTATATCAACACTTATCAAGTTTTTTGAGGTTTCACCATTACACATAACATTTTACCCTTATATATTCTGACCCTTACATACCAACTCTCATCTAGTTTTAAATAAACATAAAAAAATACATCATTCAATAAATAAACTCTATAAAAACATACCAAGTCATAACACATACTATATATGAAGTGACCTACATTATGTAGTGTAAAATTTCATAAAGTTCAATTAAAATCATAGACACATCCCATACCACTAGAAATATCTAAAACAATAGTTGTATGTGATTAAAATTTATAAATCCCAATTTGAATCCAAAATCTCAATGAAACCCTAGCTCTAAAACCAAAAATTTATATATCCCCTAATTTTCCTAAACCCATAAAATTTGGTTCATCACAACCTCAACACTGTAACACATCAAACCCTAGAGAAATATTATATTATATCTAATGAAATCAGTTATATCTACTAAATCATAATGTAGGATACCCAATCCTATATCTTTATCATTTTATTATTGTGTCGACACAACACACAAAAAATATACACTACTAGAAACCCCTCTGAACTATACATCAAAATAATGATTTTTCCCCTAGTTCATAATGATTCCCTAATTACAGTGGAATTCATGATTTTAGAATTTACCAATAACATATCCTCTAGATTGAGAATGAAATGTATTATAATTTTGGGATAACATTAATAAATCATAGTATAAATATAGAGGTAGGAATATATTGTGTTCATAATATTCCAATCATGTAGATAACTAATATAATATGATAGTATATGATTTGGGAACTATTGTTACTGATGATATTTTATAGCATTGAAGGTTCATATTGTTTTCACAATGATAGATTACTGTATATGTATTCGGTCCTCCAATGATGATATATGATAGTAAACAGGGTTGGAATTATTCCCCCAGAAGATATATAATGTAATATGAGGTGAGGGTATTCCCCCTAATGAGAATATTATGATATATGATCAGGTTTATTGTTCTCTAATGATGATGATCATAGAGTGTTATCTAGGGTGGAAAATTATCCCTCCATTGATATGATATTTATTGATAATTATGGTGGTAATTTATCCGTAAATAAGTATGATATGTTTTCATATCCTGAGTGGGTATGTATCCCTCGGTTAAGGTGAAATATTTGGTGGTTCCCTATCCCTCTACAGATTTATGATAATATACAACAGTACAATGTTAGGGAGTTTATCCAACCCATGGTATTGTTCTGTAACATGTACAGATACATCTGAACACTTACTGATGTTGGTACGGTCACTCCAATGTGAGTTTAACAGTACACAAATATGTGACAAGTATTAATAATATAATTTTTTAATGTTATATTTATCCTATGCATATCGCATTATACATATATTATATATACTGGTTACGTTTGGGACACCATTGGTGGTGTCCTGTTGAGTTATAATAACAACATTCATAAGAATCCATGACACATTGGTTCCCTTATGGATCTTAGGATTACATGTAAATTTAGGTATGTGGGTTGGTGTTCGATGACTGTTGTTGATATATTATAATTAGCAAGGTAATGTGACTAGGTTGAGACTCGGGACTGGGTGCTTTTTATTTTTATCATTATTTGTTTTGTTTGGGGATCTATATGATCATTCTATGGGATATTTTTTTGTGTCTACATAACTTGTGTGTCATTCTCAAAAGATTATTATATTATAAAATCATGCATATTATATATTTTTGGATGGATTGGACTATGGTATTTTAGTTTTCCAATTGGGTATTGTGATGTTCAGTTGTATATTGTTTCCACTATTTTTTTTCTTTGGTTTGGGGTTATAGTCTCCCCAAGATATCTACATATATATCTTTTATATGATGGTATAATTTTAAATAAGAGGTGTTATACCAAAATGTCACATAGAAAATTAGTCTGATTATCATAGAGCGATCCATCTTAGGTCCATACAATGTCGTATCAGATCATTTTTTTTCATTACTTATAATTTTATATATTATAGACATATGAAACGATGTTTTAATACATATTATGGATGTGATTTTTCATTCATATACATCATCTATAATGGAATAATTCTTTGTTTTTAGGGCATCAGTAATGATATATATACATGATTTTGCTGTTATAATGGATTTTATTATTTATTATTATTATGCCCTGAGATATATTATTTTTTTACTCTTAGCCTTGGGTGGAATGATAATGGGTGTTCTTTCATTATACCATCCACATAAGATCCCATGAAATTTTAATTCTTTAGTATGATGGAGATAATAGTATTGGAAAAGAAATAAATATGCTCTATATTTTTAATGTTTCAATAATAACTTATTTATTTTCTCCCAAATAAATTATCAGTGGAATTATATTTCATATTAGAAAATTGTTATTATTTTTTATAAGGATCTTCATAGGATTATATCATTATATACATGTGTTGGTGACCTTTACCCATGATGGGGTACTTTAGTATATGAATTTTGGATGAGGATTAGTACAATAGTGTCCTTTTATAGGACTAGTCGTTTCTTAGTGATATCTGATATGGTATTTTGGATACTCTTCCAAGAGTTGTGACCTATTAGGATATGGTTATGGGATAATAGGAAGTGCCTAGTGATATTGATATTCGACTTGGGATTGGTGAGTCGATTTTCATAATTGAGTCATATGCTACATTACTATTATTGTATGATATTAATTGTGATATGTGTGGGTAACTCATTAGAGAGATTATCCCAGGCTTATGAGTTCCTTCATAGATGAAAATCATGGGTATATGAGTTTTCATTAAGATAGATATACCAAAGGAGTTAGCATGTATGTTGAATAGTTATATGGGATATTATATGTTTATAGTGTAGGGAACGAATGAAAAAGATACTTTCTATGTAAGATGATTTTGGAAAGGATGGGAGGACTAGTTAAATAAATATTTATGCACAAGAGTTTAGAATTGATGTGATGAAACTCTGTATGGGAAGAGTTAAATTTTATGGTAGGGTACTTCTAGGGTATACAATTTCATGGAAATTATATTTTGGTAGTGATTATTTTTAACATCATTGTGAGAATGGCTAGATTGTTACACCTTTAAAATTAAACAAGAGAATTATTTTTTTCTAACATATATGGTAGGAGGATTTGTGTGACCGATTACTATATTGTAAAAGGTTTGATTGGATTTTTATTTGGTATAATTCAGAGCACCATGATATTTTAAAGTAGGAACATCACGTTCAATTGAATGTATGACACAAAAAACAATATAAAATTAGAATATGATATCCAAATAATTTATGAAATATTAATTTTAAAATAAAATTAATCTCTTTGATGTTTTGTGATGAATACAACATCATGAATAAACAAAACATGATACACTATTAAAATATAATTATTTAAACATGACCATTATAACTCAGCCATTAATTTTGTGGGTATGAAGAGTAATAACTAAATTATCAAAATTATATGGTTTAAACATATTTATATTAAATTAAATGGATATAAATTGATTATAAAAAATAATAATAATTATTTAATATTAAAAAATATATTTTCTAAAAAATAATATTTGTCAAATAAAATAGTTTCATCGCATGTTGCGCACTTATGAAAAAAAATTAATTTTGGTTAATTTTAAAAAATATATTCAATAAAATTAACATTATTTTTCTATTAATCATATAAAAATAATTTTAGAGTGTTTTTTGTTATTTTTCTAAAAAGTTTAACTATTTAATGAATAGTTAAAATACAGATTTTTACTCAAAAATTCCTTTCATTTAAATTATTCATAATGCTAAATTATATTCTAATTTTTTTCAATTAAAATTATAATAAATAAAAATAATGTCATTGTAATCAATTTCATATTAATGTTTTATATGAAAACATTCTATACTTATGTTAATTTTCTCTCTAGAATCCGACTTTTTCATCGCATCTACTAATATAATATTAAATTGAATTCTAATAATACTATGAATTGACTTTGAATAATTATATTCAATAATTTGAATCATAATAATTTATATAATCTAATATTGTTGAAATGATATTTTACCAAAATTATTTGTGAAAACATAAAAAATAATTATCACTGTAGTAATAGAAAAAATGGTTTTGTCCATGGTTTAACTAAGAAGGTAAGGATTAAAATGATATAAAATCCTATAAAAATCATTTTTTATGGAAATATTTCAACATTAACTATCCCACCTTCTAATATAAGTTCTTTTTAATAATAATTCCTTCTAATTACATTAACATGTTTGATTCTTTTTGGAAATATCCAACCAATTCCCAAGAAGGTTACCTTTCCCCACATATAAAAGGGAACTACCTCTGCTTAGTTATTCAAATATATAAATCGAGTTTTCTCAAAAAACAATAATAATTTATCCTCAACATAAATATCCACGTTCTATATATATTTTTTCCATGTAAAATACAATCCCTAGGGTTTTTTATAGAATATCCCAAATAAGTTACACAAAGAGAAGGTAATCACCATAACAGATTTCTACATTTTTACTTATTATTTTACCCCCCTTAAATTATGTATTAATAATGAAAATATATTAACAGTAATATATAAAATATAATTATACATCGTTACGTTTATATAATAATATGTATTCATCTCTTCTACCATCAAAATTGTCAACGAAATTGTCAATCCTGTGAGTGACGGACTACCGCCTCATGAATCGATGTCATTTGTTTTCCAAAACCGTCTTTCAAATGTTAATATAATGATGGATTTCACATATGTATATGATATTTATTAAATAATTATACCTATAGAACTATCATATCATATATACCTTCTTACTTTTTCTTATGTGATGGATACGATAGCATCACTCATATGTATGGAAGACTACCACCTTGCAAATCGATGTGATTCATTTTTCAATTATGCTTTACATATATGGTAGAATGTATAAATTTAAAGAATATATGTGATATATATTACCTAAGCATTCTTTTTATATAAAATATCACATCTATTTTTTACCGTATAATCTGTTGTATGACAATAATGTCGCTCGTGTGTACGTGTAGACTACCACCTATACATAGTTATGTGAAATGTTTTCATTTTATTTTTACATGGATGGTAATATGGATTAATTTTACTAATATAAATAATATATATAATATAATAATAATATTTTAAAATTAATTATCATTTATTTTCCATTCATTCTATCCATTGAGAAAAATTGTAATTGTGGTCATGCCTATGTATGGTCTACCTTCTCCATAAACAGTGTTATCCATTTTCTATCTCGCTCATTTATAGAATTATATAAATAAATATATAATGATTATCTTATATATTTATATATTTTTTATATTTTTTAGAATATTGTTAAAGGTCGAAATAGCTTTGCCCGAATGAATTAGAGTTGACTCAATTCTTTAAAAATTTATCTGAAAACATATTACCATACTCAAGTATGAGAGAATATATGTAAACTATAGCTTAAGAATATTTGAATCTGAGTAATGATTTGAAAAAGACCTAAAAGGTAATAGAAGAATTAGTTTCCAAAAAGTGAAGTTACTATAATTTAACAAACCAGTTAGGGGGATGAATTATGCAGGGCCACCTAAGGGCATTGGCTGAATAGTCAAATAAATAGCATCATTCGGCTGACAAGTCTGTCATGTAGACTGTTTATGCAAGTCCGCCTCTGGGCACGTGCTGCATAGTCAGGCAAAAGAACTCATAGAAATTTTCTTTCCTAGTGTTAAAAGCCAGTGAATGTTTATGGAGATTCAAAATTTCCAAATTATAGAGTTTGTTGTATGGAAAGAGGTACTTGAATATGGAGACAATATTTCTGAACAAGCCTATAAAAGAATTGAATAGATATCACTCCTACGAAGGTCTGACCCAAACGTAGGGAAGGAGAATATGGAGAATATAAACCATAGACTTGAATACTTTCAGATCATGAATAAGGACATGGGACAAATATGTTATGGATAGCTATTTTTTCGGATCCTACATAATGTTATTTAAGACAAATAAGGACAAAAGAGGCATTCTTCCCAAGATTGAAGTTACCACTATCCGAAACACCCGTTAGGGGGTTGAATTATGCAGGGCCACCTAAGGGGATTGGCTGCATAGTGAAATAATAGTATCATTTGGCTGACAAGTCTGTTATGTAGACTGTTTATGCAAGGCCGCCTTTGGGCACGTCCTACAGAGTCAGGCAAAATAATTCTCAGAAGTTTGACAATTTGGTGAATAAAAGGAATGAAAAGGTTTATTAAGATTAGACAATATTTAAGGTTAGGATTATGACACATAAAGATGGGTATTGTCCAATGTATACAGAGATACACAAATCAATGATAACCATAATCATGTTGTGGCTGGGTCCTGAATTGAAATGTTGGACTTCACTACGTATCCCATAAAGCTAGGAATAAAGCTATACGTAGTTCTTAAAATACAGTTTAACGTCATGTGGGACAAAATTATGAGAGATCTTAGTTTAGGGTCATAGTGCTTGGACCATAATAATCAATACACAGTGTTTGTTTTCTTGGAAACATTTCAGCCAAGGGTCTGAAAGTGAAATTTAAGGTTAGGCCCAAAAGACTTGGGGCTGGATTCGAGGGACACTCGAACGTTCCAACGTATCCTATAAGGATGGGAAACAAGCACACGTAGTTCTAAAAATACCCTCTATAAAAATTTGGTTTGTATATGTGAAGGGTGAAAGGGGACTTTAGTACAATGATGGTTTAACCCGAGATAAAAGGGTTAGGAATTTCCATGTATGCACGCAATCTTTTGAAATGAAACATGATTGAAAAATCAATGTAAATAATGGTTCCCTCTCAAGTGAGGATATCAAAGATTATTTTAGCTTATTGTCATACTGTACACAAGTGTTGTATAGTTTAACATCGTATAACTAGGAAGAAAGTGAACCAATGTAAAGATATTGATTCTAAGGGCGGTTTCACGAATCAATGTCATATGAGATGGAGGTGAACCGTTGTGAAGAGATTGATTTTGGGCTTGCACCATGGGAGGCTACCTACGTACCCAGCCTGGAAGGGAAGGATCAAAGACTGCATAGTTCAATTGAAGAATGAGTTAATGATCAAGTTGTTTTTGATGACAACGACCTAAAAATGATGTTGTTGGGACTTACACATGATTAGCGGCCCAAAGAGAGTGTTATGATTGAGGTTTGCTCCAATCTCACGTGAGTCATACTCGGTGTGAGAAACAAGAGGTAACAAAAACCTTAACGATGCATAGTTTAATTTCATGTACGGCATATGAAGGGACTATGCAGTTTAGAGTCTTGCATTTAGGACTATTGGTGTTGCACAGTTTAGTGTCTGGTAGCAGGGACAAAGTACAGTTTAATGTCATGTAGGATGTATCACAGAATTTCTATACAGTTTAGCATCATGTAATTAGGACGATGGGGACAATAGAGTTTAACATCATGTTTGATGAAAGTGGGACTTTAGTGTTTAATTTCATGCAGTGAGGACAAACGAATACACCATTTAACATCATGTTGGACGCATTGGGGATTTTTTCCACAGTTTAGGGTCATGTTGGACGAAAGTGCGAATAGTTTAAGGTCATATGCATGGACCGTGGACGGTGAAATTTAATATCATACTGAACAAAAGTGTATTTTAAGGTCATATAAGACTTTTTATGATTATTTAGTTTAACGTATTTTCGGACGTAAGGGACTTTTATACAGTTTAGTATCATGTAGTTAGGACGTCACAGTTTAACGTCTTGCTAGACGTAAGGGACTTTCAAATAGATTATGGTCTTATGCATGGACCGTTGCAATATATTTTAATGTCGTATTTCAAGGATGATGAAAGGAACACAGTTTAATGTCTTGTTGGACGAATTATGAGCTTTTCACAGTTTAACGTCATGTTGGATGAAAGCGCGAATAGTTTAGGGTCATATGCATGGACCATGGATGGTGCAGTTTAAATTCATGCTGGACAAAGTTGCAGTTTAAGATCATAGTGGACCATTGCTGAATAGTTTAATGTCATATAGAAAGGACATGAAAGGGACATAGTTTAACGTCTTGTTGGATGGATTATGAATTTTTCACAGTTTAACGTCATGCCGGACGAAAGCACGAATAGTTTAGGGTAATTTGCATGGACCATGGATGGTGCATTGTATTGTCATGCTGGAAAAAGTTGCAATTTAATGTCATAATGGACCATTTCTCTATAGTTTAATGTCATATATAAAGGACATGAATGGGACACAGTTTAACGTCTTGTTGGATGGATTATGAACTTTTCACAGTTTACCATCATGCTGGACGAAAGCGCGAATAGTTTAGCGTCATATGCATGGACCATGAATGGTGCAGATTAATGTCATGCTGGACAAAAGTGTAGTTTAAGGTCATATAGGACCTTTGGTGTATAGTGAAATGTCATATAGCAAGGACATATGACTTTTTAGTTTTTACAAAATACTTCTTCAAAAATCTGGCGTTAGTTGTAGTAGTGATGAGTTCTCCATCCATCGAGATTAATGATTATGCCCCATTAGAGTAGACCATATGTATTGAGTATGGTCCTTCCCATTTTGGCTCAAGCATGGGAGGTTTCATTCTTGGTATCATCGGAGTTCTGAGAACTAATACAAATTCTCCCTGAGTGAATGAATGAAGATGAACTTTTTTGTTAAAAGCTCATGCAATTCGATTCTGATAGACGTCCAAGTTGTGAAAAGTGCACAATATTTTCTCATCTAACCGTTCCAATTCATTCAATCACTTTTGAGATTTCTCATTTGTAGAGGACTGATCGCAAATTGAAAAAATGAGCGAGGGTAATTGAACTTTAATTGGAAAGACTGCTTCTGTTCCATATGCCAATGAATATGGAGTTGATCACGTTGCAGTGCAGGTGGTAGTCCGATAAGCCCATAAAGCATGAAAGAATGTATCAAGACATGACTTCTTTTCTCTATCCACCATATTTTTCAGTATATTTGAAAGAGTCTTTTTGAAGGCTTATATCTAGCCATTGGCGGCTACATTATACCGAGATGAGTGGTTGGATTTGATGATGTATTCTTGATACAATTTCTTCACCTCGAATGAACAGAAGTTAGTGCCATTGTCTGTCAATATGGTATGAGGGACACCAAATCTGGTAATGATATTAGACTTGATGAAGCTGTCAACACATTTAGAACTGAATTCCTTGAGAGGTATTGCCTCTGCCCATTTAGAAAAGATGTCAGTAGCATTGAGAATGTACTTAAACTGCTTGGCCTTAGCCGTAGGGTAAGGTCCCACCACATCCATTCTCCATGTGGAAAATGGACAAGAGTATTTAGATGTATGAAGCAACTCTGGAGGTTGATGAATGAAGTTGGAATGTACTTGGCATTAATGACACTACTTTGTGAAATCAACACAATCTTGTATTATTGAATGCCAAAAGTATCCAAGCCTTCGAATTTGATCAGACAATCTATGTCCAGACTGTTGGGCACCACAGACTCGTGCATGCACTTCTTTCATGACATCCATTTTCTCTTCACCATCAATGCATCTGAAGATAACTCCATCAACACCATGTTTGTATAGAATTTTCTCTAGGTGATCGGGGCTATCATAAAGATTAAAATTTACCACACGTCGCTAGATTTGTTCTTTTTCGGCTCTATCAGGTGGAAGTGTTCCATTTTGAAGGTATTCCCTGATAGGTGACATCCATCCAGTATTATGACCATACGGTTCAGGAATGGGACTAATTTCATTAATTTCCTCTGTTCTGATTCAATCATAAGGTGGAATTTCATGACGGTGGGTAATACTGATGATTGTCTAGTCCCGATTTGGATCTGCTAGAGCTGTGGCTATATTAGCCAGCGCATCAGCTTGAGTATTTCGTGATCTTGGGACATAAGAAAATGTCAGTTCTGAAGGGAATTCCGCCATTATCTCTATGATGTAATCATATGAAGGGATTAGTTCTTCTTTCATGATGGCATAATCCCCATTGAATTTTTGATTACCATGTCTGAATCACCTTTCACCTTTAAGTGATTCATTGTGCTTGAAGCGCTAACTCCAAGACTGTGATAGGAGCTTGGTATTCGGATTCATTATTGGTACCACCTTCCCACAATAATAAAGAATAAGGTAATACTTCCTTTTCTGGAGAAATTAGCACAATTCCTTAGAAAACTTTGTTGAATTTAGCATTTTCCATTTTCTTCCCTATTGGACTTCTGTAAGCACCATCAACATACATTTCCCATGCTTGAGGACTTTATTTAATAGAGAAGTCTTCTTCATTAGGGAGTTCAATATCTGAAGATGTGTCTTCCACTGAAGGCTATTCAGCCAGGAAATCAGCCAGATCTTGGCCCTTTATCGCCTTTTGAGACACATACTGAATGTCGAATTGCTGCAAAATAACTTCCCACCTTGCAAGACGTCCTGTAAGCATTGGACGACTAAGGATGAATTTGAGTGGGTTTTTGCGAGATACCAATTGGACCTCGTGATGTTGAAGGCAGTGTCTCAGCTTCTAAACTGCAATGATTAATGCCAGGTAGCACTTTTCAATACTTGAATATCGGGTTTCTGCTTCATGCATAGTTCGACTGAGATAGTAGAGGCTATTTTCATTTCGAGCATCATTATTTGGAGAAATAAAGGCACCCAATGATCGCTCTAGTGATGTCACATAGAGGATATGTGGTCTTCTTTCAATTGGTGGCATGAGTACCGGTGGAATTAAGAGGTATTTCTTCAGAATATCGAATACTTCTTGAAATTCTTCAGTCCACTTGTAAGTGACTCCCTTCTTTATCAATTTGGTAAAGGGTATACTTTTGCCTGCCAAATTGGCAATTAAACGCCGAATATTGGCTAAGTTTCCTTGAAGTCCTCTTAATTCATTCAAATTTTGAGGAAGTGACATACCATGGATCGAATTTGTATTCTTATGATCGACTTCAATACAACGATGGCGTACAACAAAGGTGAGAAATTTTCCTGAGGATACCCCAAAAGCACATTTTAAAGGGTTCATCTTCCAATTATGTTGTCGAAGCTTGTGGAATATGACTTCCGAATCAGCCATGTGATTAGAATGTTGATTGGATTTAACCACCAAACCATCTAAATAGCATTCATCATACTTCCCTAAGAAGGGTTTGATGATATGATGCATGGCACGCTGATATGTTGCACCTGTATTCTTTAAGCCAAAGGGAATTACCTGGTAAAAAAAACCACCCTGAGGAGATCTGAAGGCTATGGATTCCTCATCTTCTGGGGCCATTTGGATCTGATTATATCCATAATATCCATCCATGATGGAAAGTTATTCATAGCTATCTTTTTCATCAATTAAGAATTCTGTAATCAGAACTGGGAAATCATCTTTAGGACAATACCAATTAAGATCTCTAAAATCGATGCAAACCCTAATTTGTCTGTTCTTCTTCTTTACATGTACAATATTAGCCAACCACTTGGGATATTTAACTTCTCTGATGAATTTATCTTTGATAAGCTTATACACTTCAACTTCAATTTTTGAAGCATAATTTGGGTGTGTTCTTCTCGCGGCTTGCTTAAATCCTCGATGTTCATCTGGTAAACCCAAATGATGAGTAGCAATATCAGGATCAAGCCCATGATTTTTTGTATTGTCCAAAGCAAAAATATCTATATTTATATTTAGAAAATAAATATACATCTCTTTCTCTTCAAGGGTCATGGCCGCACTGATTAAAGTGGGGCATGGATCTTCCTTTTTACCCAGATTTATTTCTCTGAGTTCATCCACAGTGGTAGAGATACCCTCGTCAAATGGTGGAGGAGAATCTCTGATATCTTTCTCTTAATCATGTGTTATTTCTTCCATTTCTACTTTCATAGTAGATAACAAAGCGTAATTTTCATGATCATAAGATATGTCATAATTTGCACATTTTGAAGAGGAAGCTTCCATTTCTGACCCTATTGATGATAAAGTGTTTTATTTGGGTAACAAAGTGGAGATGATGGATTGAGAATCAACATCATTGTTCTCCTACGATGTTGGTATAACTTCTTTTGTCCTAATCGGTGAAGTATAGACTTGTTGGATTTCATCAGAAGAAATGAGGACGTCACAATTTGTGCTTTCATCACTGCTTGGTGGGTTACCAATTTCTCCCATGTTCATTGGCTCGATTGCCATAATCAACATTATGGATCTCTCCATAAGAGTATTTTGATTTGTGCCTATCTTGTCAATTTTACTAATAGGAAACACATAATCTGTACTCACATGTGTAAATTTATTTATTGGAATCTTCTCCAAACCATATAGAGCATTAACTTTGATAATCTCCTCTGTTATGGATTTCTCCCTTCCCTTCATGTGATAGAATTCCGCCTCAATGTATTGAGACTCACATGTCTTTAATGGGGCCTTACCACCATACAATGTCCCAACATGACCATCAAAACATTATTTGAGACATTGATGGTATGATGAAGGGATAACCGCTTGTTGATGTAGCCAGGGTCTTCTAAGTAAGACGTTGAAAGCTGAGTCTTGATCAACAATCATGAAATCTGTATTCGATACAAGATCTACAAACTGAGTTCTATGTGTAAGTTCGCCCAGTAGCTCTTGTTCATTTTTATCATATCCTTGTAACATCATGGTATAAGGAGAAAAATCGGATTCCGTGAGGCCCAATCGACGATGTGTACGAATGGGCATGAGGTTGACTCCTTAACCATTGTCAATGAAAGCTATTCGGACATCTACACCATTGACCTTTCCAGATAAGTACAATGGTTTGATATGCCCATGCACAAAATAATCTTCATCATCATTAGTAAAAGATATTATTTCATGTAATTATGTAGGATTATTCTCTATGTGATAGACTTAAGCTGTAGTAATTTCAGTTTCAAACTCTTGGGGACCTGACAAAGCCTCGATGAGTGCTTCCTGTAGATCTTTTGATAGATTCAAAGCATACAGAATTGATAACTTGGAAATTACTTGGTCCAAGTGTTTCAATAAATCATACTTTTTATCTAGAGGTCTGTGTTTCCCAATATGAATATGTGGTTTAGTAGGTACCTTGGAAGAAGATGCTTTAGAAGTTGATGCATATTGTATTGGGATAGGAGTTGGCAACATCCTTGGTTTTAGAAGATTAGACTGATTAGATCCATTTACTTGCTGAGAGGAAGAATATGGAACCTTCAATCGATCTTCCAAAATAACTATTCCAGGACTGAATTTGCTATTGGCTGAAGAACTTGCTTGTTCTTGCTGAGAAAACTGAAGATCTCTACCACGAGTTTCTGCTGTATACACAGTTCTAGCAGGGGTAGAATTGGTGTAGTGTCTTCCGAAAGATCCACGTCTTCCCCTGTATCCTGAACCTCTGGAACTTCCTCTGATTCCCTTGTTGGATACAGGGAATTCAGGCTCATCAAAATTGAAACTGCGTCTGTAATATGGATCTGTTAATTGAATCATATTAATAGAACCGATGATTAACTCTTCGTCTAATGATGACTCTATCTGATTATCCTGTTTAGCCTGTGCCATTTGGTGGGGAGATGCCCGTGGCTTTGAAGTAGATGGCATGAAGTCTGCCAGAGTCAAAGACAACTTAGGATTTAACACATACTCATATTCTTCTGATTCTTTTTTCTTCTTTGAATAAAGCCATTTCTTTGAGGACTTTCCCTCTGATGAAGAGGGTTTTGACACAACATTCATGTAAGAAGACACAATTGGTTTCTTTAATTGTGTTCGCAAAATAGCAAGAGTTCGATTGATTGTATTTCTGACTATGCAATCATCATACTTCTGTGCATTTTTTCTTTTGATTTCTTTCCATTCGCCTTCCTCCTATGGAACTGTAGCGGTAACACATGATACCTTAGCTGAAGAACCATTCAATTTGACTTGTCCCGAGTTGACCATATTTTTCAAGAGTTCATTAAAGACAAAACACTCCTGGATGTGATGCCCTAACATTTGATGAAAGGGTCAATAATTGGGACAGTCTTCATCTCCTTCCTTGTTTGGCCTCTTGGGCACTGGTTATTTTATATATAAGGATTAAAATTAGATAAATTAGACTGTAAATATTCATTAGAGAAGTAAAAAGACTTCCTAAATAATGGTATTTAATTTATAATTTTAAGACATTAAATAATTAAATTTATTTATTACACAATGATAATGAAATAATTACCTAATCAATGAAATATTAAAAAAATTACATTATAAATATCTAAATAAATGTAATTTGAGAATTTTTATGAATTCCACTATTTTTATATGATAATATGGAATTTTAGGGTTGTTTATATTAATTTCTTTCTAGGTAAGTGTGCTGTTATGAATTTAGAAAAAACAAAATACAAAATAGTGTCAAAATTGACATAAAACAGTTTCTAAAACAAATATGATATTATTAATTGATATTCTATTAATAAAAATCTATGGTTCTTCCGAAAGACTTATATAATTATAGTTATACCATTAATTAACCACATGGGGTTCTCTTGGATGGTTATTTTATGACTATTAACCATATAATATAAAAATACAAAGAGACCTGGTAAATGTCAAACTATTTAACTAAGAGTTAAATCTAACAAATATAGTTAATATAGTGACCCAAATCTATGTAAAACCTATTGGTTGAGAGGTTTTCGGCACATCCCCACATTTTCCTTTAAATATTTCATTTTTATGCCATTATAAACTGAAAAATATATTTTTATAAATTAGTATTTCTAGATTTTCCTAAGGTTCCCCTCACTCCTATTATGAAAAGTCACCCCCCTTCTCTCTAATTCACTACTTAAAAGCCATTTGGCTCGGCCAAACCCTACCGAAATACCCTATTAACTGCCCTAAATTCATTTTAGAGGCCTTCCTTTTGTCAGATACCCATCCTAAGGTTCCCTTTTGAACAAATCAAAAAAAAGAACCCGAAGAAGAGGTAAATATTTCATCACCTCTTTCAAGATCCTTTCTTCTTCCACATCCTCTTTCTTTTTTGTTTCTATTCTAAAATAATAACTCTATTATCATCTATTTACTGTGATGATATTATAAATATGGTACAACCAAATTCATTATTCTATCCATCCTTTGAATGACATGTCACGTACGACTTACCGTCTCCACGTCGTGGTGTAATTGTTATTAAATACATTATTATTTTTCGATGTGTATAATAATGATGTGTAATTGATGTAAATAATAAATATAAAAAGATAATTATTATGTATATATGATATTTCATCCAATTATATATTATATTAATATCAAAAGAATGATATTGTCGCTCGTACATACGGATTACCGTCTACACGAACACGATGAGATTCATTTCCCATCGTATTCATTATAGAATAATTTTAATTTGAGGATTAAAAATAATTTTTAAATACTTAATCTCATTCTAAATATGATTAAGATACATCATATCTATAAGAAACATTACTTACACAAAAATCATATAAACGAAAACGAATCTGTCAACACCTAAAACGACGATAATATTAAAATATCATTAATAAAGCATTATTAGAATATCATATATGATATTATAATTATGTACATGGTTCTTGTATAATTAAATAACAATGATTTAACTATTATACAGGAGGATAACTTACCTTCGACCAAGGAAAAGTGCAAGGCAAAGGTTAATTTCACAATCTCATTATTATCTTAAGTTGTTTTTACATAAATCTACTAGGACATATTTTCTTATCAATGACCATGTTTTATAAAAGAGTTTTTAAAGGGATTATTTTTATGGTAAATTTTACTAAAAAATAATTTTAAATGTGTTAAATATTTATTTTTTAAATCATTATAATTAATGTCCATGTTTTCAAGATGGTTTTAATGATTTATTTATATAGACATGATTGTTTTAAAAAATTTAATTCCATTCAAAATTTTCAATGTGGTATGGGACACATTGATTCTAAAATGAATTTAAATGTATTCCTTTTTAAATTGTGTGAATTTTAAATGTTTTCACGAAAAATGTATATTTCTGTCAAAGAGTTTTACATATAATTTCCATCTATGTAAATATCCTTTGATTGATTTTAATCTTTTTTTAAGTTGATTTGTTATGATAGAAATCATCCATATTGTATTTATGGTTTTGTGATATATTCTAATGTGGATGTGTTATTTTTATACCATTCTTGGTTTATGGTTAAAGTATTGAAATTTTGTATGCTAGTTCTAATATTAATGTTTATATTATGTTTCAACCTTTTTGTGTGAAGAATCTGTTGGAAATAGTATGTGATGGTTGGGGGCTGTTATAGATACGCGATGCATCAGTAGGACTCATGATATAATTTGACGTGGCATTGGCCAAGGCCTTTCCCAATTTCATATATGGTCTTGGATGAGGCCATAATCATTTTTAGATGTCGTGGTCGTGGCCTTGACAAAATGTTTCAGAATGCCTGGCATTATACATTCCCTTATTATGAAAATAATATTGATTGTTCATTTGGCCATTTGACAAGTACAATACTAATGACTACTATTTATTATGGAATTATTTACTCAGCTCATATTACTTCCATAATGTTTTCAGTGTTATTATTTGTAAAGGCATGTGTTTTCAATTATTCATTATGCCTATTTTTTATGTTATTATTTCCTCTGGAATTGGGGATGACCTCGTTGATTGATGGTTCAAACATTACAATCGGTTTCTAAAGGGTTTGTTCATAGAACCAAAAACATCCAATGATTTATTATCCATTTTTACCTACTTTCAAATGGATGGTGCACAATAGTTGTGGACTGATGATTCTTAGGAATTTTCATTGGTCGAGAGTATGGGAGGTCGGAATCATCACTCCTTTTTAGGGGAATTATTGTCTACTCCGGGACTCTCCTTATAGATTAAAGTTGCGATCATGAATCCTTATTACATTAACAAGTATAAATAGATATTTCATTTAGATCTGACAATCAATGATTTAATATGAAGGAAATTTAGAAAATATTTTATATGTATTCTAGGTTCTTCATCGATAGAGAATCATCTGAATTTGTTAGAGATTCTTAGTTGATGGTATCCTTAAATAAATAAATGACTCTTGGTCATTATGATAACCATACTGGTTTAAAATCCACTTAGTGGGGCACTTGAATTTTATTGTCATTCCAGAGGAAATGGATTATTTCAGTGTTGGTATCATACCCACAGATGTTCTACCTACGTATCCTTTGTTTGTAAAAGGAATCAGAACCCACGTAGTTCGAGTAAGGGTGTATGATTTTTATGCATAATTGATGGATCAAAGAAAGATGTCATGATTAAATTTATACACTTGGCTTACGTGAGTCATGATCGGTGTGAGAAACAAGAGGTATTTGTGAAACCAGACAATTATGCCATTAAAGATGCAATGATGTGGGGCTTATGTATGTATGAATGCCCAAATAGATGATGATTAAGATTTACTTCAGGGAAGAAATCCATGAACAAGGTCCATAAAGGTATATATGCTTAATGGAGATTTGGATACTCTAATCTTTGGACTTACTCCTAAGGAATATGCCCAAGTTACGAGAGGACTTATGATTGGGTTTTAATATTGAGAAGGAATCCCAGATCAAAAGGAATTATGATTGGTTAAGAGAAATTAAGAATGTGTCTTATTCCTAAGGAGGAGGCCCAGGTTAAATGGATTTGAAAATTAAGGGACTTGGGGATTACTCTTGAAGAGGATGGCCAAATTAGGGGAATTATGACTGGGTCTTATTCTTAAAAAGGAGTCCCAGGTTAAAGGGATTTGGGGCATACTCGTGAAAAGGAGGCACAAATTAAAGAGGACGTGGGGATTACTCCTAAGGAGGATGCCCAAATTAATGAGGATTTGAATTAAGGCTTAATCATGAAAAGGAGGCCAAGTGTTGGGATTATCTCATCTTAAAGGATGAGAATTAATGATTAAACTCTCTAACTTTAGTTATATAAAGATGTTAAAATCACTATGTTTTGAGAGATGTTCCACTGATCTCCTTTTAGATAATGAATTCAATCAAGAAAACAAGCCATAAATGGCTTTGAAGAGTGTCTTGAAGACTGAATCTTGAATAGGAGAGGTGGAATGGCATAAGAGGGGTTAAATGGGCATGAAGGTCACCCAAAAAGAGAGGGGTGCACAAGTCCGGGAAAGCGCGTGGGTAATGTTTGGGAACACAAGTATTGTTCGCGCAGGTATACCTGCGCGACACATGGGTACTTGCACTATCATTGACCTATAGATTAATACGTGTGATATTCTTTACCAAAGCCTTTAGAATCATCTTGAGGTACTTCCAGAAGAGTGGCACACAAGTTTCAATGAATAGGTAAGGAGGCGCACAAGTGTGTTCATTTCCCTTAAGGGAAAAACATTTAAGTGTGCCAGTGTTTTTGATTTCTAACACTTTGACTTTATTCCTCTTGTTTAGACCTTCCATTCTAGATAAAGAATTAGCTCAGATGTGTTCAAAAGACTTTAAGAAGATACTTGGGAGTTCAGAGCTCTATATCTGAATTCGGGAAGAAATTACTCCTCTAAAATGGGGGGCCCACAAGGTCTATTTATAGGCTTCTAAACACCCTTGGTGGTTTTCAAAGAGGGCACGCATGTCTCTTGTGTGACCATTAGGCAACGCACAAGTGTACTTGCGTGGTAGTAAGGTAACTTCCACGGTGCAAGGTCCTTTGACTCATTTTTCATTCCTTTGTAAATTTTTTATGTTATCTTCAAAGAATGAATCTTCTTTGTTTGAGGTATTTCCCCTTTTCAGATGTGACGATAGGTGTTTCAACAAATGTCCCCCCTCAGAGTTTGATCCGGAGAGAAAAGTGGATTTGACTCTGAGGTAAAGAAGAAAAAGAAACATAGTTTGATTTTTGCTAGGATATTTATGAATAACCCTACAAACTTGGAATATTATAAATTGATCAATATTACCTAAATCATACAAAAATGTATGTTTAGTGAGATGGAACATGACATTTATCCAGAGTTCCCTTGTCTTTTGTGTGTAGTTTAAAGTCATGCACGTCGGACATAAATAGGCTAATGTTTAAGGACAAAATATCTTTGACCGAATGAATTAGAATTGACTCAATTCCTTGAAAACATATCCGAAAATATTTTACCACACTCAAGTATGAGGGAAAATATGTATACTAAGACTTAAGAAAATTTGAATCTATGGAATGATATGAAAAAGAGCTAAAAAGTCATTAGAAGAAGTAGATCACATGAATGAAGTTACCATTATTTAACAAACCTGTTAGGGGGTAGAAATAGGAAGGGACACCTATGGGCATTGGCTGCATATTCAAATAAATAGCATCTTTTGGCTGATAGGTTAGTTATGTAGACAACTTATGCATGGCTTCCTAAGGGCACGTGCTGCATAGTCAGGCAAACGAACTCTTAGAAATATACTTTTCTACTACCAAAAAAACCAATGGATGTTTATGAGGATTAAAATTTTACCAAGCATAGAGTTTTATATATAGAGAGAGGAACTTGAATATGGAGAAGATATTTATAAATAGGATTGTCTATGAATTAGATGAATGTTACTCTTATGAAGGTCTGACCCAAACATGGCGATGGAAAATATAAACCATAGACATGGATAATTTAAGATCATAAAAAAGAGTATGGGACATGTAACATCCCAAGTAAGTAATGAATAATAGATATTTTTATCTATGTCTATTAATGAATTAGATAGTGTTTTAGAGGCTTAAAATGAAAATAAATCCAATCTTAATCATGGAATACACTAATATTTTTCAAAGATTGTTTTACTGCCTTTTGATGGAAAACCATTTTTGAATATATATTTTGACAATGTTATAAACTATGTTTGTCAAAATAAAATTATTCTTTATTATTGGGACATCAAAATTTACTTTTTGTGAATTTATGGTATTTTTCCGACAATGTTAATTTTTTTAATGAATAGTGAAAAATACTGCATTTTACATCAAAACTGCTTTTTAATATAATTTATTTATATGATTAGATTATCTTTTGAATTGATATTAAAGTGTAATCTGAATATATTTTTACCATTTAATCCAATGGTGGTCATTGGAATCAATTTCACTTTGAAATTGGACTTAAACTGGTGTCAATCTTTTGATACTTATTGTTTCATAAAAACACGCTATTTGCTCTGACAGTGGGAAATAATTATTAAATTAATTAATTTGACTTATATGTTTTGAATTTTGTAAAATAGACTTAATATTTTAATTCAGAATATCAAATATAGATTAGGGTGAAGTTTTGGTAATTTTCTGAAAAACATCAATTTTTTATGAATAGTGAAACCACTAAGTGGTACTTATAAAAACTGATTTTCCATTTAAATGAAAATTTGCAACCATTGTGTTTTCAATTTCAAAAATCCAACATACATGGTTACCATTAAGAAGTAAAATGTGGTTCAATGAGATTAAAATTATTTTTTGGTGAATAGTAACTTATAAAGTTTTTAATCGTGATTAGTGGTAATTAGTGTAGTTTAAGGTAAAAATAATGCTTTAATAATATGATATGACCTAGACACATGTCCTAACATTATTGGATGTGTCATGGCCGACCAATACAATCCATGGGTCAACTTGGGGACCCCATGGAGCCACTTTGATTGGGAAATGACATAAATAACTTTTTATTTATTGTAAAAGTGAAAATGACACAAACATAATATGTTTTACAAAACCAATTTTTAAATGGAGTTATACATGTAATATTCTTGACTATAAATATTAATTGGAAAGATAAAATATTTCCTACATCATAGTATTTTTTTTATAATTTTTTGACATTATATAAATAAATGTATTTATGACATTATAATGATGTAGCGATTACCTCATTAATAAAGGATTTAAATAGAATGAAAAGATAATGTAAAATATATTCCCTATACATGTCCAAAACCTATTGTATGAGTGTATTTATAACCCTTATCACCTTATCCTAGAATTATGTCAATGTGGGACCATTTAAATCCCAAACGCATTTTCAAATAATGTAATATTTCTTCACTTTTCAAGATTGCCCCTCTTCTCCTCTTATAAAAGGCACCGACCTCTACCTCCTTACCCACACTCCCAAAGCCTTTGGATCGGCCAACCCCTGCCCATTTTGTCTCTCCACATCCCTCTATTACTCCTTTAATCCTCACTTGGGTCGGAAGACTTCCCAATGAAGCCTTTGAGCTCAAACCAAAGGGAGTTACCTGATTTTAAGGTAAAGTCTTCACTTGAGTCCGTTTGTTTTATTTTTATTCTCCAACCCCCTAAACTTTTTTATACTATTCTTTTGTAACAACTCCAGTATATTCAATATACTAGGATGTTTTTATAATAAGGATTCGATCTACACTTACACGCACCTACATCTAATGGTAAAAGGACAAACTGTTTTCGTGGATGGTGAATTTATGCCTCCCGAAACGATGATTGTTCAAAATTCTTTTAACACCATCAAAGGTGTCCATTAAGATGACACTATATTTATATATGATATAAGATATGTTTATGTTTTCCTTAAGATTATGTATTTTTCATTTTGGGCATACCTTTATGGTTTCCATTATAGGTAAACGCGATATATTCATTTAAGGAAGTGTGGACTACCGCCCCCTCAAAGTGATTTGATTCGTTAAATACCATATGTGGGACGTATAAAGTATGGAACTATGAAATTATATATGATATTATACTGGAATTATAATATACCTTTATATCATTATGATTCCATTCTATAAAATACGAAATAGAAATGATAGTAGCGTTCATGCGTACGTACGGCTTACCGTCTCCATGAACGGTGCATTTCATTTCATACCTCTAAATGATTATGTAATATTATAAATGCACGTATATACTGTATATATATTATATATATGATATATACATCATGATTAAAATCCTGGATATAATGGATACATGAACAACTTGTAATTATAAAGGGTTTATTTTGACTCAAGTACCAATGATCGTTAAAACAACCGTTATTAACTTAAATAATTACATAGTGTTCCTGACATGGAAAAAAGTGATATAAAAGGAATAATTAACTTGAAAAGGGTTCTTAAGAAAGTATAAATTAACTCAAGTTTATTATTCAGGACATTAAAGAACGACCGAGTCAAGTCGGACCCGAGTTATGGGACTTCGTCTCAATCTCCTTTCATTGAGGCAGATTTTGTTTTATACACAACTTTCTTTTATACGGTGTATAAACCCCTTTGAATTTTACGTTAATCCAAATGGAATATTTTTTATATGAAGCATTTTACAAAATGACAAAAGGGAATGTTTTTGTCGTACGTATGTGGTGACAACGACTTCTCCGCCGTCGTGACAATTATTTGTGTTTCATCTTCCTCTAAAAGTCATACCTTCATTTTAAAAGAAAAATAAATACCACGTTTTACTTTTATATTATTTTGGTATTGAAAATGATTTTCTTAATGTTTTTATATCAATGTGTTGTATTGATATCTTGTGATTGAAAGGTGGAAATGTTATTTTTCCTTTATGCATGTTTTATGTGATACGATAATGTTGAGGTTCTTGGGAATTATAATGAAGATGGTTGGTTTCGTGATAAACATAGGGCGGGTGAGATCGATATAGCTCTCCAATGCATTGGGTAACGCGAAGGAGTGAAACGTTAATGTTTCTCCAAAGCGATTTAGGGAATATACTGTGATGGGTATTCCAAACGTAACCAAGAGGGTTACTCCCTATGTAAGAACGTTATGAATGCCTCAAGTTACCTTTATGTCTTATGATTTCTATGATTTATTCATGATTTGATGAGGTATGTTAAAGTGCTTATGTTTTATGGGTAAAGTATGATCTCATTCTTATGTATATATGTACCCATGTTTCCTTTCCATATTTTTATATCCCTTACTGTGCTTTTTATGCTCATCCCATTTTTTTTATAAATGTTTTTCACAGGTCAAGGGAATGGTACATGATATGTTGATAGTGTCAAGGAAGTGTCATGAAAGAATCCATGTTTTATTTTAAATATGTTTCCATTGATGGGAATGAATAATACTATCTTTATGTAACCACTTTGTTTATATGTGGAATGTAGTGCAAGTTCAATGATCTAATTCTCTAAAACTCTAAACCCGAAAAGATCCTCAATGCGTAATCTTGTAATAACTCAAGATTAAGTAAGGTTTAAGGTTGGGGCCTTATAGTTGGTATCAAAGGTCGGTTTAGATAACATTAGGAGTTAGAATTATATTAAATGATTATCCAAATTTTTTTTTAAATGACATAGCATTTGAAGATTAACATATTTCTTCATCTAAGACATGTTTGTTCAGAATGGTTTTCCGTAGAGGAAACAGGAAAGCATTGCTAGGACGGCATACAGAAGGAAATATCCTTCCAAATCAGCATCCTGAGATGGTTGGAATTGGAACTGAACAGTTTGTTGCAGTGATGGAATAGTTTACTCAGGATATAAATGGTCGTGGTATCCATGCACAAGATCATCCAGATCAACCACAGAGGAACATGTCAGCGGTGGAACATTTCATGAGGCAACATCACCCATCATTCAGAGGATCATCTAACCATGTGCTAGCTGAAGGGTGGATTAAAGCACTGGAGAATTTTTTCGATGTCATGGGGTGTTCAGACAATCAAAAGGTTAGTCTTTCTATTTACCATTTGGAGGGTGAGGCAGATAAGTGGTGGTCGATGGTTAAAAATATCAGTGACGCTGATGAGACTGATTCTCTCGACTGGGATGAATTCAAAGGTATGTTTCTTGAGAAGCATTTTCCTAAGGATTTTCGACTTAGGATGGAAAAGAAATTATTGGAATTGAGGAAAGAGGAAGACTCAGTGGCTACCTATGAAGAAAGGTTCACTCGATTGGCAAGGTATGCTCCAAATTTTATCCGAGACCTTGATAGTAAAATCAACCGTTTTTACTCAGGATTAAAGCCCAAATATCGAAGGGCATTAGCTTCTCATGAGTTTAAAAGTTATGAAAAGCTTGTTCAATATGATGAGAAGGTGGAAATGGAGTTTTTCGATGACCAAGTGTTCTATAACATCCAACAGAAGAAGAGACCGAGGTGGTAGGAGAAAGGTTAGAATTCTTCAAAAAAGGCTGATGGTAAGAAAACTAAGTTTCTAGTTTGGGATAAATGTTGAAAACAACATGCGGGGGAATGTCTTCTGAATTATGGAAAGTGCTACCTATGTGGTAATATGGGACATAAGGATCGTGATTGCACTGAAAAAGATCAGCGTGATGGTAAGACCAAATTTGATTTACAGTTAGTGAAATATTATAAGTGCAATGAAATGAGTCACTATTCAAACGAGTGTCCGAAAAAGAGCTTGAGTGATGGGAAGCAGTTAGACTACAAGCAGAAAGGGTGGTGAAATATTTTGCAACTACTTCGGCAGATGTTGGGCCATCAAATGAAGTTGTATCAGGTACTTTGTTTGTTTTTTCAGATTATGCCAGTGTGTTTTTTGATTCGCGGTCTACACATTCTTTCATCTCTGAAACCTTTTCTAGTAAAATGGGAATACCATCTTAAGAAATGACTCCTGAAGTTTTGGTAAAAACACCTGGGGAAAATTTTGAGGAAAAAAGAATTTATAAGAATCTTCCTATCCTTATCCTTGATAAGAACCTACTAGCGAACCTTATTGTTTTAACTCTAGTAGAGTTTGATGTTATCATGGGTATTGATTGGCTCTCTATTTACCATGCTATGATTGACTGTAGAGCTAATGAATTTTCTTTTCAGAAAGACTTTCAGTTTGTGTACAAGAATGAACCCTTACTATTGATAACTTATCAAGAGGCCAAGAAACTTGTAAAAGATGGAAATTAATGTTTCCTTGCACACATCGCTGAAAATAAAGGAACTGTTCAGATTAATGATGTTCCAGTGGTAAATGAGTATCCTGATGTTTTTCCTGATGAGTTTCCTGGAATAATACCAGATCGGGAAGTTGAGTTTACTGTTGACTTAATTCCTGATGCTAAGCCAATTTCAAAACCCCCTTATCGAATGGCTCAAATTGAACTTTTAGTGTAGAAGGAGAAATTGCATGATTTATTAGAGAAATGTTTCATTCGACCTAGTACATCACCTTGGGGTGCTCTTGTTTTATTTGTTAGAAATAAAGATGGTTCTATGAGACTGTTCATTGATTATAGGGCCTTGAATAATATCACTGTTAAGAACAAATATCCTTTGCCTCATATCGATGATTTGTTTGATCATATCTAGGGAGCTCACTTTTTTTTCAAAGATTGACATGACATTGGGATACCATCAGCTAAAGGTAGAGGAGACAAATATTCCAAAGACCGCGTTCCGTACGAGATATGTCCATTATGAATTTGTAGTAATGCCTTTTGGGATAACCAATGCACCTGCTGTATTCATGGACTTAATGTATAGAATTTTACATGTGTTATTGGATAAGTTTGTGGTGGTTTTCATTGATGATATTTTTGTGTTTTCTAAAAGTAAAGACGAGCATGAAAGACATTTAAGGGTTATCTTGAAAACCTTAAAAGAAAAGAAGTTGTATGGAAAATTCAGAAATTGTGAGTTTTGGTTGAAACAAATTTCTTTCCTTGGTCATATTGAATCTAAAGATGGAAAAACTGTTGTTCCTGCAAATAAAAATGTTGTGGAAGAATGGCCAAGACCCACAAATGTAAACGAGATTCGTATATTCCTTTGTTTGGTAGGCTATTACCGAAGGTTTGTTATAAATTTTTCACGGTTATCTATTCCAATGACTAAGCTAACTCGGAAGGGTGTTATGTTTATCTGGACAAAAGAATGTGATGATTGTTTTCAGGAATTGAAATGAAGATTGGTGAACGCTCCAGTTTTGGCACTACCTTCCAGGAATGGTGAGTTTGATATATATAGTGATGCTTCATTGAAAGGGCTTGGTTGCCTCCTATTGTAGAATGATCAGGTAATCTCTTATGCTTCACGACAGTTGAAAACTCATGAGTTAATTACCCTACACATGATTTGGAATTAGCTGCTGTTGTTTTCGCTTAAAAAATTTGGAGGCATCATTTGTATGGAGTAAAGTGTGAAATATATAATGATCACAAAATATTAAAGTATATATTCACTCATAAATAATTGAACATGAGACAAAGGAGATGTCTAGAATTAATCAAGGATTATTATTGTACAATTCATTACCATCCAGGAAAAAGAAAATAAAGTGGCTGATGATTTGAGTCGAAAAAGTAATGCTTCATTAGAAATGTTGCATTTGGAACGTGATCCTTTGGTTATGGATTTGATGAACTTTGGCATAGAAGTTGTTGGTGCAGGAAGTTATTTTGTTTTGTTTCGAGTATCAGTGAGACCATCTCTATCAGATATAATCAAGCAAGCACATAAGCAAGACAGTGAGTTTCCGAAAAAGGTAGAGCTGGTTCAGAAAGGTAAGTTGCCTGAATTCAACATTGATAATGATTTTGTTTTGAGATTTGGGAAGAGATTGTGTGTGACTTGTGATTCACAATTGAAGAGAGAGTTGTTATGTGACGCTCATAGTTCTCTGTTTTCAGTTCATCTAGGCAGTACTACGATGTATAGAGATCTACAGGAGTATTACTGGTGGGATGGAATGAAAAGAGATATTTCTGATTTTACTGTGAAGTGTTTGCCTTGTCAGCAAGTTAAAGCAGAGTGGCAGTTACCGAAAGGGATGCTTCAGCCATTACCAGTGCCAGAGTGGAAATGGGAGAATATATCCATGGACTTTGTTGTGGGATTACCGAAGACATCTCTAGGTAATAATGCAATCTGGGTTGTTGTTGATCGCTTGACCAAGACTGCTCATTTCCTTGCTATACGAGATACTTTTTCCCTGGATCAACTTTCCCGTTTGTATCTTAAAGTGGTAGTCAGGTTACATGGAGTTCCTCTCTCCATTATATCTGACCGTGATCCCAGGTTCATTTCGAACTTTTGGAAATGCCTTCTGATGTTTTTGGGTACTGAATTAAATTTTAGTACCGCTTTTCATCCTCAATCAGATGGGCAGTTAGAATGAATAATTCAGACCTTGGAGGATATTCCACGAGCTTGTTCGATGGATTATCAGGGAAGTTGGGACCAACATCTTTCATTGTATGATTTTTCATATAATAACAGTTTTCATTCCAGTAAACAGATGGCACCATTTCAGGCATTATATGGGAAGCGGTGTCAAACTCCAGCTTTCTGGGATGAAGTGGGAGAAAGGATGTCGATGGGACCAGAATTGGTAGAAGAGATGGCAGAAAAAGTTCAGCTAATTCAGAAACAGATGAGAATAGCTCAGAGTAGGCAGAATATTTATGCAGACAACAGGAGGAAGGATCTATCTTTTGAGGTAGGTGATCATGTTTTTCTCAAAGTATCACCATGGAAAAGTGTGATGCGATTTCGTATGAAAGGAAAGCTAAGTCCGAGGTTTATTGGACCATATGAAATTCTGGAGGGAGTTTAATCAGTTGCATATCGGGTGGCTTTACCTCCGAGTTTATCTCAGGTACACAATGTTTTTCATGATTCGATGTTGAGAAAGTAAATGCCAGATCCATCTCATGTTTTGAGTCCAGAGGTAGTTCAGCTGGAAGAGAACCTATCTTATGAGGAACAACCGGTCCGGATTCTTAACCACAAGGAGAAAGTGTTACGTAATAAGGTGATTCAACAGGTAAAGGTTTTGTGGAAAAACCACAGGATTAAAGAGGCTACATGGGAATCTGAAAATGCAATGAGTGATAAGTACCCCCATTTATTCGATAAGTAAATAAATTGGGGGGATGCAATTTTCTAAAGGGGGGAAGGATGTAACATCACAAGTAAGTAATGAATAATAGATATTTTTATCTATGTCTATTAATGAATTAGATAGTGTTTTAGAGGCTTAAAATGAAAATAAATCCAATCTTATGCATGGAATACACTAATATTTTTAAAAGATTGGTTTACTTCCTTTTGATGGAAAACAATTTTTGAATCTATATTTTGACAATTTTATAAACTATTTTTGTCAAAATAAACATATTATTTATTATTGGGACATCAAAATTTAATTTTTGTGAATTTTTGGTATTTTTCTGACAATGTTCATTTTTTTAATGAATAGTGAAAAATACTGCATTTTACATCAAAACTGCTTTTTAATCTAATTTATTTATATGATTAGATTATCATTTGAATTGGTATTAAAGTGTAATCTGAATATATTTTTACCATTTAATCCAATTGTGGTCATTGGAATCAATTTCACTTTGAAGCCTCACTTTGGCAGAAGACTTCCCAAGGAAGCCTTTGAGCTCAAACCAAAGGGAGTGACCCGATTTTAAGGTAAAGTCTTCACTTGAGTCAGTTTGTTTTATTTTTCTTCTCCAACCGCATAACTATTTTAATTCGTTTCATCTGTTACATCTAAAATATCTTCAATATACTAGGATGTTGTTATAATAAGGATTCGAGCTACACTTACACACACCTACATCAAATGGTTAAAGGACATACTGTTTCCGTGGATGGTGAATTTATGCCTCCCGAAACGATGATTGTTCAACATTACTTTAACACCTTCAATGGTGGCCATTAATATGACACTATATTTATATATGATATATAATATGTTTATGTTTTCCTTAAGCTTCTGTATTTTTCATTTTGGGCATACCTTTATGGTTTCCATTATGGGTAAACGTGATATCTTTATTTAAGGAAGTGCGGACTACCGCCCCCTCAAAGTGATTTGATTCGTTAAATAACATATGTGGGATGTATAAAGGATGGAACTATGAAATTATAAATGATATTATACTGTAATTAAAATATACCTTTATATCATTATGATTCCATTCTGTAAAATATGAAATAGAAATGAAAGTAGTGTTCATGCGTACGTACGACTTACCGTCTCCATGAACAGTGCATTTCATTTCATACCTCTAAATGATTATGTAATATTATAAATGCACGTATATACTAGATATATATGATATATATGATATATACATAATGATTATAATCCTGGATATAATGGATATATGAACAACTTGTAATTATAAAGGGTTTATTTTGACTCAAGTACCAATGATCGTTAAAACAACCGTTATTAACTTAAATAATTACATAGAGTTCATGACATGGAACTAAGTGATATAAAAGGAATAATGAACTTGAAAAGGTTTTTAAGAATGTATAAATTAACTCAAGTTTATTATTCAGGACATTAAAGAACGACCATGTCAAGTCGGACCCGAGGTATGGGACTTCGTCTCAATCTCCTTTCATTGAGGCATATTTTGTTTTATACACAACCTTCTTTTATAAGGTGTATAAACCCCTTTGACTTTTACGTTTATCCAAAAATAAGCTTTTTTATATGAAGCGTTTTACAAAACGAAAAGGGAATGTTTTTGTCATACGTATGCAGCAATAACGACTTCTACGCCGTTGTGACCATTATTTGAGTTTCGGATTCCTCTACAAGCCATACCTTCTTTTTAAAAGAAAAATAAATACCATGTTTTACTTTTCTTTTATTTTGGTATTGAAAATGGTTTTCATAATGTTTTTATATCAATGTTTTGTATTGATATATTGTGATTGAAAGGTGGAAATGTTTTGTTTCCTGTATGCATGTTTTATGTGATACGTTTATGTTGAGGTTCTTGGGCATTATTATGAAGACTGGTGGTTCTGTGATAAACTAAGGGCGGGTGAGCCTGATATAGCTCTCCAATGAATTGGGTAATGCGATGGAGTGAAACGTTAAGGTTTCTCCGAAGAGATTTAGGAAATATACTATGATGGGTATTCCAAACGTAACCAAGAGGGTTACTCCCTACGTAAGAATGTTATGAATGCCTCAAGTTACCTTTATGTCTTATGATTTCTATGATTTATTCATGATTTGACGAGGTATGTTAATGTGATTATGTTTTATGGGTAAAGTATGATCTCATTCTTATGTATATATGTACCCATGTTTCCTTAACATATTTTTATATCCCTTACTGAGCTTTTTATGCTCATCCCAAGTTTTTTTTTGAAATGTTATTCACAGGTCAAGGGAAAGGTACATGATATGTTGATAGTGTCAAGGAAGTGTCAAGAAAGAATCCATGTTTTATTTTAAATATGTTTCCATTGATGGGAAGGAAGATACTATCTTTTTGTAACAACTTTTCTTATATGTGGAATGTAGTGCAAGTTCTATGATCTAATTCTATAAAACTCTAAACACGAAAAGATCCTCAATGTGTAATCTTGTAATAACTCAAGATTAAGTAACGTTTAAGGATGGGGCCTTATAGGACAGATATGTTAAGGATATCAATTTTTTTCCAGATCCCTAAATATTGTCATCAAGACAACCAAGGACAAAGGAGATTTTACTCCTAAGAAATATGTTACCACTATTTGAAAAAACTGTTAGGGGGTTGAATTATGCAGGGCCGCCTCAGGGAATTGGCTGCATAATCAAATAATAGCATCTCTTGTCTGATAGGTTCGTTATGTAGACTGTTTATGCAAGGACGCCTAAGGGCACATGTTGTATAGTTAAGAAAAATAATTCTCAGAATTTGGACATTTTATGACCAGATGTCAAGATAAGGGTTATGAAGATGTGAATGTATTCAATATTATGATTATGAAACATAAATATGGGTATTGTCCAATGTAAGCAGAGATACACAGATCAATGATAACCATAATCAAGTGGTGGCTAGATCTAGAATTGAAATGTTGGACTTCAATACATATCCCATAAGGATGGGAATCAAGCCATACATAGTTCTTAAACTAAAGTTTAACGTCGTGTGGGACAAAAATATAGGAGATCTTAGTTTAAGGTCATAGATCATGGACCATTTATAAGAAATACACAATGTGTGTTTTCATGGGGACTTTTCAGCCAAGGGACTGAAAGTGGAATTTGGGGTTAGGCCCAATAGACTTGGGGCTAGAATTGAGGGACACTCGAACGTTTCTACGAAACCCATAAGGATGGGAATGAAGCCCATTAGTTCTAGAAATACCCTCTGAACAAATTTGGTTCATACATGTGAATGGTGAAAGGGGACTTTAGTGCAATTATGGCTTAACCAATGATAAAAGGTTCGGGCATTTCCATGTATGCACGTAGTCTATGGAATGAAACATGATTGAAAAATCAATATAAATAATTATTCCCTCTCAGGTGAGGGTATTAAAGAATATTATAGTTTATTGTCATACTGACCAAAAAATACAGTACAGTTTAACATCATATAGCAAGGTAGAAAGAGAACCAATGTAAAGATATTGATTCTGGGTATGATTTCACGAATCAACATTTTATGAGATGGAGGTGAACCGATGTGAAGATATTGGTTTTGGTCTTGAACCATGGGAGGTTGCCTACGTACCCAGCCTGTAAGGCAAGGATCACAGTCTGCGTAGCTCAATTAAAGAATGAATTAATGATCAAGTTGTTCTTGGGGACAACGACTTGAAAATGATGTAGGGACTTATGTGTGGTTAGCAGCCCAAAGAGGGTGTTATGGTTGAATTTTTCTCTAAGCTAACTTGAGTCATACTCGGTGTAAGAAAAAAGAGGTAAAAACATCCATAACGATTCACAATTTATTTTCATATAAGTCATATAAAGGGTCTATGCAGTTTAAATTCTTCAGTTAGGACTATTGGTGCTGCACAGTTTAGTGTCATGTAGCAGGGACAAAGTACTGTTTAATGTCATGTAGGACTTATCAAAGGACATTCTGTACAGTTTAGAGTCATGTAGTTTGAACAATGGGGACAATAAAATCTAATGTCACGTATGGAAAAAAAGGACTGTGTAGTTTAATGTCTGGAAGAAAGGATAAAAGATGACACATTTTAACATCATTTTGGACATATTAAGGACTTTTTCATAGTTTAATGTAATGTTGGGAAAATGTGAAAATAGTTTTAGGTCATATTTATGGACCATTGCTGTATAGTTTAACGTCATATAGCAAAGACAATGAAGGGGGCATAGTTTAACGTCATGTTGGAAGAATTAGGGTACTTTTTCACATTTTAACAACGTGTGGGATGAAAGAAATGCAAATAGTTTAGAGTCATATGCATGGAATATGGATGATGTAGTTTAACGTCGTGCTGGATGTAAGGGACTTTTATACAGTTTAGCATCATGTAGTTAGGACGACACAGTTTAACGTCTTGTGGGACGAATGTAATACATATAGTTTAAGGTCATATGTATGGACCATTTCAATGTAATTTGTGTTTACAAAAAATACTTCTTCATAAATCTGTCATTGGTTGGAGTAGTGATGAGTTCTCCATCCATTGAGATTAATGAATAAGCTCCATTGGAATAGACGTTATGTATTGAATAAGGTACTTCCCATTTTGGCTCAAGCATGGGAGGTTTCTTTCCTGGAATCATATGAGTTCTAAGAACTAATACCTATTCCCTCCTAAACTAATGAACGAAAAAGAACTTTTTTGCTGAAAGCTCGTGCTATTCGATTCTGACTAACTTCCATGTGGTGTAGAGTGCACAATAGTTTCTCATATAACCGTTCCAATTCATCCAATCACATTTGATATTGTTCATCTATAGATGATTGATCAAAAATGGCTACCCTGAGTGAGGTTAGTTTAAACTCAATTGATAAGGCTTCTTTCATTCCATATACTCATGAATATAGAGTTGACAGCATTGCAGTGCGGGTGGTGGTCGGATAAGCCCATAATGCATGACAGAGATTATCAGGCCATGACTTTGTATCTTTATCCACCATCTTTTGCAGTATATTTTCCAGATTCTTGTTGAAGGCTTCTATCTGGTCATTGGCCACTTCATGATATTGAGATGAATGATTGGATTTGATGTTGTATTCTTGAAAAAACTTCTTCACCTCGGATGAACAGAAGTTGGTTCTATTGTCTTTCAATATGTTAGGAGGGAAACCAAATCTGGTAATGATTTTAGACTTGATGAAAAAAATGCATTTAGAACTAACTTCTTTGAGAGGTATTTCATCTTCCCATTTGGAAAATAAGACTGTAGTAGAAAAAATATACTTAAGCTGCTTGGATGAAGCTGAAGTGTAAGGTCCCACCACATCCATTCCCCATGTGGAAAATGGCCACGAGTATTTAGCTGTATGAAGAAACTCTGGGGGTTGATGAATGAAGATGGCATGTACATGGCATGAATGACACATCATTGTGAAATCAACACAATATTATATCATTGACGGCCAAAAGTATCCAGGCCTTCGAATCTGATCAGACAGTCTATATCAAGACTGGTGGGCACCACAGACTCCTTCTTGCACTTCTTTCATAACATCCATTGTCTCTTTACCATCAATGCATACAAAGAGAACACCAACAAAACCATGCTTGTAGAGAATATTCTTTAGGTGATTTGGGCGATCATAAATAGTTATGATAACCACACGTCGCCAGATTTGTTCTTTCTCGGCTCTATCAGGTGGAAGTGTTCCATTCTGAATGTATTCCTTGATAGGTGTCATCCATCCTATAGCATGACCATATGGTTCAGATATGGGACTAATTTCATTGATTTCCTTTGTTCTAGCTTGAACATAAGGTCAAATTGTATGACGGTGGGCAATACTGATGGTTATATCGTCCTGATTTGGATCTACCAGAGCTGTGGCTATATTAGCCAGTGCATCATCTTGGGAAATTTGTGATCTTGGGACAAAAGAAAATGTTGGTTCTGATGGGAATTCTGCCATTAACTCTCTGATGTAACCATACAAAGGGATTATTTCTTCTTTTCTGATTACATAATCCCCATTAACATGTTTAATTGTAAGGTCTGAATCACCTTTCACCTTTAAGTGATTCACTTGTGCTTGAAGTGCCAACTCCAATCCTGCAATGAGAGCTTGGTATTCCGCTTCATTATTTGTACCACCTTCCCACAATAAGAAGGAATAAGGTAACACTGCCTTTTTTAGATAAATGAGTACAATCCCTAAGACAACTTTTTTGAATTTATGATTTCCCATTGTCCTCCCTGTTGGACTTCTAGAATCACCATCAAAGAACATTTCCAATGTTTTAAGGATTTATTTAATAGAGAAAACATCCTCATCAGGGTGTTCAATATCTGAAGATGTGTCTTCCACTGAAAGGTGTTCAGAATGGAAATCAACTAGATCTTGTCCCTTTATTAGATTTTGAGACACATATTGAAAATCAAATTACTGAAAGATAACTACCCACCTTCCAAAACTTCCTATAAGCATCGGACGACTAAGGATTAATTTGTGAAGGGTTATTGTGAGATACCAATTGGACCTCGTGATGTTGCAGGTAGTGTCTTAACATTTGAACTGCAATTATTAATGCTAGGAATCACTTCTCAATATTTGAGTATCAGTTTTCTGCTTCATGCATAGTCCGACTGAGATAGTAGAGACTGTTCTCATTTCTAGCATCATTTTTCTGAGCAAGAAAGGCACCCAATGATTACTCTAAATCTATCACATAAAGGAAATGTAGTCTTCCTTCAACAAGTGTCATATGTACCGGTGGACTCAAGGGATTTTTCTTGAGAATATTGGATGACTCTAGAAATTATTCAGTCCACTATTATGTGACTCCCTTCTTCATCAATTTGGTGAAGGGTCAACTTTTTCTAGCCAAATTGGCAATGAAACGCTGAATATAGGTTAAGTGTCCTTGATGTCCACTCAATTATTTTAAATTTCTAGGAGTTGACATACCAAGGATTGACATGGTCTTCTCAGGATCGACTTCGTTACCAGGATGGCGTACAACAAAGCCACGAAATTTTCCTAAGGTTACCCCAAAATCACATTTTAAGGGGTTCATCTACAAATTATGTTTCTGAAGTTTGCAGAATATGAATTCTAAATCTTCCAATTGATTATAACATTGCTTGTATTTGACCACAAAATCATCCACATAACATTCAAAAAACTTTTCCAGAAAGGGTTTGAAAATACGATGTATGCCACACTGATATGTTGTGCTTGCATTCTTTAGGCAAAATGGATTTACACAATAGAAAAACACACCCTGAGGGGCTCTAAAGGCTATAGATTCTTCATCCTCTGGAGCCATCCGGATTTGATTATATCCAGAATATCCATCCATGAAGGAAATCACTTCATAGCAAGCTATGGTATCAATCATGAGTTCTATAATCGGAATTGGAAAATCTTCCTTAGGACAATACCGATTAAGATCTCTGAAATCAATGCAAACTCTAATTTTCCAATTATTCTTTTTCACTGGGACAATATTATCCAACCACTTGGGATATTGAACTTCTCTGACAAAGTTAGCTTTGATGAGCTTATCCACTTCAACCTCAATTTTGGAAGCATAGGTTGGATGTGTTCTTCTAGCAGCTTGTTTGAATCCTCGATATTCTTCTGGAAAACCCAAATGATGAGTTGAAATATCGGGATCAAGCCCTGGTATCTCTGTATAGTTCCAAGCAAATATATCACGATTTTTATTTAAAAAGGAAATATACATCTATTTCTCTTCAAGAGTCATGGCCGCACTGATTAAAGTGCGGCATGGATATTCTTTTGTACCCAGATTGATTTCTCGGAGTTCATCCACAGTGGTAGAGATACCCACTTCAAATGATGGAGGAGCATCCATGAGATCTTCCTATTCTTCTTCAACATTTTTTATTTCCTCTATTTCCACTTGCATAGTTGATGATGAAGCAGAATATTCATGATCAGAAAGGATGTCAAAATTTTCACATCTTGAAGAAGATGCTTCCTTTTCCGACCAAACTAATGATGAAGGGTTTTCCTTGGGTAATAAAGAGGAGATGATGGATTGAGAATCGACATCATCGTTTACCTCTAACATTGCTATAACATTCCCTGGCCTGATAAGAAAAGTATAAACTTTCTGGATTTCAGAAGATGAAATGAAGACGTCCCCATTTGTGCTTTAATCATTGCTTTGTGGATTACCAATTTCTCCCATGTTGTCTGGCTCAATTTCCATAATTGACATTATGGATATTTCCATATGAGTATTTTTATTTGGGTATATCCTGTCAATTTGATTGATAGGAAACACAAAATCTGTACTCAAATGTGCTAATGGGTTTACTGGAATCTTTTCCAAACCATACAGATCATTAACTTTGGTAATCTCCTTTGTTGTGGATTCCTCATTTTCCTTCATGTGGTAGAATTCTGCCTCAATGTATTGAGATTAAAATGTCTTTAACGGGGCCTTATCACCATATAATGTCCCAACCTGACCATCAAAACAAAACTTGAGACATTGATGATATGACGAAGGGATAGCCACATGCTGATGTAGCCAGGGTCTTCTAAGAAATATGTTGAAGGCTGAGTTTTGATCAACAACCATGAAATCTGAATTAGAAACAAGATCTCCAAAATGAGTTCTAAGTGTAATCTCGCCCAGTGGTTCTTGTTCATTTTTATCATATCCCAGTAACATAAAAGTAGAAGGAGATAAATCAGATTTTGTGAGGCCCAATCGACGAAGAGTATGAATGGGCATGAGGTTGACTCATGAACCATTATCAATGAAAACACTTCACATGTATATTATATTGACCATGAAAGATAATTATAAATGTATAATATGTCCATGCACGACATCATATTCATCTTAATCAGTAAAAGATATTACTGCATTGCATTCTGCATGATTATTCTCTACATGGTAGACTTCAGCTGCAACAATTTCAGTCTAAAACTCCTAAGGACTTGACAATGCCTCAATGAGTGCCTCTCGAAGATCCATTGATAAATTCAAGGCATCCAGAATTGATAACATGGACAGTACATGGGACAGGTGTTTCAATATATCATACTTTTCATCCAATGGTCTACATTTCCGAAAAGGAACATGTGGTTTAGCAGGTGCCTTGGATGTTGATGATTTGGAATTTGATGCTTCTTATACCGGGATAAGAGTTTTTAATATCCAGGATTTGGATGATTATACTGTTTAGGTCTATTTACATACTGAGAGGAAGAAGATATAATCTTCAACTGATCTTATAGAATAATTGTGATACGGCTGAGTCTGCCTTCTGTGGTAGAACTTTCTTATTCTTGTTGATCTGGTTGACAGTCTCTACCATGAGTTACTGCCACATACACTGTTCTTCTAGGGGTAGAATTAGAATATTGGCCTTGAAATATCCATGTCTTCTTCTATATGCTTAGCCTCTGGAAGTTACTATGATTAATATATTTGATATAGGGAATTCGTGCTCATAAAAATTGAAACTACGACTAGCATATGGATCTGTTAATTGAATCACATTAATAGAACCGAAAATCAACTCTTTATCCGATGTAGACTCTGCTTGATTAGCCTGTTTAGGTTGTTCCTTTTGATGGGGTGGTGCCTGTGAATTTGGAGTAGATGGTATGAAGTCTTCCAAAGTTAAAGACAACTTAAGCTTTGACACATACTCATATTCTTTGGATTCTTTTTCTTTATTTGAATCATGGCATTTCTTTGAGTATTTTCACTCTGATGAAGAGGGTTTTGCTGCGACATTCATGGAAGAAGGCACAATTGGTTTCTTTAATTGCATTAACCAATTGTAATGAGTTCGGTTGATAGTTTATCTGACCATCCAATCATCATATTTGTACGCATTTTTTCTTTTGACTTCTCGACATTCGCCTTACTCCTTTGGAACTGTAGTAGTAACACATGCTACCTTATCCAAAGAACTATTTAATTTGACTTGTCCTGAGTCAAAAATCTTTTTCAGGAGATATTTTAAGACAAAACAGCCTTGAATAGTATTTAACAACTTTATATGAAAGGGAAAATAATTGGGATGATCTTTATCTACTTCCATGTTTGGCCTTTTGGGTCTTGGAAACTGAATGAAATTATTTTCCAGAGCTGAAATGAAGTAACCAGGAACTTGTTCATTTCAAAAAGAGTATGTTTTTATCTTCAGATCCTTAAATTCTTTTCATATTTGATATCTTTGATTGTCTTTATGAAACGACCTTTGTTTTTGGTGCTCTAGAGGAGGATCCCTTTGAGAAGATGAAGGTTTTGAAGTAGAAGAATGCCTGATTATGTATAAATGTAGCAATATATTCTTTACCCATTCTTTCTCTTGGAGCTGATGGAATTATACGATCTTTATCCTTAGTCTTTATCAGAGAATATTCAATCTGTTGAGCGATTTATGTAAGGCCTCGAAACCGTCCTGTATATTTCACAGGGATCAACGGCGTGCGTAATTCCTCACGCAAATTTGCCACATATATTGGCAACAGCTCTTCTTGAGTGAGTGATAATATTATGAAATATGTTAATACCTTCCAATGGGAAATGAAATCTGAGACCCTTTCATTATTCCTTTTTTTTATATTTTATACGATCAATAACTGTGGTCTTTGGCAACGTTGAGCAGAACTAAAGAAGAAATTTTTGGCGAAGATCCTCCCATCTGGTAATTGACCGTGATTGCAAGATTTTGTACCAGACAAAAGATGTTCCTTGCAAGGTTCACATGAAGCATCTGAGTTTCACTGCTTCTTTATGTTCTAGTGTTCCCATCCTAGGATTGCAACAAGACATGTAATGCGTCAAATTCTATTCAGGACCACCTGATCCATTGAATATAGGGAATACAGGGTTCCCAAAACATGATGGGGGAAGGATTGAATCTACCTATTCAGGGTAAGCTCTATTTTCTGGTTGATCCTACCCATGCTTCCCTTCAAATAGTCTCTATCCAATTGTTTAATGACTCAATGAAAGTTATTAACTTTTGAGAAACATATTTTTGAACTTGGACTTAGGCAAGTGCAATAACTAGAGCTAGTACAGATTTGGTGGCTGGTACTGCAATTGATGGTAGCACCACCAATTGTTGTTGAAATTGACCTGTAGGATTAGACCTGTGAGGGTGTACAGATAAAGGATGATATTATTGATCGATTTCAGTAGCCACAACAAATTCCACTGACTGACTGACTCCATCACACTTTGGAAGAATACTACCCTGAAGTAATTCTGCATTCATCCTCCCCAATTACTTCATTTCTTCCTCCTTTTGTGCAAATCTTTACTCTAGTGCGAGTGATTGGCCTTCTCCAGAGAAAGGGTATGTATCTTGATTATTTTTTCCCCTTATTATATTCCTTTTAGAGAGGGGGAAGTGGGTTACTTGAAGGATTACCTTGATTCTAGGTAACTTTTTGATTTTGTGTACGCACACCTTCTTCATTTGTATCTGTGCATTGAACTTCTAGAGTATTAATCTCTTCATCTAAATCCCTTGAGTGAGACTCATATTCTAGAGGATCAGCAACAACATAATTAATGAAATTATTTGAAGTATAACACATCATATCCCTTCTATAAACATTTATGTGACATTGTCTTCTGCCATGCCCTATATGAGACGTTACCTTTTATTGATTTGATCCCTTAGGAACTTCTTGGAGAACCATAATTTGGAGAGAATCTCTTAATAATTTGTATCATTATTTTTCTTGTGGCTTCTTCCCCAATCAAGATAATTCCAAATTTTGCTGAGGAGGGGATTGATGATTTGAAAATGTCCCAAGTTCAGTGGACTAGGGCTGTTCCTGCTGCCTTTGCTCAAATCCCTGAATCCTATTCGTTGATAATGAGGGTTGGGTTAAAAGATTCCCCATTCTGGAAAGCTCATGTGGCTCTTGACATGCTATGTCTGATACTTTCTTAAAATCTCTCCTGATCTTGCAGACTTTGGTCTGAAATTAGCTGGATGCATCAATCAAAATCCACTTTTATCACCGTTCTCAAAAGACCGTTGGATTATTTCTGACACATCAGTAAATTGGTGATGTGCTTTCTCCACACGAGAGGCCTATTCAATATTATCATTTTCTTGATGCAGGAGTAATTCCACACCTTGTTATCTGTATTCCTAATTTTGAGAAGAACTAGTTGAGGCATGTTCTTGGGCAATCCTTTTATTACAAACAAAACCCCTTAACTATGGACGACCACGGTCAATAACATTTCATGCGACCATTTTCGACGGGCTTTGCTGACCGGAGAGTACAGTGAAATGTAGTGCTCCATGAACACCCCATCCTCTAACATGAATACCAGATGGGGCATTGTCAATTAACTAGTGCAATATTCTTATTGCTCCAAGGCATGAATGTTGATGGACTCTCTGCTGCTATTCATCCTTCAGATATAAAGAGACTGGTAGAGATTCCAAATCAATCTGACATTGTTACCCTTCTATTATTTTAAGATGATTTTCATATTCATCATAAGATAATACTTTCTTTTTCAACTGACAAAGAGTTTTCAATATGTTGAGATGAATGTCATTAATTCAATCTTCTGTCAAAATATCTGAAATGTCATATTGAGTGTCAGCCATAGGCCAAAACATGACTGGCATATCAATTTTCGCGATATCTTTTCTCATGTTTAGAATTTTCTCTTTATCATTCAATAATGATTCTTCTACTTTATTTTACCAGAGCTGGTGTTTATTTATTTCTCCTTCGGATTCAACATGATTGGTAGAGAAATCACTGAACAAACTAAGAGTTGCTTGACTTCTAGGAGGATCAGAGAACGACCTACACCCTGGGTTATCTTCTTGTTGAAAAAGTATTTCAGATGCTAGAGATGAATCATCAGACATGACTGGTTTCGCATTTGTAAGAGCCTTAATAAAAGAGGGCTTTCTCGGAACTACATTGTCCACTGGTGCATTTTCCAGGCAATGTGAATCACTACTGCAAAGAGGACTTTTGTAGCAATATTCATCATTATGGGGAGGACCACTATGGTAGGTTACAACAAAAGATGATATCTCTTGCTCCTTGGTATTCTGGCCACACAGAGGGTTATTGTAACTCTCATCTGAAGATGAAACATCCAGATCGACCAAACTGTCATGAACAAAGCCTTCATGAGGAAGTGTCTATTGAAGACCATCAGAATTAATGTTCCCATTATTGGGAAATTAGGGAGTAGAATCATGGATTCTGAAAAATAATTCTATGAGGGCTTGAAGAAATCCGACATTGAGTAAGGACTTGTAACAAATTGGCTCTTTATCTCTTGATTATGCTGGGCAGGTCTTCATTTAGATGCCTTATTACTCACCTTGGAAACAACTTTATGACGAAACTGGCTACTTTGAGTAGGTGTATTTGCCTGATCAGGAGATGTGGCCAGTTTAGGCTGACGATCTCTACTCAAATCAGGTGAATGTTCCTGACATGGTTTTCTGTATGATATGGTGGAATATGCACCACAACCCTTATAGACTAGAACATATGTGTGTTTCTATTGCGGAGTGAACTGTTGATGTGTCACTCCACTGGTAGGGAAAGATTTATGTGTCTTTCCCTAAGATGCTACTAAATCTATTATAATATCCTAGAAAGCATCCTGAATATGAGCAGGGATTTGCTTCTACTCATTCACCATTGATAGAATATGCTTGGTGACTTCAGCTGCCGGAATGAGGATATATGTCCATTCCATGCTTTGAGTAGGTGTGTGTGCCTACTCTTGTCCTCCTTTTCCTATCAGTGAATCCTGACAGTAGTCATGTGTAGGGGCAGAGAGTTGTGTCTACCTCCTATTTGTCGCTGGAACATTCCGACTGACTTCTCCGAGTGCTACAAAGCGAGACTGTTGGTTGTATTGATCAATAATAGTAGGTGTATTTTCCGGATAATTGTACTTTTCCGAACATGGTTGATGAGATCCATCATATGTAATTAGACAGGGCTGCTGACTAGCTGATGAAGTATAAACAGGTGTATGTTCCTGCCTATATTACTCCGCAGGAATTTCTGATCAGTATTGGTGTGACGCTGCCAGACGAGTCTTTTGGACAATGGATTTAAAACAAATGGGTGTATGTGCCCGCTCATTCGGTGCAACCAAGTTAGGTTAGTAGACTTTTCTGGACATAGAATAGATTACAATTGTCTCACTGTTGACTGGATTTTCCCTCTGGCGATTCGTCTTGCCTGCTCAGGTTTGAGGAAAATGAGCCGAATTCCTGGAGTCGATACCCTCATCATGTTGAGGGTGCACTGCTGCACGAGTCTGGCAGCGATTATTGATGGGAGGCCTCGGGAAGGAATCATGTCTCCTTGAATTAATGTCCTTAGGGACCTGCTCATTCACCTCCTCAGAATATGGGAGTGAATGGTAATTGTGTTCCAGGGATAACGACCCGAAATGGTTGGAGATGTTGGTTAGGACCGCCTGCTTCTTGATTGCCGGTCGTCGCTATCCGGACGACCAGGTTGAATTATTGACTTGAAGGGCATGTCGAGCTGCCTCTACAGTCAGAATAGTACCGTTTTGACGGTACTTCTTAACTAGCTCATTTGATACCCAGCATTGAAGATGATGAGTAGGTGATGTCGTCCATAGAGCAGACGACGTTCATGCAGGAGTAGCATTAGTGTCATTCACAGTAGAGGTTTTCATAGAAGATGTATTCACGAATGTGAACTTAAGAGAAGACATTCTGGAAATGCAGAAGAACTTGGAAAAGAGTGCATGTTTGATATAAAAGACATAATAAATATAAGCCCGACCACTACATCTATTTTATGACAAAATATGTCATTGATTTATTTGTTGTCCCTCTCATCGAGTTTTCAATAGGGGCCAATCAAATAAGAAAAACAACACATTAACTTGGTTAAGGATTCACGTTGGGTTCACCATTCTTTTTTTCCTCTGGAATTGGGGATGACCTCGTTGATTGAAGGTTCAAACATTCCAATTGGTTTCTAATGGGTTTGTTCGTAGAACAAGAAACATAAAATGATTCCATATCCATTTAGACCTACTTTCCAGATGTAGGCGCTCATTAGTTGTGGAATGATGAGGCTTAGGAATTTTCATTGGATGAGAGGATGGGAGGTCAGACTCATCACACCTTTTTGAGGGGAATTATTTTCTACTCTGGAACTATCTTTATAGATTTAAGTTATGTTCGTGAATCCTTATTACATTACCATGTATTAAATGAGCTTTCCTTTATATCTGACAATCAATGATTGAATATGAAGGAAATTTATAGAATTTGTTATATTTATTCTTGGTACATCATCGATAGAGATTCATTTGTATGTGTTAGATATTCTTAGTTTATGGTATCCTTAAATACATAAATGTCTCTTGGTCATTATAATGACCATACTAGTTTTAAAGCCACTCAGTGGGGCACATGAAGTATATTTTCATTCAGGAGGACATGGATTATTTTAGTGTTGGGATTGCTCCCTTAGATGTGCTACATACGTATCCTTTATTTGGAAAAGGAATCAGAACCCACGTAGTTCAAGTAAGGGACTATGATGTTTATTCATAATTGATGGCTCAATGAAAGATGTCATGATTAATTTTACACTCTAAGCTCATGTGAGTCATTCTTGGTGTGAGAAAAAAGAGGTATTGGTGAAATCAGACAATTGTACCATGAATGATTCAATGATGATGGGATTATATTCGTATGACTGCCCAAATAGATGAGGATTAATATTTACTTCAAGGATTAAATCCATGAGCATGGACCATAATGGTATATTTGCTTCATGGTGATTTGGATACTCTAATATTGGGACTTACTATTAAGGAAGATGCCCATGTTAGGAGGGGACATATGATGGGGTTTTACTCCTGATAAGGAAGCCCAGATCAAAAGGAATTATGATTGGTTAAGAGAAATTAAGAGTGGGGCTTATTCCTGAGGAGGCCCAGGTTATAGGGATTTCAAAATTAAGGATCTTTGGGCTTACTCTTGTAGAGGATTCCCAAATATAGGGAATTATAACTGGGTCTTATTCCTGAAAAGGAGGCCAATGTTAAAGGGATTTGGGGCTTACTCCTGAAAAGGAGGCCCAAATTAAAGAGGACATGGGGATTAATCCTAAGGAGGATGCCCAAATTAATGAGGATTTAGACTTGGGATTAATCTAGAAAAGGAGTCCCATTGTTGGTATTCTCTCATCGTAAAGGATGAGGTTGAATGAATAATCTCTCTATATTTAGTGATATAAAGATGTGAAAATCAGTAAGTTTTGAGAGATGTTCAACAGAGATCCTTTCAGATAAGGAAGTCAATGAAGAAAAAAAGCCATAAATGGCTTTGAAGAGTGTATTGAAGACTGAAACTTGAATAGGAGAGGTGGAATGGAATTATAGGGTTTAAATGGGTAGGAAGGGCACACAAAATAAGAGGGGCACCCAAAATAAGAGGGGCGTGCATGTCATGGAAAGCGCATAAGTACTGCATGGGTGCACAAGTATTGGTCATGCCGGTATACCTACGTGACACATAGGTACTTGCGCGATACTTTCCTTGTAGAGTAATACATGGGAAATTCTTGAACAATGCCTTTAGAATCTTCGAGAGGTACTTCCAGAAGTGTGGCGCGCATGTTTCAATGAATAGGTAAGGAGGAACAGAAGTTTCTTCATTTCCCTTAAGGGCAAAATATTTAGGTGCACAAGTGTTAGTGATTAATAACACGTAGGCCTTATTACACATGTTTAGACCTTCAATTCTAGGTAAAGAATTACCTTATAAGTGTTTGAATGAATTGAAGAAGCGAGTTGGGAGTTCAGAGCTCTATATCTGAATTCTGGAAAAAATTACTCCAATAAAATGGTGGTCCCATAGGTTTTACTTATAGGCTTTGAAAGACCCTAGAGGGTTTTCAAAGAGGGCGTGCAAGTCAATTGCTCGACTATTAGGCGGCCGTCAAGTGTACTTGCGTGGAAGTAAGGGAACTTGCCCGGTGTAAGTTCCTATGACTCCTTTTTCATTCCTTTGTTGATTTTTGATGTTTTCTTCAAAGAATAAATCATCTTTATTTGAGGTATTTCCCCTTTTCAGTTGTGATGAAAGGAGTGTCAACATTTATCTTCCTCTAAATTATTTACCCTTACTGAGCATCTGAGCTCACCCATTTCTTATGTTATATTTTCCCAGGATCCTATGAAGTGTTTTATATTTGAGATGCAAGGTTAAGCTATGGGAATAATGCAATTCTTAAAGGATATTTATTTTTTGTATGTTAGAAAGTTTAATATAACGTTCATGTATGTAATTTATTTTCCATTAAAACTAAACTAACTGGTAATTTAGGAATTGATCTTTGTGATCATGCTAATGTATTAAAATAATGCTTCGAATCTGGGTAACTGGGGTCAAGGCATTACAGATGCTATCAGAGTATGTTTAGTATAAACTTTGCAAACTAGATTTAGATAAATTCTTATTAGAGCACATACCCCTAAGATATATTTTGCAGATAACTATAAAAAACCTCTTAGAATTTTGGTATTGTAGTGATTTTGTGAGTATTCCAAACAATACATATATGTCTGGATATGAGCAGGTAGAGGTATCTTTGAAACAGATTTACCTAGGGGTAAAACCCGAAAAAATTGCTTTGAGATACACTCGATTGGGAACTGGTTCACGACAACGTCCCTTGCTGCACTCTTGGTTCTGACCCTCTCGAGAGATATTCTTAGGTTAATTCACATTTTCTTTACAAATCATTATGAATTATTAAAGAGTATATACATCATCAAATTTTTTTATAATTATGGATTATATCCGTAAACTATCTAATTTATGTTAGGTATTTTACATGTTTGTAATTATGCATTGTCATACATAAACTAACCTAGTGTATGCCATTGTTAAGAAATGGTTCCTAGTAGATGGAATGGGACCTCCATAAACACCCATGATCCAATGAGTATGACAGATCATATCTTTCATGGTGTTAATCGATCATTTAGAATGAAAACAGTCTCCAATGTATTATTATTATATGAAGAAATAATATAATGTGTTAGTAAGATATGTAAAGAATTTTTTAAGTCCTATGGATTTGATTGAAGCCAAATAAGAAAAAGATTGTAGCGGAAAATATGGATAAAGGGAATAAGGGAAATAAGGATTTTCTCATATGTGATAAATGGGGAATGAATCACCTTGGTCTTCCTCTATGGAACATGAGTTTGTTATATTTCTATACAAAAAGGACCCCAATTATTTCATCGTAAGGGTATGAAAAATGTTTCAATTATAAAATGCTTCATCTTCAAGGAATTGGGACACTACGGGAATCAATCTCTCAGTCATCAGAGTATACCGCAAATGATGTTATTGGATAACAATCAATTTATGATGCTACCTCAGAAGAATAGTAATTATTAGATATATTACGTTTTTATTAATGTATTGTGTCATTTGAGAATTATATTAATGATGTTAATGTTATAAGAATTATAGACAATATAACGATTATACAGCTATACTATTTCATTAAGGACATGATATTTTGTGGAACCAATATAGGCGACTCAATAGTAGATTTTTTTTTTGAAAATACATGGTTGATGGAAATATAATCCTTAATATGGTCCTAATAATGAGGTAGTGATTTTTGAATAAGAGATGGTTGATTTGGATAAATTATATTGGATATTATTGACTTTCTTGGAGCTAATTAATAGATTGTTTATTTCATCATTGTTGGAATATTCCATATTTTTTTGATATTAGGAATATATACACTATTATATAAAGAATAAGGGATCATGAATATAATCAATAAGGGTTTATGGTAATTCAGGATGTTATCAAGATTTAAAATAATACATGATGAAGTAGTTCAAATGTTATTATGTGGAAAAAAGGATATTCAATGTGTTTAACACCTATATAAATTTTGGACTATTAGTTTTCATAGATGTATTTTGGATAATACTAAAGGTTGGAATGGATTATGGTTGAAATTGGATACTATTTTTAAGGTTATTTTTGTATTTTTATAAAAATTACAACACACAGTTCGTGTGAAAACCCATCGCGTCGGACAAAGCTATGGGAATTGAACCCACAACCGTAGTGCAATTGAGAATTATCACCTACCACTAGAATTCGTGAAGTCCCTAGACTATATAATGCAGTTTCTTTTATTAAAGGGATTGATTTCTGAATTATAAATTCATTTTTTAGAACCCTATACAAATAGGATAAGTAGAATATATTTTTTCTACTATCTTTTAGTGTGAAAGATGATTTTGTGTAATAAAGTAGTTAAAGGATGGAACTATACTTGTCAAGTATATATTTTATTATTCACTAATTTTATGAAGAAATTAGTTATTAAAATTTTTCTAAGGGATTGTAAAACCAAAAATTTGTTACCCTAATACCTTATGTTTTGTTGAACCAGTGATATTTTAAATCATTATATTTTATTGGATTTGAGGCCCTCAATTCCACAATTGTTTGTGACTGATGACCTAAATCACTCCCTATAAATATTTAGACTTTCTCTCTAATTATGTGTCTCTAATTTCCACTAATTTTCTCCTAATAGAGATCATAATTTTTTTGGTGACCCTTCCATTTCCCTTTTCCACTAATGAAGACTAAATTTTATTAACCCAATTTACAATGTGGGTTTCCCCAAATGGTATTTTATATATTCAACATTTTATTTTTGAAAAAAAAAATCAAATTGCGAGGACGCAGTTTATTGAAGGAGGGAATAATATAACACCCAGGGATTTAATAGTACCTTATTTTTTTCAAAATATTCCAATAACTTTTACTATACGCAACACCGAGTTCTAGCACATCACGACATACAAAACATGCTATTCAAAAGCGGTTATGAAAGGTATTAACTGAATTTTCAACTTTATATAATCCATGTAATTTTAGAATCCATATTATGATTTTCCTAGACATAATGTAAGAACAAATTCATTTATTTCATATAAAAGTAATATTTTTAAAAAAATGAAATTTTACAGCCTTTTAATTACGGACCTTTTTTAAATCAAATATTTGAATTTTTTATATATTGAATTTGAAAAAATAAACATTCTTCTTTAGAATCGGGACATAAGAGTTTAGTTTCAATAAATTTTTGGTGTTATTATGATAACTTTCATATTTGGATGAGTAGTAAAAAATACTATATATTAACTAGAAGTAACTTTTTTAATCAAATAATTTGTAGTGTTAAATTATACATTTTAATGGTTTAGAAGTATACATAGATTATATTTTTACCATTTAATCCAATGCTGGTAATTTTATGTTATTCCACTTTGAAATTGGACATCAACAAGTGTCAATCTTTTGATAGTTAATATTTATTACAAATACATTTTTATTTTTGACAATGAGAATTAAATTTAAATTAATAAAATTATATTTCTATGTTTATAATTTCGTAAAATAGACTTCAATTTTGAATTCATATTATCAAAATTATCTTAGGTTAAAATTTTTGTATGTTTCAGAAAACATTCAATTTTTGATGAATAGTGAATAACATTGAGTTGTTGGTTAAAACCGACTTTTCCTTTGAATAAATATTTATTACATTTAAATTTAATTTAGGTAAAAATAAATACATAATACCTATATATGTTCACTGTAATTCATTGGAGTCATTTTACAATAAGTTTAGATTTATTAAAAATTTATTGAAATTTTGCCGTCATTTACCCATCTCCTAGGAGAATTTGCAAATTTGTATAATACATAATTTTACCACTTCTTTGAATTGAATTTCAAAAATTAGGGAGACACAGCTGATATAAGTAAGTAATATTTTGTTCAATAAGATAAAAATAATTTAAGGTGAATAGTAATTTTTGACTATTATTTACCACGGTTAAAAATAAATGTGGTAATTAATGGTAAAATTTATATTTTTATTACCCTAAAATATGTACTAATTATATTGGATAGAACAAAAACAACCTTAGGTAAATAATATGATCATTTAGGTCTAGTTGGATTAGATTTGGACATTTATTAATATTTAATTCAAAGAAGTGTTAAAAGTGTTAAATCCAATGTTTAATAATTGACATGATATTTCTTTAATTATGTGGCCAAATCGTGGAGACTCCTATCACAAAATTAGTTAAAAATATCTCATTTGGATTTGGGTCTATCCTGTAAATTTGAATGATAGGAAACACATAATATGTACTCACATGTATGAATGGGATTACTGTAATCTTTTCCAAACCATGTGGAGAATTAATTTTGGTAACCTCCTTTGTGGTAGATATCTCATTTCCCTCCATGTGATAGAATTCTGCCTCAATGTAATGATATTTACATGTTTTGAATGGGGATTTACCACCATACAATTTCCCAATTTGATCATTGATACAATATTTGAGACATTGATTGTATGATGATGGTATAGGCGTATGATGATGTAGCTGAGGTCTTCCAAGAGAAATGTTGAAGATTGTGTCATGATGAACAACTATGAAATCTAAATTGAATACAAGTCCTCCAATATGATTTCTGGGTGTTATCTCACACATAGGTTCATGTTCATTTCTATCATATCCTTGCAACATCAAAGTATAAGGAGATAAATCAGATGTAGTGAGGCCCAATCGACGAAGTGTATGAATAGGGATGAGGCTGACTCTGGAAGAATTATCAATGAATGCCCATTGGATGTCTACATCATTGACCTTGCCAGATAAATAAAGAGGTATAATATGTCCATGCACAACATAATCTTCATCTTTAAAAGATAACACTAGATGGAATTCTGTAGGATCATTCTTTATATGGTAGACGTTAGGTGCAGAAAATTGAATTTTGAATTCCTGAGGACTTGACAAAGCCTCAATGAGTTCTTTTCAAAGATCCTTTGATAGATTCATGACATCTAGAATTGATAACTTGGCCGGTAGTTGGGTCAAATGTTTCAAGACATCATACATTTGGTCCAATGGTCTATGTTTCCCCACTTGAACATGTGGTTTTGCAGGTGCCTTAGAATTTGATGATTTGGAAGTAAATGCATCTTGTATCGAAGTAGGAGTTAGAAATACTCATGGCATTTGCAGATTAGACCAAATAGGTCTATTTATTTGCTGAGAGGAATAAGGTGTACACTCTAACTGATCTTCCAAAATAACTGGGCCTGGACTGAATCTTCTATGTGTGGAAGAACATTATTGTTCTTATTGATCCCTCTGAAGGGCTTTGCAACGATTTTCTGCAGCATATACAGTTCTAGCAAAGGATGCATCAGAATAGTGGCATCTGAAATATCCATGCCTTCCCTTGTTTCCTAGACCTATGAAATTCCCTCTAATTCCTCTCTTTGATAAAGGGAACTTAGGTTCATCAAGATCGAAACTGTGACTGGCTTACATATCCATTAAGTGAATCATTTTAAAAGAACCAAATATAAACTCTTCATCTGATGAACACTTTTTTTGATGAACATGTTTAGGTTGTACTGTTTGGTGGGGCAGTGACCGAGCATTTGAAGTAGATGGCGTAAAATCTGCCATAGTCAAAGACAACATAGGCTTTGATACGATCTCATCTTCTACCGACTTCTCTTCTATCTATGAATTATTCGGCCTCTTTCAGGATTTTCATTCTGACGAAGGGAGTTTTGTTATGGCAGTAATAGATGAAGGCACCATTGGATTCTTCAATTGTGTTCATAAAATGGAATGAGATTGGTTGATCATTTTCCTAACCATCCAATCATCATATTTCTGCGCATTTTTTCTTTTTTACTTTGTGCCAGTATTCATTTTCCTCTGGAACTGTAGTAGTAAATCATGCTACCTAGTCTGAAAAACCATCCATTTACACTTGTCCTAAGTCCACCATCTTTTGAATAAGGAAATTTAAGATGAAACACTCTTGAATGAGACGCCCCATCATCTGATGAAATGGGAAATAGTTGTGAATGTCTTCATATCCTTCCTTGTGTGGATTTTTAGTCCTTAGGAACTGAACCAAATTATTTTCCAGAGCTGAAATGATGTAACTAGGAACTTTTTCATTATGTAAGGAATAAAAATTATACATTAACTCCTCAAATTGGTTCTGTCTTTGATCATTTTGATCATCTTGATGATATGGCCTCTATTATTGACTCTTAGGAGGTGGATCCCTTCAATAAGATAACTGTTTTGAAGTGGAAGCAGGTACAAATGATTGTGTATGTGTAACTGTAGAAGTATCTGCTCTCCCCAATATCCTTTCTATAGATGATGTAATTACATGAGTTTTTGACTTAGTATTTATATGAGAATCTTTGATTGGTTGAGTTATTGAAGTAAGGTCTCAAAAACCTCCTGTGCATTTCACATGAATCAATGGGGTGTGTAATTCATCACGCAAATTTTCCAAACATATTGGGAACAACTCTTCTTGAGGGTGTGATAAGAATAAGGAATATGTTAATCCCCTATAGCGAGAAACGACATTCAAAACTATTTTATTTAACATTTTCATAAAATTTTTAATATAAAAAAATTCCATTTTTGGTAATGTTGATCTAAATTGAAGAAGGAATTGTTGACAGAGATCTTCCCACCCAATAATTGACTGATACTGCAAACTAGTATACCAGAAAAAAGCAGGCCCTTGTAATGACTCCACAAACATCTGAGCTTAAATGGTTCTTGTTGTTGAGGAGTTCCCATATATGATCACAATAAGAAACAAAATTTCTTAATTGTTGTTCTGTGTCTCTCAATGATTAAAAATTGTGAATGTGGTATTTGCAAAATTTGATGGGGGAGGAATTGCACAAAACCATTCAGGGTAAGCTTTCTTTTCTGGTTGAACTTGTTCATGTTTTCCCTCCATTGCTTCCAACCAAGCTGTTAATGGATCAATGGTAGTTATTAACTTTTGAGAAAAAACTGGCTCAGCTTGAATATGAGTAGGTGCAATAACTGGAGTTTGGATAGGTGTGATGACAGGTACTGCAACCGATGGTAACACTGTGGGTTTCTGTTGTTCATGACCCATAGGATTGGACCTATGAGAGTATACTTGTAAAGGAGGATATTCTCGATCCATCCTAGTAACTACAATGAATTCCCTTGACTGAATGACTACAACATGATTAGGATGAAGACTACCTTAAAGTAGTTCTTCATTCAACCTCTATAACACTTTCATTTCATCCTCTTTTTGTGAGGACCTTCCCTCTAATTAGAGTGATTAGCCTTTTCAAGAGGTAGGGGAGGACGTAACCTAAAATTTACCCTCTTCCTTGGCATGTGCCTTTCTGGAGTATTGAAGGGATTGCCTGAGGGAATATCTTACCTCTGGAAATCCCTCTGGATTCTGTTACGCACACCTTCTTCATTTATTTCTGTGTGTACAACTTAATGAATATGAGATTCTTCATCTGATTCCTCTGAGTGAACCTCGTGTTCTGTGGGATCAGTGAAAACCGAATTGATGACATTTATCAATGCATAACGCATTACATTTCTTCTATCAACATTTCTATGATACTGCCTTTTTCTATGTCTTTTATGAGACATTTTCTTTTGTTTATTTTATCCCACAGGATATTCTTAATGAACTATAATTTAGAGTGAATATCCTGATAATTCGGATCTGAATCCCTCTTGTGGATTCTTCCCTAGCCGAGAGAAAATTGACGTTCGTTGAGGAAGTGATTGATGATTTGAATATGTATCCAGTCTAGTGAATTGGGGTTGTTCCTTCATTCCATGCTCAAATCCTTGAAACAAATCTATTGATCCCAAGGGTTTAGCTAAATGAGTCCCCAGTCTATAAAGTTGATGTGGTTATTGAGATGCTACATCAAATAAATTTTTAAATGCACTCCTGATTTTGCGGATCTTAGTCCAAAAATTGGTCGAATGCATCATCTGACATCCACTCAAATCACCTGGCTCAGATGACTGTTGGATGATATCTAACAATTCTATCACCTGATTATGAACATGTCTAAATTATAAGCCTATTAAATATTCTCATTTTCTTGATGCATGATTAATTCAACATCTTTTTCATTGAATGCCTGACTTTTGGAAGAAATACTTGAGGCACATTCCATAGAAATCCTTTGATTACCCACAAAACCAATTGGTTGTTGCCGGCCATGGGAAATAACATTCCATGAGACCACTTTTGGCGGGCTATGTGGACTGGAGAGTATAGTCAAATGCAGTTCTCCATGAACACCCTATCCCATTATATGAATACCAGATTGGGCTTTGGTAATTAACTGGAACAACCTTTTAGGTGCGCCAAAGCATGCACGCTGAAGGGCACTCTGCTGCTTTTGATCTTTTGGATATCGCAAAATGAAGAGAGATGCAAAATCAATTTGGGGTTGTAACCCTTATATTATCGTAACATGAATTTCATATTCATCAAAAGATAATATTTATCAATTAAGTGACAAAGAGTTTTCCACATTTTAAGATTTATTTTGTGAATATAATCTTTCATCAAAATTTCTGTAAGATAATACAAAGAGTCAACCAAATAACAAAACTTGACTTGTAAATCACCTTTCACCAGTTTTTTTCTCATCTTCGGCACTACCTCCTTATCATTCGATGAAGAATCTTCTGCCTGATTAGAACAAAGTTGGGGCTTCTTTGTTGATTTATGAAATTCAAAAATATTGGTAGAGAATTCATTTAACAAATTACAAGATGAATAAACCAGGTGTGGTTCGGAGAATGACCTACACCCCGGGCTATATTCTAATTGAGAAAATATTTCACCTACTAGCTGTAAAGAATCAGACATGACTTTCGTCAGATTTGCAAGTACGTCAAGAAAAGTGGTCTTTCTCATTACTGCATTATCCATTGATGAATTTTCCAAAAAATGCGAATTACTACTTCGGAGAGAACATTCAAAGCCAAATTTGTCATCATGTGGAGGACCAACATGGTGGGTTATGAAGACCTTTGGAATTATTGTTGTTATTTATGGAATTTGATAATGAAAGAGTTGAATCTTGAGTTGCAATAGATAATTGTCTGAGGACTTCAAGAACTCCAGCATTGTGCAAGGCCTTATTATAGATTTTCACATGATTTATCAACTATGTTGGACAGGTATTTTTCATAGACGCCTTCTTACTCACATTGGAAACAACTTGTTGATGAAAGTAGTCATTATGGGTAGGTTTATGTGCATGATCAAGAGAAATGTTTAGGTTAGGATGATTATCTCCAATCAAATCAGTTGTATGTGCCTCACATGATTGCCCGTATGACATGGGGGAGTATGCCCCACAACCATTCTGGACTAGGACAATAGTGTGCATCTATTACAGAGTGATATGTCGATGAGTCACTCCACCGATAAGGATCGATTTATGATTCCTTCCCTATAATGCAGCTGAGGTTATTATAATATTCTTGCAGGCATCTAGAATATGGGAAGGGATTTTCTTCTACTCTTTCACTGTTTTTAGAATGTGCTTGGTGACATCAGCTGCCAGAAAGGTAATATAAATCCATTCCATTTAGGGAGTAGGTGTGTATTCATACTTATGTCCTTTTTTCCCATCAGTGAATTCGTGACAGTACTCATGTGTGGGGGAAAGAAAATTGTGTCTGCCTCTTGCTTGTCATTAGAGTTTTCTAGTTGACATCTCTGAGTGCTACCAAATGAGACTGTTGGTTAGCTTGATGAATTGTAGGTGTATGTTTCCGTAGATTGTTCCCCACCATATTTGATTGGGGTGTTTCTTTGGGTGTCGTCAGATGAGCCTACTGAATAGTTGATGAATTATAAATAGGTGTATATTCCTACCTATAATACTCTTCCGGAATTGCCTGGTGGGATTGGCGTGTTACTACCAGATAAGTCTTCTAGGATGTAACCTCAAGACGGACATGTTTATATTCACACTCGTTCTTTTCCATCAAGTTTTATTGATTGAATTCTTCAGAGGGGGAAAAAGTAAGAACCTGCTCTCTGTTGACCGAATTTTTCCTCAGACAGTTTTCCTTACGGGCTCGAGTCTGAGGAACCTGAGCCGAACCCCTAAAGATGTTAGCCTAATCCTGTTGAGGGTGCATTATTACATGATTGAGGATGTTAATGTTGATGGGAGCCCTCAAGAAGGACTCCTGTATTCTTGAATGAAGGCATTGAGTGATCTTCTCATTCACCTCCCAATAATATGGAAGGGAATGTGATTGTGTTCTGGGGATAACGATCTGAAGTAGTTGGATACAGTGGTTGGAACCACCTTCTTCTTGACCACTGGTCATCGTTTTCCGGACAACCAGGGTGAGTTGTTAACTTGGGGGGGCTTGTCGAGCGGCCTCCAGAGTCAGAATGGACCCGTGTTTACGGTATTGCTTAGCCAATGCATTTTAGACCCGGCTTTGAAGATGCAGAGTAGGTGATGTCGTCCTCAGAATTGGACGAGGATCCTATAATAGTAGTGGCCGAGGCATTCACATGTTAGAACATTAAAGAATCCATTTCTGTAATGCAGAGAGATCTTGGAAAAGAGTGACTATTTGATATAACAGACATAATCAAGATAAGTTTGGCCAGACTACATCTTTTGGATGAGCACATTTTTTATTGATATCTTTGTTGGCCATTACATTATGTTAAATAGGGGCCTAACAAATAAGTAAAAGATCATTTAACTTGGTTAAGGATTCATGTCGGGTTCACCATGTTTGTTCTTCTTCTTGTAATGGGGAGAAACGTGTTTGTTTAAGGTTCAATCATTCCAATCTTTTTCTAATGGGTTTATTCATTGAATTGAAAACATCCAATGATTCTATATCCATTTGGACCAACATTCTAAAGGTAGGTGCTCATTAGTTGTGGACTAATGAGGGTTAATAATTTTATTTGGTCGAGAGGATGGGAGGTCAGACTCATCACACTTTTTTTGGGGGGAATTATTGTATACTCCAGGACTCACTTATAGATTTACGTTATGTTCACAAATCCTTTTAATTTACCATGCATGAAAATGAGTTATCCCTTTAGATATTGAAATAAATGATTGATATGTATGGGATTTATAGAATCTTTTTTATGTATTTGAGGTTATTCATCAAAATAGAATCATCTATATGAATTACAAATTATTAGTCAATGGTATCCTTCAATAAATTATATAGAAATATCATGGTCACTATGATGACTATAATGGTTTTAAACCCACTCAGCGGGGAACATTATGTTTATTGTCATTCAGAAAGACATGGATTATTTTAGAGTTGGGATCGTACCCGTAGATGGGCTACCTACGTATCCTTGTTAAATAAAGAATCAGAACCCACATAGTTCGATAGGAATGATATAGTTTAACGTCATACATGATGGAAAATAATTAATTAAAGAAGGGATTGAACTGTAGAAAGGTTTCCTACGTACTCAACATTTAAGGCAGATATCAATTTCCACATAGTTCGAGTGAGGAAGTCAGAGGTTTATGCAAAATTAATGGCCCAAAGAGATATGTTGTAATTACTTTTACACTCTAAACCCACGTGAGTCATGATATGAGTGAGAAACATGAGGTATCAGTAAATATATTGATTTTTCCATGAAATATGCATTCATATTAAATAATGCGGGGCTTAAGTATGTATGACGGACCAAGTAAATGATGATCAAGACATAGTTCAGGAAAGAATCCCAAGATCATTGTCCATAATAAAATTTCTGCTTTATGGCTATTTGGAATTCTAACTCGGGACTTACACCTGTAAATGAATCCCAAATATAAAGGGACTTATGATTGGGTTTTATTCCTGAGATGGAAGCCCAAATCAAATGAAAATATTATTGGGACTTAATCCTTGGAAGGAGGCCTAGTTTAAGGAGACATGTAACTTGGGTCTTACACCTAAGAATGAGGCCCAAAGCTAATGAAAATAATTATTGGGACGTAATCCTTATAAGGAAGACCATTTTAAGGAGACATGTAACTTGGGGCTTACTCTTGATAAGGAGGCCCAATGTTAAAAGAAAATTATGACTAGGACATACTCCTATGAAGGAGGACCTATGTTAAACGAAGTTATGATTGAGACTCAATCCTGAGAAGGAGGCCCGAAGTTATAGGAAATTATGATTGGTACTTACTCTTGAGAAGGAGGCCCTATGATAGTGGAAATTGTGATTAGGACATAGTCCTGAGAAGAGGCCCATTTTAAGGAGACTTGTAACATGGGGCTTACTCTTGATAACGAGGCCCAATGATAAAATAAATTATGATTGGGGATTAATCTTGAGAAATATGACCAAATCAAAAGAAATTAAGACTGGGGATTACTCCTATGGAGAATAACTATATTAAGGGGACTTGTAATTTTGGGCTTACACCTGAGAAGGAGGACCAAATCAAAAGATATTCTCAAAAATTCCTTTCAGATAAGGAATCCAATAAAGGAAACATGCCACCAATGGCTTTAAAGACAGTTTTGAAGACTATCTTTGAAGAAGAGAAGTGAAATTGAGGAATGTAAGTGACTAGGAAGGAGGTGCACATGTTTTTTTCTGGTGCGCAATTCCTGGTCATGAAATTATACTTGTGGGACATGAGTCATCTTGGGTGATGAAGAATCCATTGGGTAATACTTGGGCGGCCATGAACTCAAGCAATTAGTATCATCCATACAGGCTTTCAGATGGGTGGTGCCCAGGTTCCCTTGATAGGGAAAGATGACACACACGTGTCTTCACATACCATAATGGTGGGACACTTAGAAGTGAAATTATTGATGAGTTATTATACTTATCCCTTATCTTTCCTCTTTATAGCTTCCTTTCTAGGCAAGGATTTACCTTATAAGTGTTTGGAAGACGTCAAGAAAAGACTTGGGTGACTAGAGCTTGAATATGAGTTTTGGAAAATTCATCCACAAAATGGGGGGCCCACAAGGTCTATTTTTATGCCACTGAGAACCTTGGGATAAAAAATTAATAGGTCACACATGTGACTTGGGTGACCCATATGTGGCGCGAAAGTGAATTTTGTGTCCAGAAGGAAACTTGCACGACCCATCTTTAAAGGATTCCTTGATCATGCCTTTATCAATTTTTGATATTCTTCAAAGGATGGCTCTCATTGTATATAAGGTATTCCCCATTTCTATTCATTAGACTCAGTGATGGAAAGGAGAATCAATAATGTTATATGATGTATGATGTATGTTAGGACTCAAGGTTATGGGGTTCCTTTTAAACATTCACAATATATAATTTGAGGTCTCTATCTCTTCACTTTTTTTCCAAGTACATATTATTTATTATGTTTAAAGACTATTCTTATAAAAAAAATTAATTTTTGATGTCAGATTTGACTTTATATAAAATGGGTTTAAAATAAATCGTTTTTCCATTTCTTTCACTATTAATTTTTTTATTTATGTTTGATGTTTTAAAAGGAATCAATTTTTTAATTCTTTTAATATTAATGTAATTTATAACTATAATGTCCATTTTTAAGTATGATGTGATTCTTCATAGATTTCATGGTTTTATGTAACGCCATAGACCCATAATCCCCAAGTTGGTGCCTTAATTCATTATATTGGCATATATAAAAACATCAAATTCCAATGGACCAAATAGTTTAGTAGCCATGGTAATCTAGATATATACATGAGTCTTGTATTTCAAATAAATAGAAAAATTACAAGAAATAAATAAAATATCTTTATTTCATAATGTGTATCCTTATATATATATTTATCAAGATACATTAGGGAATAATAGGGAAAATAAACATAATAAGAGTGATCTGAAATGCTCAGAAAGGGTAAAGTATATTGAAATAAATAAAAAATCAATGATAAAAAATCTATATGGAAATGTTCATAACTGAAAACACATGTTAGTCAAACAGATTATTAGGTTATAATTAATCTTTCATGGTAAATAACTAAAACACGTGCCATTTAATAAATAATCTGATATTGAAATTTATCCATATCTAATTTCAAAGAATTAATCTAATGGTTAATAATAATAATAAAAACTAAATTCTCAATAGAAGAAATTATTAATTATTGGATGTAGTGTTTCATAGGTATTTGGATCCTCTACAATAAAGACCATTCACAAGACATTTTGTCATATAACATAGAAATTCATCTTATTTAGCCACCTAATTCACCTAATACGAATATTGATACATCAAGGGTATTGCATTAATCCATCCTCAACCTGTGTTGTATCATTCTAAAGCATTCATAATATATCAAATACTCAATTTAAAGTATTTTAAATCAAATTGTCGTATAAAACTTCGAAAATGATTAATACAATGAATATAAAAGGGTTCATGATATAACATATTAAAAGTGGAAGTAGATACACCATAAAAAAGATATAAGTGTTGAATATGAAATTTATCTCATATATATAAAATCTGTAAAGAAAACCCCTTATAATTTTTTTAACATTTATCAAAAATGGCACACATTTATGTAGGAAAATATATTATTTAGAAATAACCTTATAAGGTTAAAAAAATCATAAAAACATTAGGGTGTCATGATGGCATAAAATTCCATTCACGTTGTATATGTTAAAAAATATATTCCTTTTTCTGTTGTTAGAAAAGTCCTAAAGTACCATGTTTTGGAAAACGAAAAGACGATTCATTTTAACGTATTCTATAGAAAGTAAAGAAATGGTAAAAATTATTTTAAAAAATAATTGGGTAATAGTTAAAAAAGGAATATATTTTTTGAAAATACTAATGTGGAAGATAAATATTCAGTACTGGAAACATCAATACAAACAATCTCTAATAATGATGAGATTGTTAAATAAATCCATGCCACTTAATAATACATAGAATCATATTACCCATGAAAAAAACTACATGGATATAAAAATATGATTATAATTATATTAATAATAATAAAATAAATTAATAGGTAATATATACACAACATAAAATAAATATGTAGTGTATAAGGCATGTTTCCCAAATAAATAAAAGTTAGACAAAAACATCTTACCTTATGTTTGATTTGTTCGATACATATAAAAAACTATTATATAGTGAGTTTAAACATATTATTAATTTATAGAGGATTCATAATAATATTTATAATATCATATATCATCGCCTTATAATATCTTACCATTTTTTTAATAACGTTTTTTTCATTTTCGGTTTTTGGGTGTCAATTTCCCTGTTTTCTCAGGCTAATATTGTCTTGAAACTCAATGTTATCTTATATAGGATATAAATCCAAAATTATTTTAGTGATATGATTGTTTTTAAATATCATATATAATCATTAAATTCATTTTTATTACCATTATTTAATGGTTAACATAGGAAATGACTCACATCTCTTCGTGGAGACAGTAGATCGTATGTATGCATGAGGGACAGAATCATTCCCATTATGGTGAATGAAAAAGGAAGTGCATAGAGTATTATATTTTTGAGAATAAATATAATTTTATAATTATCAAACATATCAATTATTTACATCATTATACCCATATGTATATAATGGTGATGAAAAATAGATTGCACCATGGCGGAAAGACTGTAATTCATATGTATGTGTGCACGATGTTTTCATTTTTTATAGGATGGATAAATAATGTAATATGGTTGTACCATAATCAGAATATGATATCAACATATATATGATACTATTTTTGTTAAATTATTATGGTAATAACTCATGGATAAGAGGTATAATAAGAAACGTACATGGATGAGTTGGTAAAAAATGATTACCACTTCTTTAGAAGACTCCCTTTAGATCTCTTCTAACGGGATGTAGGGTTGGTCTTTTATGGAATAATAGTTCCTCCATAAATTTTATATGGATGTTATTATTATTAATTGGTAGGTATTTTTAATATATATGTCTAAAATTTGTGTTCAAAACTAAGGTATGATGTACCCTCTTATAATTGAGGTTTGGGTCACTTTTGGGAACATTGAATATATTAAATTAATATAAAATAATATCCAATTAAAAATGGATGTAAATTGAGTTATTTTAAATATAAAGTAATTATATATCTAAATATTTTTAAAAAATAATTCTTATAGAAGTTTAAGTAATATTCATACCCTTAACTTTTGGCTTTAACCCATAGTTATCCTTTTTAACTCATAATGTTCCATCATTTAATTTACCCTTTGGTGCTTAATTTAATTACTGTAAAATTTAAAACAACCAATAAATGTGTCATTTATGATATTTTAAGACTTATTAAAAATATTTTGTAATTTTATAAGCTTTTATTAATTATATATCATTTGATAAAATAATTTTTGTTTTAAAATATTAATAATGTCAATTTTGACACTATTCAGTACATGACTTTTTAAATATATAATAAAAATACAAAAAATGGAAACAATACATATAAAACACCACTATCATATCTATTTTATATAAAATGTTTTTTTATGAAATTTATAATTTCCAATTATATTTATTTTATAATTTTGGATATAATTTATTTGATATTTCCTTTAATTAAATAATTATTACACCATCATTGTGCAAAACTTTTATTTAATTATTTCTTCTGTAAAAATTAAAAAAAATCATGATAAAGAGAAACATTTTATATATCAATATAATAGTTATTGTTGAATAAATTCTCTATATAACCCCATATTATAAAAAGGAGTTGATAAATCTAATACTATGGAAAAAATTGACTTTTCAATGAATATAATATTATAAAATACATACATTCATCCAAGTAGATTAAAAAAATTATAATTTCATACAATGAATGAATTTAGCAAAAAATAATCCATAAAATAAGATATCTGTTTAGGGAATTTTATTGTCTTAATAATTATATTATTACCAATAATTACTTGATTTTCCCATAACTGTGGTAATTAAAATATTACTAAATTTACTCTCAATATTCCCAAAAATAAAAAATACCTATTTAAATAATTTTCAACCACTAATTAAAAATATGGAATCTATTTTTTAAAATATAAAACATATATTATTTAGTAATTAATTTAAAATTAATCATGTTTATGGAATGAGAATCCAAGATATTAAAGTGATAACGTATAAAATATTGTAATATTTTTATATTCGTATTCAAAGTAAAATTGATTCAAATGATATAAAAATGTAATATTTTATCACTTTTCATAAAAACATGAAACTTATCATAAAAATACCAAATATTTAACAATAGTAATTTATTTTATTCAAATATAAAATAATAACTTTTTTTCAAATATTATATATAAAAGTGTCAAAACTGGATTTAAAGTAACGTTCTCCATTAATAGGTGGTAAAACATGCTTTTAAAAAAATACAACCATTTATACATAAAATAGGTTTTATTCATAAAATAATCTTATCATACTTATTGGATGAATTTAAAAATTGAATATATAAAATATTTAATTTATTAAGATATTTTTCAAGTCGTGATTAATTAAATTTATTAAGATCAAATTTTATTGTGGAAAATATTGTGTCTAAAAAATACACATCTGTTATATTCAATTGGTTTTTATTTTAATTTACCATTAATTTTAAATAAATTTATTAAATTTACAAATACGTGTAAACTGTATTTTCATAATATAGTTAATCGTATTCACAACCTCCAACTTAACATCCAATGTAAAAATATTAATATTTAATTGTATATCACAGTTATTTTAAGCCTGGTGTTATGTGAAATGTTAGCTATTTAAGAGATTAAATTCAAAATGATACATACCTTAAAATCATTGGGTGTTACATTATCCCATCATTTAGTAAATTGGATCATAAAAATTTGTAATTTAACTTCAAAAATCAAAGGTAGACTCTTGAAAAATTTTGTGTTAAACCCACATCATAAATGGGGTTAATAAAACATCCTAATAATTATAGGTAAAGGGAAATATGAAGGCCACCACCAAATTAGTCTTCCAAATAATAAAAAATTAGTTATAAGTGAAAATATTGAAAAAAATAGAAATCTAACTATCAATTTCTTTTGGAGGGTGATAGAGAACATAGTAATCAGAATGTCTACCATCACGAAACTGTAAATTTTTTATCGGTAAAAGAGTTCATTAATTTCATGACAAGAAACATTAATAGACTACATTTTCATTCTAAAATTAGTTTTCTAGAGTTATAGAATACATTAACTTCTTTATATAAGAACATAAGGAAACATAGATACATGATAAGTATAGTTTCATTCTTTAATCAATTTTCTCAACAAACTCATCTTTTCTCCTAGCAATGAGTATTTAAGATGATTATTTTTTTGTGTCTAAATAATTCAAATAATCGTATAACGATCAAAAAATCCAAAAATTATAATTATCTATTTCCCATGTCTCTATACATTAACCAACACCAATGAATTTAGGATAATATTGGATAATTATTTATAAGTAATAATCTTTTATATGATTAAAAACTACGTTAATATCCAAAATTCAATACTAATACTGAAATTTCAACATAGATCGTTCAAAAAAACTATAATTCCTCAAAATTATTCTACAATAATTTTGACACCCAAAATTAACAAAAATTTTATTATATAGTTTTCTAGATAACATCAATCACTCTAAATATATTATAGAAAAACATTAATTTCATAGATCACATAATTTCCAAGATATGAGTACCAATTCTATAAATAACCTAACACACCATAAGTCCAAAATAAAATCTTATTTGACTCAACAAAAAAAAACCAACATTTATTCCTAAAAATATTATTTTACAATGATATTATAGGATTCCCAAAATAGTGAACGTCATCTCAAATAATTTTCTTCAATTAATAACCAAAACATTTTCCAATTATAATGTAATCTATTTGATTCCAAAAATATCCCTAAAATAAATATAGCTTTTATTAGTAATATATTTTAACTATAAAATCACGCTAAGAAGAACTTCACATAGGCTATTGGTAGGCTTTACACCCCTATCACCCTTCATATATGGGTCCAAACCCATAGACCTTTACAAATTTGACAGGTTGTCACCCACCCTATGGGTTGTACTTTTTCTGAAAATATATTTATATAACAATCAAAATAAATATGATGGACATCCTTTAAATAATGATAATCACTCAATATCCTTTTAACAAATGTTTTCAACACAAAACTAATACATAAATAAATCATCCAGTAATTTCAACCCAGGTCCTTGCTTTTTATAGTGTTTATCATACATAATATGTCATTTTCTAAAACCAAAGAGCAGTGTGTGGGAATGAATTATCATATTGGGAAAACTATATATTCCCTTTTAGGATGTCAAAATAATAACACATTATTTTCAATCTATGAAACATCAAGATTAAACTATTTCATTTGTTTTCATTATCTACTCATATCTATCATAATGGTTTGTAAATAAAATTTAATTTTTTCTAAGAATATCTCTCAATAGTGTCAATATAGGCTTGTTGTAATGCCCATTTTCTTGTACCAGGTTTCCCAAAGTCCGTCCTGACACACCTTTTCAGAGTTGTTACCCCAATGTTTACTTGTTCCCAAACCACATCCACTTGTAGTATCCATATATGGATATACTACTAGGAAACCCACATAATCTCTCTCTACCAAAAACATTAGGATTTTCTTCTATACATAACCTCAAATTATACCTTAATGATATGTTCTCTAATCTATGTCTTCCTAAATATAGTTTCCATGTTTCTACTAAACATTCTCTGATACCAAATGTAATTACCTTGTCCTAGAATCCCAGAGCCAGTGCCCTACATGATTATATTTTCATAGAAAAAATATTCAAATAATATGGTAACGAATAGTTTAGTAGTCTGGGTAAACTAAATACATAAACGAGTCTTGTATTTCGAATGAATACACATATTAGAAAATAATTTTTAAGATAAAAGCTTTTTTCCATATACCATTTTCTTGCATAACTTTTTTAGAACTCTTTAAGAAATCCAAGGGAAAAGAAACATGATAATGGTGAGGTGAATTTAATAGTAAGGGTAATGTATAGTGGAATCAATAATGAATAGATGAGATCAAATATATATGGAAATGTTAATAACTGAAAACAAATTTCATTCAATTAACTGGTTAATGAAAAATTAGTATGTCCTATTAAATAAATGAAACACATTCCTTTTAATAAAGAATATTGGATTTAAATATACCCATAGATATATTCAAAGAAAATATCTCATGAACAATATTAATAATAACTGAATTCTTAGTGGAGGAAATTATTAATTATTGGACACTGTGTTGCCTTGGTATATTGTAGATTTACCGTCAAAACCATTCACAAGAAAGATTAGAATATTGAAAAGAAACCCATTTTATTTCACCAACTGATTCATCTCATGGGGCTATGGAGGAATCAAGGTTCTTAAATTAAACATTATCTAACCCATGTTGTACCAGTCTAATGAATTATTCATATATAAAATAATTGATTTATAATATTTAAAATCAAAGTGTCTCATATAATTTTGAAACATTTGAAGACCATAAAGATAATAAGATTCATGATATAAAGTATAAAAATGGTATATAGTTACACCACATAAAATAATTAAGAATTTAATATGACACATATATCACAGATGAAAAATGTGAGATTAAAATCCCTTAGAACTTCATAATCATTAATTTAAAATCTCAAACAATTATAAAAGAAAATATTTTATATTAAAATAAAATTTCAAAAATATAAAATAATCATAAAAAACAATGGATTCATGACTACAAAAAATTCTAATAATTTCAATTTAATTATAAAATTCCTTTTATTTTTTAGGAAAAGGGATAATGTACCTTATTTTAGAAAATAACAAGAAGATTCATTTTAAAAAATTTTATAGAAAGTCTTAAAGGGTTGAAAATGAATTATCAAAAAATGGAGAATATTAAAAACATTTTTTACAACATTTTTACAAAACACTATCATATAAGATAAATATGTCCCAGTGCTTACTTAAACACAAACAATCCCAAAATAATGATGAGATTGTGAAATAACCCCTTACAACTTTATAATCAATAGAAGGGTACACCCAATTAAATAAGGAAAATTATATGGATATTATATTACCATAATAATCATAAAAATTCATATAAAATACATTCATGGGTAACATATACACCACAAGAATATAATTAGTGTATATGGCGTGTGTCCCACAGAAATAAAAGCGAGACAACAATCCCTTAACTTAGGTCTGATTTCCTCCATACGTATATAAAAATCTTGTATAATTGTTTTAATAATATTATTAAATTATAAAATAATTATTATAATATTTAAAATGTCATATAATATGCCTTTATAACATTGTATCACTCTTATTAATAATTTTTATTTATTTTACTGCATTAGGATATAATTTCCATGTTTTCACATTCTTGTTTGGTATTGAAAGTCTCAATTATATTTCATATGATATAGATATAATATATAAAATATTATATAAATGTATGTAATATAATATATAATTATGAAGTACATCTTTATTATCATTCTTTAATGGTTATCATGGGAAATGAATCACATTATGTCTTGGAGATGGTAGGTCGTATATACGAATGAGAGACGGTATCATTACCTTAATGGGGAACATGTAAAGAATCTGATAGTATATTAATATTTAAATAATAAATATAATTCCATAATTATAATATATATCCATTATTTACATTATTATACCCATACAATCATAGTTTTGATGAAAAATTGATTACACCACGATGTGGAGATGGCAAGACATATGTACGCATGCACAGTGTTTTTATTTTTCTTAGGATTGATAAATAATTTAATATGATTTTAAAATATTCATAACAACATATAATAATATAAAGGAAAATATAGATAATAAATTATAGTAGAAAGAAATCATTAATAGGGTGTATAAGAAGAAATGAACATGGATAAATTAGAAAAAATGATTTCCTCTTCTTTGGTGGACTCCCTTTAGATATCTTCTCAAGGGATCTAGGGATAACCTATTTGTAATAATAGGACCTCCATAAATTGTTTAAGGATTTTATTAAGATATATGGGAGAGGTTTGGTTGAGCTATAAGGCTCAATGTGGCGTGATAATGAGATGGAGTAGGTGAATTTTTATCATTTAGGTGAGGGTCATTTTTAGAAACATTCAAAATAATAAATTAATATAAATAAATTTCCAATTAAAATGGGATAAATTGTTATTTGTCTAAATAATATCAAAAAAATTATTTTTAGATAAGTTTAGGTCACATTATATTCCTTATCATTTGGCTTAAACCCTTAGTTAACCCTATTAACTTTTACTATAACATCATGTAATTTATACGTTGAGGGTAAATATAATTACAATAAAATGACAAAAACCATTAAATGAGTCATTTATGTAATTTTAATAATTATCCAAATCAGTTGGATTAATGTGAAGTTTTTTTAAATTTTATATAATTTAATAAAATAATATTTATTTTATAATATCATTAATTTCAATTTTGAAACTATTAATTACATGAATTTTTAAAAATATAATGACAAAAAAATAAATTAGAACGAATATATATATAAGAACCACAAAAAATTCAATAACATCCAAAAAAATTCTTTTATGTCATGAATCATATCAAATTATATTAATTTTTGTATTTTTAATATCATTTAAATGATATTTTCTTTAATTAAACAACTAATACATACACATTGTGAATTTTTTTTGTTTAATTATTTATTATCTGAAAATAAAAACAAATTATCATGATAAAGATAAAAAATTTATATTTCACAAAATTATTTACAGATAAACAGATCCCCTGTATAACATGATATTAAAAATATTTCCCTTGTTAAAAACATATGCGTTACAAAATTATGTTCATTGAATATATTATAAATTTATTACTCTCATCCAAGTGGACTCTAAATGTTATAATTTCGGCCAAAGTATTATTTTGGTCAAGACACACTCATCCAATGGAATTATGACATGTTTTAGGGAAATTTTATAGTCTTTATAACATTATTTTTACCCATAATTACCTGATTTACCCTGAATCGTCGTAATTAAAATATTACTAAATTTACTAAACATATGCCCAAAAAACGAAAATATTTAAATAATTTATACCCACATCTTCCAAATATTAAATATATTCCTCACAGTTTAAATAACATAAGCATCATTAATTAGATTTTAATTAATCTTATTAATGGAATGTGAAAACTAGTTATTAAATTAAATATGTACAAAAAATTGAAATGTTTTCATATTAATATTCACATTAAAATTGATTCCAATGAATAATAGTGAAATAAAATTAATATAATTATAATTTAGAATAATTAAAAATATAATTTATCTTTATAAAATATATATATGGGAAATACTGCTTCATTAAAAATTTAATATTTTGTCACTATTTTTCAAAAAAGGATATTTATCAAAAAAATTAAAAAAAATTAAAAAATTAAAAGTTTTATATTCATATTTAAAATAACAAAATTATATTTTCAAATATAATATATAAAATATTCAAAAATTATATTGAAAATAAGTTCTTCATTAAAAGGTGGTTAAACTAACTTATAAAAAAATTATAAATTTTTTGGGTCAAAATTTGATTAATTATTATCTTAAGACTATCAAACTAATTGAATGAATTTAAAAAAGTCTTAATATATCAAATGTATATTATTTACATTTTTTTAAAGAGATATTAATTTAATTTATTATGATAAAATTCCATTGTAGGAATAAAAAAGATTATAATAAAAACAAATCCTTTATATTCAATTACTTTTTAATTTCATTTAAATTTAATTAGTAATAAATGAGTTAATTGTATAAAAATGTGTAACCTATATTTCATAATTTAGTTAATACTATTCAAAAATGGAAACTTATAATATAATTTTAAAATAATAATTTATAATATTAGATCATAGTTCATTTTAGCCCGGTGTTAAGTGGAACAGATTATATTGAAGATATTAAATTAAAAAAGATACATAACCTAAATTATTGTGTTGATAAATTTTATAAAGTAATTTATATTCCCATTATTTAGTGTCCTTTTCATTTTTAATGTTATCAAAATAAATGGTTTTTTATTCTCATTTTATAATGTAATTTTTTAACACTATTATGATATTTTAGTATTATCTTTTAATTTACTCAATATATGAAATTATATAACTAATTTTTTAAATCATCATAATATTTTTATAACTTAATAAATTTTTATTACTTTTTGAAAAGTATGTTTATTATATTTTTATAGTAAAATGATATCTTCTATGTGTTTTATTCGAGATATGGTTCTTGGAAAATATATATGATGATACGTGGGTAAGATATAAACCTTCAATGAATTGGATAATGATTAATTCTCCATGTATATGATGATGAAATTAACAAGTTATTTTATTCCACTATGGTTTTATGATATTATAATTAATTGTTTATGTTTTTCTATTATGAATAATGTATGAATTAACTGGTTAGGTTATAACACTATAAATGATTAATGTAGAAATTAACTGGGTCAGTTATTCAATTGAAACAGTGATATTATTATGTTGATCCAAGTATCATTAATGAATATTTTATTAATTTTATTGTTATTTTCAATATTAGTTTATTGAAATTTTTTAGCAAATTGTTTTATTAAATTATGGTTATTTAAATTTTCATTATCAAATATCATTATTTTAAAGAATTTCATTCTGATATTTTTCAAGTGTCTCATTGGACTAATGAGTCCTCAAATTATTTTAGGCCCCTTAATATGTTTTTTACACCTCCCATGTTTTAAAATATCTTTAACGGGAATACGAGAAAATAAGAACAATAATGAGGTGTAACGATTTTTCTTGAATAAAGAATGTATATCATTTAAGTAGTTTGATTTTCTGAAAATAATGTTCTTTCGGTAGAAATGTTATGCTATTTTTATAAATGCGATGTCCTTATCCTCAAAAAAAATACACCTAAAATTTCATTGAAATGTTTGTAAATTAATACCTACTATAAAAAATATAATTTGGTTATGGTTATGTATGTTTATTATAATTATTCTCAGATCATGGTTTAGATAAATTTAGAGGTATGTATATTTTTATATGAGTATATTTAAATGATTTAGAAAAAATAAATTGTTGATATATTGGATTTGGATCCAATGTTAAAAGCCATAGATTACATAAGAGGTTAGTATGATAAAGATAATTATGTTTTTTGGTTAATTATATTAATAAGGATATATTTTTTAATTAACATTGGTTGAAATGATGTGTTTTAAAAGAAGTTATATTAGTTTATGACATCATGGAATCTATTTTTCCTATTAATATAATAGTTTACTATTATTTTATTTGATATATTCACACTAACCGTATTAATATTTTTTAAATTTCTATAAATGTGAAAAATAACTCATTAAAAAATCATTCATACAATTAATAACATTATCCATTAGTGGATATCATGATCCATTAATAGCTTATTTTTGTGGTTTATGTATGAACAATTCAACATGGGAATTCCTTTTTTGGAATATAATGTGAATTAGTGGTGAACTCTAACAAACATAATATAACTATAGATAAATTCTACTAATAGACTATAAAAATATAAGAAGTATAATTTCCCATATTCTCTATCTTGATAGTACAATAATATCTCAAAATCAATTAAAATTGTGATAAATCAATCAATGATTATGTGGGAAACAATACCGGATTATCAGGGTATGTTGTTGGAACCTCACTCATGAGTATGAATCTTATAAAATAATATATAATCATTAAGAAATATTTATTTTAAAAATTATAAGTTTCCTAGTCTTAAACAATAAATTAAAATTATGAATAAAATATACATATAATATTATTCGTTTTAAAATATATATTCATTTTTATGATAACTAATTTAAATTAATAGAACGGAGATTCTATATTGGGGAAAATGTGACAATCCGGTTATTCTTGATAATATACCTATCATATGGTTTCAAAAAAATTAATATTAAGGATTTATATATACTCTTCAATCAATTATATATTTTTATATCATCTCCCAAGATATTTTATATAATTTATTAGATATCAATTATTCATTTACAATTATTGAGTTTTATTTGTGATAGAAAGGATGTTTTATATATTTTATTAACATGATTTGAATTTTCAAATATAAAAGGAATTATTTAATTGGTGGATAATTAATTAATGTATTTTTTTAATATCCTTAATAGTATTTTCATTAACACTCTATTATTTTACTGATCAAAAACCATGATTCATTTGTTACTAATGTCACACATGTTGTATGAGCATTTTATATGAACATATTACATCCATGATATATATTCTATGAATTATGGTAAGATAATGTTTGTTGTGAGTCACCGTTACCGCTAAGATGATATTCCACCAGACTCATGTTAAAACTACCATAAGACTCATGTCCTCATTGTCACCAGAGGCAAGTCACCATTACTTCTATAGGGGAGTCACCATTACCACCAGATGAGAATCACTATAACCACTAGAGGTGAGTCCATGTTATCACAAGAGAAAAGTCATTTCTACTTCCAAAGGAGTTACAGTTATTGGATTCACCACCAACTAATAATTATCGTTGTCTTTAAAGTCCATTGATGTGAATGGCTAAATGGTTAGATCTATTCCTAGATAGTTTTACCATGTACTCAAGACTTAGTAAAATCCAATACAAGGAACATGGATCACCTTAAATTGGAACTGGTATATAATCATGAAGGATATCTCTCTCGAAATAATAAGACAATATACATATACAATAAAAACTGATGTCCAAGAAAAATTATGGAACCAATTTATTGAATTCACTGAAACATTATGATTATTTTTCTATGAGGTTCAATGACACAAAATCACTAAACCCATTATTGATATTGATAAAGAAAACAAATAGAGGTCATATGAAGAATTCCTATTGAATTATACGTTATTATGTTCTGTATCAATATTACAAAAGAAATCCCAGACATCTCATGTTTTTTCATATGAGGATTATGAACATATTGAACACATCATAATAAGAATTTCATATTCTTATTTGTTATTTTTATTTTTATTTTTAGAACTATGTTGTTTTCATGCCATCTAAAAAACACTATCTCCTACATATTCATGTTGAATAATGGGTACTTTCTTCTTCCTCTATCTATTCCTCACTGTGTTTTTGAAAAAGGTCCATGTGTGACCTTTTCATTTCATCCATACCATGTATAACATTTGAAGGGGATTTTTAGCCTAGGTAGCTTGTTGCTGCTAACTGTAAAACCTAATCCTTATTTTGGATATGTTTGATTATATTTATAATATTCTTAAAAGTAGGTGATTTCCATGTAGTGGGGATTGGTTCTCACCTAGAGACTAAACCTGTTGTTTATTCCATTGTGTCATTGGGTTTTTTGTTTTAAATTTCAATCATATTCAAGATATTGTTTCCGTAATAAAAAAAATCTTCGATATTTAATCTTAACAAATGTTTTTATATATTTCTATCTTAGTAAATTGATCTAAAAAATAAAGGTATTTCGAAACCAAATTTTAATTGAGACCTGATCACTCTTTAAGAAATATTTTAAACAGATGTATATTATATCAATCTTCCATTTTGATAAATTGTACAATTTATTTTATTCATGGGTTTTTATCTTTTTCATTTTACTTACATAAATTATAATTAGGAACTAAATTCACCCCCTATAGAGTTACTAACTCCGACCAACATTTTATATCTAAGAATTGATTAAATTTAACTTTTTAATTTTGATTTTTTTGTTATAATGATGTAAATTTCTATAATTTCTCAAATTTAATTAATTATAGATAATAGACATGAATAATCTGCTACAAATAAAACCTCCTAATTTTAATTGTAATAACAATTCTTAATGGAAAATCAAAATGAGAATGAATTTGGAAAGTATAGGGTCTGACATATAAATTATAATGGTATATCAATATTAAATACCATAAACTCTTAGATGTTATTGGATTAATGCTACAAAAAATTATTATAATAACAATTGTAACGTTATAAATTATTTGTTTGGTTCTTTTGCAGATGATGAATTTAATATAATATCTACTTACATATATACCTTTTAAATATGGGATACCTTATCTATTTAACATGATGGAACATCAAATGTCAAAGAAATGATACTGAATAAATATAAAATCTAGAGTGATAATTTTAAAATGAATTACGATGAACCTATTTTTAATATGTATCATAAGTTCAATGAAATAGTGAATATTGTGCACTAACATTTAATGAAAGAGAAAGAAAAATATTAAGTGTTGTGACTAATTACATTTTTACCTGATAGATGGATGGTAACATCTATGTCAATCATAGAATTATGTAATGTATGTAAACTACATATCAAGTAATTTTAATGAAAGTTGATGATGTATGAAGAAGATCATAATCTCGATATAGAGATAGATGATGATAAACTATAAAAATTAACAGTCTTGCATTTTACTACATCTAGAAAAAATAAAATGGTACAATAAAATTATTCTTTCTGATGAAGGATCTCCGGATGATATTGATATAGAAGAGGCACATATTCCACGAAAATTCAAGAAATTTTATAGGGAAAAATTTCTTAAAATGTGAAACTTCAGAGGATATTATGATTAAAAATGAATGTAGAAAATGGATTGGAAGAAAGATGACACTAAAAATAAATATACCTGTTATTAATGCAAGGAAAAAAGGCAATATTAAAGCTGGTTGTTCAAAATTAAAATATAAAAGGAAGTATTAGCACAAGTACAAGAGATTAAAAAAGGCCATTAAAGCAACATGGAGTTTCTCCAAAGACAATTCCAGTGACTCAAACAATGAACAAGAAGATAAGTCTGATAGATCCAATATGTTCTTTACAACATGCTTGTCAAAGGTAAAAAATTCTCTTAAAATGACTCATTCTAATTCATATTACACTTTTGAGATAGCAGAAAATTATGATAATGAGGAAAATATGAAAAATAAAGACTTATGTAACTATTGTAACATGATATAATATGACTTAAACGAGTTAAAAGATAAATATACGTCCCCCAAAAGACATATTTCATTAACAGTAATTGTTAAAAATTAATCTTACTGTTGAATAAAGTTAAATATTAAACTATTGTAAGAGAATAATGAATTAAAAGTTTAAAAGAAAAAGTTAAATAAAAACATAGAAATATTTACCATTAACTCACATACAAGGAAAAACAAGTTTCTCCGATGTATTCAAATAGCATAGGTTACCATCCACGACAATGAAAAATTACAAAAACAGGATATACATTATGTTCCTATGCAGTAAGTTCATATACAATGAAAAATCACTCAAATAGGACTAATAATTTTTTATGTCTATAATTATTCCATGTATTTATAATAAACGTATTTGGAAAATATTGATTCCAAAATATTGAATTATTAACATATCTAGACCAAAGATAAATGTTGTAATAAAATAATTTTTGGCCTAAAATTTTTATTGTAGGAAACCTAATTAAGAACCTAAAAAAATATGGTATTTGGATTGTAGATATTTGAGACACCTAAATAGTAGGTATTCTAATGTAATGAATTTTATCAAAATTGATGGTGGAAATTTCACAATTTCTATAAATGATAATGGTAAAATCATCATCCTCGGGAAATTTTTAATTCTAATTTATTATTAATTTAAATAGTATTATATGTATATGATTTAAAATACAATCTGCATAGCATATACCATGTTTTGGTTGATATATTTTTTGTGATATTATAAAACAATTAAAGTCATGTTTTTTATGATAAACATGATTTAATTTTGACTAATTTTAGGAATGATAATATTAATTCTATTAATTTAAATTCATTATATTCTCAAAATATTTTTTGATTTAGTGCCTTTCATAAAGAATATTGGATTCAACATAGGATACTAGGCCATTGCACTATTTAGTAAAGTAAAAATTTGACTAGGAAAGGGTAAGTTTAAGAACTACCAAATTTTTAATTCTCAGGTGATAATGTTTCTAATCCCTACTAAAAGGGGAAACATCATAATATTTCTTATAAATATAAAAAATAATTTTCATCCACTTAACCACAAGAGTTAATTCATATGGACCTTTACGGGACATCAAAAGTCTCCAATCTAAATGGAATACACTATATCTACATCCTTATAAATTATTTCTCTATATATACTTTGGTATTATTTATATTTCACATAAGTTAAGATAGATTCTAAATTATTATGTAATCAAAATTTGTAGAAATCCTTTTTGGACAAAGGATTAAGTCCTTAAATAGTAATCACGGTCATGAATTTGAAAATCGATACATTGAGTCATTCTGTTCTCAAAATGGATATAATCACAAATTTTTTTCTCATAGGAAACAACAATAAAATGGTGTGGTAGAAATAACAAATATAACAGTTCAATAGATAGCACGAACCATGTAAAATGAGTATGACCTACCAAATTAATTTTGGGTTGAAGCTATTGATATAGTTTTCTATACAATTAAACGAGTTTTGATTAGACCACTTGTAAAGAAAACACTTTATGATTCATGGAATAATAGAAAACAAAAGGTTAATTACATTATAATTTTTGGATAAAATGTGTATATTATTAATACAAAGGAAAAATTGGTAAAAAAATTCAAGAGAGACATAGGAATTTTCTTGGGGTATTCCACATCCACCAAAGCCTTTAGACTTGTTACCCAGAAAACTTGAACAATGTAAGAATATGTTCATATCATGATTGATGAAACTAAACCCATTGAAACTAAGACAATATTATAAGACCCTAATGATGATCATTTATATTTTAATCTCTACTCCAAACCTTCTGAATGATTTTTTAATCAAGATGACAGTAGAACCAACGTACTGCCAAAATCTAAACTGCAAGAAAACCTTGAGCCTTCCATCTCCTATTCTCAGAAGACAATTATAACACATAGAAATCAAACTTTTTATGTAGTAATATGATACATAGACAGAGTTAGAAATACAATACCTTCCATGAGAAATAAGATTTAACATCAAACCCCCTTGTCAGAAATTGAACCTAAGAACATCAATGATCCCATCAGTAATTAATTCTAGTTAAATATATGTAAGAAGAACATAATCAGATTAAAATGAACAATGTTTGGGAAATTGTTGACTATACAAAACATACAATAACTGTTGTCACTTTGTGGGTGTTTAGAAACAAGGTTGTTGAATCTATAACTATAGTAAGAAATTAATCTACTTTAATTTCACAAGGTTATAATCAAGATGAAGGTCTTGATTATGAAGAATCATTTTCAGCTATAGCAAGACTTGAATCTATTTTGATATTTCTTTCATATGAATCACATTTGGACATCAAACTATATCAAATGGATGTTTTAATATCATTATTAAATGGATTTATAATTGTGGATGTTTTTTTAACAAGACCCAAAGATTAAAACCATCATTTTCCAAATCATGTTTTAAATTAAAAAAAATGTGTATGGTTTAAAGCAGCATCTTATTGCTTGGTATTATAGGATTATATCTTTAAATTTTTCAAAAGGTTTTTCAAAAGGTATAGCTGATCCAAAGATTATCATAAAAATAATTTCAAAATATGTTTTTATAGTTCAAATATAATTTTATGATATTATTTTTTTCATCTACTAAAGATTCCTTCTGCACTAATTTTTCAAAATTGATGAAAAATGAATTTGTAATGTGTTCAGTTAGTGAAGCCAAATTATTTATTAGATTCAAATTTTTTCATATTAAATAAAGGTTTTTTTAAATAAAAGAAAATAAAATTAATATATTTTAAAATGTTTTGTCCTAGAAAGAAAAAATGATGTGATACTCCCATGAGTACAACCAATATACTAGATCTTGAAGAAACTAGTAAATTAGTAAATCAATCTAGTTACAAAGGTGTGATTGGTAGTCTTATTTAAATAAATACCTGTCTGACTGAAATTATGTTTCTTGTATGTATGTGTGCCCGCTTCCAAGAAAATACATAAGAGTAATATTTATTTGTTGTCCAAATATTTTATTTAAATACATAAAATATATAACAAATTTAGAATTGTTCTATGTATGAGGACATGAATTTTATTCATTTAGATGTTCATAGGATTATTTTACTGGTTTGAAGTTAGATAGAAAATCACATCAGTAACAATACATCTTTTTGGAAAATCTCTAGTATCATTGTGTAGTAAGAAGAATAATTTTATTGCATTATCTACTATTGATGCTGAATACATAGATACAATATGTTAATGCTCACAAGTCAATTTGATTAAACATAATTTACTAAAAATTATATACCCATTTAGACATGTATCATTTCATTTTGATAACATAAGTGTAGAAAAAATTTCCATAAATCTATTATCTCACTCTAGAATGAAACATACTGATGTAAGACATCAATTTTTCAGTGATCATTATCAAAAGAGTGATATAAATTTTGAATTTTTTTGAACTAATGTCAGAAATATGATATGTTCACAAATCCATTGAATTATAAAATATTAAACTATATCAAACATAAATTATGAATAATAATATTTTGTTGTTGAATCACCATGGATGAGTAACTATTATTGAGTCACTACTAATGAGTCTCTATTGACGAGACACACTTTTTTAGTCACCATTGATGAGTCACTATTGATGAGTCACTTTTAATGAGTCACCATTGATGAGTCAACATTGATGACTCACTCATAATGTGTCAACATTGATGATTCACTGTTGATGAGTTAGTATTGATGAGTAAACATTGATGAGTCATCATTGTTGAGACATTGTTGATGAATCACCATTAAAGGTGTAATTGTTCCTTTTTATGTTTTCATTATTTTTTAACTTTTTTTATTATTATATTCCAATTCAAATTTTATTATGTTGATTTTATTTTTTATTTTATTTTTGTAATACCAAAATGATAAAAAATATCAGGAATACTCAAAACCGATTCACTTCCTCTAACCCTAGAACTCATGTTTCCTTTCATACCTCATGATCCAATATTCCCTCTTCCTTCATCTATTTGAAGCATTCAACCAACTTGAATGACCTGTATGGAGATTTCTATAGAATAAAATCCAAAAGGGGAAATGCCTTATAAGAGACGACAAGTATCTATAAGCATTTTGTAAGACATTTTAGTAAACCCACTTCGAAAGAACCAATTTGTTGAATTATAAATAGCAATGAATGAACAGATTCTTCCAACTATGAATATTATAGTATTAATTTTAATATAAAAATGGATGTGGATGAACTTGTTTTCCTCATATAATTGAGTTTGTCATTAAAATTTTATCTTGTAATTTTATCATAATAAGTGATTTATTTTTCAGGGGAAATCAGATTTAATTAACAATAGGGTAGATAGAGAATATATTTCCTTTTCTTCAAGAGAATGGTAAAAATGTAATAACATTCCTCACAAAAGAGTTTATAAATAGTTCCAAGTAAGTACACATAATGATATGTTATAAGAGTCTCTCCATGAATTTCCTGATGTTTGAACAAAGAGGAGACCAATAGATATTGAACATAATGGTGAGTGCAAGCTACTATTTATGTTTGCACAACATGTTTTTTGTCCAAGGAAAGGGGTCTTCAACACAATGAGGTGTCAAGATGTATGCTTTATGTATATGATTAATAAATGGAAAAGAATAAATCTATGTATATTTTTGATGGTCTACAGCATGAGATGTGCAAGAAGAGATCCAGATTAAACTCCCACATTTATCCCAAAGTGATTTATTACATATTATTTGAAAAGAATTATGTTAAACCAATAGGAGAAGATGATGATATAATTGGTGGGTTTTACATGTCAAAATCAATTTGTAAAAGATTGAAAGTATTCTAGAATACTTGGAAGGGGTGTTGGGAGAGATATTATGAAAAATTATATGATGATTTCAACTGTATTGATCTCCCAACTAGACTAAAGTACATAGTAGATCACGACCATGAATCTGATGAGATACTTGAGTACTCTAATACAGATTTTGATGGTGAAAGAGAAGAAGAATATGAATAATTTGTATCAAATGAATAAGGGAGTGATCTAGAGATCAGGAAATCTCCAACAAGAGTATCCATGGAACATGTTAGTTCAATAGGCTCTCTACCTTCTTGAAAAACACCTATAATTAATCATGAAGAAGAAGAAGATATTGAAGTTTATGTAGAATCTCGGTTTAAATAATCTTTCCATGAGACTTAAAGTGATAAAATTTATGACAGAAGAAATGACATTGTTTATCAAAAGGTAGATAAAGTGATTTTGGATTTTAAGAAATCATATGAATCTTTAAGAAAAAATGATAAGGACATAGATGATAAAGTTCATGATGATAATTTGGATGATGGAAATGATGATAGTGGATTTGATAATTGTGTTGACAAAAATAAATAGGGTGGTTCTGATCATGAGGAGAAAGAGAAGTATTGTATTGATCTTATTGATCCTTCCATGGAGTTAATTCAATATCAACCATATGCACCAGTTATATACAATATCAGAGAAGTAATTAAGTATAAGGATAAACTGATCCCTGATATCTAAACCATTGTAATAGCCGATATAGAAGCTGCAATTAAGGTGGTGAAAATCACCAATCATGATGAGTTATTAACTTAGTTAGAATCATTAGAGAACATGGAATCCAATCTGAAAAAGTTAATTAAAAATATATGTTAGCAGGAGTTGACTACCCATATATTTAATGAATAATATTTAGTGTCTCAGTCTTCAAAAACATCCATATTTCAACTGGATCAAATAGTACTTCTTTCCTCATGAACTGAAACTGTCCAATGTTCTCAAATACCAAAAGACACTCCAATTCATCCTAATATTAGATCATAAGTTATCTCATTTTAAGAATGGGATAAATATCAATGATTTTAAAGACTTGATATGACATTCAATGATTTAGATGTTGAATACTAAATAAGACAAGAAATATTCCTAGATAATCAAATAGATAGAGCTAAAGGATAACGACCTTTCATTCCTATTCAATGAACAATTAAGGTACTTCATGATCAAAGAAATATTCCCATAGATCACATAGTAATACTTTATAATGTTGTAACTTGATCTATTTTAGATTCTTTACTAATAGATATTCATTATGAAATAGAATCCTTAAAGATGAATTTGGATTAATATTTTTCCAATTTCTGTAACAATCAACCTTCCCCTACTACTCATATTAATAAATTAAGTGTTTGATATTTGGTTTAACTGGTTGTATCTCATATCCAACAATGATTTATTTTTCATATTCTAGAAATTGAAATTGATAATAGAAGGTTGACATCTCATGTAACAAGTTTGAAATATTTATTATTGGGTCTAGCAACATCTATTTCAGATTTTAGGACTCCAATTTCTCAAAAGTTTTATAGTTTAGCTGTTGTTTCTTCCACTTAATCGTCACCCCCACCTACTCCTATATTGTTTGTTAGAGATATGATACAATATATGATCGAAGAAGAACACATTAATTATTAGGTAGATGTATGTACTCATGAAGTGCAGATTAGGAAGTTACACCTTCATGGAGAAAAAATCATTAAATTCTTAAAAGTGTATGCTAATGATCTCATTCAATATAAGGAAGTTTTCAAAAAGGGTATAATACATTATTTTTCTAGGATGTACACAAAGAAGTAAATTTATAATAATTTCATGTTTATTTCTAAAAACATGAAGATATCACCATTGATAAGATCCTTTAAATAATAGGTAAGTTAGTTAAAAGGTCTCACTTCTTATCTTTAGAAGTTTATGGATGAAAAAGAAGATCTATTTAATGAATTGGAAAGGGGAAGTTCCATAATTCAGGAATTTATTAATCTTCTAAAACAAAATCTACATGTCCATCAAACAACATTAAGGCTTAGGAATCTATTCACATTTCTTCATTTCAATCAACCACATCCACAGAAAAAGTTTAGTAAAATCCTACTCTAATCTCTCCTACAACAAGTCTTATGCCTCCACCACTTCATAATATTAATTTTTCCCCGGTTTTAGGGGGAAGAACGCTCATACCTGTTATTTTCAGAGAACCAATTCCTCCTGATACCAGTTTACCATCTACTAAAACATTTTCTCTAACCTATACTTCAATATTATATTCTTAAGATATTGATAGATACAAATCCAAAGAAAGGGAAAGGATAATGTCCACCAACTACAATCTTTTAAAAAGTGAATCTATTTTGATGTTATCTCTTTGATAGGTATTATTTAATTTTTCATTTAATCTTAATATTTTGTTGATATATCTTTTTAGAACAAATATAATGAAATTAAATTGTGTTCTTTTCCTTTATTCCATATTATTAATGTTTTTATTTTATTTTCTCGATAATATAAATGGGGGAGAGAATTAAGAATTTAGTTAAAAATATATTTCTTTTAAAATAACATCTATCTATAATTATTATTAGTCACTAATTTAGTATATGATTTATAAAATTCCATGTGTTTTGATCATCAAAACTGGGGAGAATGTTGGAACCTCCTTAAATAGAGTATTTTAGAAACTCTTTTATTTTAATGATCACAAACCATGTTTCATTTATAAATGTGTTTCACATGTCATATGATAGAATTTTATACTAAAAATTCACATCAATGATAATTCTACTATGTGTTATAGAAAGATGCTATTGGTTTTGAGTCACTATTACAACCATGATGAGCTACCATCAAAACCATATAACTACTACCACTAGAGGATTGTCAATGTTACATCGAAATGGGGGTCACAAATACTACCAGAGAAAAGTTACCATTACCACTAGTGACAATTCACCATTACCACCAGAGGCGAGTCATCGTTACATCCATAGTCGTGTCACCATTAACACCAGAGGAGAGTCACAATTACCACTAGAGGCAAGTCACTGTTAGCACTAGAGGAAATTCACTATTACCTCTAGAGGTGAGTCTCCAATACAATCTAAGAGAAATCACCATTACCACCATATATAATTAACTATACTACCAAATGAATTTTCATTATCGGAGTCTCCACATGTTTCAGGTTAATGTTTTTGTCTGAGGTCTTCAGAATGAATGGACTAATAGTTAGATCTATTCATATATAGTTTGATAAATTCTTCAAGTATTAGTAAAATTTTATCCAAGGAATAGGGATCTCCTTAAATAAGCATTGGTATATATTCTTGAAGGATACATCTCTTAGAACAACAAGATGATAAACATATACTATAATTACTAATGACCAAGAAAAATTGTGAAATTGAATTTGGGAATTCTCTCAAACTTTCTAATTTTATTCGGTAGTGATCAATGACAGAGAAGAACTAAACCCATTATATTGATTGGTTTAGACAACAGACAGAGATCATCTAAAATATTCTTGTTGATTTATATGATCGCCTATTCTACATAAATTTTCTAGAACAATGAATGATCTTCTCAAAACCTTTGATCTAAGGAATACAAACATATAGAACACATAATACTAATCCTCTTCTATTCATATTTTTTCTGTATATTTTACTTTTGTGAACTATGTTGTTTTCCTATTATCCAACACACACTGTCTCTTACATATTCTTGGAGAATACTTATTATTCCATTTTTCATATATTTCGTCCCCATTTTATGTTTGGAAGAGGTTTTCTATGACCTTTTATTTTAGTTTATCACATGTTTAACTAGAGAAGACACATTTTAGATTGTATTGGTTATTGCTACTAAGTATATACCTAATTAAATTTTTTTTATTTTTTTGATTATATTTTCAATCTGCTTAGCAGTATGTGATTTCCAAGTGGAAAAGATTTTGTCTCACCTTGATACTGAACCTTTTATTTATTTCACTGTCACACTGAGTTATTTGTTTTTATTTTCTATCATATTCAAGATAATGTATCATTAAAAACCAAAATAGTTACTTTGATAATTAATATTAACTAGTGTTTATATATGTTTCGATCAATGTTAATTTATCTCAAATTTTAAGGTATTTCTAAACCGTTTTAACTTAGACCTAATCATTCTTTATGAAATATTTTAAAAGGATAGATCTTATATAAATCTATTATTTTGATTAAATGGATAGTTTACTTCATTATAGGGTTTTTTAATAGTGTCTTCATTTATATAAATTTTAATTCTGAACTCAATTAACACCCTATTGAGTAACTCATTCTAAAAAAAATGAATATTTATGTAAATTATATTATATATGTATTTATATATAATTTTATTATTTTATGAAACAATAATATGTATTTTCATTTGAAGAAAGAATAATTTTTATTCTATGTAAATTGTTTTTCCATGTTGTATATTGTTTTATTTAAAAGTTCAATTTATAAATTTTATAATATGAATTAGATAAAATGGATATAATATTTTTATCATAATATAACAGTTATCATAGGGTTAATTTTTGGGAATTTTCATTTCAAGTTGTTTTCTTGGTGAATAGTTAAAAGTACACTTTTTATGAATAGTTTATCTATTATAACTTTTCCATGATATAAATAAAAAATTGAATTATATGAATCTTAGGAAACATACCCTACTAGAATAAATACTCAACATACAACCTAAATATTATCCAAGTTATATAAATTAATTAATATGTAACGATAGATATGGAAAATAATTTTGAACGATGACACTGTGAATATGTAGTATAGAAAAAGTAAAAATTAGAGTATTTTAGATGACATATAGGAACTGGTATGACTTCTCGACCTATGTTCCACTAATGGTGCCCCGATATAGTTGGCCATATGACCTCAAGCATGGTTCCTCGTACACTAGAGGGTGACGACTAGTAGTCAGGGTCTATTATGTCAATCCCTAGGAGACTAAATACTAATTTATCAGAAAAAATAGTAACATAAGCAAACAAAAATAATCAAGTACGAAATCATATAAATAATCAGAAAAATACTATGACATATGATATTAAAACCAATATAAATACAATAATCACCTTAAAGTTAAAACATTATAAAAGAATGAAAATTTCAAGTGTCTATAATGTAACTCAATGTAAAGGAAAAAAGAATCCCAAGTGGGTCTCAAACAATATCTAGTTCCCTCTCCCATGATCCAATCCCAAACGAATGCTTATCCCACAGCATAGCCCTTATCTTATCCACCAACAACAAAGTCTACTTGGGTGCTAAATTGGTGGCCCAAACAGGGTGTGAGTATAACATAGTAGGCCACCACCAAATGTGTACAAATCAAGTCCAGTAAAAAGATAGTGTATTCAGTTTTATGAAGCAATAAACACAATTCATAATTAAAACAATTAAAATGTTTTCATTTAATGTTTAATTATCATATTAAGCCCAATTACAATTCAGGTTTTTTATTTGAATCATCATTAATTGTTATCATTATTTTGGTGTTGAACACCATTTCATGCACTGCAAATTTCATTGATTGTTGTTCGACATTCCAATCACTCTATATCTCATTCGGGGTAGGTTTTCATGCCTAACACCAAAAAATATCAATCATGGAGAAATATTGGGGAGGAACTCCATGTCCAATTACGAGCTTCTAATTGGACTAGGACTCCATGTCTAGAACCACCAAAATTTGATACATTTAATCATTCTCTAATTTTTAAGAATTATCCATATCATTTCATTAGTAATACAATAATTATTTAAACATTTGAAAATCCATTAGTTCACTCAACAATTAACAAAGGACATAACCCATCAATTAATTGATTAATTATTCAATCAATCAATACAATAATCATTCAATTATTAATTTTTCATAATTAACTATCCATATCAAATATCAAATTTTCATAATGAATTATGACAATTAATTATCATTTAAAACCATCATGGCACATAATTAATTCTCACAATTAATTATCTTTCATAGACAACATTATTTCATACTTATTTTTCCCCAATAAAGTAGTTTAACAAAATAAATACAATATCTCAATTCTAGTATCTGAACACATAACCAATAACCAAAACAAATATCTATTTGGGCACCCCCCATGTTTGTTCCATGATTCAATTGTCAATTAATCACCAAGATAATCAGAAGTCAATTCCACATTGCTTATTAATCCAATTTAAGAAATATATTATCAAGGGAAAATACAAATTCCAAAACACATATTCATATATCAAAATTAAAATTATGGGATTTTTATTTAGACCACCCACCTTAGTTTTTTGATGAATTCTATCCCAAAAAAAATCCATAAAATTCATGTGGTACAACATTGTCGATCAATATCTTTATCAAAATCCATAAAAAATTAAGATCAAAGCCATCGTGATATTGATAATATAGATCTAGATACACAATACTAGACCTAGATGTCATGTCATAGGTTTATATCCAAGGAATCGGTGGAGATCTTCCATGCAGTGATCAAATAATGATAGTGGAAATAAAGGGAGAACCAATGGGTTGATATCCACTTACCTGGAAGGGAATGGATCTTCAATATGGGATATAAATCACAATGAATTGTCTTAAGATCAACTTATAAACTCTCTGTAATTCCCTAGGATCAGCTAAAATTTTTCATTCGCCTGACAAGATGAAAATACAGGAGTCTTGGGTTTAAAACAATGATATTTAATATAAATTAATTGAAAATATTTGCTCTATCAGGGTTCATGTGGTTTTAAAATAGATTTTTGGAAAATTAAACCGGTGTGCACGGTTTACTAGGATGCGGTAAGCAGTTTGAAAAAAACATGCACCAGCTATCTGTACTTCTCTATCCAGGTTTTCATATTTTTCATGGTTTGGTCACATAGTTTTTCATACTGCTCACAAACTGTTTGGACCTCTCTATCTAGTTTTTCATGCTTGGAACAGTTTAGTTGCACGGTTTTCCAAACTGTGTGAAAACCATTCATAGCACACAATCCATTATTATTATTATTAAATTGCACTCCAAAATTCACCTGATGAAACTAATCTAAAACAATGTTACATAAAAACTTCATAATGTACCTGAAAATACACCGCAAATAACTCCAGAAAAGGTCAGGATCTTACAATCTCCCCACTATAAACAACTCGTCATTGAGATTTACTCTTGAACTCCTCTTAGAGTACATTTTAAAAATATTGGGCCATTGAGCCCCAAAGTCTAATTCATATTCCCATTTTCCTATTGATCACTTTAATGCTTCCATAGCACATAAACTAACGACATGGTCATTCCCCGTAACACATTCTCACTACGACCCAACATGCATATCAAATGCTCCTAAAAGGATTCATATAAATCGAGGTCAACCTCTTCCACATCAATCACATGAGAATGGCCAGTTTGATAGCTTTGTATTTTAGACACATGGAATAAATCATGAATAGAATAGAATTTATATGGAAGGGATAACTGGTACCTCAATGGAATGATTATGTCCAAAACCTCAAACAGTCATACAAAACTGGGCGTAACTTTCCCTACCTCTATATCTTATGGTGACCCAATCTAGGAAACAGCCAAAGGAATACATGATTACCCTCAGTAAACTCTAGTGGTTTTTTCATCTACTTACATAATACTTATGCCTACTTTGAGCCACATCATTACCTTTTTTACTCAACTGCACCTCCTTCGATGTCTCTAGAATGAGACTTAGTCCCAACATCTCTAACTCACCCTCCTCTAATGATCATAACATTGATCTACAATGTTTACCATAAAGTGCCTTATATAATTATATCTGAATTGTTTCTTGATAACTTTTGCTGTAGGAATATTCTTCCGAATCCAAGTACTTCTCCAAAGATCCTCCAAATTAAAGCACACGTGCTCACAGAATATCCCCCAACTCTTGTATTGTATGCTATGATTTCCCATATATCTATGGGTGGATGGTTGTACTTAAAAAACATGTGTACCAAGCTCATTCTATAATTCCTACCAGAAGCATGAAGAAAAGCATGCCATCTGATACTATAGTCTATAGCACCCCAGGTAAACGAACTATCTCTTGTACATACAGTTCTCTCAACGGTTCTATATTAAAGGTTTATCTAATAAGAAAGAAATGTTATACCTATCTTAGTGAATCTATATTCAGCCATATAGAACAATTCTTCAAAGGAGTCATTGGATGTACTACCAAAACAACCAGATTCACGTCATCCCACTTCTATTATGGAATAGTCAATGACTGCAATAGGACTCCAGGCCATTGATGCTCTGCCTTCACCTGCTAACGGGTAAAACATCTTGTTGCAAACCCTATATTCTCCATTTTTATTCCATGACACCAAAACTATCATCATATGTCATGATACATTTCTTCACCCCTGGATGTACCACCCACATTGAGGAATGAAATTTACACATGAGTTCCTCTCACATACTCATATGCACAAAAACATATTTTTTCACATAGATGATTAAATCCTCATCTATTATATAGTTTGAAGCTATCTCCCAACCAATATGTTTTTACCATAATGCTAAACACTATGAATCCTCAAACTACCTATCCCTGATCTGTCTCAAGAGTGCAGACTCTAGTGATACAGAAACCAGACTCACCCTCTCTTGACATTCCTATTCTAAAACAAGAATTTCTACTAGCAATGTCATCATCATCCACTATACACTCGACTCATGTACCAATTGAGTCTGATTTTTCCTTCTCAAGGCATCAACCACAATATTCATCTTTTCAAGTGTATATGCCAGTTCAAAATCAAAGGACCTCATATACTCTACCCATCTTCACCGTCGAATATTCACATCCTGCTGTGAAAGTATATAACTCATGATTTTATGATCTGTAAAAACTGCAAACATTTCACCCAATAGAAAATGTCACCAACACTTAATATCATAACCACTACTACCTACTTGAGGTCATGTGTAGGGTAATTCTGTTCATGTGGCCTTAACTACTGAGACCCATAAGTAAATAATTGATCCCCTTAAATCATCATAGCTCTGAGTATGATCATCTAAGAATCAAAATACACCATTTACTACTGACCCGACATAGGTAATATGAAAATACATGGTGATGTCGAGAACATCATCAACATTGTGAAATCATTATTGCATGGTTTTGTCCAATCAATGTTTATCCCTACCTTTTTCGTAAACTAAAATTGGTTCTTCAAATCTAGAAAATTCTTTGATGAACCTCCTATAATACCCTTTCTAATCCCAAAAATCTTTAGATATCAAAAACATCTTGGGATGCTCTCAATAAATCACTGCCTGAAATTTTTCTAGGTCCACTACCACACCATCTTCTGAGATGATATTCCCCAAAAAGTGTACCCTATCAATCAAAAAACTATCATTCAGATATATTGGTATATATTTGATGCTCTATCAGTGTACCCAAGTGGATTCCAAGATATTGGGCAAGATCATCATGAGTATTATAGTACACAATGATGTCATCCAAAAACACCACAACAAAATGATATATGTATGGATGAAGGACCATGTTCATCAAGATCATAAATATTGTTCAAGCATTTTTCAACCCAAAAATAATTTCAATAATCTCATAAAGGTCATACCTGCTTTTTAATGCAGTTCTTAGTACATCATAGGTCCAAACTCTCACCTGATGATACCATAATCTCATATCGATCTTTGGGAACACACAATCCCCCATCAACGGGTCAAAAAAATCATCAATATGTGGAATAGAATATCAGTTCTTCACGATCATTTTATTCAACATCCAGTAAACAACACAAAACCATAAACTCCCTTCAGGATTCCTTGCAAACAAAACATGTGATCCCCAAGGCGTTGTACATGGATAGATAAACCCTTTATACTCCAAGTCTTCAAACTATAATATAAGGAAATGAAGTCCAATTTATTCTATTCTGTAAGGTGGAATATATATCAGGTCAGCCCCTAGTAGGATATCAATATTGAATTCAACATCTCTCTCTAGTGTCAACCCTGAAAAGTCTTCGGGAAATACAACCAGAATTAGTTATACTACTAGCAGATGGAAGATTTTACCACAAATCCCATCATCCATCAAATACTATCAACATGGGTTATGAGGTATCCTAGTTGATGTGTAATTTGCATTTCTCAACAATCATGGATATCCCATTCTCCACAAGGAACATACTAGTCACCCTAAGAAGATACAAATGTCACTCTTACGCGGTAACAATCTATGTGGGATATGTATGTAACTAACTAGACCATACCCATAATATGTCGAAGCTAGTTATAATAAAACCGTAAATATCCCAAAGATATCCTAAGGTTGTGCTCCCATCATTGCATGACTAAAAAGATATCCTAAGGTTGTGCTCCCAGAAGTGTATCAATATACAAAACCCTGCTTAAGGACTCCACCTCCAGGCTCAAGTCATTAACATGATTTGAATATATAAAGGAATGAAAGGAACCGGCATCAAACAAGGTAGAAGACAATGTCTAAGAGATTAGAATAAAACCTTTCACTATTTATGGACTAAAATCACTCTATACAAGTGTAGGTTTCACTGTATGTAACTTTCCTACCACTCTTTCTTGGGGTTCCATCTTACTCTATTGAGTAGCCCCACTCTGATGATACAGTTGATCAATCCATGAATCACCACATCCACTACCTATACTGCCTCTACTAGTATAACTCTAGATTCCAGGACTATATGGTGTGGAAGATACCCTTACCATACTATAACTTTCAGCAGCTTCTCCCTCAGCAACATTCTACCGCTGCTTCTTACAGATCTTCTATAGCTACCCCATTTTTCCACACAACAAGAACTCCACTGGTTGTTGCGGAATATGTGTATAGTAGTGTCCCTATCTAACACACTGGTGGAATAGAAGAATAGTAAGATCTAGTGAATCTATTACTTCTATCTATCCACCTTCCTTTCCACTATCCTGGATAAGGTTCTCGTAACAGCTCTTTCTGCTCACAGAAGGCACACTCCCTGATTGTCCAGTGATTGATAGCTGCCTAGTACTCGAAGCCTCTTTTAGGGTACCCTATAAATTGAGATACTGATTAGAAACTTCTAAGTATATATTCTTCCTAATGATATATACTTTGGTATTAATTTCACTCCATAGTCCATCAATAAATTTTTTTTTTCATAGAAGCCTCATCTGCCACCAAAGGTGGAAAAAACACTGTTAATCTATGAAATGTTCAGCGTAATTCCTTAGGGTCATGCTTCCTTGGGTCATATTCCTAATCATAGAATATTTATCTTGTCTCAACATATTAGGATGTAATTACCCCATGAACTTCTCAATAAATTCCTTCCATAACATATCATTAGTCTATTTATATCAGAAATGAATGTCTCACAAGCACTTCACTGAACACTATATCACATAAGAAGCCAACTTAACCCACCACCTATATAATCTATCTAAATGGACTAGTATCATCTCAAAGGATTCAATCTAAAATTAATCACCCTCTGGTTCACCCTCTCCAGTAAAATTATGAGGGTGTTGCAGTTGAAAATCACTTGTCAACATTGACGTGATTTTATGAACCTTCCCTTGGTAACTCTCCACGAATTACATGAAATGAGAAAAGTTATTTGGGAATTGTTCCCCTTTATGTTTATCTTGCACTAATGTTTCCTCATTCTCCATGAATCGAAGTTCATTACAAAACATAACCCTCGGTCTCTCCCTAAACAAGCATCATGGAGGCATATCTCAACAAAACTAAACACATGTAGTATGTCTCATAAAGCAACCTTATGACATTTACGTATAAGGAGAAACTAAAACAACAATTTTCAACGTGCCGTTTTCCCCTTTTTTCGCCACACTTTCATCACTAAGGACTTATCACTACACTTAACCATATTACTTTTAGGTCTCATTTAACAAGGGAACATACCTTATCATTAATTAATTCAACCATTAATAAACACTTTATCTCAAATAAATTAATTAATCAACTAATTCATTAATCATACTCATTTCATCAGTCATGTTTCTCATTAGACATCCATTTATTCTCATTTTTCATCACTAGTTTAATCTCACTATAAGGAAAAATAGATCACGTTCGACAACTTTTCCATAACCCATTTTCTCATGACTGCATAGAATGATTCATGCCACAACATCCCTGAGTGCCTAGATAGATGCATGTAGACTCAATTATCATTCCTCAATAGGACATAAATCAAAATTCAATAACTTCAAAAATAAATATCACATCAAACCTCAAGTGAATAACCCAAGGTGAAATTATATCCAACTATAACAACATAACTAAAATTCCAACAATCCAACCCTGAGTACTCAGATTTTTCCCATAAAAGGGTTTGTAACATCCATTCATGTGCTCATTACCAAGACCCAACCCTTCTATGTATCCAGTCTACTGTTCCCAAATTGTAAGTCAAAAAAAGAATAACGAAATGAAAACTACATTTGATACCACTTTGTGACATCCCGACCTAAGTTCCACTAAACGCTTCACCTGAGCCTATTGTCCACATGCACTCAAGAACACCTCCCCACACACCAGTGGGTTCAGACTCGTAGTGAGGGTCTGGTAAGTTTGTCTTGGGGAGACTATAACCTTTTCTATTATAATAAAACTCCAACTAAATTAAACATCAATAACCAATTGTGGAAGTACATAAATAACTAGAAGAATACCATGACATATGATCTTCCAAACAAAAATAAAATAAAATACTCAAATGAAAGGTAAAACATGCTTTGAAAATGATAATATCAAGTGTCTATAATGAAAATAAAAGTAAAGGAACAACAAAACCCATGTGGGTCTTGAACCATGTCTGGTTCCCTCTACCATGTTCCAATCCCATATAGAAACATATCCAAGGTTATTACCCTTATCCGATCCTGTAACAAAACATTCTACTCAGGTACCGATCATGCAGCCCAAATAGGGTGTGAGTACAATCAATAGGCCACCTACAATGGTGTCTAAAACAAGTAAAATCAGATGATAGTGTACGCTATTTTATAAATCAATAAATATAATGCATAATTAAAACAATTATCACACTATCATTTAATCATTAATCATTATATAAGGCCTTGTTTCAAGTCATGTTTTCCATTTGAATCATCATTCATCATTATCATTCGTTTAATGTTTAATCTCATGTAAAGAACCCCAAATCAATGTTAGTATTGGTTTTCATGACTATCACTCCATATCTCATTTTTTTTAGGTCATCATGCGTAGAAACCTAAAATCTCAATCATAGATAACTATTATAAAATAATGCAATGTCCAAGTCCCCAAATTTAGATAGTCTAGAAAACCCATGTCTAAAACCCCAAACTTTTCATCCATTTAATCATTCATTAAATCAAAATAATTATCCCTATCATTCCATTACCAATACAATGATTAATTAAACATTTAAAAATCAATTAGTTAACTCAATAATTAACTAATAACATAACTCATTAATTAATTAATGAATTAATTAATCAATCAAAACAATTATCATTCCATAATTAATTCTTTATAATTTAGTATCCAAATAAAATCTCAAATTTTAATAAATAATTCTCCCAAAAAATTATTTTGATCAACATCATGGAACATTATTAATTCTCACATGTAATTATATTTCATATCCAACATAATTTCATAAATAATTTTCCCCAATAAATTATCTAAACAAAATATATTTAATATATCAATTATATAATCTCAACCCATAACAAATTCCCAAAGAAAATATTTATTTGGGTAACCCCCTATTCATTTGTTCTATGATTCAATTATCAATTAATAACCAAGGAAATCAGAAGTCAATTCCATTTCGTAATTACTCCAATTTAAGAAATCAATTATCAAGTGAAGCTAGAAATTCATAAACTCACATTCACATATTAAAACCATGAATATTGTTGTTTGATTTAGACCACCTACCCTTGTTTAGTGATGGATGTTATCCCAATGGAAATCCACAAAATCTGATCGACCCAACGTCGTCGATCAATCTCCAATTATAAATCCCTAAACAAAAATTAAGCTCATAGGCACAAATATATTTCACCTCTATATCTATATCAACAATCCATGATCAAGATCTCAAATAATATGTTTACATCCTTAGAAAAGGTTTATATATTCAATGAAAAGTTCAAGAAAAGATAGAGGAAGAAATGAGAGAACCAACAGGTTAAAATCCACCTACATGGAAGAGAGAGGATCTCGAATTCCGTCTTTAGATTATGAAGAAATCTATTCAGATCACCACATAATCTATTTGAATGGTTATAATATCACCTAGATTTTTTTAATCCCAATCCATGTTTGAAATATGGAATAATTGGGGGGTTTATGTCATCTTAAAATAGATTTTAGTATAATTAAACCAACGTGCTTGGTTTCCTTGGAAGGGGTGCATGGTTATGGCAAAATGTGTTCTAGCCGTGCAGACTTCTCTCTCTAGGTTTTCATGGTTTTCATGACTTGGTTGCGTGATTTGTCAAACAATGTACAATATATGTGGACATCTCTGTAAAATTTTCCATACTTGGAACGGTTTAGTTGAAAGGTTATTGAACCTATGTGAAAATCATGAACAACCCATTCTCTGTTATTTTTCCTTATATTTTCACCCAAACTCACCCCAAGATACTAATCCAAAACAAAGGTACATAAAAACATCAAAAAACCCAAAAAATGTGCCCAAGATGATTCCAGAAAAGGTTTAGATCATACAATAGATAATTATATAATAATACATAATATAAAACTATCATGAGTAAAAAATTATTTTGACATATATTAAGGATTTTTATGATTATATAATTAATTAATTATATAAATTCTTACTGAGTGCTTACACAATGTAAGAAAAGTAAAAATAATAAAATAAATATGTTTTTTTTGTTAGGATGTGATTAAAAATAAACTATAAATTATTCTAGTAGAAAATATTTAGGAATAATATTTTTTTTATGTTCATACATTTTATATTTTAAATAATATGTTAATTATCCATATCGTTTACACAGTTTTGATGCAATGCTTGTGTAAATATGAGAAAACTCAATGTAATTGTTTTAAAAATATTAAAAAAGATAGGGTTTGGATATGTTATGGTATTTAATATTTATTAGTTATTAATATAAAAGTTTGTGAATTATTTAAAATTTTATATTCTAATTATATATTTATATAGACATTTTTAAAGTCAAATTATGAAAATAGACTAGAAAAAGCCTGGAAAGTGTATTTAATATTAAAAATTATTTATAAATAAATAAAAATCATAAATATATATCTTGAGAAAATTTATTTGGCTAATGGTCAAACATATCATCTTTATTCTTTTTATAAACTAGTTTTATTTTAAAATTACATTCATATCCCTTAAAAACATAATATTTGCAAAAAATATTATTGAATCATTCTAATATAAGTGGGATAAATATAAAATTTTCAAAACACATCTCAGGATAATTTTTACAGTGATATTTTTTCAAAAAGTGGGTATTAAAATTCATAATGGATAAATTATAAAAATATTATAATAATATCACATTTAGTGAAACTCGGTATTGCGTACCACACACGCTATCAAGGAAGGTTGCTCTAGCATGAAACAAGATCCTAGAAAAGTGTTTGTGTATATTGCAAGCTAATATGGTGTAGTGTATAGTGCAATATAATCTGGGAGTAGCGTACAACACAAGACATAAATGAAATTAAAAAAATTCTCATAAAATCTCGGGGTGTTAGATTCTACCACCTGAATAATGAATTTCAACATTGAAATTCATCAGGGTAATAAATTGTTTACTACTTGAAAGTTCCATTCATAGAAACCCACATCGTAAAAATGAATACTAAAACGTAATTTTTAAAAATGAATTATGAAATTTTATGGTTACCCAAATTAACTCATCACTAGGTTTCCACATAGGAGAACATATATGAAAATATGGATATTGAAGAAAATTCTAACCATCATGTTCTAATGAAGAGTGGTAGAGAACATGGCTATAAATAATATGAAAATCACAAAGCCATAAATTTGTGATGGTCTAAGGTACCATCTGATTCATATAATATGAGGGTACTAGGAAAATGTTTTTGGTTTTCAAGATCATTTTCCTAATGTTGGTGAATTCAAAGAAATACTTAGTGTATTTTTGTATAATCTCACTATTTTTTGTTCCTTGAATAATTTCCACTTCAACTATTATAGAAATGAAGTTGAATTTTTATTCCAAGAAGGGCTATCAGATCATGTAATTGAATGATAGGTCATTCCAACTATCTCGAATATAAGTTTAGATAAAGTTATATACAAAAGTCCATCTTATGGTGAGCATAACCGTATATGTTTCCAAAAATCATCTTATAATTCTACTATCATATTTCTTAATAAAAATAATTTTCACTAACAAAGGACTTCTTGTAGGCTAGTGGTAGGAGATAAAGGCCTGTCGTACATCGATTCCAGATTCTATTCTCACATGTTTGTCTAACTCGATGGGTTGACGCCTGTCCTGTAGGATGCCCTTTTTCAAAAACAACAACATCATAACATTACAGAAATAATACCAAAAAATGTTCTAGCGTTAAAAAATACTATCTGATGTCCAACATAATCCATTCAAATCTTTAGAATTATCCAAAATACATCTGCCTAATCTCATATTATAAAGAAAATGATTACATGAACGGTCACATAACAAGCACGTGAATACCATCATTTATCCCCCATATACCATAAGATATATCTTGTGGATCGAATTCCAAACATGTGAATACCTTAATCATGTCTTCTATTGAAACATAAATTACCCTAAAAACATAGGGAAAACATGAATGTTGTCAATAGTTAACTCCTTCCACACACCGAAATCACAAAAATAGTATATACTCAAACCATGATATCACATTGTCCTTATATAAATCATGAGCTAATTAATAATATACAACATATTATTTTCTCCTTATCCATTTATTATGATCATATCATCTGCTTTCCAAAAATATCTGAATAACCTTTCATGGTTACCAGTACCATTCAACGTATACTTTCAAATACTCAAGCAAAAAAATATTGTAACAATCCTTATATGTTTCTTTATTACATGGTAACATTAAATTACATACAAAAAAATATTCTTGATAAATATAAAATCATTCCACTACCATCTTAAACCATCGACCGAGATTCATCATTTTATTCCTCAACACTTATTTCATATCATATATCATTTGTAGTCTCCCCATCACCATCAACATAAATACTACCCATATGACCATGATGATTCTCTTCGTGAGACTTTCCCTTAGGGTATTGGTTTGCATAATGCCTGTATATTCCACAAGTAAAACATTTAACTATTGTTGATGTTTAGCAATAACACTATCCTTGTCCTAAGTGTTAACTGAACCTTTTACTTTTCAATTACTGGATTTGTGTCCTTATTTTGCACACCCAAAGCATCTTCCAATTCCATTGAAAAATTCTCCTTGATGTCTATTCCCACATGATTTACATTTGGAAAATTGAACTTTGTTTCCTCTATGATCATCATGAATCTCTCTCTTTCTCTTATTAACCAAGTCAGGAAACTTACCAAAGTTTAGATTATTGATCATATTTTGAGATTTCTAATTAGGCATGATAACGATGTTTTAACTTCCAAATCCAATTTAATTTTCTTGATCATGAAAAATATCATTCTGTTATCCATAATATTTTCTATTAACATGAATATTTGGGTTTCCACCCACTTTCTAAAACCCAAATAATGAATAGTTTGAGAGGCAAAAATCATTCTAGGAAAAAAACATAATCAATGGGGGTACATTCAATATCTAACATCATAATTTTAATCCTAGGTTATTCATGATCATTATCATAATTCTAGGACTGTAACTTATACGTATATTTAACCTTAGAAACATACCTAGACATACCATAGAAATATCTCTAGAGATTCCAGTAAAGTTTTTTGGATCCTATTTTCCAAAGGTTAACTAAAAATTCGCTCTGATATCAACTTTAGAGACCCAAAGCCTGAAGTACATAGATATTACATTACTTTTGCAGAATACTTAATACATGAAAAAAGATTCCCAAAGACGGTATTAGTATAGTGTCTTTGGAATCTCAAAACATAATCTTCTAATCATGGTGAAAGATCTTCAACATATCCTATAAAGATCTCCCCCTATATTTTTCATACAAAAAACCATTCATTATATTCTGGGAAAAATAAAACATATAAAGGGTGAGCTCAAATGATCATTAAGGGTATGCATGGAGAAAATAATACAAACCATGTACATTTGAAATTAAAAACATAAACTAAATGTTTAAACATCAAAATCTTGAATAATGACTTAAAACATGGAAGTACATAAGGCATAGATTATAATGGAATATCAATAAAGATAAAATTTAATGGGGTATAAAACATGTAATTGTGGAAAACCATTAAGCACATGATATTATTTCAATAGTATCCAAGGCATTATTTCTAAGACCATTATACTGAACAAAGTCCCTTACTGAATCGAGTTCATATCTTGTTCCAGTCTTGTATCACTAAACAAGATTAAATTTCCATTCTAGCCATGTATATCTCATGAGATATAAATCATTATCCAATGCATTGGAGGGTCATAATGAAATCATTCTTTCCTGTGACACAAAAAAAAGCATACATCATTCATAATGACCAAAAGAATAAAATGGGTTTCATAAAAATCATCCCATCATAACATAATCCATATAAAATAAATGGATATTATTTCATCATTAGAAAAATCAATCCATGAAACTAATAGAGATAGTATACCTGAAACACAAACATACTAAATAATTTCATCTTATATGGAAAATAGTTTTGATAAATCACTTGAAACAAATTCTTGAGGAAAATATACTTTTTTCTTTAAAATCATTTTCTTTTATCAAAATACCATGAAATTTTAAAAGAAATGGATTTTTTTTGAAAATAATCATTAAATGTTATAGAGGAAACTTCATTGAAATAATTCGTTATGAAAACATAAAAATCTATTCCGGCAATATATGTTAATTAACCTTCATCTCGTACTTTTGTCAAAAAGTCAAAATGTCCCTTATATGGTAACCAAATCAATGATTCCTTCCTTACAATGTGGAAAAAAGTCAAAAAAGGGTAAAAATGACTTTAAACATACATGGAAGAATAGTAATCCTTTTATGAAAACATTTTTAGAGCACATGGGCCTGGATGATAAACATAACCCCAGTAAATAATTACGCATATGAAATCTCAGATAAAAATGAGATTTTGAAAAATTATCCCATACCATATGTCCAATTTCAACCATATCTGTATAAAACTATTTTATTGTGAGTTTAAACATATTATTAACTTCTAACATAACCATACTAATATTTATGACATCATATATGATTCACTTATTACTTTATATTACTTGTTCATTTTTAAATTCCATGTTAAAGCAGCGTTTTGGGTAGAATAGTTTCATTTATCGTATGTGTTTTGACTTTTTGTTCATTATATTATTACTTATATCCAGATTTAATTAATTCTAGAATGTAAAACATGATTATATATAATATATAGTCAGCATATAAATATATATGATAGATTGATAAATGAAATGAAATACACCGTTCATGGAGACAGCATGTCGTATGTACGCATGAATAATATTTTCGTTTCCTTATTGAATTGAATTGAATTAAGAAAAAAACATATATTTAAATAAATACTGTATCATATTGTGTAATATATTTAATTATTATTTATTATATATACTTTATAATCATACTTGAATGGTTAATTATAGAAAATGAATCTCATCGTGTTCGTGGAGATGGTAGTATGTACGACGCACGAGCGACAATATCATTCTTTTGATATTAAAATCATATATAATTGGAGGGTATACCATATATACAGAATAATAATCATTTATTATTTATTATTTGTATCATTTATACTCATTATAACACCTATCCAAATGATTAAATGTTTGAATAACAAACTACTCCATGACGTGGAGACTGTAAGCCATACGTACGCACGTGTGGTGACTTTTTCATTCAAAGGAAGGATAAAATAACTAATATCATTGTACATTTTTTATAATAACATCACAGTATATAGAATATTTTAGAGTTATTATTTTATACTGGAATCAACAATGAAGGAGGAAGTGGAAGAAGAAATGAACCTGAAATAGGTGGTGAGATATTTACCTCTTCTTCGGGCTATTCTTTTTGAATTGATCAAAATGGCTCTGTAGGTTGGCTTTATGACTAATGGAAGGCCTCTATGATTAAGGTAGGACAGTTTAGAGGGTATTTGGGTAGTGGTTGGGCAAGCCAAATGGCTTGGGAGGTGTGAATTAGAGAGAAGAGGGAGTTCCCTTTTATAAGATGGGCGAGGGGCACCTTAGAAAAAACGTAAAATATAATTTTATAATAAATTAATATTCTCTTTATAATGCCTCAAAATTTACTTATTTCGATTCTATGGTTTTTATGGGTCGGAATAATCTCATATAAAAGGTTTTAGACAAGTTTATGTTACCATTTTAACCTTATCATTTAGATTTAACTCTATGTTAAATAATTTAACTATTATCGTGTCTACTTGTATTCTTACACTATATGGTTAATAAACTTACTATAAACTACCAATATAACCCAATATTAGATAATTAATGTCATATATATTATTATATAATTTTTTTATCCTAACATTTTATTTTTAGGACCATTATATCAATTAATAATATAATATTTGTTTTAAGAACTCTTTTATTCCAATTTTGACCCTATTTAGTATTTTGTTTTTTTCTAAATTTATAACAGAATTATTACATCAAAAACAATTCATCTAACCAACCCTAATATGTTATATTAACCTATAAATTTTTTTTATTTTATAAAAAGTCTCAAAGTACATTTATTATTGTATTTATAATATCAATAATGTTAATATTTCATTAATAAGTTAATTACTGAATCATCATTGTGTCATAAAAAATTTAAATAATTAATATCTAAAATCTATAAATAAAATATGATTATATAGGAAATATTTTTTTTCTAATTAATTTTTATAGTCTAATTTATCTTATGTTTAACCCTATATTAAAAATGATTTATTTATTAAACATTGATTTGAACTATTTTAACTCTTCTTTAAATAAAATTGTAATAAATGTCCTAATTTAATAAAAGTGGACCTAAAGCGTCATATTTTATTCCTAAGGTTGTTTTTGGTTTAATGAAACTTATCCAATATAATTAGGTCTTGTGTTAGGGTAATAATAATATCATTATTAACCATAATTACCCTATTTACTTTTAATCGAGGTAAATAAAAGTTAACTGTTACTATTCACCAAAAATTATTTTTATCTTATAGAACCAAATTTTAATTACTGATATCAACCATGTCTCTCATATTTTTGAAATTCTACTCACAAAAGTGGTAAAATTATGTTTCATGCAAATTTACAAAATCTCCATGGAGGTGGGTAAAAGACGGTGAACAGTCAAATAAAATTTTTATATATCCATAATTATTATAAAATGACTCCAATTAATAATATTTAAATTATATAGGAATAATGTATATATTTTGACATAAAATAAATTTAAATAAATTAAATTATTATTTAAATAAAAATTCGGGTTTAACCAATAACTCAATGTTTTCACTATTCATCAAAAATTTAATGTTTTTGAAAAAATACCAAAAATTCACCCTTGGTTAATTTTGATATTCCTAATCAAAAAATAAAGTCCATTTTAAAAGATAAAATTAATAAAACTTCAAAAAGTGGGTATTACTATTCATAATGGCAAGTTCATAATAATATTATTATAATATCTCATTTAGTGAAACTCGGTATTGTGTACAACACATACTATTGAGGAAGGTTGCTATGGCGTGCAACACAGTCCTAGAATAGTGTTTACATATACTACAATATAATATGGTGTTAAGTATAGAGTAATATAATCTCCTAATAGCATACAACACAAGACATAAATGAAATTGAAAATAATATTCCTCATAAAATCTCAGGGTGTTACAAATACCCTATCTTTGATACCAACTGAGGCATCCCCATCATAACAAGGATATATTATACATCATTTTTAAAATTTTCAAATTATAACTCAATAATAAAAAAATACCATTACCCAAATGCTTAGTGTCTTTTTTTATTAGCGATATTATAGTCTTATGAATGTAATTATTTTATCATATCCAATAATATAATAACACATGACTTTATCTTGTAAAAATTCAAATATGAAATTACCTAGGGAAATGGGAAATCATAAAAAAAGGTGAACTCCAGCAATTAGTGGTGGAAAAAATTATTAACGAGTCACAAAGAGTTATATCATAAGAATGTGATAAAACATGAAACTGTGAGAATTATATGATAAAATTGATAATGAAATTATAATATTTATCAATATGGCCTAATAGAATGATATATAACATCAAATGGTTCCTCATTGAATCATAAAATATACCACGCTTTGAGAATGTGGAAAACAAGTGACATTAATCATGATTTATGGAGAATAGCATAGGAATGTGAATAAAAAATAAGTATAAGTAAACAATAACTTTATGAACAAATTTAAACACAATCAGGAAAATGATAGAGTTGTGAGAAAAACGTGATTCTATCAGGTAAACGTATAATGTTTTGAACACAGCTAAACAAAATCAGGTCAATGCATAGAGTTGTGAACATTACTAAATAAAATATTATTCAGGAATAGTGTTTTAACATATAAAAATAAAATCATTTCAATTCAGTTATAAATAAACATAGATAAGGGTAATAAATTCCACACATGGAGTTGTGATCATAGATAATTAAAATATGGTTTATTCATTGAATTGTGAACATAGCTAAATTTTAATCATACACATATAAAATTATGAACATAGGTAAACACAATTACATCCCCACATAAAATAATAATATAATTATATAAAAGTATTTACCTAATAAATTTGATGGATATATCATACCCAATAATTTAATAATGATAACTAATACATATATTCATAATAAAAACATGATAATATTCATAAGTATATTATTTTATAATTTACTTGTTAGAAAGAAATGGGTTTTGCAAATATTTCTATAATACATGAGAATGATACATCCAAATAAATAATTTAGATGGTATCATTATATTATATCCCAAGTAAATCATAAAAATAATTAATGTATATTGACATATATAAAAAAACAAAATAATAGAATTATATAATTTCTATTAAAAAATAAGAAAAAATAACTTTTACATTTTGATATATTTTATTTTAAATTTAATATTTTATGAAAATATAGTTTTTAAATAAGAATTTTAATATAAAAAAATTACTCTGGAGATTTATTAAAACATTAAATAATTCCTTCAAAATGAAAATTAGAGGAAATGGTTGTGAAATTGACCATATAGAAAACATTAGAAAAATGATTAATTTCAAACTACTATAAAGAAATTATAATTAAATAGAAAATGAACTTATGAAATAATATAATTAGGGATACGGGAAAAAAATTAGAATATAAGAAAAATATGGACATGGTGGAGAAAGATTCCCATCCAAAAAGGGGACATAATATTAGATCCACTTACAAGCACACTTTTTGTTGAATTAGGAACAAAACCAATGGTAAATGGTAAAGAGACATGTAAAATCTATAAATAAACATAGTAAAAGAAAATAATGTGTTTTTAGAGAGTAATTATATAAAATTTCCCTTAATGGGAATTTATACATAGGCAATCTCTATTCAATGTGAGATTGTAAGTGAAACCCTTGGAAATTTGGTACATTTTGAATCAATATAATTTGGAAGAAATAAATTTATATGGAATTTGAAATTATATAAATTAAATGATAAGTATGAAAAAATATATCCATTAGGAGTTATATACACTATATAATAGAACATAGGATATGAACATTGAAAATATCTAAATAGAATGAAATTGAGATGAGAAAGGATTTCCATGGATTATTGATTGTTCATACAATCTATGAAATACTATTTAATAAATTTATGTTTATTATTCATCTATATAATAAGAAAATTTAATTTAATTTTACAATATTCCATTAATTTATAGTTTATTATATATATTTATTAATCATCATTTAACCTAATTAATATTTTAGTGTTAATTTTCATGTTTTATTTCTTCCATCTTTGGTATGGTTTTTATTATCCTTGATTGTTTACCATCATTCCATACCCTATAGAATATCCTTAAAGGTTATATATTTTAGTTTGATATAGTTATGAAGACTAATGGAATTTTGATAAAAGTTATTGGAATGGTTTGTAAAGAATGATTAAAGTCTCAATTTTTTGAATTTCTCTTCATTAAAAGGAATTGAATTTATTACTGAATATAGTTATATATTTATATATTAAAAATAATGAATTATTTAAAAACTGTGAATTAAGCATTATTACATCATATTACATTTATTTAAGTTCTATTAATCATTCATGACTGTAATACGATATCATCATTCATGTAAGTGGTAAATCTGAACCAGAGTAGAATGATTTATAACTAATGAATGAGTAAGAAGTTAATGTTACTATCTTGAGACAACATATGATTTCCTAACATGAATTTGATTTATTCTTTGAAAATTATTATAGATAATTCCCAAACACCATGGGATGGAAACATGTTCAAGGAATCATGTAAATATAATTTGTAATGGTTTTTTCTAGGTAATCTAATTAATAAACCCATAGTGTATTTCACTCTAAAATTATGGAATAGTGAATCCAAAAGTTTAACATCCATGAAAATTTAAATAATTAGTTTCAAATATATATATATAACCAAATGGGTTATATCCAAACCTAATCATAAAAAACATTTTCTTTCAAAACATATATTATAGTTTGGATAATGGAAGTAAATTAGAATTCAAAAATATTGGAAAGGCCGAATTTCCTGACACATAAACCGTTCCATAACGAGTAAAAGATATCCTAAATATAAATTAAAATTCTCAATTTGACCCAATATCACCATCCAACACCATCAATAATTAATCACTCCATGTGTTACTAAATAGAGTAGTTCCAAAGGTGTAACACCTAAGAGGAAAAACCTGCAAATGACACTAGTTTTGTAACACAATGTGGTATAACCAGTGTGTGAGAAAATATACTGGTAGTTTAGAACTATAAAATATCAAATTAATTTAAAATAACTATAGTTTCTATAAAATATATTTTGAAATTTGATATTTTAATATATGGTTTTAAAATTTAAGAATAACAAGTTTATAATCATTTATCAAATCCACTTTTATACTTAGGCAAATCAATAAAAAAATAGTTATATTAGAAATGACCATTTGAAAAAAAATCCTAAACCACATTAAAATCACCTGTAGTATCACCATATGAGTGAACCCAAAATAATAAAATTGGGCCTAAAAATTATGAATAAATATAAATGGAATGATACAAATATAAGAAGAAAAATATGAAATGTATTGAATGAATTTATAATTAATGAATAAACATAAGAGGAAAACACTTGAATGAATAATAAATTTTAATTATATTAGTAAAATAAAAATGATATGATATCTCATATCAAGAAAAATACATGAATGAAAAATTATGGAAACATAATTAAATTGAAGATATAATAAGACTAAATAAAATATATTATAATCATGGGAAACTGTTATTGTTCTAATCATACAATCACTTATATACATGGGTGAAACTGTCCAAAAGCCTATATTGTAGTTCCTAGTTCATATAATCTTGGTATTCTTTATCCTAGCATCTCAAATTTAACTCCCCATACTTTTGGTGAATCTTGTACTATATGGTGCATGTTCGAGTCTAATTATAACTACAATAGTAACTCTCGTTCATTCTCTCAACTAGATGCCTATGATCACCTTGAAAATAGATAATATAATTGGGGAAACATTAAATACAAATCAATAATAAATCAATAAATCATAAAATCAACCCATCATGTCACCTTATCACACCCTCTAATGAAAATTCAACATTCATTACATTAAATATCATCATAAATTAGATCAAATTACATTCTAAACATTACTTTGATCACATAGGGATTTAAATGAGGGTGTAGTTGTTTATAAGAAAAATCATTTGATTAATGTGAAATATGGTTCTGATATTTTTAATTAGTAGTAACACTTCTATATATATTTTCAAAATCTCCTTTACTGCCATTTTTATTCATTAACATATTTAATAAGGTTCCAAATAGGACATTAATTTATAATTTAGAACCCAACACTGATAATTTTTTTTGAAACCCCCTTTTAGAACCATGCATCATGTTAAAACATATTTTGAACACTAAAAATAATTCTTTAATTTAAAAAAGTCATCACATAGGATACATACAAGTAAATCTTCCTAAAAACAACTTTATAAAGTTCATAAATATTTGTATCATATAAATAACTCAATAGTTTACATAGTAACTTCATTAAATCCACGGATAAAAAAATACCAACCAATTAAAACCTTAATCTAGAACATCAATTCAAGAAAAATATTTTAGTTTATAAGAAATATTTTAATTAAGTTAATTCATTAATAAAACCACTCATACATATTTTAATCACCTAGATTGCATACCACTTTTTTATATGAGAAAATAATTTTGTAAATATATAAAAGAACTTTTAAAACAAGTAATGAGTTTATAAAACCTTAAAAAAATGATAACTATCTATTGTTATCAAAAAAAAAAAATTTAAATAAAATGGATTTTGAACAATCAAACATCTCATAGTGTGTTACAAAAAATTACAATACAAGGATACCCCAACCTTAGTTCATTACATTAAATAAATGGGGTCATAATTCACCTTGAATATATATATTCTATAAAAAATACCATGAAACCATAATTAAAGAGATCCCCAATATAAAAATTGAGTGATAGAAAACCCTATGTTTTTTTGGATAATCATAGTGATTGGATATAAGGAAAGAATAATAATATAATGTGAAAAACAATGGGAATAGGTATTAACCATGAATAATCCACCAAAAATTGAAGAATAATAGATATTAAATCATGTAGGAAGATAAAATAATCCACACCAAGTGCTTCCCTAGAAATATTTCATGATACTATGAATAATGAGAGTCTCTCAGAGGAATAATATTGTCAAAAGGAATGATTAGAATTTTACTAACTGAAAATCATGGAAAACTACATACTTTTCCGACACAGTTTACCAATCAATGTTCCAATTATACACCCCTATCCTGATAAGATAATATTAAAGAAATAGTTAGGTCACATTATTCATCAAAATATTCCTCAAATATGCATATGGAACTTGATACACATGGCTGGCCACACAGTACCTCCATATAAATTTAAAAAACAAGAGACAATTATGAGAAATTATTCTATAATATATTTCAAACCCTTTAATTATTGTGGCATATGGTTTTTACTAATCATTTTCTAACCATGATACATTATCATATCTCTCCATTTACACCTAATTTTCCAAAAAAATATAAGAAACCAAAATAATGATAGAAACTATTAGAAAATAATATAACTATGGAATGTGATTTCAGTGTGTGAATCTTTTTCCCATCGTCTCGCTTTTAACCCTAATAAATTCACTGATATGGAAATAAAAACATTCCATGAATATTTTAAACCAGAAAGGAAGATATTATGATCAATATAACCTTCAGACTATATTTAAGCTAATTAAAATGATCATATTAAAATACATTTCCAAATATACAACCTATACCTATATATTCCAAATAAAATATTATTAATATAAATCATATTGTGACTCTACCCACAAATGTTATGTTGGATCAAAAAAATATTCTTAATGAACCACTATGAAACACAACATGAATTTTATTTGAGGATACTTAAAAAGAATATGTGATCAAATGAATATCTATAGTATCATAAAAATAATAATTCACTCTCCGAAATGATTATAAGATGTTGAATATCCAAAAAATACCTAGATATATTATAACAATTAGAAGCAGTAGTGAGAAAAAATGATATAATAAAGAGAACCTAAAAAATATTCTCTGGATTGCTATCAATATTCATGAGTTAATATATACTTCTTCTCCTATTATTAAATTAATTTAAAATATTTATAATGTTGTAACAATAACATATATTTCTAACTGGTGTTAGTATAATTTTAATATGATGGATTGGAATGCGAAAACTAGACACACTATAATCCTATAAGAGATAACTTATATTCATATAAAATTGGAACTGGATGTATAAGGATCTCCCAAATCATCATTATTCTCACTCTTAGGTACATATAACTTCTTGTTATCACAAGTTTGCAAGCATTCAGAAACACTGAATAAAATGGGATTGCCTCCCCTCAAGGACTACAACCATGAAAATAACTCCACCATTATTGAATAAATAACCTCCCAATGAAAATCAGAATAAATGAAGCACTCTAGATATGAGGTCTATATAAATATCCTTAAAACCAATGAGATTTAATTAAATAATTGGATACTATATTATTATAAATACATAATTAACTCAGGAAAATGTTCACTATAATCTATCACTATGTGCTCACTTTGTTATAGGATCATTATATATAGCACCTTTTATACCTACACTTCCTGTGGGAAATACCACTGAATGAATATAGTCATAAAGAATTTTAATTTAATGTAATCCAAAAATTTTATGGAATGATGGTCTTACACAACTATTAACAAAATCCATCAAACACATATAATATATCACTCACATTCTTATTCTTAGGGTTCATTCCCAGTGGATTCTGGTCTAGGATGATATCAACTTTTTTCAATTTGATTAGGGGGTGTTCTGTTGGCTTTCGCAGGATACCCAACATCCAACTTATAATTTATGGAATCTACCTATCATTGCCACCCCTATATCCATGTGATTCTAAACCCTACCATAATGGTATTTTTTGATAGTATCATATTAGATGGGTCCCATGACCAAAGTATTTTCACTAGATCATTAAATGGAATGTTATTTAGGAAATTTAGTATAAACATGTGATTCTTAAAAAACCTACGAGTGACCTTTGGGGTAGAGTCCTCTAAGAAAATGATATTCCTATTAAATTTACCATCATTATACAGAGAATACACTACCATGATATCCCCTCTAATATGGAGATTAAATGAATGGGTGTACATCATACAAATATATGTCTCTAATACCTATCTCCCTCAGAGAAATCTACGCCTCATTATTTTCCAAAGATCATGGGATATATTGATTTGGGGTGATCTTCGTGAGTTATCTTCACCTTATACCATAGTAGAATTTCCTTATAGTTTATTCATGAATTTTTTTTTATGTCACAATAATAAGTAGAAGGATATGGATCAAGTGACCCTTCTAGTGGCATACTATTGGTTCATCTATTAGGCATGCAACAAAGCTCGACCTGACCCTCAATATAATGATCTTTCCCTTATGGTTAAGGCTAGATGCCTTACTCTTGAGTTGACTGTCCACTTGAAACATTGGGATATAGATCCATACCTCATTTAATTATTGTCCAAAATACCCTCTTCAAAATGATCTAGCCCTAGGAATTGTGGCCATTGGGTTTACTAGTTTCCTATAACCTTGGGCATCAAACTCAATGTTGATGGTTCATGTTGTCTTGGTTTTATGTGCGGCGGCAGTTTGGTATATGATTCTTCGGGCTCAATGATTTTTTCTTTAGTTACTTTTATGGGTAAGCAAAATATCATAAGGTCGAGACATTAGTGATTTTTAGTGCCCTCTATTTATGAAAATAAAATAACTTCTTCCTATCCACCGTGAAAAATTATTCCAGAATTGTGTAAATCTCTCTCATCGACAACTCATAATCTCCATGGAAAATATCTAATTTTATCTGTGCATTTTATACCCTTCATTCCATTGAAATTGATATTATTTATACATGGTGTGAAGGTAGTCATGTGGATGATTTTTATTTCCTTTTCTACCCAAAAATTTCCCATCATCGAGTGTTATAACCAAAGATACAATACACCATGCAGTTTGTCACATGTTATCAGTGATGCACTTGGTCTTCATTTATATGGGATGCATTGACATGTGTTTCCTTTGTTTCCTTTATAAAAATAAATTTTGTTGTTGTAGGAAAAAATACATGTTAGAATCATTAATTTTTGTTTTTAATCCAAAAAAATATACTAGAAAATCATTTTAATACTTTATATGTTCATTATTAGAAACATTAATATATATCAATAAAAAATTATTTTAATTCATCTTCGAAAGCCTCATTATGAAATACATTACGTAATTTTTACCTTTAAAATGGATTTTCACTATAAAACATTATCAAATTCAAAATAAACAATGCAATTAAACATAAAAAATAATCATTAACTTATTCTAAATAAAAATTATATATATCAAAATTTCATTCAGTCAACTATAGTCACCAGATAATAATTTACATGTATTAGTGGTTTTTCATGGTTTGGATGCATGATTTCCCAGACCATGCACCAACCACTCAACTTCTAATATAGGCCACATAGAAACATGAACATGTGTTCAAAAAGGTTTTCAAAACCAGGGGAGCTAATCATCAGCCAGTAGTCCTTCTTTTATTCTTACCTGAAATCATGAATAGACTATAAATAAATTATATAGCTTGAATATAATTAAAAATAACACGAATATTGGTAAAAATATCATATAATTTAATGTTTAATTATAAATATTCATGTATTAAAACCCAATATATTATTATAACTTGAGTATTTAAGAAAAAATATTTTACCTATCTAACCCATACCTACATCTCAATTTATAATATTCTAATATCTAATCTAGAATGGCACCCTTTATAATAAATTGACACCCTAATACAATATTTTCATGATCCTACACAATATTTTATTACATAAAACATGAGTCGATATATGGAAAGTCCTGATGGGAATTCTAAATACCCACATGATTAAAAATAGTGTCTAAGACATAAATAAATAATTATGGAAATACTCTTACAAAACTTATCAAAATAATAACCTCCATGTGGATTTCACAATATAATTCATATATAGTTTGTCCATAAGTAGGACTTCCATGAAAAAATGAATAATATGTTTCAAATATAAAGATAACAAAATTATGGATAGCCAATCATAAACCTCTATCATTCTTTAAAATTTAAAATAAAGACTAGAGTATAAGAAAAAAACTTGAATTTCTAAAACTAGTTAATGTTGAATTGGGTGATACATAAAGGGTTCTAGAAATAGAAAAATAAATAAAAAATTTAAAATTAAAAAACTCACACTATGAGAACCAGAAGAGTGGATTTGACACGATGAATCTTTGGATAATCTAAACCTACAAAACAATTCATGTGTACCAATACCAATTTCTATAAGTAGGGTTTGAGAAAATATCCCATTAATTATTCCCTAATAAAATATTTCATGAATTTTATTTAACTAAAAATCCAATAAATGATAGTTTGAAATGTTATAATTAAAAGTATGTTTAATCATTTTAAAAATAAAAACTCATAATCAATTCTAAAATAATTTTTTAAAACATAATAATTTTTTTTAAAAAAACATCATTCTATTTATTAGTAAACCAAATAAAAATATTTAATTTTGAATAATATCTTCAAAGAACATTTGTATTTACCATATAAAGGTACCCAAAAACAAAAAATAAGTCATAAATAGGAAGAATAAATATAAATTAAATTTTTTTATTATGGGTAGCTAAATATAATAAGTATCAAATTAAATTATAAACAATTATTAAACACCAATGACCAATAAATTAATAAAGAATACATATAAATTATACTAGTAATATAAAATAGTTTTTGTAGATAATATCATGATAAATAGATGAATAAAAACTATTGAAATTAAAGTCAAAGTTTAAATATAAGAAAACTATGTACGTTATAATCATGGGACACTTTTAAGGTCATTGTGAGATATTCCTATATGTTCTCGGATACAACTATCTATTAGACCATAGATGATGTTCCTATTCAATAATCTCATAAATATATCTAATGTAGATTCACTAGTGACACTCCCCATTTTTATGGTGAATTATGTAATATATGATGTTATTCTAGATCTCATCATAACTAATATAATAACTATCTCTCAATCAATCACATAGATTCAAAGGATCCTAGTGAAATTAGAAACCAAAGGTTGGGAAACCTTAATCACATATCACTCAAAAATAAACACATCATAATTTAATATTTTCATCCCATATCCATACACACTCTAATAAAAACACCATCATTATTACACAAAACCGCATAAAAATAACATCAATTTCTAATCTCACGTATACTATGATTACATAGTTATTTTAATAGGTTGTATATATTTTTATTTAAAACTATTTGCATAGGGTTCCAATCATAACATAGTAGTTTAAAATCTAGTAGAACTTATAAATATCTTTCTAACATTTATTTGAAAACCAATGTTATTCATAAAACTCTCTTCAAGGGTACCAAATAGGATTTTAAATTATTATTTAGAAATAAACCCTTAAAATATATTTTTAATTCCCCTTTGAAGACAAATAATAATGACAAAACCAATTTTTAATCATTAATACCGAACAATAATTTAAATAATCCTTTACATATAATACATATAGGCAACACATCATGAAAAAATATATGTCAAATCCATAACATTAGTCATATATGGATAAACTGATAATTTGTATAGTCAACTCATCTAAACCCAGGGATTACACAATACAAACCAAATAAAACCTCAAACACATAAGTCAATTTTTAGAAAATGATTTAATGTACATTGTATCATAATGGTAATTTAATTCCTTAAAAAACGTTTCATTAATTTTGTTAAACACCGATTAGGCACAATCTTTTTAATATGAAAATATATGAGTAAAAAACAATATAATAACTTTCAAAATAATTCATGTATCCATAAAACATTAACAAAAATAATTATAATTATCTATTGCTCAAAAAATAATATAATTTTCATGTCAAGTTGTATTTAGAAAACTGAACCATGTCATTGTGTGTTATGATGAGATGTATTCATGGAATCACCATCTGTAAATAATTGATTTCAGTAAATAAGTTCTTAACACACATTATTAAAGTAAAATAAACTTAAAAAACTCAATATAAACCTAATAAAATGATAACTTCAACATAATAATTTATTGATAGAAAACTCAACTTCATCAGGACTATCATATGGATATTAAAGAAGATAAGAGAAATAGAAGAAGAAGATAAATAAGTAGAGGAGGTATTTTCCTTGATAAATAAAACTATAATAAAAGTATATAGTCCAATTAATTGATATGGAAGATAAGGGATCCATACCTTTTAATCCTATAGATATTCATTATAATAGTCAGAGGAATGAATAGCTTTACGGTTCTTAAAATCGATAAGGGTAAAGAGGTAAATTCAATAAAAAAAAAGTAAAATGCATTGTTTGACTACATGGTTTACCAAACCATGAAACAAACATGAACCCATATTTAGAAAAACTAATAGTTCCCTCACATTCTCCCAATCTAGCCACCAATATTGTTAATGGGACTGGATTCACATCGTGTTACATTATTTTTAAAACGATGTTCCACCATGTGAACACATTTATAATATGTTACATTCCCTGGCTCAAAATGTTCTATATATTTGTACTAGTCATATGAAAATCATGTGATATTCTCATATTCACTCATTGATATCTAATTTTTGAACAAATTCAATATGGAATCAATGAATAAATATACAAATAAATAAAATAATTAAGGAAAATGTGGTTAAGGTGAGAAGCAGATCTGACGCCACTTGAGCCTATCTAGAGGTCCTGATTGCTATCGTCACTATTTTTTGATGTTGTGATGTCACCACCATTGTGGATCTGTAGTTGAGACTGAGTTTTTGTATGAAGAAGAGACCCAAAACATTGTTGATGTCGAGATCTAAACCAATTAATCTCAATGGAGACCATGGATGAAGAAGAGAACTCTATGTCAGAGTTGAAGAATATTCATCCATGATTTGTTGTGTTGAAGAACTGATATCTAGCCATGGTTTGAAGAAATTAAGGCCTTGATTGAGAAAATGAATCTGAAACTGTTGAAGTATCTAGAGCCCACACTGAGATATGGTATGACGGCTGATGAAGGAGATGATGTCGAACTGTTTTTGGTTCGAACATGTGCCTGAAAATGAATCAATTTGATTAATCTTTATAACAAAACATCATTTGAGTTAAGGATTTAAAATAGAAATGTTCGGTAGGAATATATGTGTTCAAAGCCTATGATAAAATTGGAAGTTCCATGGATATCCTTTTTTGAATTTGGAGGCATGACTTTTTGTTGATGGATTGTTGCTTAGATAATGAGATAACTAGATATTTTTGTATTATGATGGGATATTGGTGAATGATGGGTGATGTCATTGAGAATTTACTGATTCCATGAATGTTGTTTGATATTTGGGTGAATAGAGTGGATGAAAATTGAAATAGTTATTAGAATGTATGTGGGAAAAATATATGCCATTTCTGATGTGGATGAGGATTAAAGGTAACATGTACTCTGTGAACATGGGTGGTATATTTTCTAGCAGAAATGTCCTATAAACTGAATTTAAGATTTATTTTTGATCTTTTAATTCATGTACATTTTACATGAATATATATCCAAATTTATTCTTATTGAAGAGTAAAATAATTCTTAATAATCATCTTTTCTGTTAAAAATATTGAAAGTACTGATGAAGAATTCATCAATTTGACGAAATATCTCTTTTACATATTTTCCTTTATGGTAAAGGAATAAGACCTCATTTTGATGAAATAATACTACAAAACTTGGTATAGGAATTTATAATATGGAATTTGGGTATGAATCAAGATAAAAATAATGTATGAGAGTATTTTTGAGTTGGTATAAGAGAACACCTTTTATAATGAAAAACATGGGACATTTATTTTGAAGCATGAGTTAGGTGAAAGGTAAACATTGAATAACATGGTAGTTTGGTGAGTTAGAAATATAATTTTGATGTGATGATTTCAAATTCATGTAACATTTATTCTAACTCAACTTATAAATATTAAAAATATATCATTTAGATGGAAACATATATTATAAAATTACTATTTTTACCAAAAATATGTCATTTATAAAAAAATATGTGTTATTAATATTATTTCATTTAAATTAATAAATAAATGGTCATTAATATATTTTATTATAAATAAAAACATTTAATGTTATTATAATAAAGATTTAAAAGAGATCAATTTAATTTATTAAGAAAAATATACATGTCACTTAAAAAACATTTGTTTGTACAATCATTGAAACATGAGATTATTTTAATCACATTATATTACATATCTTTTAAAAAATTAATTTTAACAACCATTAGTATCCGAATATAATTTTCGAATTTTATAAAACTATCATATAAATATTAAAAAATTAATAATAATATGTAACTCCTAAATATTTTAATAATAAATCATTTCAATTAATTACCATCTTGTTATTTAATTCTATATTTATTTTGTTTTTAATTTATTACTAACAATTAAAAAACATTAATGTACCCATTGAATATAGGTATATTCAATGATTATATATCCAATGACCATATAACAAATATATATATGTCTAATGGAAATATATGTAATAGGCATTTTACATTCTCATATATAGGCTAATATAAATATCAAAATTCATTCGTTTTATTATATAATTTATTTTTCAGAATGATTATCATATTTAAAGCATGTTTTATTCATTTTATAGTTATTATTAGTATCATAATCATCATTTAGGATCATAATATTGATAATTTCAATATTTTAGCAGTTTTATTTAATTTTCGTTTGATATTTCTAGTAATATCTCTAATTATGTTTCATTTATAAATATCTTAATATATTTCATTTTGTATTGTGATATTATACAATATTTAATAAATAAATGTCCATTTTAGTTATGTGTCTCATGTATCACAAGATATCGAACATGGTATTTATTTAAATGTATAAATACACTAAAATAATGGTGTGTTACATGTAGACACCACAATCATGTTCATGTTCCTTTAGTTCCACACTCCTTCGCACCCTCACATAGTCACTCTCAAGAACCCACATTCCCATGCACCACACACACATGACACCTCATGCATATGTCTTTATTATGTCTCATTCCTAAAATTGAATCTAGGTTATCATGTGGTTAGGAGTGGTTTCTCAAAACTAGGCATATTATAGTTTTAAAAAGGAACTTTATCCACCCATATTCATCACCAAAGGAAATATTTTGACACCAAACACTACAAAAGTTTAAATTGAGACCAACTTGAGTTCACAACCTACAACCAATCCATTAAAACTCTACCTCATTTTTTATTTCAAACCAAAACCAAGGTGAATTAATGGAAACATGGGGTATTTTGGTCATCAGATGGTTAAGACACTCATAATCAATACAAATTTTCACTTCTCCAGAGCCTTTCTTGTGTTAAGGAATGAGACACCTTTTTAAAGACTCCCTTATTAGATGGGAATACAATAGGGGTTCCTAGTTTATCCCATAGTAGAGTTGGGACCAATTCACTAACCGGGTCAACATGGAATCTATTCTCCCATGACATGGATTTGGTGCCTCATGTACCCTTTCAAGGTATCCAATTATCATACCAAGGATTTCCCATTCAAAAGGAGTGCACTCTGCCAACAAATATTTTTTTTGGGTTCCTCACTCTCCAATTATTCCCACTTGGGAGATCCATCCAATGCTAAAAAACACTCTTTCTCCCTCCCAGATAAAAGGACCACATTTGAACCTTTAACCCTTGATCTATTCATTAAATATATGCCTCAACTTTCCTGACACCATGTCCATCCAACACAATTGACTTGGTCATCATCCATATCCATGTAGACCATATGATCATGTATTTTATTGATAATTTAAGTCTCTGATATTGGAAGTGAACTATCATTGATTATTCTTCCATACCAGTAGGGTACTCAGGATATATACAATCATGTATTCCATTGATAAAATTTATCCCACATCTAGTTTGAAAAGTGGATCTTTTCATAGTATATCCTACCCATATTGGAAGTTCTAATCCATTCCAATATTTATAAGAACCTAGGTATCCTCTGTAGATAGACTCTTTTTTTAAATTTATGGGAAATAGGTATTCTTGGTCTACCAACATTAGTGTAATACCCTCTATACCTTCACAAAAACCATAATGTCAAACCAAAAAGGGTTTTAAATGTGTATTTCCCATATCAAACCATTTTTATGTTGCATCCACCTAGTAGTATATTATAGCACACTTTAAATTTTTTGGAGTTAGTCCCTAACAAATGAAATTAAATGGAATGACATTTCATCCAATTTGTTACTAAACTATATTGGTTTTGGTTTCCTTTAATATGATATTTAATAAAACCCTTCAAAATATCATTCCCAACTCCACAACACAATAATAATAAAAAAATGGAGATAAATTTCCTAGTTCCCTATCAAACAACTTTAATATAGATAATAATTAACTATATATTAAATATGGAGGGCTCTTATTAATATAAGGAATCAATCGATCAAATTATTTTCAAAGATAGTCATTATTATTATTGGAAAGGATTTCATAAAAATATACCTATACTAGGTTATAATCTTTTTTGTAAGATGATTCAACCTCCCATCCCCCTCGATTATGATACACAACACCCTATGGAAAACTACAAAGGATCCCATATTAGAATGAAATCATAACAAATAGACATAAGTTGAATTATACCTAGTGTATAATACAAAACCCATCCCTTATTATTTCTAATACAAGTACTATAGGTGTTTTTATATTATATTACACCAAGAAGAAAATTAAAACTAAATATGGTGACATTGGTGAATATGACATAATATTAAAGGTTTATATTAATGAACTGTATAGATTATCCTGAAACCCATTCATGAAAGAGAATATACTAAGTGAATTGAATGGAAATGGAATATGTTTATGTGTTTTATCATTTATTCCTAAATAAAAATACTCATGAATCCATTTTTATTATTTAGGCACATTTATTTTTTCCATGTTATTATTTATTTATTTAAGATTTTTATTATTTAATATTTTGTTATATGTATGTAATTATATTTTCTATTTACACCAATGAAATTATGGTAGAATATGTGTCATGAAATTCAAAAATGATGACTTATAAGGGACATTTGGGGGGGTCAATAATTAATAATTTTGGATGAGTTTGTGGACCAACCTAACACATAAATTATAGAATATAATAAAGATTTTAAATAATTATTTAACGCACTATTATTTCATTCCTGTACGATTTATCTTGTTCACATTATTATTGTTATACATTGTATTTGTTATATTTTGTTGATGTCTCAACGAAATCATATGAAAAGAGAGAATTTTGGGGCTAAAATATTTTACAAATATTTGCAGAATCATTATTAACTATAGGTTATTTTACAATGTAATTATATTATCCATTAATTTATTTTCTACTCATAATTTTTATTTAATGGAATTCAAGATCCTATTTTTTCATTATTATGAGTCTCTCCTTATGAAAAAATTATTTTTTAACAATTAAGAAATAATGTAAAAAATTATATAATACATCTCATTGGAAAATCATTTCCACTGGCTATTGTGGTGATGATAGTAAGTTTTAAAATATGGATTTTTTTAGAAATATTTATTTTAATAATTTACCTATGTAAATTATTAATATAGAAATTAAATTATCACAACCCATCACCTAGGGACTGTTTCGGGCTACCCCAAGCCCACCTTTCATAGGTCGTGGGATGGCCACCAACACCGAGTAGGCATATCCCAAACAAATGGGATGAATTTTTCTATGTACCTATACACATGCATATTAATCCAAGCTACTGATGTTGGAAATGGAAAACACTAAGTAAAAAACCACAACGTATGAATATTGAAAATAGAAGGTATAAGGGGCTTGATTACAAGCCTAATAAAAAGGATAAGTAAATATAGATGTCTATAGAAATCCTCTATGAAAATCTCTAACTAATGTGTAGGTATAGAAACGTCTAGCTGAATCCTTTGAGACACGCCTCATATATCAGGTCACTCTAAGCACCCCCTGGCCAAGGTCCACCAAATACTTTATCAAAGCATTGATCGTCAGCATGAGACACGACATGGGTTGGAAAAGCATGTGCAGGGGTGATTAAAACAATACTCAGATGGGCACCCAAAACTCAAATTAAAATACAAAAAAGGAAATAACACTAAAAAGATAATGGAAGCTCAACATAGGTATGTTTCAACAAAACATATAACATGGACAATGAGCTATACTCGTAAAGGATTTCATGAATCAAGATCTCATCCACATCCAGAAATAGGGTTCTTCTCATAGCACGCTCCATTCTGAGAGATCACACTCATGGATCTATCTAATAGTAGGTACATAAAATAAGTCCACCAAAATTATGAAAGAGAACATCTGGTCTCAATATGTCACAATGCTTCCCTAAGATATCAAGTCTGGTTAAGACAAGGTGTATTGATATCACTACCAATCCTTGGTTACATGATTCTTCTCTAAGGTATTCTTGTTTCGAGAGAACATACTCCTCAAGAAATAAATTCAGCTGATATTGACAAAAAATATGTCTCACTAATTTAGGCCCTTCCCAAATAGGACACAGGATGAACAATATAAATCACAATTTTTAGGTCAAGCCAATAAATAAATATTTTGATCATGATACACAGATAGGGGGTCCAGAACCCATGGATCACTGGTGGACTATTTTCCCTAATGGAAACATAATACTAGATAGGGTTTATCATTCCACATAAATATTGGTCACACATTTTCCACAAAACCATTCTAAAATACCACAAATATAAGTGAGGGTCTAATGGGCCTCTCAGTTGGATACATGCTCCAGCCTGCTAAGACACAATTGATTCCAGGTTGAGACAACTCACTTAAGAACATGGGTCATCCACTATGACAGGAAATGGGTCTTGCATTAGACATTCCTAAGAACGAAAAAGGGTATGATCTCAATCTCAACTACTACCCTCTTGGATGGGATCGATATCCTGCATCGATCCCTCATTGTAATGACAAATAGAGCACTACCATAACCTTATGGTATAAGTGAATACCCTCCAACCAATATCAAAAGGACATCCTTGTCACATGGTGCCCAATTCCATATACATCTCACCAAACAGACTATTCATTTGAACGATACATCCAATTTTCATAAAAATTGACAATATGGGTCTATCCTAGGTCTGACCTAACACAACCCGACTCGATTCAAATGACCTGACCTAGTCTAGCCCACTGAGCCTGGTTCCTCCTGGCCCATTGGGTCTAGCATATTGCGACGATAGACTCATCCTATTGGGGAAATTGTTGGCCCGATTTTTTCTAGTGAAACCCATATCGCACGAGTTGGCATCCTCCAGCACGTGTCCTGGTCACGTGTCGCATCACCCCAAAAATTGTGGCATGCCTCCCCCATCCAACATGATACACTCACATGGATGGGTACTTCCCCATGTGTCTTGGCCACATTTGACCAGTCAATGCAGCATCTCTGCATCCCTCCAGCCCCTAGGCATCTGCCACAGTCTCCCACAGCCACCGCCGTGGGCATCCATCCTCCGTCACACAAGTACGCTGCCACCGCCATGTACCACCATTGACCGCCACCACACTAGCCTCGAGGTTTTGTGCCCCGGTCACCAATGGGCTCTTTTATGGGCCACTATATTCTCTCTAGTGCTCTGATTGTTGATTTCATAGATGTTTCGTGATCCTCAGGTCACCACCTTCACTTCCAAGTGCTCGAAACCATGCCTTGATCCATACTAGTGAAAAACGTCAGAATAGTGATATCTCAAACACCACATTGACCCATCTACCACTAATTTCCTAAAAAAAATTTTGTATCACATTCATCTAAGGTCTATGATAGAATATCGTTGCACCAATAATTAGTTTCACAATGATCAATCAATAGTGAATTTTTTATTCATAGTCCAAAAAGAGATCACCTGTGATGAATGAATAATGGAGGGGAAGAATCATGAACCAAAAATGAGGAACAAACGTCAATCTATGTTTGTGTTGATCATGGTGTGTTGTCATTAAAAAGGTTAACAAAAACCCAAAACCAAGGATAATCAATAATAGATAAAACAATTCCCAATAAACCCCTCATACTAAATCCCAACAACCAATATACATGACTCGTGGATTAATCCATTAATAGATTATTCCACATTATTCATAGGGATAAATAATAGTGTAGGAAAATAGATTACAACACACACATTATATCAAGGTTTGGATCAATCATTAATGAAGAGTGAAGTTGTGCTGATGTTATTAATTGATCCTCGATCCTTGTTCTATTATCCGGGATCTACAGGCATTCATTGTAATTTTTTAATCTCTAATTGAGGGCAACCACAAATTCCATTCTCCATTGTTTTGAAGGAATTACAGGGTTATGAATTAACATTGATATCCTATTTATTAGGTAGAAAAGAAATTGCGTTTTCCAAATGCAGTGTTGTTGTGATTCTACATTGTATCATTTAAGAAAATAAATGGGTTGACTCATCAATTTTTTGCTACATAATTTCATTACATTGAAACATTTAAAAATATAAAATAAAATTTTTTATGTTTATTTTTTTATTCTTTAAAATATTGAAAATTTTAATTTCAGAGTCGAGCTTCATTAGTTGATATTAGGACCCTCCTAAAAACAAAACCTTATGAACTCAGTGGTGGTCTCATATTTCTAATATAAGTCACCTATTATGAGTTATTAATATTTTAAAATAGAATAATTTTAATTAATTATATTATTTAATTTTTCGACCGTTTTATGTTTTCTCACTAGAGACACATACAAACTAAAGTTATATCCCGCTTATAGTAAACCCACCATCCTAAATGTAATGGTGCCATTGGAATTATGATCTAATCACCCATTTATTATTTATTCCACATTTTTAAAAAACCAATCATCTGTGTTATGAAAAACATGAAATTTTTCATTTAACCATTCTGGGAACACTGGTCCTCAAAATCACATGATGTCTCAGTTCTAGGTCATGAACTTTGTCAAGAAATATTATAAAAATAATACCAATAAAATATGAGTCATTATATTATCTCCACCTTAGGACTTTACATCCCTAAAATTTGAACCATGGGATACCCAAACAGATGAGCGTAATAGCATGAACCTAAGTCCCCTCTGCCATATTACCTTTAAATGAATTAAATTCTACCACTAGGGACTCACTAATGGAATAAAATTACCACAGAGGTTCCTCTCCTGGTGATCCTTGATCTCAATGACTAGGATGCATGGTGAGTATCCTGATCAGAAATTTTTTTTGATGGAATTCCATTGAGTTGAGTTATCCCCTACAAGTATAGTCACTCCATGATATCTACTGGACTCTGATCTTAAAAAGATAAGAAGTGTCCGACATGGTGAGTCATTAAATGATCTCCCAGATTGTATTGTGTCCCCAAGACATATGTGGTAAACTTTTCATAAAGTTCATATATATAATTTATCACTCCCTTCATAGGACCCCAAAGAAGAAAATAGAAAAACATTCCAAGAACTGGGGATCAACACTATGATTAGACAACAATGAAACTGAATCAAACAAGTGATAAGATTTTATATAAATAAGTAAGTCCAGCTTCAACCTATTTTGGAATCCTCAATATCCACTATGACACCCACATGAATATCTAGATGAATATCTATACTCTAGGCATCCATTGTTACTACTTTGTTTCCTGTAAAAGGAAAAAATTTCTCCCCACCTTTCCAATATCCATCAAGGGAATTCCCCACAGACAATTAATCATGCAATGTCTCATTTTCGGTATCAGCGATCCATGGCTCCCAAACTCACTATAGGATTGGAATCATAACAACCACTGACTAGAGGTAATATGCATCATCTCTATTCATGTAGGATAATTGTCACAAGGAAAACAGTTTTTTTCCTCATTTAGAAACTATGAACTAGATCACTTGATCAGAGAATACACTACCATATTTCCCTAACATAGATTATTGATTCTCTCCATGTCATTGTCTTGTAAGAACTCTAGCAAGCTCCTCTGTCTAAAGTTCAAAAATTTCTTAGAGAAGATATAATGAATAAACTTGTTCTCTGAGTAGAAGATAAATCACCTTCCCATCAGGTAGTGTTTCATCATCGTCAATGTGAAGACTATCATTTCCAACTCATGATCATAGGTTACGTAGTACTTATCATGTGGTCTCAACTGATGTAAACCATAAGCAATAACTACTTTCATCTTCATTAGTAAAAAACCATGTCTTGTCTCAGATGCATCATATAGTACAATATACATGACACCCTCCTATGATATTCTCAAGATTTGGGATCTCATCAAACACTGTCTTAATTACTAAAAAGCTTGCGACCACCTTTTATGCCCATGAAAAAGACTTCCCCTTTCAATTGAATTATGTGTCCATCAACCAATTTGGTATTGGATACTCGTTCTCCATGGTCACTTGGTTAAAGTGTTGACAATCCACACATGAACTCAAGCACTAGGTCTTACTAAGCACATCATCTTCAAGTACTCCACCTGCATCCTCATCTCTTGAAGCTCTAAAAAATACAACTAATATATTGATATTGGTATCAGTTCCAAATCAAGGATTAGAACAATGCATAAGTCTATCTCTCTCTGGGGATGTAAAACAAAAAAATATCCTAAGAATACATACTCATACTTCACAACTACTACTAGGAACTTGATAACTCTTAACATATACTACTCTGATGGTAAAGATATCTGACTCATGAGTGATCATATGCACCCTCCTATGAATTAGCCAATCCAATTCTTCCTAGGTTTCCTTTATCTCAAAAAATCTAAAACCTTGTTCCATATATATAGATATACCACACCATTTTTCATAAAAATATCAATATGTGCAAGGAATGTAGATAACCATTATATACCAAGATTAATGTCATAAGTCCTCAATGTTACCACAAAAAGGCTGCAGTCTAGAATGTCTCATAAAGGTTCATATCACACTATAGTCATAAGTGTGATTACCGAGTCTCCTCCCATAGGTATCTCCAGAAATAAGGGTCTAGTCAATGATTTAACTGGATAATCTAGGTCTCAAACAAGATTTGTGACAATAAAGAAGGGTTATCACATGTGTCTGTTAATACGAAAACTATGATTAGTCATAAATTTTACCTCAAATGATTCCTAGTTCCCTTGGGTCGTATTCCTTGACCACATGAAGCTACCCCTTCTCCCATCCTTTAGATCCCTACGCCTGTTGTGGACCATGTGGGGGTGGTGGTGGTACCACGTTGAAATGTATTCCACCTCCTACTGCTCTCCCATAACATCATCCATGTATTCCTCCCTACAGATCCATCTGTTCCTATCATCATCTCTTCCTCAGTGGCCCATCAACTGTTAACTTCCCTTCAATGCCATAAGATAGATAATCTCTAGTGAGATATCCCCATCCCTCACATAAAAATAATTACCTCACTCAATGGTGATTGGACTCACCCTATTAGCCCTGGTCTATAGATCCCCTATCATGTGACCTCCTCTCATGATGTCTCACATATCTAGTCTTTGTGACTGACATCATATTCCTCCTAACACAGTCTCTGCCCTTGCTAACCCACTATTGACATTTATTGGTTGTATCCACATAGCCAAAGGAAATTCAACAAAATAGCTTTTATCTAGAACCCTATAAAATATACGAATTAATATAGGAATAGCATGGGGATGGATGTCCTTAATAATATAAAGTTGATGGTTTTATCCCTAATGCAATGGACGTGTATCGTATCCATCAAGTACCTGAGAAGGTTGGTATGCTTCAATGAAAACTCAAATATTGACATGTCATCCTCTAGGAATAGTAGAATCCCTTGAGAATGTATAGCCTTCATCTTTTATGGTGAGTAACCTTTATCTGATAAAGGTTCATAAAATAAGACTATGAAAGAGCCACCTCATCATACGATTGATTAATCTAAACCCTGCAGTTTCCCTACTAATCCATGTAAGAGGCTCACCTCCAAGACCTCAATCAAATATAATGATGTACTGACATGACAGAAAACATAGTCACAACCTCAAGCCAGTCCTTATCCACTTGTGTGTTAGGCTTTCCATAGAACCTGAGGGGTCTCTATCAATGAAACTCATGATGTGCACTCAGCATACACTTCTCATCAACAGATACTACATGTACCATGTTCAACTTTAAAGGTGGTAGTATAGCTGGTACACAACCCATATGTGTTGTATCTAGTATAAAGCTTTGTACCGACATCTCATTACCCCACAGAGCGTCCTCAAGATCACATAGTAGGATCCTGGTTGGAATTCGATGTGGAATCATCTTGAAGCAAAATAATATGTACCAGGATCAATAAATTATACATGGTGAGATGACTACTGAATAACATGGAATAGACAACCCATTCCTATACAATGCATGTATTATTGTTTTTTCATGTAACAAGTATTTTCTTGTATCGAGTCGAAAAGGAAAATTTAGGGTGTTGGTGTATGGATAAATCGGCCGCTACACCAACACCAGATTCCCTTTCTTGAAAGGATAAATAAAAACACTAAACACTATTTTCCAAAAACAAAATCTTAGCCTCTTGGTTCTGAAAGTAGAACTGACCACCCATTGATTCCACTCATTCATGACTTATCCCGTAGGGATCTTGTCATAATGAACTCTATCCCACCTCTCATAGGCAATGTGTCGGCAACTAACACCGAGTAGGAATATCCAAAACAAATGGGAGGATTTTTACTAAGTATATGTATAAAAAAAAAACTCCAAGATAGTGACGTCTGAAAGTGAAATCACTACATAAACAAAAAAATGGTATGGAAATAGAAGACAAATGGTAAACATGGACTGAATATAATCCAAAAATGAAGGGAAAGTAAAAGTTCAATTCACTAGAACTCCTCTACAGAAAACCCACCTAAGAGTATAGGTACATAAACAGATGTCTAAAGCTGCATAAGCACACCTCATCAATCTGGTCAATCTATGAAACTCCTGACCCAAGTACACTATGGACTCAGTCATATTGTTGATTGTCTGCACTAGACACGACATGTGAGGGAAAATCCCTTGTAGAGGTAAGTAAAATAATACTCAGTAGGACACCCTAAAATTAAAAATAAAAGGCAAAAAAGGAAACAGCACTAAGAAGATTCAGTCATCTCAACATAGGTACATGTCACCAACACATATAACAAGAAGATTCAGGTATACTCTTTAAGGAGTCTAGGACTCAAAGTCTTATCCACTACCGGCCTTATTGTTCCACTCGTAGCATTCTCGATTCTGGGAGATCCCATACCTCGAGCTATCAAATAGTAGGTACATAGAAAACTTCTTCAAAAATTATTTAAGTGAACACCTAGCTGTAATACGTCACAGAATATCTATCATACATCTCATATTTCTATAATAAGAAGTCCTGATATCATAACAAATCCTAGGTTATAAGATTCTACTTAAGTTGTGATCCTTGCAATAGAACTCACTCCTCGATAAATGAAGTCATCGATGACCCTTACAAATAGTTATCACTAATTTGTGATCTTCCCAAAGAGAATACACTGAAAACTATTAGTAGAAAATTGTTCAGGTAAAGTCGCGAAAGAGAAAATTTGATCTTGATACTCAGATACAGGGTCTTGTGCCCATGGCTCAATGGGGGACTTTTGGATCTACTAAAAAATCATCCTAGATAAAAGATAGGTTCCCACATAAATATTATTCAAATATTCTCAACAAAACCAATCTGAGGTACCATAAACATAATTGGGGATCGACTAGGCCTCTTAGTGAGTTACACTCTCTAGACCATTGTGTCACTACTGAATCCAGACTAAGACAACTCACTTCAGAACATGGGTCACCATTATGAATGGGATCCCACATAAAACCTTCATAGGAGTGACCAATTGTATGATCTTAGTCTCTACTATCACCCTCTATGATGGGATAAGGATTCTGCATTGATCACTTATAGGAAAGACAAAAAGATTAATTCAAATACCTTATGGTCTAATTAAAATCCCACAAAGCCATGTTAAAAGGAAATCCTTATCACAAGGGTCCCATTTCCACATAGATCACATCAAAAAGAAGCTCTGTTTGAAAGATACATCTATTTTTCTTAAAAGGGATGATTTGGGATTGGGTCGGGTCTTACCCGACCCAACCCGACTCAGGGTCGAACAACCTGACTTGGTCCAGACCACATGGTCCGGTCCATCCTAGCCCATTGGGCCTAGTCCATCCCCGCACATTGAACCTCACCCACTGGGCCATCCAGATGGGATGAATAAGACACGGGACCCCACTTGGTGGTCCAATTTTGTTGTTCTGACCCATGTCGCTCGGGCTAGCCTCTTCTAGCAGGCAGCCCAGCTGTATACCGCATCACCCTGAACAATTTGGCATGCCCCCACTATCCAGCCCGATCAACTCATGGAAACTGGAAATCCCACATGCAGCTCGACTGGGTGGGGCCAGTCGACATGTGCACTTCTTCATCCTGCTATCCCCTCTGGCACTTCCACGAGCTCTCATGACTGCCTCAATCAGCGTCCATCCTCCACCCCAATAGCACAAGACCTGCGCAACATACCACCTCTAGTCGTTGTTGCGCTAGTTCCCCCCATCTACAGGCCACCAAATACTCTTTGGTGCTCCGATTGTTTATCCAAATTATTTTATGGGATTATGGGGTCGCCACCTTCACTATCATGGGCTTGGATCCATACCATGATCCTGACTAATGAAATGATGTTTGAGTAGCATTATCTCCAACACCTTTTCAATCGCAAATTGTTGAGTCACAGACCAAATGAAGAAGGCCTGTGAAAAAAAAATAGTGGAGGGTGAAAGTCATAAACCAAACAAGAAGAATGGAAATAGATCAATGTTTCTTTCAGTTATAGTGCATTTCAATTAGAATAGTTATCCAATACCAATAATAAAGGATAATGAATATCAGATTAACAACCACCAATAAACCAAATGAGGTAAAACCCAACCCCCAGTACAAATGACCCATGGATTAATTTGTTGGTCGGTTTATCGATATTCATTGTATGGATAAAGAATGAGGTAGAAAAATATATTAGAACTCACACCTTACCTCATGGTTTGTATCTGTCATTGGTGATGAACAGAGAGGTGTTTCCATTGTTCGTTGATCCTCGATCATTGATCTATTATCGGTGATCTTCTGGCCTTCGTCGTTATTTTTAATTCTCCAATAAGAGGGAACATACAATAACATTATCCAAATTTTTTAACGAATTCTTACGTATGGTGTTCACTCAGAATTCATGTTCAATTTAGGAGAAATCAAATTTTGTCATCCCATTATAGTGTTGCAGTATACTTAAATTGTTTCATTTATTAAACAAAATGAGATGAATCATCGTTGCATCATATCATCACTACAATGCTACAAAAAAATTCAAAAGGAAATAAATAAACCTCTTTAATACTATTTTATTCCTTTTTAAATTGTCCAAAAACTGACATTCACAATCAACCCGTATTGGTCGATGTTAGGCCCAATATAAGGAAAACACCACATTACAAACTCAATAGTGGTCTCAAATTTCCAATATGAATAACCATTCATGAATTTTTATGATTTTAAAATAAAATATAATTATTTAATTATTTTATAAATGGTTACATACTTTTTGGGGTTTCACATTAGAGACTCATGCCGACTAAGTTTAATTCACGACAAGGGTAGACATGCCATCCTGAATGCAAAGGTTACATTGAATTTATACTATGGGAACCCTTTTAAGATTTATTCCACTTTTTTAGGAAAACCACATGCACATGTTATTTAATACATAACATCTTTCATCGAACGTTTCCAATCACACCATGCCTCGGAATCGAACGTCATCTCAGCGCCTGGTTTCAAAATAATTCTGTAAATTTATAAAAATAAAATGCAGGAAATATGATTAATTACATAATAAAAAATTGGTAATACATGCCATTATTATATCAATGAATACACTTATTAGTATTTGTTTTAATTTTATTTATGGTAGAAAATATAAAACATTCCTATACGGGACTTTAAATTTTGCATTATTCATTAATGGAAATAAAATTGTTTTCAGTTCTTTGAATGGAATAACATCAATACTCCACCCATTTATTTTAATAAATCATGATATTAGGAAATGGTATTCTTCATATTCCCATCCATATGGATCTCATATTCATTATTTTAATTTAAAATTGTGTCAATTTTTTTATTATCATTAGATTAATGCACAAATTTGGAAATAAGGTCCAATATATTATGTTAAATATAGAAAACTACATGTTAGGTTGTGTTTTACCTATTAACATTTTATCATAGCTGCTTTGATAAAATTTATTCAAATCTAGAACCTTCAACCTATTAAAGATGTAAAAATAACTTTGGTTATTATTATTTTAAAAAAATTGATCAAAATATAATTTACATAGGATTGAGAATCAGGTATATTGGTGTATTCATATTCGAGGACTATTATTCATTACTCCATCTATTGTGTTGAGTCAAATTTTACCAAATAAATAGTAATCCAAAGTAAAACCAAAATCAAAATATATTTCATGGGTGAGGAACTTGAAAGTGTGAGGGATACAATAAATATATATTATTCATCCTTTTCTAGTTATAATTTTGAACTAGAGTACAACATGATGTTAATCTATTATTGGATGAAATCCCTAAAAAGTGTAAGAGATCCAATTATGTTACCACATATTTATTTTTCCTATTTGATGATGAAACTAGAGTATATTTTTGTATTAATATAGAGAAATACAAAGTCAAGAAACTAATAATGAATGAGATGGTAGTGGTGGAAATTGAGGTAATACAGTGGCCAGAGTTGAAAACACTACCAACATCAATCACTCACAAATAAGATAAGAGTACACATATTGTATATTTTTATCTATATCAATATAATGAAATTGAGTGTAAAAACTATTCTTTTATATATGAAGTGTGAGATAATGTTATTGAACTTGAAATTTATTTTCCAAGTGCTTATATAAATAATTTAATGTATGAAATCTCCCAATATGAATTTTTATAGATTTTGAGTGAAATGATTTATGATAGTTCTTCACATGGATAATTTTATTATCATTTATTTAACTATAACGAGTTTTCATATATTATTTTCAAAAAATAAATTTATTATTATAACTTTATCATAAATTATTAAAAATTTAAGAATCATTCGTCAAAAAAAATTATTAGTTTTTATTCATCAAATTTGTATTATTTATATTGAGAAAAAATAGAATGATAAGTCTAATATTTTAATTGTTTATAGTAAGCACATGTTTTTATGTTTTACACTTTTAATATTGTTACTAATGTACTTCTGATGAACTAATATTCAAGAACAATTTTTTTAAATTTTAAAACAATCATATTATTTCTATTATATTGCTTCATTTTATATACAAGTAATTATTCTTATGTATTGGAATCATGTAAATATTTATAATTCCATTATATTATTATTATGTGACTATTATACTTTTATTTTCTTGAACCTAAATAGATCGTCATTTTAAGATTAATCCACTATGAAAATAATCATACACAACATTTGATTACAAATATGAGAACTATAAGCTATTTGTTTCACCAAATAAATGAAATTAAAAGGAATATAAAGTTATTTACATAACATGGGAATGGTTGATTAATAACTATGTTTTCCATGGAAACATACATTACATTCCACTATTTCATTTGTTACATTACATTTTACTAGAAAACAAATAATTAGGGATTATTCTAATTGTGTCCCTCAATTTTTTTTCTCATTCTCATTTACTTTTATGTTATTTATACGAATATTTTACATTATTGATAATTATCAATACATTTCATGTTATATATTTTAGTTGTGATTATATTTTATGTATATTGTAATTAATAAAAGAGGTTTTGTTTTGAGTATTCATGAAATGATACTAATAATATTAATTTTGCAACACTCTGAGATATTAAAAGAAGAAATTTGGGTCCGATTGTGTATATGAAATGAAATACTAATCTTAGAAGATCATGTCACATGCCTAATCTTTATGATATATATTTTTTAAATAATTTTTTTTCTTTGATAGCATGTTGAATACGCAACCCTGTGTCTATATGAACTATAATATAGTATATTGTAATAACCTATCAATTAAATAGGTGGTAATGAATAGTTTAAACTAAATTATTAAAATTATATTTTTTAAAAAATTATAAAAAAATTATTGATTATATATATATTTTAAATAAAATAATAATAATTTGAAATTAGAATAATTTTTTTTAAAAAAACTATATTTTTCTAAAAGGGGGTTTAATCACACTTTTCACACATAATTTCAAAATAAATTTGACTGCTATAATAAATTTTATTTATTCAATTGAAATTAATTTTTAAAATCATCATATAAAAATTATCGTGTGGTGAATTTTTGGTATTTTTCATAAATATTTCATTTTTTAAAGAATAATGGAAAATACATAATTTTTTGAAAAATTACTTTTAATTGAAATAATTTACATTGTTAAATTATATTATAAATTTTCTTTCAATAAAATATATTTCAGTTATATTTCAATTTAAATTATTTAGGTTATTATAATAAATTTTATATTTAATTTCGATATTAAAATCCTCTATACTTATGAGAATTTTCTCTTTGCATGCCCACATTTTCATCATGTCTAGGTGTATAATTTTAAATTGGATTCTATAACTTATATTAATATAATTTAAAAAAATGGATTAAATTTTATGGAATCATAATAATTAATATTATCTAACAAGTTTTACATAATTTATTACCAATATAAACTGTGAAAATAGTAAAAAGTAATTACTACCGCTTTTGTAAAAACTGATTTATTGGAGGATAAACTAATAATATGTGTATTAAAATGACCCAAATAGTTTTAAAAAACAATTTTAATAGAATTAATTATATATTATAACCTATAATGTCTGTAATTACCCATTTTGGAGGCTTTTTTAGGGTAAAAACATGGGTACAATTGGTTTTTTTCCAAAATTCCATGTGTTCCCTCTCCCCCACATAAAAATGGACACCCCATATCCCCCCTATTAAGAGATAAAAAGGAATTTGTTTCATCCAATACATAGCTATTAAAATTCATTAATACACTCCCAACATCATATATACATTTTTTATCATAAATTTAACCTAGGAAATATTTTGGTGAAAACCTAATAATGTTTTCCAAAGAAGAGGTAATGTTCCTTAATATATTTTATTATTTTGTTCCATATTCAACCAACATCAAACATTAATAAATCATTTTTATATTATAAAATAATTAACCACCATATAAATATATTTTATTACATTAATTTAATTACATACATCCAAATCCTCATCCATTAATGGGGAATTGAAATCATTGATCATTTGTATGGAAGATTACCGCATCACAAACAGATGTAACTTATTTTCGATAACCATATTTGAAGGGTGGATATAATTATAGATTAAATAAATTTATACAATATTTATCATATTATTATATATATGTAATTATAATTTCATATATAACTTTTAATTTTTTATTACTTATAAAATATGCCAATATCACTCTAGTTTATGGAGAACAACAACCTCATGAATCAATATGATTCATTTTTCACTTACTCTTTGTAGAGAATGTAATAAACTAAGATTTAATGAAAATTTGATATATATATATATATATATATATATATCTGTGTGTGTGTGTGTGTATTTATATATATGAATTTATATTTATTATTTAAAATTAATATATCAATTACTTTTATATCTTTTCACTCGTTGATGAAATGGTATTATTTCTCGTGTGTGCGTTCGACCAACCATCTCAATAGAGTGATGTGATAAATTCTTCATGCTCATATTTAAATAATTATTAAATAATTTCATCTAATTAAAAAATATATATCATTAATATTATTATAAATATTATGTATCTATATCCTATACTCATGAACTGTATCTTTCATAACAAAACATGCATGAGAAAATAATGAAATTAACAACTGAAAAAATGAAAATAATGAAATATCAAACAAATGGGTGATAAGATATTTTAAGAGGATAATATATGATATTATAAATATTAATTCTAATCTGGTATAAATTTATAACATGCATAAAACTATTATGCAAGAGGTTAAACCACATTTAACCCAAAGGAATCTGGAGATATAGAACTTCATCTCAATTTCCCTTCATTGAGGCTTATTGAAATTTTATGCACCTAATTTATTATATAAGGGTTATAATCTACCCCTTTTCATGTAATGTTATAATTAATTTATAATTCATTTTATTTTATGTTTAAATTTTAATTATTTCAACCTAGGGTATTTGAATTGAAAAATAAAAAGTGTAAAAAATTAATAAGACCATTTATTTTTATTTGGATGTGTTAAAAAATCGTTATATTTGATATTTTATGATTATGTGTGAATTATATTTTTAATATACTATGTATTATATCCTATTATTTTATTTCTATTTAACATTTATACACATAATTGATCCATTGGTTAATAATCATTACATCATTATTATATTTTTAAAGTATTATTTCAAAATATCATTTTAATTAGGATTGTTTATGATTGAAGTTCCATTGAATGAAATTATTTGATAGCTGTATACAAATACCATTAATTTTCTTCTTATATGGTTATTCATGATTTTATCAATTAATGTTATCATTTTTCAGTCTTTGGTACTTGAAATGATTGATAAAATGTTTTTAACAAAATCTGACTTCATTTCTCTCTTCAGTCAAAAGTCCATTTTCTTCCAAAACCATGATTTCTAAAAAAAAGTTTTCAAAAATACTTGTAACATTTTACAAATGATTTATTAAATAATTTTTCACCCTTTCTTAATTTGTAAAAAATATATATGAATCTTCATGTTAATTTTCAAATCAAGGGCAACATGGATTTTATAGAAATAATTAATTAAAATCATTGTTTTAACATGTTTGGAATTGATAGTATTTATATCATTCATAAAAAAATTGTTTTGAATATTATTTTATAATATCCATGGTTTTTTTCAATGAAAATTATTTATGAAAAATTTTATTAACCATTACTTTGAAATTTTATTTTCAAAATTATAAGTAGATTTTTGTCAAAAATATTTGTAAATATCTTTTTATAGTATGTTTGTTGATCTATTCTAATAAACATTTATATTACTTATAATACACTTAGAATACATTATATTTACACCATCTATATTATTTATAAGGATGATTATTTATAATTTTTACTAAGTATTATATTTACATTCACATTCTTGATTATTTTTTGTATTCCTTAACTTTCCCATGAAATATTCACTTTCTTATGATAATTAGACATTATATTTAACATAAATATCTATATTATGTATCATGGATTTATTATTTATTAAACAGTATATCATTCATAAATATGATTGTCTACATTGAATGTTCAATTTTTGTCTGGTTAATTTTTGATAAATATATATTCTTTACTCAATGTGAATATTTGATGATAAGGCACATTATTCATGAATTAAATAAGTTGTTTGATATATATGGAAATATTTATACAATATGTGATGAATGGTTCCAAGACATATATATACCTCAATTAAATAATATATCACATGAAGAGAATCAGTAATCTAAAATTAGATAGGTTTCAAAATATAGTGTTAAACCACCTTATAAAAGGTATTTAGAGTAGAAGTATCATGACAACTGATATCATGAGATCAAATAATTAAGAATTTATTTTATTAAGAATTTATTTATTATTATCTGTTATATTTTTTTCATGATAATATCTTCATATTAATTTCATTCTTAGCTATTGATTAAATGGAATGTGTTTTCAGTATTTTAACTTTTCATATTTATTATTCATTTTCAATTCATGATTTTCAATTTATTTATTTAATGTAACATGTGTTATGAAATTCAACATTCCATATTTATAATTTCTCATCTATTCATGATAGTCAAGTAATTGATTAAATGGAATGTGTGGTCATATATATTCCTTGAAATTCTAAATATTCTTTATCTAAAATTAATAGTAAAGTTATTTATTAAATGGAATATGTCTTCAGATATTTATCTTATCCAATTTATTATTCATTAACTATTCTTGATAGTCATGTTGTTTATTAAATTCCACATTTTTTCAGTTATTTACTTTTTCATATTGATTATTGATTATTTATTATTCTTCATTTAATCATGATATCTTCTTCTTTATATAAGTTTTATTGTTCAACTGATCTCTCCCTTTTTTTGTTTATTTTACCATGAATTAATTAATTATACTATGAATGATATGAAAGAATTTTATAGATAAAAAAAATATATTTTCAACAAAATATTTTACAATTTTTGTATTAATATGCAATGCATGACTCTTGTATATATCTACATTAATAAAACTAATAAAAAATTCAGTAATTTGGGTTGTGATTCCTTGTATCTTATTGTTATTTAATAAGGTAGACACTAGCACTGAGTTAATAGAGTCAGGTTTGTACAGTTGGAATTAGAAGAAGTTTAGATGAAACATTCGAAACAGGATTTCATAAATCACGTATTTGAGAACATAACCCTACGATATACTTTTATGATAAGTATTGAATAACATCGTAATGTTCTGGTAAGGATCAAGTTATGTTGTTTTTCATATAATTACATCTATTTATATATACTACAATTGGACATAGTTTTGGAATAGATATACATTGGTGTAATCACTCTAAAAATGTTGTGTTGGGTTGGACTTATGCATTACATTGTATATAAAAAATATCTTTAATGTATGTATGGTTTGAAACTCCCTGATGAAATACTTGGGTTAATTCACATTTTATTTATAAACCTTTATTAAGTGTTAGAAATATTTTTTTGATTTATAAATATTTCCAATGAAACCGTGTTATTATTAGAATATTTTCTATGGAAAATTTAATTCAATTTATATTAAGTGTTTTTCCATTGTATGAATTATAAATTATGTTTCATGATATTATGATCAAATATATTATATTAAATTTTTTATAATTAGTTCTTAGTGGAAAAAACGAGAACCATATAAATGTACACAATCCATGTGGTGATTATCCATAGGTAGGATAATGATGATAGAGCTGGATCTAAAGCTTGAAGTAATAAAATTATAACCATATGAGGAAAACTAACTCATGTTATGATCAATAACATTTCTCGTATAGAGTTTCCAAATAATCTACAATGTAGTGTAACAATGTTAGGAGGAATTAGGTATTAGTATCCCCCATCATTCAATGGGACTAAATGCCCATTTATAGTTGATCAATGGATATGTTCCTTAGACAAGACATTTCTTACTCTGGGATGTAATGAATGGTATATGGTTTTCTTGAAAATTTATCATCTTCTATGGAATGTGAATCCATGATGGTAATTAATTCAAAAAAACTAAGGATGAGGAAGAAATAACAAACCTAGAGAGAAAATATTAATGGTAATTTTCATGGATAAACATTTCTCTAACAAGAAATAAGTGGATTTGGAGATATAATTTTTGTATCTAAGACAAAAAGACCATTAAAATGTTTTGAAGTAAAAATTCATCATTACAAAGTTATTAAGTAATGTTGTAGACTTCTTAAATTGAAATAATTATATAAGTCATATGGATTTTATGGTAAGAAATAGATGAAATGGATATAAGGGTAGAAAATGGATTAGGGGAATAAGGGAAACATGATTTTATAATATGTGATAATTTTGGAAAGAAACACCATGGAATATGCTTAAGTGGGAAATGAGTTTTCTTAATGAGTTTAGAAAAAGGCAACCATGCTTGTGATTTCTATGTAAATAAAGAATCATCCAATTATTAAAGCTTTCACTCTAAGGATATGGGGTACTAAAAAAATTAATACACCAATTTTTAATGAAATATAACTCATAAAAAGTTTTGTGATCAATGTAAATCTAATCCTATTACTACAGAAAATGTGTAATAATTAATGATATTGTTTTTGGATTTAAGAATCATGTTATAGTATTATTTTAACAAATGATATTATAGTAATAATAATTATTAAATATATAAGGATTTTACTATAGTACTAAATAATATATTTAATGGTAGTAATGGAATAGACAATTAACTCAATGATAAATTGATCTTAATGGAAAACACTTGATTGAGGGAAAATAAACCTTAATATATTTTACATTATTAAATAATGATGTATAATTTTTATTAATTTGTAATTATTATAGATAAATTAAATGGGATATTAATGGTGACCTTGGAATTGGTTAGTGATTCAATGGTTTACCCTTGATAGATTTGAGTACATTTTTTTATTTATGGATAATATTTGATAATATAAGATTTTATTTTTGGAATCATGTATGTTTATAGTATGTTTTTATAATGATCAAGGCGTTCACATATTTAGAATGTGACTTTTATATCCACTTTATAATTACTAGGAAATATAATGTCGATTTAGTGGACTTCCATATATATTTTTTAATTTAAATTTAGACAGACATATATCGTATTATTCATGAAGTTTAATATTTATGGAATGATTAAAGTTAAACATTTTGGCTTATTGGATAACTTTTATTAAAAATTGTGTTTTTATAATACATCATGATATAAGAGGAATATAGTTTCATTTTATATTGATCTTATGATTGGTAAAATGTTAATTTTTTGCGCTTAAGTAAAAAATCATCTTGAATATTTATTTTTTTGAGTTATAACTGAAGATTAAATTCATCAAAGAATAACCAAGGGAAGAAATTTTAAGTATATTTTCTAGATGTCTCTACAAAAATGGTATAATAATACCAAAAAATCATGAAATCTATCACGATACACAAAAATTGTCTTATTAATTTGATTTTTTCTAAATAATGGGTTTTTAACTAATCACTGATTTATAGATTGTTGGTGGTTAACATTCCCATGAACATTCTCTCTATGACTATCTATTAATCCTTGGTAATAAATGTTCTATTCCATGTCCATGTTTTCATTTCCCACTAATGATCATTAACTTGGAATCCTAATATTGTTAATGAACCTCATACATCCCTTTATCACAAATCAAGAGGAAGAATTATTAACCATATTTATGATTTTTTACCAACTAAAGTATTATCAAATGTGTAACCATTCATTAAATATATCTGTATTAAATTGGGTGGATAGAATTTAGTTAAAGTGGTAGAACATGATCCCTTTATATTTTAAAATAGGATGATCATGTTCAATAGTGTGTATACACATGAATCATCATGAATATAAGACCAAATGAAATACTAATCCTTTTAAATATATTAATTTTTAAATACATTTAATCTATTTGATAGCTTGTGATTCACGCAACAATATGTTTAAATAAAACATGATTCTATATTAAAATTTTATTATTTAAACATGACTATTATAAAATAGTTGTTAAATTGGAGGGTATGAATAATAATAACAAAATTAATAGAATTATTATATTTTCAAATTTATAAAATAAATTAAACAGATATTTATTAGTTGTAAATAAAATAAGAACACTTTGAAAGTAAAAGAAATGTTTTCCAAAACATTATTTTTCAAATAAAATTCTTTACTCATTTGTTGTGTACTTATGATAAAATAAAATTTTCATAATTTTAGAAAATTATTTGATAAAATGAACATAATATTTTAAATAAACTTATAAACGTTAACTTTTATTGAGTTTTTTATATTTTTCAAAAATGTTTTATTTTACAATGAAAAGTAATAAATACTGATTTTTATTTAAAACTTATCTTTCAGTTATATTATTTAATAGTAAAATTATATTTTATATTGTTTATAAAGATATATTTGTTAAATTATAATATAAGAAATATTAATTAGGTCGTTTTATTAAATTTTATATTGAATTTTTATATTAAAACATTGTATACTTATTAGAATTTTATTTGTGGATACCCGATGTTTCATCACATCTACATGTATAATTGGAAATTGAATTCTACCACTTCTATGAATTGAATTTAGAATAAAGGATTAAATATTTTGAATAAGAAAAATTTATATTATCTAATTATTTAAATATCTTTTTTGACCAAAATGATTAGTGAAAAAGTAAAAAAAATAATTACCACGGTTAAGGTAAAAATAGGTTTCTAAGGGATAAAACCAAAATATAGGTGTTTAAATGACCTAATAAATTGAAAAAATATTATTTTACAGAAATATTTAAACCCAAATTATCCCAATTTCGAATATAAGTTCATTGGGAACAATTTATCTTTTTAATTACTTTCATTTTGGATTGTTTTGAAAAAATTCCATGTAATTTCCAAGAGGGTTCACTTTACCCACATATAAAAGGGTACTCTCTAGCCTCACTTCCAGACACCTATCATGTAATTTTTCTTAGAAAATGTTTTAAGAAATCAATCATCATTATGTAGTATTTTCCTTCTAAAAAAAATCCCTTACAGTCATTAAGATAACATTAAATGGAGGTTATTCTAAGACAATATAATCTCCTTAATGAATCTCTTTATTTTTATTTATTATATTAAAACAATCACGTGTGTATTAAAACATATAATATTTTCAAAAATTTATCTGCAATATAATTATTTGTTTTTATGTTTATGGTATAAATTGTATCCATCTCCTCTTCAATTAAATGGGAAATGAAATTGTCAATCATATTAACGGTGAACTACCACCTCACGAACTGGTGTAATTCATTTTACATCATCAACTTTCAAGGGTGAAAATAATGATATTTTTAAAATATTTATATTATATATATGAAATTATTATCCCTTTTCAATTATTATATCACATATTCATTCTTACTAACAATTTTGTGATTGATATAATAATGTTGTTCGTGTGTATAAAGGACTAATGGTTCCAGAAGTGATGTGATTATTATTTTTTACATTCAAATTATATAGAAGGTAATAAATATAAATTTACTTAATGTAACACCCCAGGTAAATAAAGAATATGTCATTTTTATATTTATACATATTTGTGAATAAAATTTTAATATTACTTTAAAGGGGATTCTATGCTCGATGGCATACCCAATACGCAACAACAAGTTTCTTGAGAATCTTACGTTGCACTTTAATAATAAAAAGAATATTATTTTAAATGGTAGTTAATGCCTAGATTTTGTGATGGCGGGAATGAATAGAACTAACTAAAAAATGATTATATATGTTTTTCAAATATTTTTACTTTTTACAATAAATGTTAGAGGATTAAAAATGCGAATGAATCCAATTTTAAGCGTAAACATTCTAATATTCTTTAAAAGGTAGATTAACCACCTTTTGATGGAGAAACTCTTATAAATCCACTTTTTGACAATATTATGTGTTATATTTGATAAAATAAAATTCTTCTTTATAATCGGGACATCAAAATTTACTTTGCATAAATTTTTGGTATTTTTCTGATAAAGTTCATTTTTAATGAATAGTGAAAAATGTGGTATTTTAATTCAAAACCTGTTTTTAATTTAATTTTTTTATATGATTAGATTTTCTTTTGAATTGGTTTTAAAGTGAAATTAGAATATATTGTTACCATTTCATCAAATAGTTCTCATTTAAATTAATTTCACTTTGAAATTTGACTTAAACTAGTGTCAATCTTTTGATATTTATTGTTTCATAAAAAAATGCTATTTGTTCTGACAGCGGGAATTAATTATTAAATTAATTAATGTAACTTATATGTTATGAATTTTGTAAAATAGAAATAATTTTTGAATTCGGAATATCAAATATAGCTTACGGTGAAGTTTTTGGTTATTTTCTGAAAAACATCAATTTTCGATGAATAGTGAAACCACTAAGTGGTACTTATAAAAACTGATTTTCTGTTTAAATGAAAATTTTCCACCCTTGTGTTTTGAATTTTAAAAATCTGACATAAATGGTTTTCATTAAGATGTAAAATTTGGTTCAATGAAATAAAAATAATTTTTTTGGTGAATAGTAGCTTATTAAGTTTTTAATCGCGATTAGAGGTAATTCGTGTAGTTTTAGGTAAAAATAATGTTTTAATAATATTATATGAGCTTGACACATGTCGTACCCTCATTTTATGTGTCATGGCCGACAAATAAGACCCATGGGTCAACATGGGGACCCCATAGAGCCACATTGGATGGGAAATGACATAAATAACTTTTTATTTAATGTTAAAGTAAAAATGACACAAACATGAGTTGTTTTACTCTAACAATTTTTAAATGGGGCTATACAAGTAAGATTTTTTACTATAAATTATCATTAGAAAGATAAAGAGATTTCCAAAATCATGATATTTTTTTTATAATTTTTAGACTTTAAATATATTAAATTATTTATGACATCATGATGATGCAACGATTACCTCATTAATAAAGGATTTAAATAAAATGAAAATATAATGTAAAATTTATGACCTACACATGTCAAAAACCTATTGTATGGGTATATTTCGAACCCTTTATCACCTTATCCTCAAAACACATCAATGTGGGACCTTTAAAATCTGAAAAGCATTTGAAAATAAAGTAACCTTTTATCACTTTCCAAGAGTGCCCCTCCTCTCCCCTTATAAAAGGCCCCCACCTCTACCTCTTTACCCACATCTCCAAAGCCTTTGTCTCGGCCAAAACCTGCCCATATTGTCTCTCCACATCCCTCTCTTACTCCTAGAAGCCTAACATTGGGCAGAAGTCTTCCCAAGGAAGCCTTTGATCTCAAATCAAAAAGAGTTACCCGATTTAAAGGTAGTGTCTTCTCTTGTGTTTTGTTTTATTTTGCTTCTCCAACCCCCTAAACTCTTTTTATTAATTTATTTTGTAACAAATTAAGTATCTTAAATATACAAAAATATTTTTATAAGAATTATTCAAGCTACAATTACACACACCTTCATCTAATGGTTAATCAATATACTGTTTCTGTGGATGGGAAATTTCTGCCTCACGAAACGATGATTGTACAACACTCATATAACACCTTCAATGGTGGAAATTAAGATGTCACTATATTTATATATTATGTATAATGTTTTTATGTTTTACTTAAGATTCTGTATTTTTCATTTAAGGCATACCTTTAAGGTTTCCATTATTGGTAAACATGATATCTTCATTTTAGGAAGTGCAGACTACCGCCCCCTCAAAGTGATTTGATTCGTTAATGCCATACTTGGGACGTATAAAGGATGGATTTAAAATAATTAAATATGATGTTATACTGGAATTATAATATACCTTTATATCATTATTATTTTATTCCCATTAAAGTATGAGATAGAAATGAAAGTAGCGTTCTTGCGTACGAACGGCTTACCGTCTCCATGAACGGTGCATTTCATTTCTTACCTCTAAATGATTATTTAATATCATAAATTCATTAATATACTAGATATATATGGTATATATGATATATAAATCATTTATACAATTCTGGACATAATGGATATTTTACCACATGAACAACTTGTAATTATAAAGAGTTTATTTTTGAATCAAGTACCAATAATCGTTAAATGACTGTTATTAAGTTAAATAATAACATAGTGTTCATAACATGGTAATAAGTGATATAAAATATAATGATATAGTAAAATGTTCTTAAGTAAGTATAAATTAACTCAAGTTTATTATTCAGGAGATTAAAGAACGATCGAGTCTAGTCGGACCCGAGGTAAGGGATCCAACCTCTCTCTTTCTATTTAAGTACACTCTTTTATGTCATTATTTTTAAGCTCATGTTTCTTATGATTGGGATGTTATTTTATATTACTCATACTTTAATTTTTTATGTTAATATGATTATATACCCTATTTTCTCTCATCAATCCATTTTTGATGTTTTATGTGGCGCCGTTAGGCTGCCGATTTTTCGGAAGGGATTTTTCATCTCACTTTTATTCCCCTGAAATTTATGCTATGTTTTAAACTATTTCTTTTGAGTGGTGTATGTACTAACTATTATTATAAAGTATGTGTAGTATAATTTCATTTATGGGTATTTACATCTTCATGGTATGACCCTTCTTCCATGGGGTGTACGTTTCGAAAGTTACCCAACTCGGTAAGGGGACCTTTCACCCTCCTATTTTAAAAGACTTATTTTGTTATGTCTTTTAATTCACATACTATTATGTTGGGATATGTTTTTATATATCCTTATTGATGTAAATTTTATTCCCAAGTGATGTGATACCCTTTTTATCCCTCATCAACTCTTTTTCTGAATTTTGAAGTGACGTCGTTAGGCTGTCGAATTTTTGCAAGGGAACTTCTTAACCCAATTTTGATTCTTTTGGATAAACATGTACACCATGAATATCTGGTTCAATGATTATGTGTGAATGTCCTATGATTTTTATACAATTAATACCCACTTATATTTCATGTATTCATTTGTCACACATAATTATGTAACTGATTTATCCTTAATCCAAGGATACTATCTTTGTATGGGACTTCGTCTCAATCTCCTTTCATTGAGGCATATTTTGTTTTATACAAAACATTCTTCTATACGGTGTATAAACCCATTTTACTTTTACACTTATTCAAAAGGAATATTTTTAATATGAAGTTTTTTACTAAACGACAAAAGGGAATGTTTTTCTTGTCGTACGTATGCAGCGACAATGACTTCTCTGCAGCCGTGACCATTATTTGAGTTTCAGCTTCCTCTACAAGTCATACCTTCTTCTTAAAAGAAATTTAAATACCATGTTTTACTTTTATTTTGTTTTGGTATTGAAAATTGTTTTCATAATGTTTTTATATCAATGTGTTGTATTGATATCTTGTGATTGAAAGGTGGAAATGTTATGTTTCCTTTATGCATGTTTTATGTGATAAGATTATGTTATGGTTCTTTGGAATTGTTATGAATATGGGTGGTTATGTGATAAACTAAGGCCGGGTGAGCCCGATATATCTCTCCAATGCATTGGGTAACACGAAGGAGTGAACCATTATAGTTTCTCCGAAGAGATTTAGGGAATATACTGTGGTGGGTATTCCAAACGTAACCGAGAGGGTTACTCCCTATGTAAGAAAGTTATGAATGCCTCAAGTTACCTTTCATGTCTTATGAATTCTATTATTTATTCATGATTTGATGAGGTATGTTAATGTGCATATGTTTTATGGTTAATGTATGATTTCATTCTTATGTATATATGAACTCATGTTTCCTTTCAATATTTTTATAACCCTTACTGAGATTTTTATGATCATCCCAAGTTTTTTTGAAATTTTTTTCACAGGTCACGGTAAAGGTACATGATATGATGATAGTGTCACGGAAGCGTCAAGAAAGAATCCATGATTTATTTTTTAAATATATTTCTGTTGATGGAAAAAAATTGAATACTATTTTTTATGTAACCACATTGTGTAAATGTGGAATGTAATGCACATTTTATGATCTAATTATCTAAAACTCTAAACCTGAAAAGACCCTCAATGTGTAATCTTGTAATAACTCAAGATTATGTAAGGTTTAAGGCTGGGGCCTTATAGTTGGTATGAGAGGTCGGTTTAGATATCTTTAGAGGTTAGGGTATTCTTTAATCATAAGTGACATTACCATAATGGTTAGGATTTCAGAATTATTTCTAGTTTTAGATAATGTGAATTAGTAAGTATATCTTAGTATTTATCTTCCTCATTAGAACATGATGGTTTTTTTGATATACTCACGCTGACCTTTTCGGTTTTAGTAAATGGATGGATCTAGTAGGCACCAAAGTAACAGTGGATGTGAAGGAAACTGTGACAGTTTTTTGAGTGAGCAACTAAATGATATGGGAGCTGCAATGAGAACTCTTGTGTTTATCCTCAACCAACTATCTGGAGTCATTATTGACCACCTAAACCTTGGTGATTTCTCGAAGGCATCATATATGCGAGAAACAAATCCCTACGGAATTACAGGTAACAATCATAAAGGTAAGTGTGTTAAAAAACCTATGTGTCAAAGATGTTGAACGAATCACAGAGGAAAATGTTTCAAAGGGATATAAATATGCTATAGATGTGGAAATGTAGGTCATAAAGAAAGAACATGGCATGGAAAAAGGAAGCATCCAGTTAACTCGAGGAAAGGGAAAGAAGTTCTTTCTGAGGGATCAATTTAATGTTTTAAATGTGGTGTGCATGGTCATTATGCAAACACATTTTCTATGAAGAAGTTTCGTGAATGGGATCACCAAGATCGTAAAAATACTCATTTACCAATACCTAATGCCTTTCTGATTGAGAATGAAGAAACTGACAATGACCAATCAAAGTTATGGATTATTTCATAACATTTGTTTTCCTATTTTGGAATCTTAGGATATGATTCATGATTTTGTTTGTAGGAAAGAAGTATTTCAGAAAATGTTGGAAAGGAATGGTTAATGGATCATGAAGAATGTTGAATGAGTAAGAAGTCAACATATAAGGGCTTCAAGAGTTATGGTGAAATTCTTAAGAGTATTAAGTCTCTTTTGATGATGGGGTTACAATAGAAGAATTTTAATAGTATGTGTAACCCAAATGTTTGATATATGAAAATTTTATTCAAGGAATAGGTATATGTTCTTTTGTGGACATAGTTATAAAGAGCCATTTGGGTTTATATGATCCTTACTTTTGAGGTAATTATGGGTTACTATATGTTATGATGGAAGTGAAAGGCATGAGATAAAATTGAGGTTAAATTATGATATGGTTATTTTTGATTATTTTATCTCTTTTTGAGGGATGATTTGAGAATTATATAGTTTTGGAAAAAGGACAACACGCAGACTGTGTGACAACCCATCGCGTCGGACAAAGCTACGGGAATTGAACCCACAACCAAAGTGCGACTGGTATTTATCGCCTGCCACTGGACTACGTGAAGTCCCTGGTTAGTATGACTTATTATTTTTAGTTAAGTGATTTTATGAATTAAGAGTAATCTGATTTTGGTTTATTTATGAAAATGATTGACCTATCATGGAGGATATGTGATTAGGTTAATTACTTTTCAATACGAGACTTTAGGAGTAACTGATGTTGTCTAGAGATAAATGTTACAATTTAACTTGGAAGACTATGTGACTAAATACTTCAAATATTTGGGTTTCAATCTTAGTTTGGTTTACTTTGAAGAATTTTATGGACAAATTGTTTAACGAATGGTCTTTGTTGAACATTTGGTATTGTTTGATAAATTTTAGAGATTATGAATAGATTTGTTTTTTTAAGGATTGTCCTTTTTGGGTATTATCAGATCTTGTACTAACCTTTTTGGTTTTGGTTTTAGTTTTTGTCTAAAGACATGGGAAATATATAGTTCTCTTTTGTGAATTAGGTGATTCTCTAGAAGTTGATTATAATACTCTAAATGTGAAAAAGTCTTCCAAAATACTAGTCTTTTGGGGAAAGTATGAGTTTGTGTAAGAAATATAGTAAAATTTGAAAGTCAACATAACAAGTAAGTATATTTCCTTAAGATAAAAAATAAATTCTTCAATGAAAAGTAACTTAAAACAAAAATGTTGTCTATTAACTTTTTTTAACTGGGGAATCGAATACCGTTTAACCCATCATAAGTTTGTGATTTTCTTGTGGTTAACTTTCTCCTAAACATATTTTCTATCACTCTCCATCAGAACATGACCCTATGTTTTCTCCTCCATGTCCATGTTTTCCTACATGGAATCTTAGTATGGGTTAACTCAGGTGACCTATGTACTTATCTATCTTTATTTTAAAGTCATTGTTTTACCGACTCTTGTTTCAATGTGGGATATTCAATGATATTTCCAAGCCTAATTTTAAAATTTCAAGGACACAATTCCCAAAAGGGGGGAAGGATGTAAGTCCCCAGGTAAATAAAGAATATGAAATTTTTATATTTATCCATATTTGTGAATAAAATATTAATATTACTTTAAAGTGGATGTTATGCTCGATGGAATACCCAATACACAACAACGAGTTTCTTGGGAATCTTACGTTTTACTCTAATAATAAAAATAATATTATTTTAAATGGTAGTTAACGCCTAGCTGTTGTGATTGCGAGAATGAATAGAACTAACTACGAACTGATTATATATGATTGTCAAATATTTTTACTTTTTACAATAAATGTTAGAGGATTAAAAATGCGAATGAATCCAATTTTAAATGTAAACATTCTAATATTTTTTAAAAGGTCGATTAACCGCCTTTTGATGGTGAACCTCATTTAAATCCATTTTTTGACAATATTATGTGTTATATTTGACAAAATATAATTCTCCTTTAGAATCGGGACATCAAAATTTACTTTGCGTAAATTTTTGGTATTTTTCCGATAAAGTTCATTTTTTAATGAATAGTGAAAAATGTGGTATTTTAATTCAAAACCCCTTTTTAATCTAATTTAATTATATGATTAGATTATCTTTTGACTTGGTTTTAAAGTGAAATTAGAATATATTTTTACCATTTAATCAAATATTGGTCATTGGAATTAATTTCATTTTGAAATTTGACTTAAACTACTGTCAATCTTTTGATATTTATTATTTCATAAAAACACGATATTTGTTATGACAATGGGAATTAAATATTAAATTAATTAATGTAACTTATATGTTATGAATTTTTTAAAATATAAATCATTTTTGAATTCTTAATATCAAATATACCTTAGGGTGAATTTTTGGTAATTTTCTGAAAAACATCAATTTTTGATGAATAGTGAAACCACTAAGTGGTACTTATAAAAAATGATTTTCCGTTTAAATGAAAATTTTCCACCTTTGTGTTTTGAATTTCAAAAATCCAACATAAATGGTTGTCATTAAGAAGTAAAATGTGTTTCAATGGGAATAAAATAATTTTTTGGTGAATAGTACCTTATTAAGTTTTTAATCATTATTAGAGGTGATTAGTGTAGTTTAAGGTAAAAATAATGTTTTAATAATATGATATGAGATTGAAACATGTACTACCCTCATTGGATGTGTCATAGCCGACCAAGGAAACCCATGGGTCAGCTTGGGGACCCCATGGATCCACTTTGGTTGGGAAATGACATAAATAACTTTTTATTTAATGTTAAAGTAAAAATGACACGAACATGGGTTGTTTTACTATAAAAATTTTTAAATGGGGATATAAAGGTAATATTTTTTACTATAAATATTAATTATAATAATAAAAATATTTCCTACATCATGATATTTGTTTTATAATTATTAGTCATTAAATATATTAAATTATTTGTGACATCATGATGATGCAATGATTACCTCATTAATAAAAGATTTAAATAAATTGAAAAGATAATGTAAAATATATGACCTAAACATGTCGAAAACCTATTGTATGGGTATATTGAGAACCCTTATCACCTTATTCTAGAAACAAATAAATGTGGGACCTTTAAAATTAGAAAATCATTTGAATATAAAGTAACCTTTTACCACTTTCCAAGAGTACCCCTCCTCTCCCCTTATAAAAGGCCCGCAGCTCTACCTCTTTACCCAGACCTCCCAAGCCTTTGGATCGGCCATACTCTGCCCATTTTGTATCTCCACATACCTCTCTTACTCATATAAGCCTCACATTGGGCATAAGTATTCCCAAGGAAGTCTTTGAGCTCAAATCAAAAAGAGTTACCCGATTTAAAGGTAGTGTCTGCTCTTGTGTTCTTTTGTTTTATTTTGCTTTTCCAACCCCCTAAACTCTTTTTATTCATTTATTTTGTAACAAATACAGTATCTTCAATATACTAGGATGTTTTTATAAAAGGTATTCGAGCTACACTTACACACACCTTCATCTAATGGTTAAAGAACATACTGTTTCTATGGATGGCGAATTTTTGCCTCACGAAACGATGATTGTTCAACACTCATATAACACCTTTAAAGGTGGCCATTAAGATGTCACTATATTTACATATGATATATAATATGATTAAATTTTACTTAAGATTCTTTATTTTTATTTTAAGGAATAAATTTATGGATTCCATTATGGGTAAACACAATATCTTCATTTTAGAAAGTGCGGACTACCGCCCCCTCAAAGTGATTTTATTCGTTAATGCCATACATGGGATGTATAAAGGATGGATTTAAAATTAGTATATATTAGGTTATAAATGAATTATAATATATCTTTATATCATTATTATTTTCTTTCAGTTAAAGGATGAGATAGAAATGAAAGAAGCGTTCATGCGTACGTACGGCTTACCATCTCCATGAACAGTGAATTTCATTTCTTACCTCTAAATGATTATGTAATATTATAAATGAATGAATATACTGTATATATATTATATATATGAAATCTACATCATTAATACAATTCTGGATATAATGGATATTTTACCACATGAACAACTTGTAATTATAAAGAGTTTATTTTTGACTCAAGTACTAATGATCGTTAAAAGACCGTTATTAACTTAAATAATAACATAGAGTTAATAACATAGTAATAAGTTATATAAAATGAATAATGAACCTGAAAAAGGTTTTTAAAGAAGTATAAATTAATTCATGTTTATTATTCAAAAGATTAATGAATGATCGATTCAAGTCGGACCCGAGGTAAGGGATCTAACCTCTCTCTTTCTTTTTAAGTACACTCTTTTATGTCATTCCTTTTAAGCTCATCTTTTATAGGATTGGGATATTATTTTATATTAATCTTACTATACTTTTTATTTTCATATGATGGGAGAACCAATTTTCTCTCATCAAACGATTTTTGAAGTTTTAAGTGGTGTCGTTAGGCTGCCGAGTTTTCGGAAGGGATTTTTCATCTCACTTTTATTACCGTGACATTTATGCTATGTTTGCCACTATTTCCTTTGATTGGTGTATATACTTCCCATTATTATACAGTTTGTGTAGTATAATTTCATTTATGGTTATTTACATCTTCATGGTATGACCATTCTTCCATGGGGTGTACGTTTCGAATGTTACCCAACTCGGTAAGGGGACCTTTCACCCTCCTCTTTTTAAAAGACTTATTTTGTTATGTCTTTTAATTCACAGACTATTATATTGGGTTATGTTATTATATATCCTTATTGATGTAAATTTTATGAACAAGTTATGAGATACCCTTTTTTTCTCTCATCAACTCTTTTTCTGAATTTTGATTTGACGTCGTTAGGCTGTCGAATTTTTGCAAAGGAACTTCTTAACCCAATTTTAATTATTTGGGATAAACTTGTACACCTTGAATATGTCTTTCTATGATTATGTGTGAATTTCCTCTGATTGTAATACACTTATTACCCACTTGTATTTCGTGTATTCATTTTTCACACATAATTATTTAACTAATTTATCCTTAATCCAAGGATATCGTCTTTGTATGGGACTTCGTCTCAATCTCATTTCATTGAGGCATATTTTGTTTTATACACAACATTCTTTTATACGGTGTATAAACCCCTTTAACTTTTACACATATTCAAAAGGAATCTTTTTTATACGAATCATTTCACTAAATGACAAAGGGGAATGTTTTTCTTGTCGTACGTATGCGGCGACAACGACTTCTTCTCCGCCGTGACCATTATTTGAGTTCTGGATTCCTCTACAAGTCATACATTCTTTTTAAAAGAAAAATAAATACCATTTTTTACTTTTCTTTTGTTTTGGTATTGAAAATGGTTTTCATAATGTTTTTATATCAATGTGTTGTATTGATATCTTGTGATTAAACGGTGGAAATATTATGTTTCCTTTATGCATGTTTTATATGATAAGATTATGTTATGGTTCTTGGGCATTGTTATGAATATGGGTGGTTCCATGATAAACTAAGGGCGGGTGAGCCCGATATAGCTCTCCAATGCATTGGGTAACATGAAGGGGTGAAACGTTAAGGTTTCTATGAAGAGATTTAGGGAATATATTGTGGTGGGTATTCCAAATGTAACTAAGAGGGTTACTCCCTATGTAAGAATGTTATGAATGCCTCAAGTTACCTTTTATGTCTTATGATTTCTATGATTTATTCATGATTTGATGAGGTATGTTAAACTGCCTCTGTTTTATGGGTAAAGTATGATTTCATTCTTATGTATATATGAACTCATGTTTCCTTTCCATATTTTTATAACCCTTACTGAGCTTTTTATGCTAATCCCAAGTTTTTTTGAAATGTTTTTCACAGGTCAAGGGAATAGTACATGATATGATGATAGTGTCAAGGAAGCTTGAAAATAGAATCCACGCTTTATTTTTTAAATATATTTCCATTGATGGAAAAAAATGAATACTATCTTTTATATAACCACTTTGTGTAAATGTGGAATGTAATGCGCGTTTTATGATCTAATTCTCTAGAACTCTAAACCTGAAAATATCCTCAATGTGTAATCTTGTAATAAGTCAAGATTAAGTAAGGTTTAAGGTTGTGGCCTTATACTTAATATATATGATATATTTGACCTGAAAATACATATGGAAATATAATATCATATATAAATTGTTACATTCCAATCAATTGTAAAACAATAACGTCACTCATGCATATGTGTAGACTTCTACCTCCACATTGCGATGAGAATTTTTTTCATTTTATTTCTATATGGATGGTAATAAATATATATTAAATTAATATAAATGATATATATAACATAATAATTATTATATAAGGGTTAATTAATTTTTTTCATTTCATTCCATCCATCGATAAAATTGGAAATAGTTTTCATGCGTACGTACGACCTACAATCTCCATGAATTGTATAACCTATTTTCATTCACTAAAATTTATCAATTAATATGAATACATATATGTAAATCATATATGTAAATCATATATGTTATGTAATTTATTATTATTATATAAAATATTTATAAAAATCATATATTTATTATACATTAGTTTAATACTTATACTATGAAAGTCGAACCTGAGGTAAGGGTGACTCATTTAACTTGTACTTCAAAGTGATATATGTCATATTCACCACTTTTTTATTTTATGAGGTGAAAATACTCCCATTTTTTATATAATATCATGAATTCAATTATAATATTGTTATTTAAAGATTCAATTTATTTTATTTCTTTCATGATGATTATTATTCATAGTTACCAATGTGGTAAGGGTTTATTTTATAATCTCATCATTATTCAAGATTGTTTATATTTATCTATCTCTTGGGTGAATTATTTTGTTTTATTATATTCATACTAATATATTGTAATACCCTCTTATTATTTATTATGCTTTTATTTAATAGTATAATTTTTATTATCTTTGGTTTTTAAAAATATTAACAAAATGTTTTAAATAAAATATGACATCATTTCTCTCTTCAGTAAAAAATCATTTTTCATCAGAAAACATTCATTATAAATTAATGTTTTTAAAATTATCAAAAAGATTTATTAAAGTTATTTTTAACATTTTTTTAAGTATTTGTAAAAAAATGAATGGAATATTCTTGTTGTATTGAAATCAATTCTAGTCTTTCTTTGACCAAAAATCTGAAAGGAATCTTATTTTTAATGTGTACAACATGAAAAAAAATTCACATCCATGAACTCTAAATTTTTTATATATTATTTTACGGGTTTTAAATTGTTTTTTTCAAAGAAAATACTTTTCAATATATTCATTTAACATTTAATTTTAGACATATTTTCAACGTGAAAATTTTATTTTCCTCAAGAAATTTTTTAATGACATTTTTATACTATTTTTATTCATTAATGTTATAAAAGCTTTATTTTCCTTATGATATACTGGGAAAATGTTATATTGATACCACCATTATTATTTCTATAGATGGTTTTTTATCATCTTGGATGGGGTTCTATAATATAATTACCATTCACTATATTAATCGGGATGGCTCATGGTTATGTTTATATATAGAGGTAAGTATTAATATTTAATATATTGTTTTTTCAATATGAATGATTATGTTGATTGTTTTAAACCCCTTTCATTTGAGAAATTCATTAGACTTAAGGTGATACTTATAGATCCAACTATATTACATCGATGCATCGATAGGTCTCATGAGGCAAAATAGATTGGGTTTTGGTTGAGGACATAACAATTTAATTAGATGTAGTGGCATAAGTTATTGGTGGTATGTTTCAGATGTATATAATTATGCATTCCATTTTTATTAATTAATTTACTGATATTCCATGTGATTATTTGATAAGATAGAATATTGTTCGATAAGATTCAATCTTATGTGATTATTTATATGGAATTACTTGATCATCATTTATTCGATCCATATTATGGTCAAGTTATTGAAAAAATATATATTTTTTAAATTATTTACCATTCAATACTGATTATGCATTATTTATTCATATCTTTCATTTTATGCCTACCCTTACTAAGTATTTGATCTCATTCATTATTATATTTTAATTTCCTTTGGATACGAAGAATTGTTTTGTGGTTGATATATATGAATATGTTAATGGGAAATAATGGTGTTCTCAAATAAAAAACATCATGTATTTTATGTTTTGAAATGTAATGTGAATTGCAATTATGTATTTTGTTTACCAAGACTACCAAACTATTGGGATATGATTTCTCATATATATATCAAATGTAATAAAGTAACCACTGACTCTAGTCTAGTGGGGTTAGGATCGTTATATAATTAGACTTGGAGGATTTTTGATACATGTTGAGGGCTGATTTTTTCAATATATTAGGATAGGTAAATTGATATTGGTATGTCACATAACTCTTAAAGTGAGGTCATTATGATGGATGATAATAACTAAGGATTTATTTTTTAAAATTTCATGTTTGTGAGTGGGCTAGTATAGATAGTGATTGGTATTTTGGACCAATTTATGTTATAGTACCCTAAACAATGTCATCATGTTGAAAGGAGGTTTTTACTTCATTGTTAATTGTCTATATAGAGTTAGGTAATAAGATGTTACTAGGATATATGGATGATTGCATGTGGATAGTGATTTGATTGAGCTAATAGTGGAATGGTATGAGATACCTTATTATTATTGAGAGATGTAAAAGGCTGTTAACCCTTAATACTATAATGTTTATTGGTTTTATAAGGGGTTTATGTCACGGTTGTTTAGGTGGCTTAACTTGTGAAATATGTGCATTGGGGTATGACTATTTCCTTGTGATGAGAAATATATCATGTGATGGTAAAATGATTAAGAGGTGATGATATTTATGGTATTTCCAGATGAGAATATCATGTAGGTTATGATCTATGATCGTAGTGGAAAGTGAAGAGAAGTGAAATGATCATCAGTTCTTATGAAATAATGAAGTGTGAAGTAGCTCAGTGTGATAGTTATGGAATTAGAGTAGTTCCATAACTATAGGTTCATAGGAGTCAATGTGATTGTGAGTTTGATGTGGGGATATGTGGGGCATATAATGAGATTGAATTTATGATTCATGTGGTATTAATTACGGTATTAAACCTTGAGTTAGATTCATTGATATTAGGTTTATGGTGGTATATTTTCAGTAGAACTAGAAAATGATTTTTCCTAGAACTATTGTATTATGGGACCATAGAGTGATGTTTAGGTTTAGGACCTATTCAAGGGGAAAATTGCAGATATCATTGGTGTCTGTATTGGGATGATGGTGGGTATCATATAAGATCATACCATTGATTGATAATTTAAAAATTATTATAGTGGTAATACACTATTTATGACTTATGTGCGTGAAATGTATTTCTAGTAGTTTTGAGGGAACATTATGACTGGTGTTATAGTGATCCCAACATGGGGTGGTTGTGGGGTTTTATGGTTCTTGGATATAGGTGGTTGGGTTATTAGTTCTCATGGAAAATTTGTTGAAATGTACTATAATGTGGGGCATGTGTTCCGGATATACATTCTATTGTGAGATTTTGGTATTTAACGAGACTAATCAAGTGACTCTCTCATTTTAATTCATGTTATTGAATCCCTAGTATGTTACTATGATTTTATCCAATGGTGTATGGAGTTTTTGGGTTGAGAATTCATAAATTCCATTGGGAGTAGGAAATTGTCATGGATTTATTGTAATTAATCAGTGTTATGGTGCACATGTAACTACCCTATTTTTCAATTGTAATATCTTCAATAAAATTAAATCATTTTCTTCATATATTCTATAAAAATAAATAATAATGTTAATATAACATAGAATAAATAAAAATTAATATGAAAATATAATATTAAATGTGATGAGTACAAGTACGATGAGAGGGTATTAACAAAATATAAATAGGAAATGAGTGTTTGAAGAATAAATCAGGATGATATCCCATGAATATAAATCCATTGACTATTATTATAGTAAATATTGAAAATAAGTTTAAAATTTAAAGGAATTTTTTGGTTGGAGTGAGTGAATATATTATAAAATGATTCGTATGTGGAAATAATACAATTGTGGGTAGTCTTTATACATTTTAGAAAGTATCAACTGAAGGTAGCCATAATGTGAACCATTAATAGAAGTGAAAAGATATGACTAGATATTATATTAATATGATTATTTAAAGTTTATAATTAATATTAAAAAAATATATTTTTACCGAATTATTTAGATATTATTTTTCGATTTTTGATAATTCTATATGGATATTTATTTCTGAAATATTTTTATCATGTTGATATGAAATTCTATTTTAGATGTTATTCCATAAATTCTAGATTGATTTTAATAAAATATTAATTTACTTATATATGATTTTTATTCTATTAATGGGAATTTAATTGTTGTTTTATTTTTTAATTTTACAATTTGGTTTTGTATATTTTCTAGATTAATGATATTTTTTTAAGTAAAATACATATGTAATTGGAATTCTTATAAATTATAGAAGATTTTTTTTTGATTTAAATATATTAAATATTGATAAGTATTTTTCAATTAGAACATATTTCTAATAATAATAACTAACAAATCATCAAAATATATTTTTTAAAAAAATATGTGTCATCACTAATGAGATTTATTAAAGGATAAACACTTATTAATTACATGAAAATATTATATATTTCATTTCTATGGTTTAAATGTCTTAAATATGGATTTTAATAAAGTAAAATATATTATGTAACTATTAAAATATATTACAAAAAATTATATTATGCATTGATCAGATTATAGGATATATTAGACGTTCAATAAAAATAACTAAGTCATTTATAATACACATATTGGTGAATCTGAAAATATGTTACGTATAATGACCTAGCATTTCTTACATTAATTATACATAATTATATTGATAAAAAATAATGAATTATACATAGATGATCCAAGGTTTAGAGTCATGGGAAACTAGGATCATACATAATATTTACAACACAAAACATATATTTAATTCTTTCTTACCTAGCATCTTATTGGCTATTGAGTTCTCCTTAGTACATGTTGTCAGCTGAGGATATATATCAAAACAGGGTGAGCAATAATCCTAGGAAGAGGATGGATAAGAACGTGGAACAACATAACATTGTATGAGAATAATAATTATCATCAAAACATAGTCATATGATAATAATAATGAGAGGGAACATTGAAAAACATGGAATCTGTCAATGCATAAAAAATAAAACATCATATATTAGTGGTTATATTCCACACATAGTTTTAAACAAATATATAATCATGCTCACACATATTTTACTTTAACTCATAATATTCATCTATTTTCCTAATGATTTGGAGGGATTTATAATTCTAGGTTCGCCCATCAAATTTAAACATTCATATTGCGCTATATGATTCTAGGTGCACTCGTCTCATCATAAGATATACATTATCATGAATGACACATTGAAAATATGATAGAATTGAACAAAAAATATACCATGGAATAAAATAGGTTTCAAATAATAAATTATACATTCATTAAAATTTATTTCCCCAAATAATTCTGGAATATCATTCTTTACATAGAACCATTAACCTTGAGTGATGGGTGAAACAATCTTCGAGAAGTAAAAAGGGGGTGTTTATTTGAGATAATATTTCATTTTGAAAAATTTAGTTTCTTATAAAATATATTTGATAACATTCATATCCCTAAAAAGGTGAGATAAGGATGAATAAATTATTTGTATGGCATATCCATACTAAAAATGGGTTGAAGATTCAAAACAAAATAAAGAGAGCTGGGTTTGAAAATTTCTCCTTACCTCGTATATGAACACTTTATTAACATTAATATTATATATAATAAAATTAGATTTATTATTAGAAATTAAATAACCATTTATACATTCATTTTATTCATTATGGATTTATTAAGTGCCTTTATGGGTCTTTTGATATGTTTTAGTGTTTACGTTCATTGTTTAGGAGTGTTCATTTTCTTTGTTTTCATGAACTGTTTACTTTTATTGGGTGATTGAAGTTTGTATAAAAACTGGATAAAAACCATAATTGTTAATAAATAATATCAGTTACATTACATAGGTATAAATTATGGGTTTTTATATACAGTGAGGATGAAATATTAGATATAATTTTAATGATAAACACTTGGGGTAATTTAGCGGTTTTTCTATGAAGGAACATGTTTGAATTATTATTTAATATCGATAATGTATTATTATTGTATAAAATTAATTAATATAAAATGAATATATTTTGATATAATTAGATCATTAAAATTGTTTTATGATGAGTCAAGAAGATTTATTGTAAATTGAAAACTTTTTGTCCTTGAATGTTATAAATCAACACATCTCGGATGGTGTTTTCATTTCTAGAATAAATTGAGGTTGATGGAGAGATTATCATATACTATCCCATTATCAAAATAAATCTATATTAAATTTATGTTAGTGGAATTATTATAAAATTTGGGTGATGTGATTTGAAGATATAAAAAATAAAAGAAAAGTACATAAAAGAAAACAAAATAATTGGAAAGAGTAATTTACTTCTTGAGTTTATCTCCTTTGAGATCCTCTTTAGAGAAGTGGTTTTGGTCTTTTTATCATACCATGGTATTTTAGACATGGGTGAGGGGAGAGGGAAGAACTTTTGGCTTATTTTGGAAAAGTATTCAATCTCGAGAGGTGTTAAGTAAAGAGGGTTTGAGGGTGACATTTATAGTGGATGTGAGATGGGTTTTCTCAATATTATATTCATCAATTTATTATTTCTCCAATAGACAAGTAGTATTGAGGATTAAATGACAAATAATAGTAATAAGGGAATTTGACTTTTAGATTTGGGTTCTTACATCACTCATGATGTTAGTAATAGTTTTTTAAATCATATTGTATTTATATGGTAAGTTAATGTAATTTACTATTTACCGAAAATTATAGTATTCCAGAAAAATTACAAAAATTAACCGTAACAATTTTTATACATTTAGAATAAAAAATGAACTCCATTTTAAGAAACATGTTTTCTAAATATGATTAATTTAATTTTTAGTTAAAATACAAATTTACTTGAAAAATATATATTTTAAAAATATATTTGATTTTATAATGCGTTGAAAAATTACCTAAGGTCTTATAAAATAGTAATAAAAACAAAAGACATATAATCATTAATATATCACCACATATTAAGAAAATAAATTTTACATTAAATTATTTATTTATTTATGACTTAAAAAATAGAAATACTTTGACTATGGTCATATTGTCACTTATATGATGCCTACATTTTCATTAATCATCCATGGGTGATGTTACTATTATTTAGGATGATTTAATATTTATAAAGTTCTATTTAAATTTCATATAATTAGGTTAATATTCATAAGTGTATGTTACTATTCCCCAAAAATTAATTTTGTCCTTTCAGACTCGAAACATCTTACTAATCGCAACAGTGTATGTCATATTTTTTAAATTCACAACATCGATGTGGAACATTTATGTTTAAAGGTCACATGGTAGTTTATTTAATCATGTTGAGTCAAATTATTTCCTAATGTGATTGATTTTGATATTAATAAAATAAGGTATAAATTGTATTAAAAACATTTGGGTCATTGTATTATTTATGTTTTGCTAAATTTATATATTTCCATAGTTAAAAAACACATTCCTTATAATTAAATAAAAATATATTACATATCAAATGAATTATTGAGATATATTATGAATTAAAGTTGAAAATTATTATTTATATTAATAATGAAATATTACTAATGTATATTACCTTACATTGCATAAATTCTTATGTATCAAGGATATATCTCTCCAATTCATTGGGTAATTATTTTTTCTCTATATAAATTATTTTGGAATTAATCGTTTCTGTAATTCCATAAAGAATGATGTTGAAATTCCCTGGTAAATTTATTTAATTATGAATAATGTTAGAATTAATTGAGTATTTTATTCTATTTTAAGTGTGATTTGTAAAATAGATATGAATATAATTTCCTAATATTAATTCCTCAGTTATAAATGATTTCAAAATTTTTTAATTGAAATTTTGGATTTCATAAAACAAAATGTTTTTATGGGAAAATCTAGGTGTTTTATCTTTTTAAAATTGAAGGTTTTTATTTTCATTAATGTTCATTATATTTTAAAGATTAAAATTTATATATATATATATATATATTTAATTTCATAATTAATTATCCAAGACATATCTTTTCCTTATTCCTGATTATGTATTTCTATTAACCAATTCATTTTGATAAAATATGTTCATTTCATGTTTTCATGTAAATTTTTTAAGATCTCAAGGTTCAAGGATTATAAGTGGTTCTATTTCAAATGTTTTTTGCCATTTCAATGGCCAAATAAATTTTCTATTCATAACATTTAATGAATTTTATACTCTCACACTAAGTGTTAAAATGTTTTTTATAGGTCTTATAATAGTTTAAGAATGACTATGAAATCAAAGTTTCATAAATGAGAATTAATGCATGAAAAATGAAATTGTATCACTTGATGGGATTGGTTTAGTGAAAAATGTTTTCATTGGGTGGAATAAGTATGAGTTTTATTATGAATTTTTTTTCCAAAATTCTCTAAACCAATAAACCAATAATGTACTTATAAATGTGATTGTTTAATTATTTTATATAAATAATTTAATTATAGAATTTTAATTTCTAGGATATTATAGATTGTCCAACAGTAGGTTTTAGATAACTTTTGAGTTTAGGGTATTTTAAGATGAGGATTATTTAATTGTATTTTAAATATTTATGGGTTAATAAGATTATGGTTAATCAAAATTCTAGGGTATAAAAATTATTTTGAGGTATATTGTGATTATATTTTAAGATGAATAATGATATTTTTTGATACACATACTGGGTTTTACCAATAATATGTAATTGATGGATAGATAACCATTGTGCTTGGGATCTGATTTTATAATTGGGTAATTGTATTTATTTGGGAAAAATTTATTATATTTGTGGAACATATGATGAAAATTGTAGAAGATATTATGTGTTAAAAAATAATGTGGTGATAAGAAAACCAATGTTATTTTTAGAAAAAAATTCTTATACTTTTTAGAACATATGATTAAGTTATATATAGGAATTGTTTTCCTATTAGGTTATTTTTTTAATGTTATTAATCATGATTTATGTTTTTAAGAGCATATATTATTAATAGGGTGGTGATTGTTTTTGTTAATAAGTTTATAAATGTTTTAATTATTATTATAGATCAATAATCTTAAAAATAAAGGATAAGTCAATTTTAGAGAATTTATGATCATGGATTCTTGATTTTTAGGGTTTGGTTAGTTTTTGGAATTCAGTATATAATAGATAGTATATAAAATAGATCATAACCTTTTCTGAAATTTTTTATTTATTTTTTTGAAGAGTAATGTTTTATTTTTTCACCTTATGGTTTCTTATTATTTTCTTAGGTTATTCTATTTACAAATCATATTGGTTTTAATTAATGAAAATGAAAATAAAATGTAATCAAAATTATGGAAATTTTTACTTTATTAGAAATTTAGGTGGTAATTGTTTATGTAGATTATAATTCAATTTCTTATTTTTTTATAATCAGATCAAATATCGATTATCAAGATAAATGAAATAAGTTCACGCATATCATTTCTATTGATTTCATGGGAGTTATATGAAATTATAATTATAAATTCATTGTCAATTGAATTCAAATAATTTTCCAATATCACAAACACTTGTAAAAAACTACATGATATAAAAAATACCTCCACCATTCTATGGATTTTTGATATATTGTATATTGTATATGATCATGTTTTAAAAATAAGAATTTCTCATCATTATTAAAATGGAAAATATGATTAAATTATATTAAAATATTTCTCACTAGTATAGAAATAAAAATGATATAATGATTTGTGAATATATTTACATGATGGGAATCATAGAGCATCATATATATTTTTATAGTCAAACTATTTTTTTTAAATACTAATGAGGTTTTAGAAAAACACATTTTGAGGTTTTTAAATATGATTTTATTATGTTATCTAATAAAAATATCATTTACTCAGATGTTTTAAAATTACATATCCCAACATAAAACCTTTCAAGAATAATATCACTATGAAAACTAAATATGGACTAATGAATCAGATTAGTTAAAAAATGTTTTAAATCATTTTTTTGATTCATTAAACCACACTATATATGAGTAATGAAACCCGTAAATGTTGGTGATACACTAGTAAAGGTATGAATTATTTTATAATATTTTATTATAATAAAACCCTTATTATATTAAAGTTGATAGAATATAATTTTGTTTTACTAGTAAGAATTATTAGAGGATATCAAAGATATAATTAGTATAAATTATCTTATGTCTGAAGTAGATATTTTTTTATTTAAAATTACAAAATTTACAATTATGAGGATGCAATTTCTGTAAGGGGTAGGGGTAAAATATAACAACTGAATTTTTATCATTAATTTTATTATCATAAAATAAAATATTTAACATTATCAATTCATTAGAATTGATTAATAATTATGATATAACACATGAGAAAAATTATTAAAATTAAAATATAACATTAAATTTAATTAGTTCATGTATGATGGGATAATAATACAAAATTTAAAAAATATTTTAAATTTTTAAGAATGAATCATCATTATCTCCCATAAATATGAAGTTTCCAATTATATTCATTATATATTGTTTTTTTGGAATAATTTATCTTATTTTTTGGTTTAAAAGTTGTTATTGTTGGTTTTAAAAGTAATGTTTAACTGATTTTTATGAAGAAAATTTTTGGCTTCTAAATTTTTTTACAAGTTATTGTACTTTGGAATTGTATATAATGATTGGTGAATCTAATATATAGATTTATAATTAATTGGGTAATTATATATTCTCTGGAGAAATTAATCTGGAATAAACACATTATGTTATTCCATTGTGAATTATGTTGTAATTATCTTTTTAAGTTATTCTATTACAAATGTTAGTGGAATTAATTGTGTATGATATTTATTTGTAAGTTTTATTTCTAGGTTGATTTGTAATAGCACCATAAATAAAAATCCCCAATATCATTTTTTAGTTTTTTGAGGCTTGTAATGGATTTATATTTAAATATATTTATTTCATGAATCAAAAAAATTTGATTTCTTGATAAATGATGAGTTTTTGATTCTTTCAAATGTATGGGTTTGTATTTTAAGTAAATTTTATGAAATTTCAATGATTTAATGTTTTCATAAGTTTTAATATTTCCTTAAAAAAATTAATTGTTTTTCATTTAGTTAATGATTATGATTTTAATATTTAAAATCATTTATATAAAATATTAATATTTTATTTTCAGAATTATGTATTTTATGATATCATGGTTTTATGTTTAAAAGAATTAATTTTTAAGTAGTTTTAGGGATTTTTATATAGTATTGTTTTTCTATTTCTTTTATACTAATACTAATCTTGGGGTACTTACCCTGTATTTTCAAATGATTTTCACTAGGGTTCATATAGGGTAGGAAAAATTATAAAGTTGAATATTTGATTATGAGTTTTTAGCCTTCAAAGAAGAATTTGTTTCACATGAAAACATTGTTTTAGTTGAAAAAATTTCAATTTTTTTGATTAATTATGGGTTATATTATATAAACAATTAAATTATTTAAAAATAAATTCATAAATAGGTTGTGGAAATGTTTATATTGCACTATTTTCTATATATCATATAATTATGGGATGGTAATTTTGTGCTATTACAACATTAGCTTAAATTTTTTCATGAAAGGTTGGTTTTATGTGAGAATTTCTTGTTTTTTCGTACATGAAATATAATAATAGATTGTATAAATCTAAAAGGAATCATTCTGTCACGAAATTGAAATTTTGTGCAGTGCATCTAGTTTGGGTACAGTGTCAAATAAATTATAACCCATGGGATATATATATTCTTTTAATTTATTAGGGATTAGTGACTAAGATAGTTTATAGTGGATGAATGAGGAGACTCGTTAGGGATAACAATTGTTATGTTTGGATGTTTTCAATGAACCACATCATTACGAGTTAGTGAAAATATGTGTGAATTTTAATATTTTGTCCCATAATAGGAGATATTTGGAGAATTATGATCATGTTCAAGATTTTTTGTGTATTAAAATACTTAAGAGGCCTATATGAATGTTTTTGGAGATCCAAAAGTTTTCTCAGGTTATCTATTTATTTTTATATTAGGGTAGGGGGTCTACCATATGTTTTTTCTATAATTCGAGTATCTTTTAACAACTAGTGTTTTCTATAACATGTAATTTATTGTGTGGGATTAAAATTTAATTGAAGTATGTGTGTTACAACATGAAAGAAGGATCACTAAAATGTTGTCGATATTATATGTGATTAAATTTTTAAATAAGGAATGGGGATTGTGTTATGATATATTAGAATCACTTTGTGAACCCTATATGTGTGATTAAAATATTTAGAGCTGGGATCTAACATGTTGTAATCTAAGAGAACTATATTTTAGAGATGATATACAATATATAAAAAATTTCGGTGTGGGTGTATGATATTTAATATCCCAGATCTACCACAGTATAATGAGTGTTGTGTTGAAATAACATTATAGTGCTAGTTGAGGATCATGCCATGATCTAGGGAACCATGACATGGTTGGTTCCATTTAATTATAAAAATGTTCATAATAAGATTAATTATTGGTTAGTAGGAGAACGCCTCATGATAGGGTTTATCTCACCTTGATAAGTTTCAATTGGGGTGAATCTTGCCATGATAAATGAGGGACACAATCTAGAAAGGGAAATATAAGATTATGATATTCATCATTAATATGGAGCCTATGTTTGAGTACTTTATTATCCAAATGAGATTAAAAATTATCTAATCTAATGGATGATTGCACCGTTATTATGTTTTTAGTAAGATATTATAATCTGTGAATGTAGTCTAGTAGGGGATTGTCATTTTGTGAATGGTGAGGCCATTCCATGTAGTCTTGGGTTGTGAGGGATTTGATAATTCCTAGAGAATAGTTCAACAATTTTATCCAAATATCTATGTTGTATCACAAATATCCACCCTATGATGGGTGACCAAGACCTGGGAATCATGTTATGATATATAAGAATCATTAGTTTATGGATAAATTTCTATTTTTTTTTCTAATAATGGAAATTTTCAACTTGGTATTTTTAAATTAATTAAGTGTAGGATTATCTTTTGTTATTTTAAAATGAGATAATTCATTTAGGCTTCTTCATTCATCTTACTTGTGAATAGGTGGTGGTTAAGATCCACATCCCCTTTATTTATATCCCTAATCACCATGAATTTTAGTTCTCATGTGAGAATTCTCCATGGATTAGCGTCATTTTGTTGAAATTTTCAACCCTCTAATACTTCCATTTTTTTTAAAAAAAGTATCAATTAGGTATTTGAAATACTTAGATTGATACATGTAGAAATAATTTTAATATCATGAGGCTTTGGTGAGATTTGGATAAAAATAAGTTTTTTTTGTGGATGAACATACTATGTTTTGTTTTTTACATCGAGGTAAGTTTCATCCCTTTATTATTTTGAATTTTAATAAGACTAAGGTTTAATATATCAATTGGTTAGCATACGTTGTACTATATTTTGTTATACGTGGGTTTGAGGGTGCATTAGGGGTGATATGCACTCTAATTCTTGAGGCGTCACCTTATTTACACCATTTGGTTCGATATTTCTTGATAATACATGAGTGATAATTATAGAATTAATATTCATTTATAATATAAATTAATTATAAATACATCATTATTTATTATACTTGTATTTTATAGGGATAGGTTCCCATGTTGATGGATGCTGATCGATTGGTCATGGATGATATTTAGTGATGGAGGTTGAGATTTTCATTAAGTGAATAACTCTAATTGAGTTGGGTAGTCCTTAATCATCTCTCTATGGTTTATGATTTATTTTATATATCATGTGATTTTTTTCATTCCACTTGAGTTTGATTAAACATAAATCAAGAATGTATTGCTTATTTTAAATCCTTAGAAGAATAGTGAAAGTGTTTTAATAATAGAAAGGCCCTTAATCAAAAAATCTTAATTCCCTAGTCACTGGTGGTTATATACATAACTATTGATATGGGTTGTGAGAAACATGAAATATAGAGGGATATAACTGAAATAGAAGGATCTCAGTGTGAATTTAGATATGTTCTCCTAGTCCCATATACGTATGGGAGTGTTTGGGAATATGTAATTTTGGTATACGGGTAGGACATATAGAATATCGAGATACCATAGAGAATCTTTGATGGATAACCTATGTGTGGGGTGATTGTTACTCATTAAAATGTATTTATTTTTTTAGTTGTGTTACCATTGAAAAAAAAATTACAGAGTTTCAGTGTAGTAGGACTAGTGTAGATTTTCTTATATGATTGATGATATTTAGTCCATTTCATAGGGTTTTTATTATATGGTTTTTCTTATGAGACTAGTAAATCCATTTTGTGACCATGTCTATGTTTAGGAATGTAATTCCATTGGATCATTGGTAATTTACCCTAGAGTTTGGATTAACGATCCAATGATGAGTGTTTATGAAATGATATAAACTAGTAGACCATAGTGGGTGCCCCATGCTTGCATTGATTATGTAAATGATTAAAACTATAGGGATAACTTGGTCTTAGCCTAGTATAAATATACTGTTGTGAATAGGTTTTGTGAGTAAGATAATAACCTAAGTTATGATATATGATATATGATTGTGCATAGGATGGTATCTATTCCCCAAGATAATATATGATGGTATGCATGGTATGATTTATTCCCCCCAATGATGGATAACAATATATTTGGTGGGTGTTATTCCCATAAATAAAATATGATAGTATATAGGGTGCTATATATAACATCCTGATCTTATATTCCATAACTAAATTGTTATTTGTTAAGTTTCTTTCTTGTTTTTTCTTTTTATATTAAATCAAATGGTTTTTTAGAGGGTTATGTGGTGTGTTTTATTAATTTGGTGGGGTTTCGAACTAAACATACATATATAAGACTTGGAAATAGTCCACCATCCAATTAGTTATGTCCAATTTATAGATATTGGTCCACCATGTGGTTGATGGTATTCCATTGAGTTATTAATATATTTCTATACTTTCCATTGGTGAGCTATTGATCTCTCATTATATCTCTAGTTTCATCAATCTAAGCTAGCTAAATATGGGTGTTATCATCTTTTCATGGTACCATAATGAAAATTAATTTCATTAAACATAGTACCTAAAACTTAAATCAATCCTTTTAATCATGGGGATTCTATTAGGACATATTTGGATATCCCAAAAAATTAATTAATGTATCGATGTTTTGATCGAAGACATTGTACTCTCTTAGTAATTCGTCCTTTGGGTTGGTCTTAGATCTCATTATTTATGGAATTCCACTTTTTTCTCTATGGATTTACCTTGTCAATGAAGAGAATTTTTTGGATCTCGGTTTCAAATTTTATTCCTTTAATTTTTTTTAGAATTCAATATCTTTTTTTGATCTCTAATCTCATTGATGCATTGTTCATGAATTGTGATGTTAAGTAATTCAATTTGATTCCTTCATTATATATAGTAATAATTTAGATATTATTGATTGGTAATTTTTTAGTTATGATTTTCACTTGATTCCTTAGACCCTTGGTTCACCTTGTATTTTTTATGAGAGTTTCAGTATTCTAAGTGTTTTAAGGTAAGTGGTTTCATGATTTCGCATTATCTTACAAGCCTTTCTTCCTTGATATTTAAAAGTTATTCCCAAATGTATAGAAAACATAGTTTATTTATTTATTATGAAAATTAGTTTTTAAATTATTATTAGGTCATGAATTATTAAATATGGTGATTTTGGTATTTTTTTATAAAAATTGATTTCTTCCTTTTATTTGATAACATAAAACAGTTTTCACGACTGATTTATATATTTTCAAAGATTTAATTTTCTTTTAATCTATTAATATATTAAACATGATGGTGATCAATGATGAGTAAAGGATATATACATGGTGATTAACTCTTCACTTCTGTACCTATTCTAATTGGTCATCTTGTGCACCATGTTTCCAATATTGTGGAAAGAAGACACTCTATGGAGTGACCAATTACCCCTAGACCTATTCCGTTAGGGTAATGTTCACACCACACATCCCACTAATTAGATGAAAAATGCATGGAACCCCACTAAATATATATTTATGTGAACCTAAGTATTTCATAACATTTTTAGTATACATGATATATATTCTTAGTTTGTTAATGGAAATGCTTTCAAAAATGTATTCATGGTATGATTTAAAACCTCTGTAAAGAGGTGATTTCCCATGTATTATATAAATCTTTGTAAAACTATATGTTATTAATTATATTTTTTTATATGTGTATAATTGGATTATTTTATAATGATTGCTTATGAAACACATAGTGGGATCCCAATGGGAAATATTTTATCAGACCATACATATATTTTTGGTGTATATTGATCGTGTTTGGTCTAATGTATGTAAATTAAATGAACCATAATATGGTGGTAGGTTTTCTCATTTTAAAATTGTGGGAGAATGGATGTAACAAAATTTAACATGGAGTTTGGGTTATTTACAATATTTTTTACTTCGGTTTTACACTATGTATTTTTGACACCAATTTTTTTTATCATATCTCTTTTCTATTATGGAATAGTATTCAGAGATAGAAGTTTCGTTTATTGATGATATTCTATTTATGATCTATCATTATTAAATCATTTTTAATGGTATTTCATGATGCCTAAATACTTGTCTATAAGACATGGAGTTATATAACATCCTTCGGTATATGATGTTGATTTAAGTAGGTTTTAGACAGTTGCGTAATCTAGGTTAGTTAGTGAAAAATTAGTATCGGTGAGAAGTCTATCTATTTTTTTTCATTATGAATTTATATATGTTATTGGTAGAGATGACATAGTAATTTTGAAATATAATGGGTATACTTCAATTGAGTTTCTATCTAGCACTCTTCAGGAGGATCCTTATGTTACCATGGGTGGTTACAAAATATCACTGCTTTGGATTTGTTGTTTTTTAATTATGGATGATTTTTTTAATTCAATATTAATTATTATATCTCAATTTTTTTCTTCTTCTAATCTATTTATGTGTATCACAATACCCCTCGTGATGAATTATAATGGTTCCATAGTTGGGTGATGCCAATAATCCTCAATAAGGAAACCCTCTCATTGATCAAAATATGATCAAAGCAGTTGTGTGTGTGGATTGAGCTATGGACCATAATGTAGAACCTTACCCTATTTAGCATAGGGAGCTGGAACTTCCAAGGGATGAGGTTACGAACTGAGATATAGAGTTTCTCTACCAGAAACCACAATCCTTGATGGGATATAAGAATTCTTGGGAGGCCGATGATTGTATGGGAATGATTAGAATGATTTTTGAATTCCAGGAGACACTTGGTTCCATTAATGTGACATGTGCTGTCATTAAGGTTGATGGCATGAGAAGAAGATATTAGGACTCAATTGTTTTCAATAATACATTAGTTATTATAGTGTAAGGACTTCAATTCCATCTTCACCAAGTAATTCTACCCCGATATTATGACCATGGTGAAATATATAGAATATATATAGTTTTAGAAAGGGAATCTAACAGTAATGGTGTATGAAAATTACATCACACAGATCTATAATTTATTATCTGTAGTTGGGTATAATGAAAAGATGAAGCCTCATAGTTTTCATATCATTATTGAACTAATATATTGTCACAATTATTCATAAAAAACATCCTATCTATTTTGAAGGGTGTATTGTACATTGATGGTATAGATTGACCTGGAGGGTATTTCTTGGATTACAGGTGATCCTCTTATTTTTAGTGATAGTTCTGGTGGATAATTTAAATTAGAGCAATAATATTTATATTCATAGTGGAAACAGTAGTAGTGATTCTCATAATCCTTTTATTACACCAATATTTATTGTTAGGGGATTAAAAATGTTATCCATGTGGCCATATGGGACACATGATGAACTATTTTTCTTTTCCACTAAATATCTGAAGCCAATTTGGATTTTGTGGTCATTTATAGAGGTTATATTAGTGATATTATTCACTATGTTCTGGTATAATCTTTTCATCACATTGATTATATGTGGAAATGTAAAATTCTTCATATACAAAACAGTTCTAAACACATTCCCTAGAAATAAAGTAGTTACATGTAGTTGAGGAGTCACTAATAGATTTTTATGTGGGGTACAAAAGGGTTGATATTTATTTCAATTTGACCATGGTGACTATGTTATTTGATACAGGTTCCTCAAAATATTTATTTTTGACTCAAGTGGTGGATCTTGTAGAAAATTCCAACATAACTCATTCCATTTGATATGGAATTGGAGGATCCTATAAGATATAAGAAAGGGTTGGATTTTAGATGTCCATCATTATATTTATTCATGTGAAATGATGAGTTGGTTTGGGATATTCTAGTTCTCAAATTTTAAATCGTCGATTATAAGGATTGATTGGTTAATTTCTCCAATGGCTCAAAAGTCAATGAAATCGTTATCATATTTTTGTGGGACAATTTGAGATCCTTGAATATATTGGAAGGAAATAATTTCACTTGTATTTTGCAGCTCAATTGTCATTGATCCAAAACATATTCCATGTCTCTCAACTAAAAAGGTATCTACAAAACCTGTCACATGTTTTGAGGTGGAATGAACTCAACATAGAGCCCTATATTTCTATAATCGAGCAACCATTTTGTATTTTTCATTCGTAATTGATGGTTCTATATAGGGGTATATACAATTGGTTCAAGTTTTATTAAATAATGTATTATATTATAATGATTATTGGGAGTTGGATTATATAACGAAAGAGTGATGGATCCATATCCTTCTTTGAAAAAAAACATTGATTTACCTTTCTATGGGAAGAATGCAATATTGTTGAAAGAATTGTAACATGTAATTTTTTTTCAGGTACTACATTATTCTTGTTTAGATTCCCAAATTATTTATTTCTAACTATTTTTTGTGGGGTTTTACATGTGATGGGTGTTAAGGGTGTGCTATATGGATTTAGGGGGTGTAGAACTGAACTGTCATCTCTACAAGATGTTGTTGGTCCACAGATAAGCTAAGGAGGGCCATTATCCTAGTAGTGGGATTGATAGTGGCTAAAATAATCTCTTATAGCCACCAACTACCGAGTAGTCCTACCATTATCTACATCATTGTTTTAGCTCCCACTGACTAGTTGGGTGTGGGGATCTGGGCCAGCCATGTAAGGGTGTTATCATCTTTTTTCTCCATAAAAACCCTCCTATTTAATTTCTTAAACCACCTAACTCAAATATAAATTGACCTATCCAAACATGGAGACTCTACTAGAAAATATCTTACTCCCACAACCTAATTCCTAGAAATATATAAGTGCATATTGAATTTTTGGTCGTCTATTGGTAAGTAAATCTATATTATAGTCTTAGATCCTCTTTTTCATAGAATTCCTCTTGTTTTCTCGATGGATTTACCATAAAAATGATGAAAATATGTTGGATACCAATTTATAATAGTATACCTTTCTGATTAATCATATAAATAATTGTTCTTTGCTAGATCTCCAATCCACCTGTTTCATTGTGTGGCAATTGCATTGATAAATAATTCTATTGTTTTCCATTATTATAGAATGGGATAATTTAGTGATTCTTGAATAAGAATAATATTATTATGATAATTAAATGATTCCTAGGAACCTTATTTGTATTATATTGTGGTTCAATGATAATGCTAATATTATATGTTATTTAAGGTATTCAGTTTCATGATTTATATTTATATTACGATCTTTTATTTCTAATTCTTACAAATTACTTCCTAAAAATTAAAAAAATATGGTTTATAGCTATATCATAAAAAACTGGATATTTAAATTGTTTTTAAGTAATTACTTCTAAAATGTGGTGTTTTTTCACTTTTTTATCAAAATGGATTTCACCATTAAAGTCTTGAATATAAATGGTTTTGAAGCGTTTTTTTTATAATTTAAAATATAAAATCCCCTTTAATGTTTTTGATATGGTAAACATGATTTTGATCAACGATGAGGTAGGAAGTCATCCTTGGAGATGAAATATTTCCCCTTAATTGTTTTACTAGGGTAACGTGTGGAAAATTTTTCTGATGTTAAATATTAGAGATATTATTATGTGTTAACTCTTACAACTTATTGTTGTTCTACAAGGGTAATGTCCACACTAGTTTTCTTACTCATCACATAAATTATAAATGGATCCACACTAAACAAAAATATATATAAACGTATGCGAATGTTAGTCATGTTTATTATACTTGATATATATGTTTGGTTCTTTGATGAAAATGATTTGAAAACTTGGTTCATGGAATTATATATAAAATTTGAATAAGGGGTAATTTTGATGATTTATATTCAACTATGAAAAACTATATATAATTAATTATAATTTTTACATGATAATAATTAGTTTATTTTTTAAATACTACATATGAAAAACATTGTGGGATCATACTGGCATTATTTATTCATACAACCTATATACACATTTAGGTGGATGTTGATATCATCTGGTCTGATGTGGGTAATGGAAATGGTTCATTGGGTGGGGAGGGTTTACTCATTAGTAGGGTATGGGAGTTTAGAGGTGACTAATTATCACATGGATTTATGTTTATTTGTAATCAAATGTAATTTTTCTAGTCATTTTTGTTTTTAGATTGTAGTTTTTTCATACATAGGTCTCTTTCCCAAATAGGAATTTTATAAGAATACCAACATTTTCATTTTTCAGATTATCTTGTTAATATTTTATCATTGTTAAATCATTTTTAAAGGTAGTTCTTAATGCCCAGGTTCTTATTTCCAACCCAAGGCGATCAAGAATGCCCTTCAGACCATGTCGTAGATTGGATCAGGTTCTAAATAGTTGGGTAATTCATTATGGTTTGTGATATTATATATTCCTACCAATGTTAAATAATGTTACATAAGGTGGGATGTATCACCCATGTTGATATAATAGTGATATCCATGAGAACTATTATCCAATAAATGGTGATATTGAAATAATTATTTCTGGGGTGGGTGTTTATCCCCTCAATTTGTATGATATGTGGTGGTATATATTTGGGGAGAATACCCAACCAATGAGTTTTATATACGGTGATATGTATATTGAGATATTATCTCCCAAAAGAGTATGATAAATAGAGATATCCCAGGTGGGTTCTTATCCCTTATAGACTTTTATATAAAGTGGTATTGAGAGTGAATGATTATCTAACTGATGATTTCTGATTACCAATGATATTATTTTTGGGAACTAATCTGATAATTATTATTGTTTTGTAAAAAGTTTAAAGACATTATGAAATTGGTCAACGTAGGAAAGATCACTCTTGGATGTCATAGAACGTACCCATGGATATGATAGGTATTATAATTTTAGTTTTTTAGGTTTTATTTATCATAAGTATATCACTTTTTACATACACATCATATATCTATAATTTTAGGGACTCCATCATTGGTGGCCTACTAATTTATACTCACACCCTTCTCAGAACGCCCTATCACATTAGTACCTGAATATAACTCATGATTATAGGTACTGGTAGGTTGGAGGCCCAAAGTTGTGTTGTTGATCTAGATAGTGTAGATGGATTCAATAAACGAGACTGTTTCTAGACTCAGGACTAGGTGGTTGTTATTTTTAGTTTTATTTTTTTATGAGTTGTATAATATATTCCAAAAGGGGTTATTATTGGTGTTAACCTGAATCATGTGATATTTTATATATTTTATTCTATTACATCATAATGTATGTTATTTAATTTTTTATTTTCATATGTGGTGTTGTTTCTTGTAACATTTTGGATTATTTGGTGATCTTGTTCATGGGGTTAAATAAGACTTGTTAAAGAATCAATACATGTAGTGAAAACTGAAAATAAATTTCAGAATCAGTAAACAACAACACAATATTTGGCCAGGTCACCTTTTATATATTAATAAACATAGAAAAATTACTACCCATTAAATGGGAGCATATAATCAACATAATAACATGTAAATAGAAATAATGTTCGGATAATATATAATATATGACTCAAACTAGATTAAACAGATCAAATTATTTATAAAAAAATTATAACACCTTTATTACATTAAACGATTATATTATAATTAAATTCAGTAGCCATAAAACCTTATCAGACTTACTCTCTATGAGTATAAGTGGAATAATGGGTTAACATAAAAATAATATTGTTGAATGCTTGTTAAAGGTCTAAAGAATGAATGTGCAATGCAACAAGAGTAACCAATATGACCTAACATAAGATATTATAATGATTTAATCAAATAAAATAAAGATAAAATAAACTATAAAGTAAAATTAAATGGTCACCATGGATTTTCTATGTCAAAAGCATCAATATAGTTAGGAAAAAGGAAATCCAAATATATTATAGTGATTTAAAAAACATATAATACGAGAACCAATTTTCATATTATTTAATATTGAAAATAGAAGAAGGGGAAGATTAGAGGGATATCAACAAAGAATCTTTCTGTAATTGAGCTTTTGTAATAGCAGGGAATAAATTGTTTCAAGTATTGAAGATGGTTTGATTTTAGTGAAATGAGAAGAGAGGAGACCGCCATCAGAAATGTAGAATGTTTGAAATGAGTCCAAATTCTAATCCACATTGGGTTTAGAGATAAAATTTTAGTGTTATAACTGTATGAATAACGTATTACTAAATAATTAATCCTATGTATCTCTCAGGTAACCAATTAAAGGCCAACAGATACCAGGGTGTTAAAAATAACCACATGCACTGACCTATTACCACCCGATACTCGATACAAATCCACTATGTTCACAGTTCTCATACAACCCCTCCACCCATCTCAATATCCCCATCCCTTAAGTAAAAACCTCATTCCTTAAAATATATAAAACAAACCAATTTATTAATAAAAAATCTTTAAATAGAGAGAAATAAATTTCATACCAAAATAGTTTCATTATAAAACCCCCATTTTTAGTATTCTCTTCCTCAAAAAGTATCTCAATAAATTCAATCTTATGAGTTATAAAAATAAAAGTGTTTATTTTAAAGAAATCCAAGGATTCATATATTAATTAAAAAATAGGCCTCCTCGCTATTAAATATTTTAATATTTGGACCACTAAACAGGAACTCATCAATTATCTATGGAAAACTAACAATAAGTAAGAGATCTAAACAATCACATATTGCATTACCTAAAAATGAAACAATATAAAACTATTATTCCAAATTCTATCGAGAATAAAATATATAAACATGGAAATTTCCATTAATATTTAATTTACCAGAAAATCCATCCATCATTTCACAATTGATTCAATTATTTAAAAATCATTAAATGTTGATTAATGATTAACAACTCATTCAGGTAATATATTAGATGGAATATTTCTAGAGAGATAAAAAATAAAGTAGCATAAATATATTTAACTCCATGATAAATATAAACAATATTATATATTTTTTCACTTATTAAAATATCAAACTCATTAAGCATGAGAATTTTAATTAATTCTGGTTAAATAGGGAATGATATATTTAATCATATCATGAAGGAAATAATATTTTATAGTTGGAATAAAGCACAAAACATGCTCATTATGGTTGAATTATAAATCATCTTCCCAACATAATAGCATTGATCAATATTTATCAATTTATAATTTAAAACAAAAATTATTTCCAAGACTATCACTATATATGTATTTCGGTTGACACGTAAATTGAAATATAACACGATTAAAATAATTTCTTAGTTACACAAACTCAATATGAATTTCTTACTATAGGAATTATTCTCCACGTACCATTTTGTAGGAATAACATAAAATTAATGGATTGTGTGAGCATCTGAGTAAGAAGAATGATTAATTATTTACTACATTACTCAAGTTACACCTAATGGAAACATAAATAAGAATTTATAAACAAATATATATACAATTTACAATAGTTCTATATAATAACTACTCCAGGAATTCAAATATATTTTCATGTCTCATGTCAATATTGATTTAAATAAATTATCAAATCTTGAAAAATATAATTATGTAGGAAAAATATTAAATTTATAATGATCAATTTAATTAATAACTTCATACAAATAAAACAATAAAGCAACTACATTCATCGTAAGTTAAATTTTATTGAAAAATTATTTATGAAAATTAATTATACTTACTTTAGGAAAGTAATAATATTAAAGAGTATAAAATAAAATGATTTAAAAATTATATAGTTTAAAATATAAAGAATACTTCGATAAATTTTAAATGAATTTCATATTTATAATATATAACATTAAATAAAATAAAAAAACATTAATTAAAATATTATATCATTAGAGACAGGATATCTACTAATCATAAAATAACTATAAAACCTAATATAGTAGTTTTTAATATTAAAAAAAAATTCTTTAAATCCATATAATCATACATAAGTAAAAAAAATCTTAATCATGGTAATAGTTCAATAATTCTCTAACATTTTTTTCATGGTGAAAGAAATTTACATTATATAAATCCATGCTTTATAAAAGTCCAAATTCAAAACATAAAAACTAATTTTAAAACCATCTTAAAAATCTATCATTTACTTAGAAATAATTTAAAATAACAATTTATATTTTCAAACTATTGTATATTTTACTTTTTTCTCTTTTGAATATGAAAGAATCATTGACCAATTAATTCATTAATAAATTAAAACATTTATTTTAACAAAAATACATCTTTTCTAAAAATAATATATTACTCAATAAAAACAATAGGTTTAGTAACACATTTTTTTTAAATTTTAAAACCCACCACATATTTACCATTTTTGAAAAATCATTTAGAAATAGTATTATATAATGTTATAATTATCATTTCAGTAAAATTGGAATGAATATATAAAATACCACATTTAAAATACATAAAATTATTTTAAATAGTATATATAAAACCACAGACATGTGTTCTTATAAATATTTTGTACATGAAAAAAAGTGAAATCATTATAAATAAAAATTAATGCACATATTTTTCAATTTTTTGTTTTCTAATACTCAAAATTGATCAATTTCTAATAATCCTTTTCAATAAGATAAGCTTCTAATTTAACAAAAATATAAAATTATACAAATAATAGTATGGTTTACCCAAACATGAAATAATTTTGAAAAACAATCTTGACCCAATTAATTTAGTAAAATTTATTGAAAAAATTATAGTTTTAGACACTTATTTAAATAATAATGATCTAAATGAAAATGTTTGAACTCTAATCATAATATAAATTAATTATAACTAATATAACCATAAAAAATTTAAAAAACATAAAAAACACAACTAATAATAATATAAGCCTTCTGTAATGACATAATTTTCCATTTCATGGTAAAATATCAAAATTTATATTTTAAATGAAATAAAAGAAGGAATCACGGGGCTAGTCAAGATTAAAATTGAAGGTGTTTATAATGACCCAACCTTATTACATACCTAATCTTATCTTTATTCAAGAAAAAACATCCTTTTGAATTTTGGATCTTTTCATGTTTAAGTATTTATATAATTAGGACAATATATTCATAACAATACACATTAATACAAAGTGGATACCATAAAAACAGTTTCCATTTTTTTCAAAATATAAAACATTAAAACATAAAACAAGACTTCATGATAGTTATTCAACATTTAACAAGGATTCCTTATTTGTCTTACATATTCTTTAACCTATGAAAACCATTTAAAAACTTCGGACGAGCAGAAAATCTCAGTAAGGGATGAAAAAAATGAAATAGCATAGTAGTCCATGAATACTCGTAATGTATGAAAACATTTTCAAAAGATAGGATTGTCACCTATAAATACTTAATTCATGTAGCATGATATTTACACAAGATCCAAAAAAACAATACAACATAAATATAATCATAGAGATATATTGTGGAATTACTTACATAATATTGTAACTATTCTTGGCTACCTTATAATTTGTAACCCTCACTGCAACCTTACTTTATGTAACCATTATAGTTACACTTGGAGTAATCATATGGCTGACCTCTAAATTACTCATACCCAATGAATTTGAGGGAGATATATGTCCCTCCTTTCTTTATAAATAATTCCCAAGAACCAAAACATAATCATACAACCTGAATTATTTCCTAAAAACATTTCTTTGGTATTTCGTAAAACTGAATTTAAAAATAGGGGTTTTAAAGAAAATACCCTTACACATATCAGAAAATTGAAGAGAAATGTAATAGAGTAGATGGAGTTTCTATATAAACTATAAATACACATAATAAAATATAATATAAAAAAACTCATCACACAAATAATATAAATGGCACATAGATAATGAAGTAGAAGGTTAACCCAAAGAATGGAAATTAGGTTAAGAATTCCCTTACCTCAATATTTCCTTTCTTATGACTTGTTTAAACTTCCTATATAATTGTTAAAAACTGTTATTAGTATTTTAAAGAAAACATTTCATGTTTATATCATCTTATATTATCATTTCATAAAATCATTACACTATTTAATTGTTATTATTTTTCTCCTTTCACTATTTTGGGGTGAGTTCTTAACATGATTTCCATGATTGGTTCATGGTGAATGTTCTTATCAATTGGAAGTGAAATTTCAGAATTGGAAAGGAAAGGTATATACATATTTTTAGTACCATAATTTATACCATTTATCAATTTTATGTTTATTATGAGGATGACTAATAAGTTAAAACATTAATGATGTTCATTTTGATCATTTTAGTGGTTCTTTGTTAATAACAACCTCATTTTGTCTTATAAATTAAAACCATGAGTACAAAGTATTATAGAACATATGGTGATTTATAACACATATATTAAAACATGGTTTAACCATATAAATGGTTTCATGACCAGACTTGAAATAATTAATGGAAATTGAAATCACATCATCCACGAGGTCGTTAATTCGACACATCAAGGACAATGCTTTTATTCCTTAAATAAGTGGGAGAGGAGAAGAATAATGATGTAGAATTTTCCATAAACATTAGACAATCTAGAATATAAATTATTTCTAGATATATCATGCCACATGTTTAATAATAGATGAAGAAATAATGAGAATGGAACTCAAAATAAAAGAATAATTGAGAAACCCCTTACTTAAATTCGGATGCTTGACGGATACACAACATTGTTCTAGAAAATATTAAAAATATAGGAGACTAGGGTCACACTTACAAAAATGAATCATAATATATATTAGATCTTGAATAATAAGGAAATAAGAACATTGTTCGGAAACTTGAAAGTTACACCACAAAAAAGAGAACATGAATGTGAAAGGAACGAAATTTAGAATATTTTTACCTTGTAGAGTACCTATTAGAACAAGAAGTTTGAGACCTTGGGGTCTTGAAGAACCCCTAAGAGTACTACTAGGATGATAGGGAGGCTAGAGCATTGTTGAGGAGGAATTTTAATGGATGTTATGGAAGGAATGGGATGGTATCTATAGGAAAATTAAGGGAATATTTCAATAATTTTCAAAGGACACCTCATGAGTGTTATTTGAAAAACCGTGGACATGACCATGGTATTTACCCATGGTATAGGCCACTTGGGACACCTCACATCTTATTTAACTATAAAAAAGTCGACCAGATTTATTAAATCCTTAATGATTTCATTGACACACCGAAACAAAAAAATTGTATTTTTTATTATTCATCGAAAAAACAACTATTTCGGAAAATCTCTAGAAATTCAACCTAACAATTCATCAACATTTTGATTTCAAAAATGAAGTCCATTTTTTTAAAAATATTTATATAAATGTTTTAAATTTAATTTTAAAATATAATCATACTTAATTAATAAATTATTTAATTAATAACTATAATTGCTTTTATATCACAATGAAATATTAATCAAGATGTCATTATATTAAATACATAAGAAAATATAAATAATAATACAATTTATTATTCATTAGGGTCATATTACTATTTATATTAATATTCATAAGGGTATGTTACTATTTTCCAAAAAGACATGTTTGTTTCAATAGACTATAAATAACATACTCAACACAATTATAGATGACAGTTTATTGAAATTCAATACAAAGAAGTCTAAAAGTATTATTTTAAAGGGTAGTTATAAATATCATCTTTAAACAAATTTCCATGTATTTATATTTGTTTTGAGAAAAACATTGGGTGTTAAAGTGTCCCCACCATCTGGAAATTGTGTCCTCACAATTTTATTTGCATATTAATCAACTGAGGTTACTTTTCCCTCATAGCATTTTCAAACTCCGATGTCGCTCCTTCAACCATGTGGTTTCTCCACAAAACTTTTATCTGGTTTTTTAACTTATTCTGCAGTACCTATTCCCTTCGATCAAAAATATGAACTGGCATCTCTTCAAAAGAATGTTTCCCTACCATGTGAATTTATTTTGGGCTCAAGACATGTTTTGAATCTGGCGCATACTTTCTTAAAATCAAAACATGAAAATCATTGTGTACCTGAAACATACTTAGAGGAAAATCTACAAGGTATGCGACTGTTCCATCTTTCACTAAGATTTCAGAAGGATTGATGAACCATGGAATAAGCTTCCCTTTCCTATTAAAACGTGTCACACTTTTCCAAGGACATATTTAAAGGAAAAAATGGTCACCTACTTGAAAAATAATTCTTTCCTCATGTTGTCTGCATTACTTTTTTTTCATGCTCTGAGTTGTCTTCATGTGTTGATAGATCATCCTCAATTTCTCTAACACTTATTCAACTAATTCTAGCCCCATCAACTTTATTTCACTGACTTCATCCTAAACATTGGAGTCTGAAAACACTTCCCATTCATGGCCTGAAATGGTTCCATCTGAATACAGGAATGAAAAATGTTATTATAAGAAAAATCATCTAAAGAATGATGTGGATCCCAACTTCCCTAATATTCGATTGAACAAGCTCGAAGCATATCCTCCAAGGTTTGAATAGTTTGTTCTGACTACCCATCTGATTAAGGATGGAAATCTGTTCTAAAATTTAACTTTGTGCCCAATTACTTCTGAAATCCCTTCTAAAAGATACAAGTGGTCCTAGAATCATGGTCAGATACAATAGAAAGAGTAACTACATGTTGCCTGACAATCTTCTTGAGGTACAAATGAAAAATCTGATCCAAAGTAGATGTATAATGAATATAAATTATATGTTTAGACTTTGTTAGCCAATCATCAATAACTCAAATCACATTATTACCTCGAGAATTTGTTGGTAGTCCCACCACAACGTCCATGGATACATTCATCTATTTCCACTCTATCACTACAAAAGGCTGAAGCATCCCCTTCGGAAACTACCCCTCTTCTTTAACCTATTGGCATATCAAACATTTCATGGAAAAATTAGAAATAGCTCTTTTCATTCCATCCAACCTATAATACATATGGAGGACTCTATAAATCTTAGTACTGCTAGGATGAACAAGAAAGGGAGAACTATGAGATTCGCACAACAAATCTTTTTTCAACTTCAGATCACTAAGAATGCAAAATCATTTCCCAAATATAAAAACCCAATCTTTATAAAGAGTAAATTCTAAAAACATACCCATTTTAAAAAATTATACATTTTTCTACAGCTTGTGGTATTTTTTTGTGATTTTATAATTCTTTATGACAACAGAGACAAAAATAAAACCTAAAAAAACAGAGGTATTCACAGCACCAACAACTACTATGCCAGAATTCCTCAAATCATTAATCAAGGGATCAAGTTTAAAATGTAGCATAGTTAATGATGCATGATGTTTCTTACTTAAGGCATCTGCTGATTTGTTTTCTTTTCCAGGTTGGTAATTTACCATGTACTCAGAATCCTTTATCAGTTTAATCCATCTTCTCTGCCTTAGTTTTAATTCCTTATGAGAGAATATATACTTCAGTCTTTTATGGTCAGTATATATTTGAAATTTGTTTTTGTATAAATGATGCCTCCAAATTTTTGAAGAAAATCCACATCTTCCAATTCTAAATCATGTGTGGGATATTATAGCTCATGAGATTTAAATTTTTTGAAAAATAGGAAATTACCTAACCATTCTACATCAAAACACAACCATGTCCCTTTAATGAAGAATCATTGTACATATCAAACTCACAATTCCCTGAATGTAAGGCCCAAACTAGAGCATACACCAATCTCTTCATCAGTTCCTAAAAAACATCACATTCATCTATCCAAACAAATTTAACTCCTTTCTGTGTTAACTATGTTATCTGGATAGATAACAATGAAAGGTTCTTAACAAACTGTCGATAACCACCTGTCATCCCATGAAAACTATGAATATATGTAATATTTTATTGCCTTGTAAATTCATCAATTAGTTTTGTTTTGTTGGGATCAATTTTTATTCCATCCTTATTTACAATGTTCCTAGGAAAATAAATCTTTTTCCACAAAAAATTACACTTTATGAATTTTCCATACAGTTTATTTTCATTTAATGTTTGTAAAACAACCCAGAGATGTTTATCATGCTCCTATTTATTTGTTGAAAATACCAGAATGTCATCAATAAAGACAACCAAAAACTTATCTAATAACACAATAAGTACTCTATTCATAAGATTCATAAATATAGTAGGTTAATTAGTTAATCCAAATAGCATAACATCAAATTCATAATGCCCATATCTAGTACGAAAGGCCCTTTTCGGGATGTCATCCTCCATCACCATCAGCTGATGGTATCCGAATCTCAAGTCAATCTTGGAAATGTACTGAGCTCCCTGGAGCTGATCAAACAAGTCATCAATATGAGTAAAAGGATACTTGTTTTTAATTTTTGATGTTATTCGAAGATCAATAATCAATGTGAAGTCTCATGGAACCGTTTTTCTTTTTAACAAACAAAATAGGAGCTACCCATGGGGATGTGCTAGAATGAATGAATCATTTTTCAAAAAAATATTGCAATAAATTTTTCAACTCAAGACGTTCAATTGAATCCATACGATATGGGGGCTATGAAATTGGTTTTGCATCAGGAACTAAGTCAATTGTGAATTCGACTTCTTGATCAGGTATGACACTGGGTAACTCAATAGAGAAAACATAAAAGAATTAATTTACCACTGGAACATCATTAATTTGAGTAGTTCCCTTCTTTTTAACAATATGAGAAAGATATCATTCATTTCCATAATTTAATAGTTTCTATGTTTCCTGATATGTTATCAATTGTATGGGTTCATTCTTGTACTCAAACATAAAATCTTTCTGAAAACAAAATTTTTTATCTCTATAGTCAATCATAGAATGATAACCAGAATGCTAGTCCACTCCCAGAATAACATAAAACTCATCTAAGTGTAAAACAACATGGTTTACAGGTAAAGCCATTCCACAAACCACAATAAGAAAATTCTTATAATTCCTCTTTGCAAAAACATTTTTCCCTAGTGTTTTAACAATATATTCAGGTATTATTTGTTGAGGTGGTATTTCAAATTTACCATAAAATTTCTCAAAGAATATAAAATGTGTAGACCCCGTATCAAAAAAACTTTAGATAAATATGAGTGAACAATCAATGTGCCTGATAAAACATCATTGGATGGCCCGACATCGGTTGACGTAGTCGCAATGGATCTCACTACACCTTTCTACGTGTAGTATGGATTCATTGCATCGTTCAGCTATTTCTTTGGGCATGCATTTTAATAATGACCCATTTCACAACATTTAAAACACTTTATAGTCATAGATTCATTTTCATTGAAATCATGATCCACATGTCTAAACATTCAACATTTAAAACACTTCCCAGTATTTCTAAGACATTCCCAAGGGCGTTCCAAGCCAAATTTTTCAAAAACTAGAAATTGGATTTTCATACCATGTGATTTCTTTGGTTTATTTTTATCCATTTCATGCCAATTGGACTTCTTCATCTCTTTTTTTTCTAAATAAATGTCATCATCAAAAAACTCCATCTCTACCCTCTCATTACATTAGACATGTTTCAAATAACTTTGGAATTCACGGGAGGCAAACACCCTTTGAAACCATGGCTTCAGTCCTAAGTAAAAGCGGTTGATTTTGCTATCAAGATCTAGAATAATATTTGGTGCATACCTCACCAGTTGGGTTATGTTAGCTTTATACACAGCCTCTGAATCTTTCCCTTTCTGTTTCAATTCAAGGAATTGATTCTCCATCCTATGTCACAACATCTTAAGAAAATATTTTTCAAGCAACAGAATTTTAAATTCATCCCACTCTAAGGCATGAAAAGCCTCTCTACCCCTGATATTCCTTACTACTAACCACCACCGATAATCTTCCCTATAAAAATGATAAACTGAATGACTTGCTGTTTAAATTTCTGAACATCCCATAACATCGAATATCATATCAAGGGCTTTCACTGATCATTCAGCTGCAAGTGGCTCAGAAGATCCATTGAATGCAGGAGGATTTTGTCTCATAAAATGTTCCACTACAATCATGTTCCAGTTTTGTACCTCTATTAGTTACCTTTCATGGATTCCACAACCATTTATTGCATGCGCTAGCTGAGCCATTACTCTCACAAACTTCAAAGTTACAATCCCTAACATTTCGGGATGTTGTTCAGGGAGGATGCCATTCTGTCAGTGCCTATCCTCTTCAACATCCATGTTCCTTCTCCGGAAAACCATTTTGAAAAAAATGTCTTAGAAAAATCAGCATACTAATATTTAAATTATATAACGTTTCAAATTAAAAATATAGTGAAAATCATTTAGGGTATTCTATTAACATCACCCTAAACACTAAAATTATCTAAAACCTACCTCTGATACCAACTATAATGACCCAACGATATTACATAATTAATCATGAATTTTGTCAAGAAAAAACATCCTTTTATATATAGGATAATTTCATGTTTAGAGATTTTGAGAATTTAGAAAATACATTCATAACATTTAACATTAATACAAAGTGGATACAATAATAACAGTTTCCATTTGTTTTCAAAATATAAAACATGAAAAAATAAAACAAGGCTCCTTGATAATTATTCAACATTTGACATGGATATCTTCATTGTCTTACTCATCCATTAAAATTGGAAAATAATTTATAAACATTTTATGAGCACTAAATCTTAGTATGTGATGAAAAATAAGGAAAGGCAACATTAGGCCATGAATACTCATAACTTATGAAATCATTTTCAAGAGACATGTTTATCACCCATATACACTTACATGATGTAACATGAGATTTAAAAAATATACACAGAAACATGAGAACATAAATATAATCATATAGGTATCTTGGGTCATTACTTACATTATATTGTAACTATTCTTGGCAACCTAATTATTGGTAACCCTCACAGATACCTTATATTGTGTAACCATCGAAGATACACTTGGAGGAACCATCTGGCTAACCTACAACTTACTCATACCAAATGAATTGGAGTGAGATATTGGTACCAACATTCATCATAAATAATTACCAATAACCAAAACATAATCATACAACATGAATAATTACATAAAAACATTGCTTTGGTATTTAGTAAAACTGAATTTAAAAAGACAATTTTTAAAGAAAACCCCCTTATAAATATCATACAATTAAAGAGTGAGTTAATAGAGTGGATGGAGTATGCATATATACATTAAATATAATTAATAAAACATTATATAAACAGGAAAAATCACACAAACAATTTTAATAGCACATAAATAATGAAGTAGATGGTTTACCCAAAGAATGGAAATCAGGTTAAGAATTCCCTTTCCTCGTGTTTGTCTTATATCAAACATGTTTAAACCTCATGTATAATGTTTATAGGAGTGTTAGTAGTATTGTAAAGAAAAATTTTATTATTTATAACATCTTATATTATCCTATCATAACATCATTTCCCCCTTTAATTGTTAGTATTTTTCTCCCTGCACTAATTTTCGGTGAGTTCTTAACATGATTTCCAAGATTGGTTCATGGTGGATGATCTTGCCGATAGGAAGTGAAAATATAGAATTGGAATGGAAATGTATTAACATATATCTAGTACCATAATTCATACCATTTATCATATTTATGTTTAATATGAGGATGATTGATAAGTTAAAAGATTAATTATGTTCATTTAGATCAATTTGGTGGTTCTTTTATCAAAACAACCTCATCTTGTCTTATAAATTAGAACCATGAGTACAAATGAATTATAGAACCATGTGTGAGTGATAAAACATATATTATAACATGGTTCAACCATATAAATGGATTCATGAACAGACTTGAATGAATTAATGGAACTATAAATCACACCATCCACGATGTCGGTAATTCGACACATCATGGACAATGTTTTATTCATTAAATAAGTAGGATAGGAGGAGAATAATGATGAGAATTTTTTCATGAAAAAGAAAAAATACTGAATATAAATAATTTATGGATATTTCATGCCACTTGGTTAAGAAGAGATGAATAAATAATGAGAAAGGAACTCAAAATAAAAGAATAATTAAGAAATCCTAAAAAAATTTCGGCAGCCTAACTGCTAGACAACATGGTTTTATAAAATATTCATAATATAGGAGACAAGGGTCACCCATACAGAAATGAATATTAATATAGAGTAGATCGGGAATAATAAGTAAATAAGAACATCGTATGGAATCATTAATGTTGATACACATAAAGGATAACAATAATTGGAAAAGAAAGAAATTGGGAATTTTCTTACCTTGTAGAGTAACTATTAGAACATGATGTTTGGGATGTTTGGGGCAGGAGGAAACCTTGGGAGGACTGTAAAGAAATTAAGGAGGCTAGATAATCATTAAAGAGGAATTGGGAATGATGTTAATGAATTAATGGTTTGGTATTTATATGAAAAGGGAATATTTTAATAATTTTCATGGGACTCCTCATGAGTGGTATTTACAAAACCATGGGCTTGCCCATGGTATTTTCCCATGTTATAAGCCACATGGCACACGTCACATCTTATATTAATATAAACATTTTGACCAGATTTATTACATCATTATTACATTATTAATGATGTCATTAACACACCGAAACAAAATACTGTGAATTTTACTATTCACCAAAAAATCCACTATTTCAGAAAAATTCCCAAAATTCACCCTAACTATTTATCGACAATTAGATTTCAAAAATGAAGTTCATTTTTTTTAAATAATTTTCTATATAAATTTAATTTAATTTATAAATAAAATCATACTTATTTAAAATATTAATTATTTAAAACTATAACTACTTTTATATCACGTTGAAAAAATAATCAAGATGTCATTATCATTAAGCCCTAAGATAATAGAAAAAAAATACAATTTACTATTCATAAGGGTCATATGACTATTCATTTTACTATTCATAAGGGTATATTAAAATTCACCAAAAAAACAAGTTGGTTTCAATAGACTCCAAATAACATACTGAACACAATTGTAGATGACACTTTTTTGAAATTCAAAAAATAAAAGTGGAAAAGTTGTGTTTTAAAGGTTAGTTATAAAAATTTACCTAAAACAAAGTTCAATGCATTTCTATTTATTTTGAGAAAAACTTGGGTTGTTATAGTGTTAACAATAGATTAAAAAAATTATATCTATTATGGAAACCATGATTGAAGGGAATATATTTCAAGGAGAAGAATAAGAAAATGACAAACTTCCCATCTCAAAAGTTTTTAGAAAATTTTAGAACATATCAAAACCAAAATGGGTTTAGAATAATGAGGGGTAAAAGATAATTTTAGACTTCCTTTTAAATGAAAAAAACAAGACCCCATCTGTATATAGTGGAACACCATCAACTACCTTATGGAAGGCCAATGTAAATAATCCCACTAATGCAATCACTTGAAAATGATTAATAAGAGACAAGGTAACAAATTGTTTCGTGGCTATTTTTTATGTCTTCTTATTTTACTTTATTTAATTACTTAATTATTATATTTTTAATTTTTTTAGTTTTTTTTATTTTTTATTTTTCATTTCTTATCATTTTAATATTATTTACATAATTAATTATTTTCTTAAATTTATTATATTATCTTTATTTTTTATTTTCATATATTATTTAATAATAATTTATACATAATAATTGATAATTGAAAAATAATTATTCATAGTAACAATTAACAAATAAAAAATAATTAAATAATAATTAATCATTAGTTAATCATAAATCATAAATATTCATTACTAATTAGTATATAATAAATAAGTAATTAATAAATAATAAAATATTGAAAAAAGAAATTAAAATATGACAAATTAATAATTAATTAATAGATAATAGGTAACAAATAATAATCTAAGAATAAATAAATAAGAAATGTATAATGAATATATAATAAATAAGTAATAAATTAATCAGTAAAAATAAATTAATAATAAATTAATAAAATTAAAAAATAATTTATAAATAGTAAACAAATAATAAATTAAAATAAGCTAATAAATAATAAATACATAATATGATAATTAAGAAAAATAAATAATTTATAATTATAAAATTAATAATAAATTATTAATAAAATAACAATATATTATTAATTATGTTTTAAATAATAACTAAATAATAATTAAATGATAAATAAATAAATAATACATAAGTAAATAACAAAATAATGGAAAATAATTAAATTATTAATTATAGATAAATTATTAATAAATTTAATAATTATAAATAATTAAATAAATAACTACTAAATAAATAATAAATGATATGAAAAAAAACAAATTAATGATAAATCGTAATTAAAAAATAAATTATACACAAATGAAAAAAATATTCAATAAAATATAATTTAAAATATAAAATAATTTACTATTAATAATTTGTATAAAAATAATTCTATAAGAAAAAATAAATTAATAAATAGTAAATTATTAATATATGAATATTAAAATAATATATAATATATAATAAATAATAATTGAATAAATAATATATTATATATATAATATATAACAAATGGATATAAATATCTATAAATATATATATATATATTGATATTTACAAAAATATATATAAATACACATTTAGGTTACACAAATATAAAAAAAACACACAGATATATAATTTAATATTATTATATAAATATATATAAACACATGTAAATATAAATACCTCAAAATATATTTACACATATAATATATAAAAACTTATAAACAATAATATGTATAAAATTTTACAAATGAATATAAATTTACACAAATATTCATAAATTAAACTAAACAAATATGTATAATAGATCATAAATCACCAAAAGAGGGGAATGTAGTTGGGGTTTGTCTTAGTTGTAAGAACCTCATAATCCTATAAGAAAAATGGGTGTTTAAAACCCATTGGGTGCAGTTAATGTAGTAGTATTATAGTGTATGGTAGCATTGGTGATAGTATAGCAATGATAGGCACAATAGCTGCGGCAGGACAGTGTAGCAGCAACGGGTACTTTAGCAGTCGAGTACTATTCACAGAATGGGCCTTGGGCCAAAAATTTGAGCCTACAGGCTATGTAATTGGGTACATTCCCACTGGGCCTTTGGGCTATGTGATTGTTCTCCCTCAACCCATTTAAAAGAGGTCATTGATTTTCTTTAATAATAAATGAGGCTTCAACCCCAACCCTTACAAAAATCCAAAATAGGGGAAAACACAATAATTGAATGACTATAAAATCAATAGGAATGTAAATCAATGGAATAAAATCCTAAAAAATATTAAAAAAAATTGAAGACATGCTTAATCGAATATAAAATCTCATCAAATATTAAAAAAATCATGATATCCGAATAAGAAACTAAGAATTAGGGGCATTTTGAGGCTCTTTTGACCTAATAAAATTACATATGTCCCCTTATATCACCATGGTGTAGATTTCATCATAATAATTTATTTGATATATTGTAGATCCCAAAATGAAACCTGGATCAGAAAAAATAGATTTTTGAAGTTGAAGTTTGATTTCTAACATTTCTTAAACTTTATTAAATTTTATAATTTAAATTATTAGGAAATAATTATCCAATGTGGTTTTATTTCATTACATACGATTCGTTTTGACTGATAGTGGAGCTAAAATGGATTATTGAATAAAAATTTATGGTCATTTAATGTTGAATTCTTCTTTTTAAATTATTGATGTATTATTTTTTATTTCAAACTTATATAAACTAATATTTGTAAATGTTTTTTAATTAACACACAATAATTAATTAAAATTGTAAATAATATTAAATAATAAATAATATATACTAAATAACAAATAAATATTTTATATATTATATTTTATTCCATTAATTTAGCAACATTTTTTTAATGCCACAACTAAAATAAATTTATAAATTTTTTGAAATACGTTATAAATTAAAAATAAAATATAAACATTTTTACCGATAGTTATAAAAAATGTCACTAAAAAACTGCTGTAAAAATCTATTTTTCTTTCTGTAGTGAATTACCATTAAAAGTATTGTTTCTAAAAATTCTCAAAATTTTATTTTTTTAAAATAAACTTTAATATTCTACCCATTGTAAAATAATTTAAATGAATCTTCTTTGATGGAATTTCTCCAATTATATCAATTTAACACAAAATCGTAAGCATTGATTTATTATATCATTAATCCTATTATAAAACCACTCATTTAATAGGGAAGCCAATTCCTTAATCACCATTAATTTATTTAATAAATCCCAGAAATGGATCATTGATAGAATAACATTTAATTTCAATAGTGGAAAGAACTAAAAAACACCTTCATACCATCTCAATGTATAAGGACCATCTATTAAATGTAACTTATTCTAGTTTTTTAACTAGAATTCACATATAATGATATTTTCATTTTATAGTTTTAGAGAATTTGGAAAATCTCTTACAAAGTGAACTAATACATTATAAAGGGACACATATTCTCAATGTCCATTTTTTTCCACTAATAAAACTATTTGTAAACAAAAAAATTTTCTTTTAAAGAAACTTTTTTGATACTATAATCCTGAAATCATCTTTATCTATTACAATCCTAAGACCTATGAAAACAATTTTAAAACATTAGATGAGAATAAAAAGAGCATTAATGGTTATAAAAGGAATTTAGTAAACCTTTGTTCCATGAATACTTTAAATCCATGAAAACACATTCCCAAGGTTATACTTTTCACAGATAAAATATAAGCATATAAGATTAAATGATGAAAAATAATATTCCTATAAAAATAAATAGAAATCATAAATCTTAAAGGTAACTTGTGGTATCAATTCTAATTCACTCTGATAGTATCTTTCATGGATACATAGGGATTAACATTCACGATTATATTTGGAATACTCACCATAGTATATTTCATTAGTCTCTTAGGAGAAATCATACTGATTAACACTATATCATTACATAATTAAGTGAAGAGAAATCAAGAGATCACCTACACATAGTTTATCACTAAACCACCTATACTATTAAACAATTTACAATAACCAAAACATAATCATAAAACATAAAACAGGCATAAAGGATAATTACAATTTACACTTTGAAATCACATATCATTTTTACAAGGATGCGCACCCATTAATTAAAACACATTATTTGATAATAAATTGTTAAACATGTAAGGTAATCATAAAAATATTAAATAGAAGTGAAATAAAGAAATTACATATATGAAGTATATAAAAAACATTTCTTTTGGGATATTGTCAAAATAGTTGAAAGAGTAACATTCAAATTCGTTTTTTAAAAAACAAATCCCTTACAAAGATAATATTATTAATTAAAATAATAAATTTCTTGTATCCATTGTAAATCCACATAAAACTATAAAATATAATATAAGATAATTAAAATTCATTTAACACATTACCTTACCATCACATAATAAATGGAATATAATTTTAACCATATAAATGATGATTAAGGTAGGAAATCGATAAAAAAAATATTCTAAAAACAAAATACCTAGAAAATGGGTAAAATGGTTTTGTTTTTGTTTTTAAAAACATGAATTCTTATATAAGAATCCATCATGTAAATAATTTTCATAGCGGTGGAGAACCTTTTATCACCATATTGTTGAAAAAATTCGTTTCTCTTTGTAAAGAATGAAAAATGTTATTTACAAAAATAGGAAATGATTTCCTTTTTAAAACCATTGATTTAAAATTAAAAATTAAAATAAAATTTAATTTATAATATATTTATATCCATATAAATAAATATGTAATATAATACCATGAATAATAACTTGGAGAAAATGATTTGATAATTAATTCTTTAAACATCAAAGGTGTCAAGTACCACTTATAACATTTAAATCAAAATATACATTAAATAATACATTTTTAAAAATGTTAAATATAAATATTATAGATAGAATATGTATATTAAATTTCATAGTAGTTGTATATACATCTTATTATATAATAAATGTTCATATTATCAAGAAATAACTTAATGAAAGGAGATCAAGAAGAAATCCATTACCTCGATTCTCATTCATTATTTATGTTATTTATCTTCTTGAATTATAAAAATAGGTTAATTACTTTCATGCTTGGGAAAAAATTTCAAATTTATTATTCCTTTATTATCATGTTATAATAATTACTTAATTTTTTATGTTCACATCGAACATTTTGATGATATTCGGTACAAGATACTAAAATGAAATTGGTATGATGTCTATAGTAAAAGTGGTAATTACTCCATCACCACAAGAATACTATTCATGACATAATAGAAAATTTAAAACATAAATAATAATTTAAAATCAAACCATTTTTGTATGGTTATGAAAAATGAAAAACAATATAATCATAGAAATGGTAGGTTGTATGAATGGATGAGTAATGTTTAAATTTTTCATTGATAATTATAGAATGAAGATAATTATTATTTTACCTTTATATAATTATCATAATATCATTAATATTATATTAATCATTTATATATACTTATATATATAATCCATGTGATTTGGTGATGAAAAATGAATCACATCACATAGTGATGGTCATAGTTCAAACGTACGCATGAACGACGTTATCATTTTTACATTCATGGAATGTAGAAAGTAATTGATATAATATTATATTATAATGATAAATATGTCATTAATATCATATATAAATATTAATTCCATTATTATAACCACTATTGATAGATGGTGATGGAAAATGAATTATATCAGAATCTGGAGGTGAAAATTCACACGTACACACGAACAATGGATTATTTCCAATTTGATGTAATTGAAGATGAATTTGGGTCTAAATCCATTCATCAAATGAATATTAGATATGGTTTGAATATTTTTTATACCTTATCTTTTTTAACCTTTTAACTCTTACCATGTTATCATGTTATATTCACATTGAGGGCTAATATAATTACTATAAAATTTAAAAATACCAATAAATGAGTCATTGATTAAATTTTATTACTTAAACAAATTTGTTTAATTAATCTTGGATTTATATGAATTTTATATCATTTAATAAAAAAATTTATATTTTAAAATACCATTAGTGTCAATTTTGATACTTTTCGTTTCATGAATTTATAAAAATATTATTGAAACATGATATATTCAAACAACACTTTTTAAAAATCCGTATCATGTAAAATTAATATATAAAATTTTTAATGACCATAATTTTTTAAAATTATATTTGTTTTAGTATTTTCAATATCATTTATATTATTCATTTAATAATTAAATAATTATTTTATCATCATTGTGTCACTATTTAATTTAATTATTTATTTCATAAAATTTATAAAAAATTATGATGATCTAGGTAATATTTTAGATTTATAAAGGCTATTTATAGTCTAATATATCTCCTATATAACACCATTTTAAAAATACATTTATTTTAAAGAAATATTTTGTGACAAAATGTGTCTTCTATTTAAATATAATTTTATAAATGTCTTACTCACACTCAAGTGGATTAAAAATGATATAACATATAACCTAGTATTATTTTGTTCTAAATAAACTATGCTAATGAAATTAGGAAATGTTTTTGGGTGATTTTATATTTCTTATAATATTATAGTTTTCTTTAATCACATAATTTACCCTTAACCATGGTAATAAAAACACTACCAAATTTACTCTGTATAATATCTAAAAAAAGATATAAATTTAAATAATTTATACCTTATGATTCCATATATGTAATCCATTTTTTCAGATTTAGAACATATAATTTATAGAATTTAATTTAAAACTAATCCCATTGACAAAATTGGAAAATGAGTTTTTAATGGTACAATGTTCAAATGTTAATAATATTTGTCATATTAAATTACAATGTGAAATTGATTCCAATGACATCAATTTTATTAAATTATATTAACCTGGTATAAATATACATTTAAACCATTCAAATATATAATTTACCGTTATAAATAAATTTTATGGAAATGTAGTTTTCAATTAAAAATCAGTATTTCGCACTAGTCATCAAAATAATAATCTTATTAGAAAAATAACAAAATCTAATACAAAGTATATATTTATAATATAATTTTAAATAATAAATTTATATTATCATATATAAATTATAAAATTGTTAAAAAAACTATACTTAAAATAGGCGCTCCATCAAAAGGGGACAAAACTGCATTTTAAAAAAATACTTGTATAAGTGTAAAATTGTATTTTATTAATATATCATCTCTATAAAAAACATAAAATTAATGTGAGAAATTAAATTTAATATATTATATTTATATATACATATATATATTCACTATTATAATCCAATAAGAGTGATTTTTTTATTTAATTGAACAAAATCATACTTTATCACATTTAAAAAAAATTTAAAAAATTATAGTATTTTATAAAAGTTTTAAATTAATTTATAATTAATTGGTAAAATGAATAATTATATATACATGTGTAAAAAATATTTACATAATTCAATTAATAATATTTAATCTATCCATTCTAAAGATTTTGTTATAACGGTAACATTTAAATGATAATATTTAATTGTTAATTTAAACTTGATGTGGTGAATCATGTACACTATTGAATATAGTCATTAATTTTAAAAAAATATGGATTTTACATCCCCCCTAATCAGTTGAGTCTGAGAAATTTGAACTCAAGATCTAATATTAGGGGTTTGATTTTTCAAAATACCTTTATTAAAATCCCATATCGGAAGAAGGCTTAATAAAACATCAACATTAAAATAAAGAAAGGGAACATAGAATGTCACCAAATATAAATCATACTAGGGTTAAATTTAAGAAAACCTGGATATTGAATAAAAAACAAACATTCATGCTTTTAGGGAGAGTGATAGAAAACATGCTCAGGAGAATTATAATGATCACAAAACTATAAGTTAGTGATGGTATAAAAGGTCCTTAATTTCATGATAAAAAAGTATACAGATAATGTTTTTGTTTTAAGATACTTTCCATAGAGTTGAGGAATTATTTTACTACCTTATCTATGAACATAATGATATATAATAAATTTAAATGTAGAGCTTATCTAGTACACCAAAATCCACCCCAAACTCATCTTTTCCTCCAAACGATGAGTATCCAATATAATTTTCTCATGCCTGGATCATAAGAAAAAACTTCTAAAGAATCACAAAATCCAAAAAATATTAACTTTTTGGTACCTCTCCCCTCATAAGGATTCATCTAAATTACAAATTAAACTTTCCATTTTGAACCCACTAACTAGGTATCTAGTGGATGTTTGGGTCAATCCCACAGGAAGAATGAAAATGAAATGGGGCAGCGAAAAACCGAATAATCATGGTCTATTATTCGGACATAAGGGGTGAAGTGAACAATAAACTATGTGAAACTATTTTTTTAATATTTAAAAGTAAAACGAAATAATAATTGCACAAATAAAAGATTGATGTTTCAGGGTTGTAATCTGATTTTGTTTTATTCTGAATTTCATTCATTAGTATTTAGATTACAAATAAAAATAAATTACCATATGGATTCAATTATATCATAGTTTCGAGTTCTAATAAATCATGATTGTGTATTTAATATCCAATTACATTTTCTGGTAATAAAATATTCAAATAAAAATAATACCATACCCAAAAAATAGTGGCAATGGGTTCCCCCAATGTTCATGGGTTCATCCACTACAACTCCTTTAATGTTCTCTATTGGTATCATTATTGGTCTGATATAAAGCCAATGGTGATTTTGAAATTATGTTCAGTAAAATAATTTTAAAATATAATTCATAATAAAATTAACACTTCTAAATTTAAATCACTTCAAACTAGAGTCTTCTTATAATACTAGTATAAGGTAAAGTAGCCTCTTTTCACCATAGTCATGGTTTGTAGATGGGGAAAAAACTCAATCCATGTCATGGATATAAGGGGGATATTGGGAAAGGAAGAAATGGACTAAACAGTAATTGTGTTGATTAAAGAGAAACTCAAAATGGATCTGCAGGAGGTATGAACGAGAATGAGGAAGCAACTCCCCTAGGTGTCCAACATGAATTCCTAGGGATGAACTCCTATTTATAGAAAAAATACTACACAGGGTGTATAATAAATTACACAACATTTAGTTATCTTAATTTCTTTTATTTCATTTCTCTAGTTGTAGGTGAGATATGCACCACTCCTTGACTTTGAATGTCTTAGTAGTCAGTTTGTAGGGTAAAATATGTGAAAGCCACCCCACCTGGCATGTTGTATCGACATCAGCCACCAACTGTGTATAGAAAGGTTGACATAACATGTAAATGAGTATTACATAACATGAGATCTCTAGCTGGTTAAATTGGAATGTACTCAGTTTAACTGATATGTTTTTAGGAAATGTTATACATCGTGTGTTCATAAAGTACACATTGTGTATATTTAAACTTTCAATTAGGTATTTCCCCATTTGGGACATTGTCTAGAAATTCCTAAAAATTAAAATGATCATGGAAATATTATCTACAAAAACCCAATTATCCAGTGAATAGAATATTTGAAAATGTATGAAAAACTCAAACACCCATTATTAGTCACATGCTTTACATCAAGAATAATATCAACATCTAATTAATAAAATCAATTATCAAAAAAAGGAATCATTTAAATAAATATACTTATAAATATTACAATAATAGAAAAAGATTTTAAAAGGAACAAAACGTATTTACATATAAAAGATACTATACTCATGCCTCATATATAATTAAATTATATATTTTCATATTATTTTATTCACATTGTTCAAATTTTCATAAAAACAATTGTCACTTGATGATTTACCTCACCAGAAGTTACCACACTCTTCTCTCAATATTTATATAATCAATGTTATGCTCAATATCAACTATATTCATCCTATCCATAGTATTTCAAGCATTCTAAATTTTTTACTATAGAAATTAACTCACAAAAATCATGAGTTTATTAAATAAGGTTCAAATTATTCTATGGATTTTCATATGTAGGTAATGATGTTAAAAATATTCTTATAGGATTTAAAAAGGGGGAAATTCTTAAATAAAAATGCATGATATTAAATAATAAATATCAATGAAAAGTTTATCCCTAATAAGATATCTTCATGTGTGTCATCATTGTGATAGTCACATTCTAACATGGGTCTAGAAACCATAAATAAAGTGTAATGGATGGATATTGTCTCTCTTTTTAATTTTTTTAAAAAATAATAATAAAAGTGATAACTAATAATATAATGAATAGTGGTTTTGGAAACCCTTGGGGAAAAATGAATTAGAGACACTCTCCTTGCACTTAATTTCAGGGTTTGTCACCAAAATATACCATGCATAGTCAAAAATACATCTTTTATTTTCAAATTAATAAACAAGGAAAAAATAAAAAATAATTAGGATTGTATTGGTAAATAAGTTTGTAATGTGGATTCTTATCAGGGCATTTCATGGTTTTTACTTCTTTTATGAAGGTCAGATGTAGGGTAGGTCTCAAGGTCAAAGGTGTTGAAAGCAATAAAATGAATCAATCATTTTAATGTGATTCCAACAATTCATGTTTTGAAGATAAAATCTCTCATCTTCAAGTAGTTATTTATATCCTAGGAATCTCTCAAGATATAGGGTACAAGACATAATATGTTAAAAGGATTAGAATACCACTTAGGAATGATGATAATAAAGTTTGAATTAGGTCATGACATGAATACAAATGATAAATCTAACAAATGTAGATGTCTATGATTTTAATCCGTAATCAAACTATATCAACAATAATTTTAAAACACCATGAAATTTAAACCGGTCACGTAACATCTAAACTTCTCAACTATGTCCTTATTATTTCTAATTATAATTAATTATACATTTTCTAAATTTAATAAAATGACATCTATAAATGATGTCTTTTAGATAATTATAAATGTGATGACTACAGTAGTCAGAGACTCTCCCCAAAACATAATATTACACATGTTCCCATAAGTGAAGCACTGAGGATGAGAAGAGGATGCAGGGAGACACTAGTTAGTCAGGATGAGGGGATAAGTGAAGGAAGAAATGCGAAAATAAATATTAAAATATTATCTAAAATAATACTCCCCTCACAATGAGATGAAAAATATTGTATGTAGTTGATAATAGATGCTCATGTCACTCTATAGTACCTATGACAGTCGATGAAATGGAGAAATAAATTTGCATGCACATACACCGTCACACCACAATCATTGCACAAAAAGACATATATATAATGAAAAATATATGAAAAAACTAGTCAAAGGGTCACCTTAGTAGATGATTCATCTATAAAAGAATGATCTAGGAGAGTAGATGATATTCTAGTGGATGTTGAAGGCTTGGTCTCTTTGCTCAATAGGGTGGTCGCAACGGGTTCATCGATCATAGTAGCTGATGTATCAGCAGCTGCAGGCATGGGATCGAGTCCCTATATGGGAGGATTTATTGGAATGTCCTGGTTGATAGTATGAGTATTAAAATCTATCCAATGATTAGTAGCATATACACATATATTGGATTGGAGAATAGAATTTTTTTCACGATCTGCCAAAGAGGGTTGTGATGAAGATGGAAGAGGAGTCAGATGAGCAGGTTTTGGGGGTAACTGAATGTAGTGATGATGAAAATGAATGCCCAAAATCTTCACAATATCACAATGGGAATGTTCATTTGAATCGTTTTGTCACTCCTGAAGGTCCATATGATGGTCCATCATGTCCAGCAAGAGGGAAATGGGGGGGGGGTTCAGTAGAGGGTTTAGGCGGAGATGGTGATGTGGGTGGTCCATTAGAAAAAGTTATGGTGGAGGATGAAGGAAGGGGGAAAAAGTGGGTGGGTGGAGAAAGAACACCCAATAGTGGATAGAGGTGGGACTTGATTTTCAACACCAATAGGGGAAGGTGGATCATCTCTCACCCCTATAAGTTTTCGGGAATTCCACATGAGCATAAAGACATATCCCCAATACTCAACAATCCTCATTCATGTAAGCATGATGAATTATATACGTAGTGGAGATCCTAAGTGATCGTGAGAAATATAGGGCTCAAAAACTCCCATGTGTTGTACCATCCTGGTGTTATTGATGCATATATTTAGGTACCCCAAATAGTTTTGGATCATGGAGTGAAATTAGGAGGCAGCAAGACAAGGGAGTTCATGGTAATCTTGCTAGAAAATATAGGTGAGAAGGTCCATGTCTCATCTGAATATGACTCCCATTTACTCATTAAGTGAAAAAATAATGGTGTTTAATAACTGATGAATGAAATTAAGGGGAGGTAAAATGATTTGGGTGATCTTATAAGAAGTGTGGGTACACCTATAGTCAGGCCTAGAATTCTCCCTCCATATGATAATGAGTTTAGAGTGCACAATGTTGGTGAGGGTAGAGAAAGGAGGAGGGGTGGAAGGATGGTGGTAGAAGACCCACCCTCAACCAAACATGGCCATAGGTAATGAGAAATGGAATCTCTATGAAAAAATCAGACTGGAGTAGTTTTATTGATGTGTGTCTGGAAGTTGGTCATCCCACCAAACTCGATTGTTGCTATGAACCCCAAAAATATATCATGTAATGTGGGAATGTTGACATAGATTGTGTCTACAATATTTGTATGCCCTATAATATAATATATCTCTTCCCAAACACTAAGACGTTGGGGCACTATGATATCTATGAAATGGATGATCAACATGAGCATGCACTATGATAGACGTCGTAGTCTATCATCCATAGGACTCCCCTCAACAATGAACAGGTAGGGGTGTTGTGGAGGATAGAAAACTATAGGAACCGGTAGAGGTAGGTCCACATCATTCGATGTGGGGGGGCCACATATAGTGATGTCAGAGAAGGATATGAGGTCATTCCCGCAATGGATGGTGGAATGGTAATAGTAGTGTCCTATAATGTTGTTGTTAGTGCTGAAGGTGCTATTCGTGGTGCGAGAGTTGTGATACTTCAGCCCCTGACAATTGTGGAATATGTTTATATCTAAATGTGTGGAGTAGGTTTCGATGATTATGGTGCCATGGTGATAGCTAAATTGGATCATGCAGAAGGTTTGAGTGCCAGTAGAAGTGGATGCATCATCGCCAAGGATTGTGGATGGGTGATTGGAAGTGTCTCAGTCACAGAAGGTTTAAGCTCCGAAGTTGGGTCTTATGAGGTCACACGCCAACTATAGTAGTTTTGGGATGCTTCAAACTTTTGTGATCTCCATCTGCTATAGACGAGAAACAAAGGAACACAACAAATAAAAATTGAAAAACATAACTGAGAAAAAAGATAAATCATAAAAAATAATCGTACACGATGTGTGGATCTAGGGTACATAGTGTCTAGTGTGATTTTTAGTAACTAGTGTACTATATATAAACACAATGACTGGGACTATTTTCAGTAAATTGAATGTACACGACTTGTAATAAGGTGTACTGGCCATGTTTTAGAACATAGTGTAGTGGTCGTTTGACTGACCATACATGGACCTATACATGGATTGGTCATACAATATTTATACACACCATGTGTAGGTACTATATGTCATGTGTTAGAACATGTATTTCTATATGTGTTTTCCCATTATGCGGACTACTCCTGAGGAACAAGGTACACGACACGCCTTGAACATACACGATGTGTGTGAATACCTAGGATATGGGCCATGTGTGATCAGTACATGGGCTGCTAGTAAATACCAGTCTATGAAATAATACATGTCGTGTTCCAAACATACATACCCTTTACTTTTTAAATTATGATATGAGAGTGTGTGGTTGTCTACTTAGAGTATACAACATGTGTTTTTCTATGAACCCCTGAATTGTTAGATGGGACTGGAATAGTCATCCAATCCAAAAATCACCCCAAATGGATGTAAAACTATTAAATAAAGAGAAAAAACAGTTATACATAGACCATGAATGGGAATTAGGGAGATTTTGTGGCCTGAAATGAGGTTAAATGACAAAATGGTGGGAGTGTAATGGCCCGGGTTGTTAGTGGACCATTACATAATAAAAATCTGTTGTTTGAGGAGTTCTGGGTGGTCTAGGAGGCCATCCCAACTTCTCGGTGGGGTTTGACTCATGGAAGGCCTACCGGTAGCCTTAGCCCACTGGTAGTAGGCCTATTGGTAGCTCGGTCAACTAGTAGCCACAGCCTACTGGTAGCTCGGCCTACCAGTGGATCGACTACCGGTAGCTCGGCTACCGGTCGCTATCAGCCACCGGTTTCTCTCAACTACAGGTAGCTGCAACCCACCAGTAGCTCTAGCCTACCCCCACATGTTTTCTAGTAGCAGCTCTTTTTCACGCAAATTGGGTTTTAAACCCTATTTAACCCCTTTAATCCTATTATAAAACCCATTAACGCCAATTAATGGGGTTTGATTAAGTGAAATACACTAGTGCATTAGTTTAAACCACCCCTTTGGTCGGAGACCACTTTAATGATGTGTGGGGTCGAGTCGTCAACCCACGACCCCCGCTCCTTACGTGGTTTCACGTTCTTATCTCAATCATCCCCTTCCCATATAAACTAAAGGGATCTCCCTAGTTTTAATTTTCTTTATCAACCTCCAATCAATTATTCTGCTCATCCATGCATTCCCGAGGCCCCACCCCTGCAAATCGTGCATCGTTTTCCTGGCACAAGAAGATAAACTTCAATGGTAGATCAATCATGTAGGGTTTCACATTCATCTCTCCTTTATGTCCATCGTGCGGGGTAGGTATGCTATTGCTTCTGTATAATTGAAATAACCAAACTTTAAAGATGATAATAAATGGATTCTAATTAAATAATGGGATGGGTGTGACAGATGGCGCTACTCTGTTTTTCTCTTCTTTCATGATTAATGATTTCTGAATTGTGAGAGAATATGCCTACTGAAAATCATTGTCGTTGGTGGTCATTCTCTGTACACTAATGAACCCTTAATTTTGGTGATGTTTAAATGGATTTTATTGTGGTTTCAACCCTTGTTGTGTAATGGAATTTGGTTAATTACATACATTCAGCTACTGAAATTGAAATCACTAGGATCAAACCTTTTTTTGATAACCCCTATATATGCAGAGTGATGTTGAAATCATGGAGTTTGTTAAATCTTTTAAATATGAAATACCCACGTGTGCCTTCTTTGTGTTGGCAGCAGTGGTTTTTTTGTTTTTATTCACTGGCTGATTGCGGGGAGATGTGGGTGGGGATGGGATCCCCTATTGTTATGATATAGCTGGTTGTAAATTTGAGGCCATGTGGTTACCTTGATTATATCACAAATTAGTGTGGGGTCCTCTGTTTTTGAGAAACCATTGGCTCCTGGATCTTGGAAACATGGGGCTATAACTTGGGGTTTTCTTTAGTTCCTGTACTTCGAGGGATCTCACATATCCCTTTTTTGTTGTGACGTTACAAGAGAACCGGGTGTGGATGTTTTAGTTGAGGTTTGAATGTACTCGTTCCTTGGCTTGTGCTTATGCTTGTCGGTTTCCTAAGTAGGTGCAGAAACATATTTAAACATTATCACTGAACCTGAAACAATGATGAGACAAATGGGTTTTGGTCTTGTGTGAGTTGTGACATGGGCAGTGATTGTGTTCTTTAGGCAGGCTAAAGAAAAACATAGATTTGGGCGACTTCTTATTACCTATACATACTTGTAGTTTTTTTGTTTCTAATTATTTCCCCACCCAAGATGAGCACTTAGTGATGAACACCCCCATTTCATGGGGGAGGGTGTTTTCCCAGACACTTCTATTAGTGGCTGGTTATTAGCTTCTTTCTGCTCCCTTTCACGGATAGAACAAGTATATTTGGGAAGGTTGTCATGGCCTGAAGTCCATTATTAGCCCATGAATCTTCAGGCAGGGTGGTGTGGTGGTTGGACCAGGTGTGTGCAGTTAGGTGGTTTCCCATGTGTCTTTAGGATGAGGCCCATGTGTATTCGGGCGTGACGGTGGTTGTTCTGGACTAGGTGTTTGCAGGCGTGGTTACGTGAGACAGTTGTGGCCCAGGTGTTTGTGGGCGAGGTTTTCTTGTGGGACTGCGTGAGGGTATGACCTAGGTGTGTGCTGGATGGGTGTGGGAGTGGGACTGCGGTGAGAATGGCGGTATTGGTTCGATGCGTAGTATGTCTTCAATAATTAGTGGGAAAGTGGCGTGGGGTGCCCAAACATCGATGTGCTATTACTATACATTACCTGAATTGTGTTATTTGGGGAGTGTTCCTTGGTGAGGCTTGGGTGGTTAGTTTCCTTGGTAGGTGATTGGTTATCTCTTTTATCACAGAGCATTATTATATATCCCCCCTTGTGTATGATAGTCTTTGGTTTTCCCGACTGAGTATACCGGTCTACTCACCCTTTGTATATAAATTTTTTTTCTGGTATCCAGGATGACTTTGGTGATTGTGAGGGACGGTACTAGCTCATAATTTGAGAAAGATCATCATAGTTGATGTTGTTCTTTCTTTTGGTATTTTTTTACCATGTAGTCTCCTTATACATTGTGGAATTTACTTTTATAACAGGCATTGGTAATGGTTCTTGGATTTACTGTTTACTTTCAGTCTTGGTGTTGTGGGAATTAATATCATATCACCTGATACTATTAAAAGAATAAAATGGGTAATTCCTTCCATTTAGTGTGTGATCTTATACACTTGGTGCTATTCGCCACTCCAGGACCTATTGAAGGCGGGTCTCAAGGGTCATTATCTCTCCTTCAACATGATAAAGGAAGGGTCTGGAAATATTCTGTCCCTTCCCTTATCTTGGTGAAGGTGGTTCATGATAGAATTGTACCAAAGGGGTTGAGATATAGAATGGAGTTTGGATTTAGGCACAGTGATTATTGCATGGGATGGTAGAGAAATGGTGTTGGGTGACTTTGGTGTGTGAATTAGGCCAAGGGAGACTGACTGGGACATGGGATTTTAAGCCCCCCTGTGATCCGATGCAAGGACTCTAGACCTACCAAATGACCATGTGAGGCCATGTTGATCAAAGGGTAGAGACCCTAGGAAAGGTACATGCATCATAATGACTTTTGTTCTCATGTTTCTGCGTTGTCTTAGAAATTTGGAATAAATAAAAAGGGATATGATGTTTTAAGAACAATATTCGGCACTACTTGGGCTTATGCATTCCTTGTTTATCGTGCAGCTATGGAAACCGGGAGACGACCACGATTTGTACGAGTGATCAAGGCCCAAGAGGTCGACCTGGATGATCGAGAGAGGTCTGACCGAGAGTATGAAGATGATCAGTGGCAGAGGAATCTTCGAGCCTTCCAGTGACATAACCTCAAGAAATACAAGGGAAGCACCTCTAAAATGAAGATAGAGAGTTTTCTATAGGAGTTGGTGATATCCTTCATCTTGATCCGGTCTCCGAATGAGTACTGGGTTCCTCTGTCCATCATCCAGATTCGGGGAGTAGCACATCAGTGATGAAATCTTTACCTGGGGGAGAGGAGATAGGTTGAGGTGGCATGGGATGATTTCGGGAAGGAATTTCATGCGGAATTCCTCTCTTCTATGATGAAGGCAGAGAATATGTAGGAGATACTCTCCCCCCAGCAGGGGAGTATGTCGGTAAGGGAGCTAGGGATAAAGTTCAAGGACCACCTAAATTTCACTCCAAAACTCTTTCCAGATGAGGTGTCTCGGGCCAGATGTTTAGGGGAGGCAGTCAGACCCTCCCTCTAGTATGTTGTTACCCCCTTCACCCTGCAGACGTACATGGAGGTCCAGAAGAAGGCCGAAGTGGTGGAGAGGATGCAAATGCTTGGAGGTGTATCACGAGAGGGGATCCAGCTGGGATCATAAAAAGGAAAGGCCGTCAGCACCATTCCAGCAGCATCAGGACCCTCTGGGTTCCGGCCAACAGGGAGCAGGCCACAACAGTTCCAATTCCAGTCCCCCAGTCCTCTCCCTTTTCCTTTGGGCCCAAGACTGAGGTGGTTCATCTGTGAGAGCCATGAAAAACTCTGGAATCATTTCTCAGACCGAGTATAGTAAAACAGTTATGGACAGGCCCAACACCATCCCCAGCAGCAACTTCAAGCTAGGCCCTTCCAGCAGCAGCAGCAGGGGCAGTGAGCTCCCACTCCTCCGAGGGTAGACATCGTAGGAGGAGGCCGACCTCACGGCGCTCCATAGGGACCTCAACTAGGGCATGGTCAGGGAGGCAGCCAACAGCTGAGGTCCAAAGGAGCTAGGAGTGGACCTTTGTACACTGCAGAGGCAGCAGTTCCAGTTGGACCAGAGGTTGTTCAAGGTATGATCAATTTATTCAGTACCCTTCTTTAAGCCTTATTCGATACCAGATCTTCACACTCCATTGTTTCACCTGATATGGCCCATGATCTGGGCCTATATTCCAAGAGAATCCTAGTTCCCCTAGTGTTGAGCACATGAGTCGGAGGTCAGACCGACTTGTTATACGTTTTCCGAGAATGAAGACTTATGATAGGGATACATCAGTCAGTCAGGGATTTACTGCTGCAACAGATACAGCTATACGATGTCATCCTAGGCATCAAATTGATGTTCTCTATCTGTTCCGTCATCTACTTCTTTCAAGGAAGGGTTGTGTTCTTAGACCTAGGTGGACAACATGTTACTTTCACCTGTGAGCGGGGAAGTCGGGAGGGAAGTAGGCGAGATAAACCCCTCCTCTCCTTGCTAGCCGAGCTATCAGTAGATCCAGTAGATGCTGAGATGGTAGAGGTTCCAGGAATCATCAGAGAGTTTATGGACGTCTTTCCTAAGGATGTAACGAATCTACCCCCTTGAAGTGATATCGAGTGTGGGATAGACTTGCAGCCCGGTGCTCGCCTGATTTCGATGGGTCCTTACCGGATGGAACCTTCAGAGCTACTGGAGTTGCATATTCAGATCGACGATCTGATGAAGAGGGGTTATGTTCAACCAAGTGCGTCACCATGGGGTGCTCCAGTCTTGTTCGCATAGAAGGAAGATGGTGGTCTCAGGTTGTGCAAAGACTACAGGAGGATGAATCAGGTAACGATCAAAAATTTCTACCCTCTTCTAAGGATATATGATCTCTTTGACCAATTGAAAGGGGAAGGATGGTTCGTGAAGATCGACCTACGGTCTAGATATCACCAGTTGAGGGTGAAGGAGGGCGAAAACTCAAAGATGGCCTTCAGGAGTAGGTATGGGCACTTCGAGATTATGGTCATGCCTTTCGGTGTTACGAACGCCCCAACTGTGTTCATGGGGATTTTGAACTCTGTGTTCCAGGAGTACCTAGATCTGTTCGTAGTTGTTTTCATCAATGAAATCCTGATCTATTAATGATTAGAGGAGGACCACTCCGAGCACCTAAGGGTGGTTTTTGAGGTCCTCCGACAGCACCAGCTCTATGGGAAGTTCTCAAAATGAAAGTTATGGATGCGAGAAGTGCACCTCATAGGGCATGTAGTGTTCGAGTAGGTGGTAGCGATGGACCCATCAAAGGTTGAGGCAATAGTTTATTGGTGCAGCACCAAAAAATGTGGCAATGGTTCGCAGTTTCCTCAGGATGGCGGGTTACTATCGAAGGTTTGTACCCAACTTCTCCTGAGTTGCAGCCCCTTTGACAGCCCTGACCAAGAACGACAAGGTTTTCATGTGGAGTGAGTATTGTGAGTCATCCTTCAGCTATCTAAATGAGTTGTTGGTTAGTGCCCCAGTACTGAGATTAATAGAAGAACGGGCGGCATACAAGGTGTTCTGTGATGCTTCTGGGCAAGGCATCAGATGTGTGTTGATGAAGCGACAATGGGTGATCTCTTAGGGGTCTAGGCAACTACTCTATCATGAGCATAATTATTCCACCCACGGCCTGGAACTTGTAGCGGTCGTTTTTGCGCTAAATTTATGGTGGAATTACCTCATCAGAGAATGCTTTTTGGTCTTCACAGATCATAAACATTTGAGGTATATCTTCTCCCAATGGGACATAAACTTACGGTAGCGTAGGTTCATGGAGTTCATCTAAGATTATGACTTCAAGATTTATTACACATTAGGGAAAGGGAATGTAGTGGATGATGCCTTGAGCAGGAGGTCACAGAAGGATGCAGTATGAGAGTCGGTAAACGCCTGGAATGAAATGGAGGACTTGGCTGCCGTGCACTTGGATGTGAGGATGGATAACAGTAGAGGGTGCTTGTATCAGATGACAGTGCAGTCATATCTGTTTTAGAAGGTAGAGGAGTTTTAGTGGGGAGACCTAGATTGGGAAGTAATGTGAGAACAAGTTGACCGGATCAATGCTCCAGAAGGGTGTACGGAGGATGGTCAAAACCAGATGCTTTTCTGAGATAAGTTGTTTGTTCTAGAGGCGATGCATGGAAATGTTCTTAGTGAGTTCCACAACTAACCCCTAGTGGTGATCCTATTACATTTCAAGATGTCCCAGGGTCTGAAGAGGTAGTTCTGTTGGCCTGGAGTGAAGCGAGTAGTGGCAGAGTTTGTGTCCAAGTACCTAATGTGTCTGCATGTGAAGGCTGAACATCGGGTTCCAGTTGGCCTGCTGTAGTCTCTAGATGTCCCTGAGTGGAAGTGGGAAGACATATCAATGGATTTCTTGATAGGAGTACCCAAGGTTCAAGGGGAATACAATTCCATCTGGGTAGTAGTGGACCAGTTGATGAAATCGGATCACTTTTTGGCAATTAAGCAGTCGAGTGCAGTGTATGACTTGGCAAGAAGGTACGTTGATGAGGTGGTGCGGATGCATGGAGTTCCAAGGTCCATAGTCTCGTATAGGGATACACGGTTTACCTCACGAGTATGGAGGGGATAACATCATGTTTTTGGAACCCAACTACGTCTTAGAACTGCTTTCTATCCCTAGATAGATGGACAGACAGAGCACACTATCTAGAACCTAGAGAATATGTTGCGAACATGTGTTTTGGACTCAGGAGGATCATGGGTGTGACACTTACCTTTGATAGTGTTTTCCTAAAATAACAGCTATCACTCTACTATTGGTATGGCCCCATTTGAAGCATTTTATGGGAGGCCATGCCACTCACCTTTGTGTTGGACCGATGTCGGAGAAGCGGGCATCCATGGCCCGGAGGTGGTACAGAGCACGACAGAGAACTGTCATCTTATACGGGAAAGGATGAAGATGACCTAGAACCGACAGAAGTCGTATGATGATACTAGGAGAAGGTCTTTCGAATTTGAGGTTAGAGACCATGTGTTCATGAAGGTCTCTCCTTGGCGTGGAAAATGCAGGTTCAGAAAGGGGCGTAATATTTCTCCCAGGTTAATCGGACTCTTCGATGTGTTGTGGAAAATGGGTGAAGAGTCTTATCGGCTAGAATTACCACAACCACTATTGAGGCTGAATGACATCTTCCATGTGTCCCAGCTTCATCGGTATTGGCATGACGATTCACACATCCTCAAATGGGGAGAACTAGACATCGAGGACGACATGACATTTGTGGAAAGACCAGTGATGATGGAGGATCGTGAGGAGAAGGTGCTTGGTGGGAGAACCATTCCCATTGTTCGTGTGTTATGGAGACATGGTGGGATTGAGGAGAGTACATGGGAGAGGGATGCACATATGTGTGCCCAGTACCCAGAGTCGTTTTTAGTTTTGTACTGTTTTATTTATTCTTGATGTAGTGGAGCATTTTACCTTGTTGGCTATGGAATATGTGTTTTTTCTTCCTCTCTGAATGTGTGTGAAATGTCTTGACTATTGGGAGGGGAGGATCGGACCCTGAATCAAGATGCATTAAGGTGGATGTGATTAAACCCGTGCGGGTGAGTCATTGACACCCAATGAAGATAGTATCTTGACATGGGGGAAGAGACTCCCCAACCCACAGACTGGGTATTTTGAAATGGCATGTTGCTTGGTTCTTAAGAGGATGGTGTTTTTAGTAAAAAATGGGGTTCACTTCTGAGAGGTATCTTACGAGTTGGTTTTTTAGACCCTCTCTTTCCTTGTGGGTTGTTTTGATTCTTGAGGGTGAGAATAGTTTGATAGGTATCTGATGTAATGGCCCGGGTTGTTGGAGGACCTTAACATAGTAAAAATATGTTGTTTGAGGTGTTTTTTGTGGTCTGGAAGGCCATCCCAACTTCTTAGTGTAGTTTGACCGACTGTAGGCCTATCGGTAGCCATAGACTACTGCTATCAGGACTAATGATAGCTCGGTCTATAGGTAGCTACAACCTACCGTTAGGTCGACTACTGTTATCTCGGTCTATCGGTGGTTGCTGCCTACCAGTAGCTCGGCTACCAGTCGCTGTCAGCCACCAGTAGCTATCTACTACTGGTTGCGATAGCCTATCGGTAGCCCGGCTACCGCTGGCTGTCAACCACCTGTAGCTCTCGACTATTGGTGGCTGCACCCCACCAGTAGCTCTAGCCTACCCCCACAGGTTTTCCTGTAGAACCTCTTTTTTGGTAAAATTTGGTTATAAACACTATTTTTACACCTTTAACCCTATTTTAAAGCCCATTAACACAAATTAATGCGGTTTGATTAAGTGAGATACCCAGGTGCGTCGGTTAAAACCGCCCTTAAAGGCAAGTACCCCATTAATGACGTGTGGGGATGCATGGTCAACCCACAACCCGCGCTCCTTAAGTGGTTTCACGTTCTTATCTCAACCGACCCAAGACCTTATAAACAAAAGTGTTCTCCCTAGGTTTCTTTTTCCCGACCACCCTCTCAACGTTTCCTCTACTTGTCCTTCTGTTCCCTAGGCCCCACCCTAGAAAATCACACATCATGTTCCTGATGCTTGAAGATAAACTTCGATCATTGATCAATCAGGTAGGTTTTAACCATCGTCTCTCCAATCCGTGTATCTTGTGGTGTGGGTATGCTATTTCTTCTGTATAATTGGAATAACCAAACATTAAAGAAGATAATAAAAAGATTCTAATGAATGATGGGGAGCAGTGTGACAGATGGTGCTGCTCTGTTTTTATCTTATTTCAGTATTAATGATTTCTTAATTGTGCAGGCTTATGCATACTAAAAAAAATGGTCGTTGGTGGTCTTTATCTGTACACTAACGAACCCTTACATCTCGTAATTTTTAAATGAATGGTATTGTTGTTGTGACCCATTTCTGTGTAATGTAATTTGGTTAATTTCATACATTTAGATAAAAAATTGAAAGCACCAGGATCAAACCTTTAAGTGGTAACCCTAGTCAAAGTCCAGTGAAGTTGAAATCATGGAGTGTGTTAAATATTTTAAATCTGAAATACCCACAAGGGCCTAATTTGTGTTGGTATTAGTGGTTTGTTTGTTTTTATTCATGGGCCGATTTCTAGGTAATTTGGGTGGGGATGGGATCCCCTGTTGTTTTGATATCACTGGTTTTAAATTTGAGGTCTCATGGTTACCTTGATAATATCACAAATTAGGGTGGGATCCTCTATTGTTGAGAAAAAAGCTATCTCATGGATCTTGGGGACGTGGGGCTATATCTTGGGGTTTTAATTCGTTCTAGTACATTGAGGGATCTAAAATATCCCTTTTGTTTTTGTGACTTTACAAGAGAACTAGGTGTGGATGTTTAAGTTGATGTTTGACTGTACTCTTTCCATGGCTTGTGCTTATGACTCTTAGTAGCCTATGTAGGTGCAGAAACATATTTAAAAATTATCACTGAACATGAAACATGGATGGGACAAATGGATTTTTTTTTGTGTGAGTCGTGACTTGGGCGCTGATTGTGTTCTTTAGGATGGCTGAAGAAAAACCTAGATTTAGGTGAGTGTTTTTTACCTATACATACTTATAGTTTTTTTGTTTCTAATTCGCGCCCCACCTAAGTTGAGCACTTAGTGCCGAACACCCCCATTTCATGAGAGATGGTGTTTATTCAACCATTCTATTAGTGGCTGGTTATTATCTCCTTTCTAATCCCTTTACCTGATAGCCCAAGTATCATCAGGCAGGCTATGATGGCCTGGAGTCTATTATTAGTCCAATAATCCTCAGGCAGGGGTGGTGTGGTGGTTGGCCCAAGTGTGTGCGGACAGGTGGATTTCCAAGTGTCTTCAGGATGAGGCCTAGGTGTCTTCAGTAATAATAGTGGTTGTTCTAGCCTAGGTGTTTGCAGGTGTGGTTATGTGAGATATTTTTGGCCCAGGTGTTTGTAGGCAGGGTTTGGTAGTGGGACTGTGTGAGTGTATGACCCAGGTGTGTGTGGTCGGTGTGTGGCAGTGGAACTGCGGTGAGGATGGAGGGATTGGTTCGATGCATAGGATGTCTTTGATAACCAGATGGAAAGTGGTGCAGGGTACCCAAACATCGATGTGCTATTACTATACATTACTTGACTTGCGTTATTTGGGGAGTGTGCCTTGTTGAGGCTTGGGTGGTTACTTTCCTTGGTAGGTTCTTGGTTATCTCTTTTCTCACATGGCATTAGTATGTGTCCCCACTTGTTCATGAGATTCTTTTTTTCCCTACTGCGTATACATGTATACTCACCCTACATATATAAAATTGCTTTCAGGTTTCCAGTAGGATTTCAGGGATTGTGATAGACCATACTGACTCAGACTTTGAGACATATCATCGTAGTTTTTGTTTCTCTTTCTTTTGGTATTTTTTTCCTTTTAGTCTCCTTATACATTGTGGGATTTACTTTTGTAACATGCATTGGGAATGGTTAGGGATTTAATTTTTACTTTCAGTCTTGCTGTTGTGGGATTTACTATCATATCTCCTGATCCTATTAAAAAAATGGGTAATGCCTTCAATATAGTGTGTGATATTATACCCTTGGTTCTAGTAGCCACTCCGGGACCTATTGAATGTGGGTCTAGGGGGTCATTATCTATCCTTCAACATGAAGATGGAAGGTTATGGAAATCTGCTGACCCTTCCCTCATCTTGGTGAAGGCGGGTCGTGATAGGGAGGGTGGTGAGATGATGTAAGGAGAATCCGTGAGAGAAAAAACTAAAAGGGGGGAATGACAAGGGATATATCCAGTTAGAGAATCCTAACTTTAATATCCCAATAACATGGCCTATTTTGAAATGTACACACCGTTTATAGATATTAATTTTAATAATTATTTAAATAAAATTATAATTATAAATATTATAGTAAAATATATAATAACTATTATATATAATTTAAAAATAAATATATAAAAAATATATACTATTTATAACAAAATATATCTATACATGTAATTTATTGAATAAATACACATTGTGTTTTCTAAAATTTGAAAAAGAAAACTACAAACCTTTAGTCTGGTGCTTGGGGCGTGATTTTTAGTGGGGTCCGAACGATCCAAATAAAATATCTCAATCACTAGAACGTAGGTTATAGTACAGCAAGGTTTCATTAACATTATATATTTAACCTACAATTTCAACACTATATATTGAATATCATAATGAATGGATTGTGGTTTTAATTTTTGAAATATTTTGATGGAGTATGGATATTATATGAGAATGAAGCCATGCCATTTGAACCCAGGGCTATGACATTCCCAATTAACCATATTCACCCCCATGTTATTTCTTATTTTGTAAAACACTTTATGTTTTTATGAAAATAGGACTCACATAATGTGTATCGCATTAAAAATGCATGGTTTTATTTAAATGAAAAATGATGGGACTTCACCAATTTTAAAGAATCAATCCTAGGTCATCTTGATCTATGGGTTATGACCCCTACTAACTGATTCATCCAAACTATGATTTTTCTTTTGTTGTGAAATTATTTTAGTAATTTTACAAACACCTCACACATTGTTTAAAAAGTCATGGGGTCTAAAAGAATTATACATATATAAAATGAAGGTGTATAGTGATTTGAACTGGCTGCATCTCAAATACATTACAGTAACATTATCATCATCATAATCATCATCCCTATTTATTATCATAATTAATAGTTACTTATACAGAAATTCCTGTAATAATATTCAATAAAAATATATGTACGAGACCTATATTAAGAAAAACATGGTGATTTTTGTCATTTTTCTCTTGTTAAAAAACTGTATAGAAGGGAACGGAGTATATGATGTGTTGAGTATAAGTGCACACAATTTTTTATTAGAAAAAAAAGAAAGAGGTCTGGAATGAATGGTTGGGTTTCCTCCTTGCATGAGACATTATTTTAGGTATTGGAATGTCCACAGTTATGGATACTTACCCATAATCTGAATGCGGGTGTGGATTTCACTGTGTAAACTACCACATCTGTCAGACACCCTCATATTACATACATTTAAGACTCTAAAAAATTCATATAGTCTATGGAGAAATGAAAAAATGACAGAACATTTTTTATATAGAATAAGAGTTCCCAAAAAGTATTAACGGACAAAAAAAAGAATGATCCATAAATAAGAAGACTTAGGTGAACACCAATAGAAATCCCCTACATCAATACACATATTTTCTATTTGAAAAGAAAAAAATGAACTAAAGGATTCCTCATATAATGAAACTTTATGTTGTACTAACTCTAATACTTCGATGCGTTTCTATTATATAGATTACATATGAAATCATTTATATGTGCCCCATAAGAACATGTATATTCCATGAGTATAAAAATTCTTATTAGGTAGTCATCATCCTAACCCTTAAACAACAATTATAAACTAGAGTGTGTGTTTTTAATATAAAAATATACAAGAAAATCACACTATAGTAAACAAATCATTATATATGTATCAAAGATTAACATTTGTTATAACAAGTAATTCCTTTAATGGAGAGTATAACAAATAAAACTTTCACTATATATCATCCTTAAATTAATATTTTAATAAAACTTTTATGATTTAAAACTATACTAACACAAAACCATGATATTTTAAAATAAAACTTAACCATTATAATCTAGTTATTAAATCATTTGATAGAAAATAAAGTGGCATTATTACGTATATTACGAATGGAAAAAATAAAATCTAGTATTGGATGTTACCGTTATAAAACCCATTTCTAAAAAATGTAATGGATGTAGATTTACTTGGGGTTTATATAGACTAACCCCTTAAGGAAGTTGTATAATTAGGGTATGATGATAATTTTTAATGAGATAAATTCGATCTCTTCAACATTTCCATTATATATATGCTAGTAGAGTCACCACTGTCAAATTCCAACAGATCTTATCAAATGATTGGATCATACACAGAGATTATACTGGGTTATATACGTATAAATTATGATTATATAAAAATTTAATAATATATATTCATATATATATCATGATGTTTTTACCCTTCAGAAGGTTATTTTTCCTCAATTAACATTATGATTAAAACATGTACTTCCCCAAAATTGGTATTTATATTCATGGAAATCAATTTAATAAGATTTAATAATAAAAATTAATATTTATTATATTAATAATAAGTTAAATATATATTAATTAGTAGTTTATATAAAAAATTAATGTTAATAAACTAAATTATGTTATCCTATAAAGTTGTTTTTCACTATATTTTTTGTTTTTTATTAGAAATAAAATTAATATATTTCAGAATGATTATATGAAAAAAATTAATTCATTTTTAATTTACCGTGTAAATAATTTCTAAAGATGAATTATTTTTATTTTTCAAAAAATAATGATATGTAAGTGAATAGTGGAAATACTATTTTACAAATAACATGACTACAATGTCATTATTAATAATAGGTGTGAATTGGAAATTGATAAAATATTTTTCAAAACCAAAATATTTATTTTATATATTTATTTATAATTAAAAAAATATTTTAATTTAGACTCTAATATATTATATTTTTCAAAATTAGTTATATTTTCTAAAAAAATTTCTAATACATTATACATTGGTATTTAAAAAAAATGAATTTATCAATTTTATAAATTGAATGATATTTAATGGATTTAAAATTTAGAATCATTACGTTCAGATTATATAATTATTAATATTTTAGTTTCTACTCATAAATGATTAATAAACTAGGTAAAAAATAGTTATCCTGGTGGAAAACAAAATGGAAAAAATTTGTAACCTAAGAGATAAAGGGACGAACATGTTAGAAATGTGATGTTAGTTGAGTGGTTGAGTTTTTTTATCAACTTCATATTTTCTTTAATTAATTAATTTTTAATTTCGGTATGAATTTCATTGAGAGTTATTATAAAACCTATTAATCTTATGATTTACTTTTTTCAAATACATTTATTTTCCTCAATAGCATATAATACAGTCAATACTGACTCTAATTTTACTATAATAAAGTATATCGTTATAACCTAGACATTATGTTAGAGGAATAAATACTAATAATTAGTTTTTTTTTAAAATATGTATATATATATTAGATCGAGAAAAAATATGGATAAATATATTCTTAATTTTTAGTAAATTCCTCATATACTTTAAAAATAATTTTTCTATAAAATTGTTTTTATTGATTTATGCGAGTAATTAAAATAAATAATTAAATAAAATTTTTTTAAATTTATTTAAAAAACTATCATTATTGAAATCATTATGTCAATATTAGCTTTGAGTGATTTTTTATTAATATTATAAAGTGATTGATTATTCAGTGAATAGTGAAAATTCCAATTTTTCAAATATGGTCATTTATTTTCATTATGTAAGTAATATAAAGTACCATTTGTATGTTTGGAAGGAATAAAATGAAGAAATAGTAATGTTGAATTTATTTTCCTTTTAAAAATGTTGACAAATTCAATACATCCCTATTGATATGAAGTCAGCTTTTCCTCCTCTTCAAAAGGCAAGTAAGCAACAGAAAATAAAAAAATAACGAACTACACAGAGTGATGTATAGTGGTTTAGGGTAAAAAATAATCTATTACACTCCTAATATTCCCTCTCTGTGATCTTATTGATTTTCATTAGCATACCTTTTTGTGGACATGTACAACTATGTGCATGCAGTTGACACCTTACAATAACATTTTAACATGGCTTTTTGGTTCATTTACAGTGAACTAAAATATTTGGATATTAGAGAGAGAATAAGAAACTCTACTAAAAATAATTATGAATATTCAACACATCAATTTATAATATATCAATAATATAATATTTTGAGTACTAGTTTATCTCAGAGTAGTATTAGAAACTAACAGATGTAGATGAACTTCAATAAAACACAATAGTGAAAAAATAATTTTTAACATCTACCAGACTTCCTTTTTCTTTAAATTGTAGTTGATAAAACACTTATAAGATGATAAACCATTTATTAATCCAATGTTTATCTTTGATATATTCGTTATCAAACTAAAACCCAAGAAGAACAATGAGATACTACAATAATAACAACAACACGTCGATCAAAGTGAAGAAAATGAAAACATATAAATCTCTAAATTGTACCTGTTCATAGAACTTGACGTAATGTCACAATAAAATATTTAAATTAATATATATTTTTTGAGAAGAATAAACTATTAGTATTTAATAAGGATCTTGATTATCATCCGGTTAATCATATATGTTAAAACAGTCAGATAAATCACGATCATTCGAATTCAAATGTTCAAATAAAATCATAAATTTCCATAGAATTTTTATGATTTAATCAATTGAACATGATATTTTGAATCATATTTTAATCATCATTAAATAAATATTTAATATTATAAAAAATCATCAATCATGGAAATAATCCATAATTTAAAACACATAGTTTGACCATTACAATGTAGAGTTGCTCAGTATAGAAACTATATTCAAAATTAATATTGATAAGATATGGTTTCATCTACAAGTAGGTTTTATAAACCCCATGTTACCTCCCAAAATTTATGGTTTCATATAAAATTATGGTTTCTGATCCATATGTTTACCCTAAACATATAGTGAAAAGGTACATTTCCTTACTAATAGTAGCATTAGAAAACCATATATTTCACTTAAATCATTGGGCATAAACAATGTTTCCAAAATCCTTTGAAATGACAAAAATAATTAAGAAATAAAATAAAATTATACTATATTATTAAATAAAATTTTATTCAAAATAAAAAAATTATAATTTCAATAATTATTATCATAAAATCCAATTAAATTAACTTCATTAGTAACACATATTTTGGTGTTTATGAGAATCAAAATCAATAATAAATTAAAGAAATTTTTTGATAAAAACAAGCCTAAAAATCTTCCCATTTTTGATGATCACCAAACCCATATAAAAATTAAAATAATATATTTCTCTAAATTATATTATCCATAACATAGATATATCAATATTACTTTTATCCAAATTTCACGAAATATGAAATAAAATGTTATAAACACAGGAATGAATAACTTCCAAGAAAATTTCTCCAAAATTATTTTACAGAGAATAATTTTAAAATATTATAAAAACAATTTGTAAATATTCTATTTATCAACTATATTTCTCCCATGAATTAAATTACAATGATATTCACCCAAAGATAAATACAAAGGTTGTGTATGTTTATCCACTATTTTTATCTCTCTTTTTTATATCAAATAGAAATTACAAAAATGGAATAATAAAAAATTAACATGAAATTAATGATATTAAAAAAAGATATTAAACAGAGAAAAATAGTAATGAGAAAATAAAACAACAGATCATTTTGTTATTTGAAAACTACCAGGGTTTACAATGAAATTTTGGATTCAATTTTAAATAAGATAAGATTGGAGAAATGGATTGGGTCATTTGGGAAGATTAAATAGTGCATCTTCACACTCCAAAAAATACATATCTTTTACTCATAGTATCTATAACATCAGGAAGTAGTTTTATTATTCTTTACATATCTTGATTTCCTCATTAATTTAATTCATATTAGGTAAAATAAAAAACTAAAAAACATTTCAAATCATTAAGATCTTATTAAGAAAATAATTTATATCTGATATACTACATTAAAATTACCATATACACATTAAATTCATGAAAATCATATCATGAAATTGGTCGTTCCTACAAAATATGACACTTATTTTGAAGTAGTTTTTCTTGAAATAGAAATTTTTTCCATCTCTTCAAAAGATTTCCAAGATATTTTAAGATATTCATGTATCCTCATTAATTAAAATTTCAAAATATAAAACATAGACACCAATTATACATTATAAAATATATAATGAGTTCTGTAGATTAATCCATCATCATCATATGGATTATTTTTAGTGATAATTACACCTTTATCTATGTTAATATATTGAACTTTTGTTTCTTCAAAACCAAGGATTTTTCTTTCTTTTCAAGATGATTTTTAGAGGGCCTTTATAAAAAATATACTAACTTATATCCAAATATATCAGTAAATATACCTTGAAAATGAACTATCTTTATTACATAATTTTTTTAAGTATTCCATATCAACAAATTATGAGAAAATATTTTAAAAAAGTATCAAAACCATGAATGCATAACTTTTGATGTATAATTTCTTTTGATCTTAAGAGGGAAAGAATTTATTCTAATAGTTTTCAAGTTATTTTTTTGTTTCATAATTTTAAAAAATACATAACAATAATTGTTGTTTTTACATTTGGAAAGATTTTTTTTAATAAAAGGTTATTTAATAATATTTTTAAATAATAGAATATGTTTTTAAGAAATTTTAAAAAAAGAACAAGTTTAATTAATAAAAAATACCATTTATGAAGAGAAAACTGTTTTATAATAAAATTTAATGAACCTAATTTTTCTTATATGATTTTAAATTTATAAAATAAATACTATAAAATACCATTTAATTATATATTCTTCCAAAAAAATAGTTTTAAATTATAATTGAATGAAACTAATTTTTCTTATATAATTTTAAATTAATAAAATAAAAACTATAAAATCTAATTTATTTATATATTCTCCAAAAAACCCTTTCCTAAAAAGATATATAAAATATTATTTACTGAAATAAAAATTTATTATCAAAGAATAAAATGTTTTTAAAATAGTTTGAAATATTATTATGTTTTATTAATATTTAAACATATCTTAATATATCATTTTAGAGTGTGAAATTAAGTTTTCTAGTTATAAAAATATATTATAATATTTTAAGGAATATGAATGATGTTATAAAATAGTTTAAAAAATTGATTCATTAAATGAAATAAAAGAGTCTGAAAAAAATTAAAATTTTAAGAATATGGATAATCAAATGCATATAAAAATAGAGAAAATATTTAAAGAAATTCTCCCAGAAATAAAACACTGAAGACATATAAAAAATAAATGTAATATTTCATAGATTTTAAAATTATTGCTTTAAGGTTATTTTATATTAGATAACGAACTACATCAGAGTTGACAAAAAATTAAAAGAATATTAATTTTTCAAATAGCATCTCTTAAATATAATAATGGAGGTTAGTGGAATATATCTTAAAAAAATCAAACATAGTTTCCATTGTGTACCCATTTTTATTCATTATTCTTTTAAATTTATATTTTCTCATGTTGTATAACATTGTAATTTTTTACCTATATATGATATCCTTCACTTGAAACTAAATAACATGAATTAGAATATTATTCCATAGAAATTATGAGTGTACATATTTTTATTAGATAGTAAAATAGTATTTTTCTTCTACTTTTATCTCATATTAGTACATCCTTAAGATTTAAATAATTTATTTCAGCATCAACTATTTTTCAAATGTAATGTGATGAATATGTGATGTTATTCCATTCCACATAGAAGGTAAAACTATAGTAACCTTTAAAACCAGATCTTGTTTTGGAATTGGTTCTCCCAAGGCATCTACATCATTGAAAAATTCGTTTAATCTTCCATTTACTAGAGGGATGATTTAATATTAATTCACCTTAAATGTATCAAATTTTAATTTTTAATTGTTGTACCATAGTTCTACGCCATTATATGATCCTTCATATGAAATAGATATGGTATTCCACAACTAATATATGGTATCATGCCAAGAAACATGATTAAATTAATAAAATCATAATCCGTATAAAGTAGAATTCATTGGTGTCAAATTAATATCATAATATTTATCTTGAACATCATTAAACTTATCCATACATTCACAAGTAATTTTATAAGTCTTGACTTATTTCAAATAACTCTAATTCTCGATTATTTCAATTTAATAATCACTCATTTATTCTAAAATAAATAATTATCACCAGTAAAATAAATTTCACATGTCATCGGCATACATTCAATATGATAATACATTTATATTTCTATCCTTATGGATCTTTAACTCTAACTTGTATATTTAGAATAAATATATCTATTATAGTCTTAATTCTGAAAAATACATTTTTAGGTTCAAAATACAAGACATCTAGAAGAGTCCAGGATCTGATGCCAAATGATTGTATTATATAGAAATATTAAAATCATTAAGAATATCAAAATATAAATATATCCAATGGATTCATGCCATTGATACCAATTGTTATGTTGGAATAAATAAAATAAACACATGGTAGGGGTTAATTTTGTTTTATTTTAAAAACATTAACAAATTACAAGTAGTCTTCTTGATATGAAGTGATCCTTTACTCCTATTTTAATGATGAGTAACTGGTGAAAAATAAACAAAGAAAAGAACATGACAGAATGATGTATATTGGTTTGTGGAATAAAAATTTCCTAGTCCACTCCACCAATTCTCCCACTGTAAATATGTTGATTTTCACTAGTATATACTTATTTCAGGGACCTCTACAACTGAGTTTAGAAATTTAATAACTTATAACAAGGATGTAACAAGTCCTTGTAGTTATTTTATTTGGAACTGAAATATATACAGGATAGTTTGAGAACAAAATCCTCCAAAATGTCTATATTCAAGCAGTTGACACATCAAAAAATAATGAATTGATGATGTAGATTATTGATTAATAATTTAACTCACAGTTATTGTAGAAATTGATAGATGTTAATGATCCTCAATAAAAAACATCCGTTGTAAAAAAATCATCAATGTCAATCAATATTTATTTTTATTTAAACATCATTAGATAAAAAAATAAAATACAATAAAATATGTATATCTCAAATGTGTATCTTTGATAAATTATTTTTCAGACCGTAGGAAAATATTTTTAAAGAGAACATCACAAGAAGAAATAGCACCTCGATCGGATTAAAAAGTATCAAAACATGTATTTATTAAAAGTGATTCTATCCAGAAAACTGGATATAAAATCATAATATTAATATAAAATTATAGTCTATATTATGATAACAAGTAACTATAAATATTTAATAATAATCCTGAATCTCATTATTAAAAATTGGTCTATATAAATAGCTTGATAAATCAAAATCATACAAATTTATACATCCAAATAAAATCATAAATTCCCATAGAAATAGCAACAATGTAATTAATTTAACATGATCCTTGAATAAGTATTTAAAAAAATTTAAAAATTTATTTTAATTAATGAAAACCATTGTTTAAATTTTAAAAATAATAATTCATTTAAAAACCATTGTTTGACAAAGTCAAGCATAGGGTTTTTCTATGAAGAAATAAAAATGGAATGTATTATGGAAAATTTATTATAAATTCTAAAAGAAGTGTTTATGAACCATATTTTTCCTCTTAAAACAGAGGGTTTCTTCCAAAATTAATGTTCCAGATCTATATATTAACGTTAAATGTAGGGTACAAAAGCACAGTTCCTTGTTGAATGTGTGGTTTGGAAACAATATGTTCCTCTTAAAAAAGAGGGTATAAATTGTGTTTCCAAAATCCTTTCAAATACAAATAATACATAAGAAATAAAATAAACATCCTATATATTAAAATATAAAATTATTTCTAGAATAAATAAAATATTTCAACAATCATTACCCTAAAATTCAATTAAATTGAAATCATTAGTAATACAAATGTGGGTGTTTGTAAGGGTCAAAATGAATAATAAATTAATAATGTTGTTGGCTGTAAACATTTCTAACACCATTATATTATGTATTTAGTGATATATGATCCAGTTTATTTATAATAATCATACTAATTCAATATTAATCTCTAGTATTCATGAATTTTATATAAGTTAATTTGTATGCTCAATAACAGATTTTTCTAATAAACTAAATTTAATTGTGTTTTACACATTTATATTAAAACTAATTTCTTCCAATTTTAGATATTTAATCATAAAAACATTATATCAAATTTATAATCATAATGATTAAATTTTTTAAATATGTCTTTTCTAATTTTGGTCATTATAAATTGCAATCGTGGTAATTATTTTTTATCCCGGTAAGGGTAAAATATGTAAAAGAGATTTAAAAAAATGGGATAAGATCTCAAAATAAAACAAAAACAAAAATTTATCTTATTTTATGATTTCAATTCACCCATTTTTATTAATGTTTCAAATATGTGATATTTTTCCCATTTCCCTTGATAATGTCATTTATATTATTTTAAGTAATGAAAAATCTTAAATATCACTCTCTTGACTTTAATATCCCAAAAAATTTAACATTATGATAAAAATGGGGATAACTTAAATTAGTATTTTTTATTTCTTATTTAAATAAATTTTTTATAGTAATTTTTTAATATTTATTTATGATATAATTACCTTAAATTTTTAAACAACATAAACATAGTGGTTGTGAAAATAGTATAAAAATCATGTACATGATTTTAAAAAATATATAATTAATTTTATTTGAGGGAGTAATAGTGTACCAAAAATATTAAATATTAAAAGAAAAAAAAATATATATTTTAATGGTTTATATTATAATTAATTTCTTATTATGATTTTTTGTAAGTCAAATTAAATGAATAGTTCCAAAATTGAGATTAATGATATTTTAATAATAAATCATATTTTATTATATCTTTTAAATTTTCTAAAAACCTTATATTCAGACTAGTTAGTTGGATATGGTTTAAAATATCAATCATGGTACATTTATAATTAACTAGACTTTTTACGGTAACATTTAAGAAACTTATTTGTAAAAAAACATCGGTATTGTGGTAATGGTCAAAATGTGTAAATGCGTGTTAAAATAAGAAGTTAAGATCTAAAACATGACCTAAAAAAATAAAAATTTAATTATATCATATTATTTTAACTAATATTCCACATATATTTAAAATATAAAAATCTGGATCCACATGAACCAGAAAATTAATGATTATTAGTTTAATAATTTAAGTAATTAAAATAGTGATCATATTGTTACTTATAAAAGAGAACCTCGTTTCCTTTATTCCTCACACTTATTTATCTATATATATCAACCAAAACCAGAATAATTCTCCTATAAACATTCCAATCCATAAGGTAATGTTTTTTTAAAATATTTTTCCATGTTACCTAAAAAAAGAATCTTAATGAGGCCTACTGAAGAAGAGGTAAACATCTTACATGACCTATTTAAATTTATTTCATCTTTAACCTCAATAATATATGTGGTTTCCATCATAAAATAATAAATTTATTATCTAAAATATACTAAAATTTTATTAGGATTAAGTAACCAGTAATATCCACTCACTATTCTCTCAAATTAGAAGTGAAAGTATCCCTCGTGTGTATATGTGAACTACCACTTTCACATAGTTACAAAATTCGTTTTTCATAAAAATCTATAATAAATGGTAGTTAATATTGGGTTAATGTTTATATATTATATTTATGATATAATTATTCTTATGGAATAATAATATAATATCTACCTTCTTACTTTCACATCTTTTGTAAAATGAGAATATCGTTCATGAGTATATGTATATTACGAGTTATATGAAGTGATGTGATTCATTTATCATTTAATCTTTTAATATATTTTAAAATTGAAATATTTAATGAATATATATTACATATAAGATATAATAATGATTCTTTAAAGGTGAATTATTATTTACCTCTCTATTTTATTATGATTCAAAAACCAAAAACAATATTTCTACCTACCTATGTCCTTCTGCCTCCACAAATGATGTATTTAATTTTTTCATCTCCATACATAATGAATAAATATAATTATATTTATAATCAATATATCTGATATTTATACCATGAATATCATTTTTGAGGAGATGGAACCATGAGGAAAGGAAAAGTACTGGTACTAATAAACAATAATTCCAATGAAAAATACTATTGTTAACACCCATAAAATATGATTTTAATATAAATTAGTATTATACATTAGGTTTGGAAATATTATAATTGAATTATATATGATATTATAATTATTTTAATGTAAAATACCAGTTAATGATAGAATAATTATTTGTATTAATTGTTAATAGTTATTAATTTAAAATTAATTTTAACTTAAAAAGAATTTTATGTCTTATAGTGTACCTAATAAACAACAATGAGTTTATCCAAGATCATATGTCGCACGCAAGACTGAGTTAAAAAATAATAATAATATATTGTTATATTATTATTTTAAGTGGAAGTCATCCCCTAAAATTTATGTTGGTTGGAATGAATAAGAATAACTCTACTATGTATACAGTTTCTTATAAAATGTTTTTACATTCACCAAATAAGTTTTATAGGATTAAAATAAGAATAAATCCAATTTGAAGCATAAAAGATATATTTTTTATAGAAGGTTTTACCACATTTTATTGGAGACCCCTTTAAAAATATAATTGTTAACACATTAAAATATTTTATATGAAAACATAAATATCATATTTAAAATATGAATATAAATATTTAATTTGGGTTTATTTTTTGAATTTTTATTGAGAACATTCACATTTTGATGAATAGTGAATAATACTGAATTTTAGTTCAAAACAACTTTTTTGAATAATTTATTTATATAATAAAATTCTGTTTTAATTTGGTTTTAAATTATAAGTAGGTAATTTTTTATTAGTAAAAGTAATTTATGTCATTGTACATAATTTCACAATTTAGATATAAACACAAAGAATGATTTGGAACATTTTTTACTTCAGAAACCTGCATGAGCGTCCCATATAGAGGATTAAATTTAAATTAATTTATTCTACTTATATGATTAAAATTATGAAAATTGTATTCCATATTTGTAATGAGAATAAATTATAAGTTTTAATAAGGTAAAATTATTATTTAAAATACATTAGTGAAGCTATTATAATTAATTACAGTAATAAAGTGGAAAATATCTTAACAAGGGACAAAACCTAAAAATTAAGAGCCACAATGGCCTATAAAATCATCCAAATTCCATTTTATGTATATATTTTTAGTATATTGTACAATTTATATAATTTTTACCATTATTTTATCCACATTACATTGGATTAATTTGTGTGTAATTCTTATTTGAATAATATAATGTAATGCCACTCCTCATCACATATAAAAAGGCCCTTACCCTTCTCATTTTTTAACACCTATAAATCTTTTTAGATAGGAAAATATCATATAAAATATGATCTAAATATATCTTCAGTCATCTTATAATCCTTCCATTTGAAATAAATCCATCCAATGAATCAATTTGGTGAAAACCTAAATGATTTACCTAATAAAGAGATAACACCCTTCCTCAAGATCCTTTGTTTTATTTTCATTGTCCAAATTATAAATTATTATTATTATTACATGATTACAGAAAATAAGCAGTATCATAAATACACTGAGACATTTTTATGTTAATATTTTTACCTACACTTACACACACTTCCATCTAATGTGAAACTAACGTGTTGTTTACATGTATGAAGAACTACCGCCTCACAAAACAGTGTCTTTAATTTTTACATAACCACCTATTATGGTGGAGAATTATGATGTAAATATATTTATTTATGATATATATATATGTTATTTATTTTTTATTTATTCTTCCTTAATTATTATATATCACATATTTTTATGCTTTAAATTTTTTGGGAATACGATAACATCATTTGTAGATGTGTGGACTACCTCTTCCTCAAAATGATGTGATAAAACCTAAATGGAATGTATAAAGGATAAATTTAATTAAACATATCTGACAATCATAAAATCAAAATTATATTCATGACAAAATTAACTTCTTGTAAATGAAATATATCATTTTCTATAACACATTTTCGCACAATGAAAAAGTGATAACGTCATTCGAGGATGTGTGGATTACCACCTCCTCAACATGATTTGGATCCTTTTACATAAAATTAATTGTATATGTAACTATACATAATTAAATAATTTGATATTTGTTATATAATTTTCATTCTACAAATATAAATGTTATTTAACTTTTTTTAATGATCATTAAAAAATGGTAATATTACTTATATGTACGTACGTCCTATCGTCTCTATAATTATAACATTTAATCATTTTCATAATAATTTTTCATGATTTGTTTTAAAAATAAAATTTATTTATAAATATAATAGTTAGTTCATTATTGTTATTCTAGATATGTTTACATAATGACCCCTTTGACCATAGTTGGCCTACTAAAGTTATTTTTGACATATAATCTGAATATGGTAAAAACACCCAATGTAAACATAATTGTTTGAGTAGTTGTTTAAGAAATTATAGTCGGTGAAATAAAATTATTTATAAAATATAATAATTTTATAATGAAAGTTGAGAATTAACAGTGGTTTATTATTTAGGAAGATAAGTACCCACATGACGATTCTGGCTCAAGGTAATGGATTTCCTCTCAATCTCCATTCATTGAGACATTTCTTAATGATATGGAACTTTATTATTTTATATGGTGTATATAAAAACACATTTACATTATATATCTATATATAATCTATTATCATTTTATTAAATGTTTTTAATAAGTTATTATTATAGGTTTCTTATGATTTAATTGTTCAATATGGTATGGGATGCTTCGAATGTTTATAGATTTAATCATATCATTTAAATATTCATGACATTATTTTAGATGTTTATTTATATAAATATAAATGGGAAATAATAGAAATTTTTTATATAGTTTTAATTCCATTCATCTATTTTCAAAAAGAAGTATTTTTAAATGTTTTAAAATGAATGTTTTTACATATAACAAAAGTAATTTTCTATTATTAACGTACACGGTAATAATGAATTTTCCACCACAGTGGACATTAGTTTTTCAATTCCATTAATAGATTTAAAATTTTTATAAATAAAAAACATTATATCTTTTTTTTGTATATAAATGGTTTTTGAAAATAATGGTGTATTTTATATTGAAAATGGTAATTTTGAAAGAAAATGGTTTTTTAATATCTGAAAATAAAATACATATGATTTGAATATAGTTTTTTAAATGATGTATGGTTTTATTTCATGTTGTGGTTCTTGGAAATTATAAATGATGGTTCATCCAAGATAGACCTCCAAAGCATTGGGTTAATATTATATTATTTGGATTATTACATTGGATGTTAGTTGTATGGTTACTCAAAATCTATAATGGTTATATAGGTTATTTTAATTGTTCAATGTGATTATTTCCCATGGTACCTTCATAAATTTTAAATGTTCATAATGAGCCTTCATGGGAATCATTTGTTTTAAAAATGTAAAGTAAATGATACTTATTAAAGAATTATATTTTCATTTTTGGGAAAAATATTATATTTTCTAGATGTATTTTTTCATGATTTTTATTTTTTATAAGTTTACTAACAGTTTCGTTATTTTTATGTACATTACATATCTTTATAAGATCATCCCACATTTTTTAATGTTTTTTCACAAGATATAAGTGTGATTAATGGATTTTAAGAATTTCATGTTGAATGCCATGAAGATTCATCTTTAAAAAGATCGTTAACTATTTTAAAAAATGTTGATTAGGGAAAAACAGATAATGATCAAAAGTGTCTAATTTGTAATTTTATGGTTTTATATATATAATTTATGTCCTAATTCTCTAAAACTATTAACCTGAAAAGATCCTCTATGTGAATAAATAAAAATTATTAACTTAACTCAATATTTTTTAATGTTTAAGGACGGGACTATATTGTTGGTATGAATGGTCGGTTTAAAACAAATTATAGGTAATGGTAATATTAATAAAATTCCCATAGAATATTTAACATTATAGTAAACTGAAAATGATATAGCATTTGAATATTACCATGTTTCATCACCTAAAACATTTCTATTTAGAAGAGTTTTCTATTGAGTAAATTGGGAAGCGGTAATGTGAATGAATAGAGGTGAGGATATCCTTCTAAATCAGTACCAAATTAAAATAGTTTATAAATTTTATAGATTAGTTGACTTGGGAGATAAAATTTGGTGGTATACATTCTATAATGGATCCCAATTACGTAGAGACTCAAAGCATGAAATACATAAACATTACATTACTTGTGTGAAATACTTAATACATAACAAAAACAGACACCAAAGGACCGTAATAGTTTAGTGTCTTTGGAAACTCGGAATATAATCTTCTTATCATTGTGAAAGATCTTCAATATCTCCCATAAAGATCTTCCCCTTTTGTTTTCATAAATAAAACCTTTGTTTATATCCTGGGGAAATGAAAAAATATAAAGGGTGAGCTCTAATGTTCAGTAAGGGTATGTATGGAGAAAATAAAACAAACCATATACATTTGAACATAAAAACATGAACATAATGTTTAAACATCGAAATCTTGATAAATTACATAAAACATGGCAGTATGTATGGAATAGATCATAATTGAACATCATTCATGTTAAAATATCTTGGAAATAAAACATTTAATTGTAGAAAACATTAATCACATGATATCGTTTCCATAGTAGCCATGGCATTACTGCCAAGACCATCTTAGTGGACAAAGTCCCTTTCTGAATGGAGTTCACTCCTCGTTCTAGTCATGTATCACTGAATCAGATTTACTAAACATTCCAGCCATATCTATCTCATGAGATATAAAATCTTTACCCAATGCATTAGAGGGAGATATTGTTTACACCCATCTCATGTTGAAATCATTCTTAATTGTGCCACATCATAATCATAAATCCTTCATCATAAGCCAAAGAATAAAAATGGGTTTCATAAACATCATCCCATTATAATATAATCCATATAAAATAAATGAATATCATTTCGTCATAAGAAATGTGAAACCATGTAAATCATTGAGATATTATACTTGAATCATACACATATGAAATATTTTTGTCTTAGATGTAAAATAGTTTTGACAAAACACTTGAAATGAATTTTTGATGAATATATCCTTTATTCTTTAAAATAGTTTTCTTTTCACAAAATTCCACAAAATTTTAAAAGAAATTGATTTTTTTGACAATTGTCATTAAATAATGTAGAGTAATATTTTTGAAAATAAGGCATTATGAAACCATAAAAATCCATTAATGCCATATAAGTTAAAAAAACATACTTCTCATACTTTTGCTAAAAAAAGTCTAAAAGTAACTTGTATGGTAAAGAAAAGAACGATTACTTATATACCTTGTAGTAAAAGTAAAAAATGATTAAAAAGGAATTTAAACATACATGAAAAATTATTTATCAAACATGGACATGGATGATAAATATAACCCCAGAAAATACATACATATAAGCAATCTCGAATAAAAATGAGATTTGCAAAATTATCCCATAACTCAGGTCTGATATGCATTGTACGTTTCGGAACCTCCTGTATATTGATTTAAATAATGTCATTGAATTATTACAGAATCATATTCATTGTTAATATATCATATATGGTTCACTTATAACTTTATATTACCCGTCCTTTATTAAATTCCATGTTAAAGTAGTGTTTTGGGGAAAATCATTTCATTTATCGTACGTGTTTCGACATGTTGTTCTTGATATTATTAATTATATATTTATTTAAATAATTACATAATTTAAAACATGATTTATATATAATATATAATCAGTATATAAATATATATTATAGATCAATAAATGGAATGAAATACACTGTTCATGGAGATGGTAGACCGTACGTACGAATGAACACTGTTTTCGTTTCCATATTGAATTCAATGGAATTAAGTAAATGAAACATATATTTACATAAATAAAGTATCATTACTATGTAAAATATTTCATTATTATTTATTATATATACATTATAATCATACTTGAATGGTTAATCATGGAAAATGAATCTCATCACGTTCATGGAGACGATAGTCCATACGTACGAACGAGCGATGATATCATTTCCATGATAGTGGAATTGTATTGAAGTGTATTTATAATATTTCAGAATAAATATCACTTAACAATAATCATATATAGTTATTTATTTATTCCATTATACCCATCTAGGTATGGTGGTGGTGGAAAACAGATTACACCACGGCATGGAGACGGTATTCCGTACGTACGCACGCGCGGTGAATTCATTTTCAGTAGGATGGATAGAAGGTGAAATGGGGTAGTTTAATATTAATAATAGCATATAATTATATTAGTGATACTGATGTTATTAATTTATAATGAAACAACTAATGAAGAATATGTTTAAGAAGAACGAAACTTGAATGAATCTGTAGAAGAGATTAACTTTTCATTGACAAACCTCTTTTAAACCTCCTCTTATGGTACTGGAGATGGTCTTTTGAGAGGACCAGAACCTATATAATGTTTCTAGGGAAGTTGAGGAGGGAAATGGGTAGAGGTTTTCTAATCTTGAAAGCTCAAAAATTTCTAAAGAGAAGAGGGAGGAGGTTCCCTTTTATAAGGGAGGAGAGGGGCACCATAGGAAAAAATTAAAATATTATTTTATAATAGAGTCATATTCAGTTTATAATAGATCCAATTTTATTTATTTATAATTTAAATTGGGTATGAGTCGAAATACTCTCAACCAATAGGTTTTAGACATGTTTATGTTACTATTTTAACATTATAATTTAGATTTAACTATAAGTTAAATAATTTAACTTTTACCGTGTCTTCTTGTTTTCATACACTATATGGTTAATAAACATACTATAACAATCCAAAAAAACCCGAAGTGCTTAATTATTAATATTTACAACCTTATCTAAGTCATTTGACCGAACCATATATTTTTAGGAATATAATAACAAATAATAATATAATATTTATTTTAAAAACAATTTTATGTCAATTTTGACACTATTTTGTAATAGATTTTTGGGAAAATCATAACAACATCATTAGTTCGAAAAAAGTTAAGTGAATCAATAATAACATGTCATATTAACATAATAATTTATTTTAATTTATAAAAATTCTCAAATTAAATTTATTTGTGTATTTATAACATCAATTATGTTAATATTTCATTAATAAGGTAATTACTGCATCATCATTGTGTCAAAAATAAATTTAATTATTTAATTTAACAAAATTATAAATAAAATATCATTATATAGAAAATATTAATATATTTATAATTAATATTTATAGTAGAATTGATCTTATGTATTACCCTATTATAAAAAAAATTAGTTATTATCCTTTGATTTTAACTATTTTATCAATTTTTTAAATAAAATAATAATAAATGTCCTAATCTAATCCATGAGGACCTAAAGGGTAATATTTTATTCATAAGTTTGTTTTTGATCGAATTACACTTATCCAATAGAATTAGGACATGTTTTAGGGTAATAATAAAAACAATTTTACACTTAATTACCCTATTTACTTTTAACCGTGGTAAATAAAAGTAAAAAGTTACTATTCACCAAAAATTATTTTTATCTTATTGAACCACATTTTACTCCATGATATTAACAATGTATCTTAGATATTCAAAATTAAACTCATAGAAGCAGTAAAATTAAGAATTATGTAAATTTTCGAATTCTCTTAATAGGTGGGCAAAAGACGGTGAAAAATTAAATAAAATTTTTATATATCTAAAATGATTATAAAATGATTCCAATGATTTACGTTGAACATATATAGGTATCATGTATCAATTTTTACATATAATAAATTTAAATAAAATAAATAATCATTTAAATAAATATTCGGTTTTTAAATAGTAACCCATTGTTTTTACTTTTCATCAAAAATTGAATGTTTTCCGAAAAATACTAAAAATTCACCCTAGGCTAATTTTGAAATTCTTAATCAAAAAATGGAGTCCATTTAGAATGATATAATTTATAAAATTTCCAAATGTATTTATTACCATTCATAACAGCTAGTTCAGAATAATATTATAATAATATCTCATTTAGTGAAACTCGGTATTATGTACTACACACGCTATCGAGAAAGGTCTTGATTGCTTGTAAAGGAAGCCAAGTTAGGGCTGAGTGTAGTGAAATCTATGTTTGGTTTTTCTAATAACATAATCAAAACTTATTTCATTTATACATTAAACAAAATCTATACTTAATGTTGCGTAAAATGATTTCCACATTACGAACATGAAATTTTGTGTAACAGGAGCCATGAATAGTTTTGCATATAATGCTAGCTAATACAGTGTTGCGTATAGTACAAGGTAATCATGGTTTAGTATATAATTGTATAAATCAAAGAAATTAAAAATAATATATCTCATAAAATCTCGGGGTGTTACATTCTACCCCCTTAAAATGAATTTCTCCCTCGAAATTCATCAGTGTTATAAATCGTTTACTACTTGAAGGTTTCGTTCGTAGAAACCCACATTGTAAAAGGAATACTAAAACATAATTTTTAAAAATTAAAGTAAGAAATGTACCGGTTAACCGGATTAAATCATCACTATGTTTCTACACAGGAGAACATAGGTGGAAATATGGATATGGAAGAATAATCCAACCATCATGTTCTGATGGAGAGTGGTAGAGGACATGACTATGAAAAAAACCAACAATCACAAAGCCATAAATTTGTGATGATTTAAGGAACCATATGATTCATCAGATATGAGGGTAGTATGACAACCTTTTTTGTTTTCAAGATCATTTCCCTAATGTTGAAGAATTTTTTACAATATCATTGTTGTTCGTGCCGTGAACAATTTCCACTTCAACTCTTATTGAAATGAAGTTGAATTTTTCTTCTGTGAAGTGATAGTAGATCATGCGATAGAATGATAGTTCATTCCATATTTCTCAAACATAATTTTAGTAATAGTTATATGCATAAGTCCATTTATGGTGAGATTAATCACATATGGTTCCAAAAATGGACTTATAATTCATCTATCATACCAAAAAATAAAATAAAACTAATTTCTACAAACCAGGGACATCATATAGGCAAATGGTAGGTGATAATGGATTGTCCCACATTGGTTGTGGCTTCGATTCCCACAAACTTGTCCAACGCGATGGGTTTTTGCCCATCCTGCAGGTTATCCCTTTTTCTAAAACTACATTTTTACAACATTCATGCAATAATATAAAAACAATTCTAGCCATAAACACTACTAACTTATGTACAATATATTCCTTTCCAATCTTTAGGCTTATCCAAAATACATCTGTCCATTATCAAAGTATAAAGAAAATGATTACTTGAAAGTTCACATAACAAGCACATGAATACCATCATTTATCCCCCATATATCATAATATATATCTTGATGGTCACATTACAAACATGTGAATTCCTTAATCATGTATTCTTTTGAAAAATGAAAACCCAATGAACATTTGTGGAAACATGAATGATTTCAAAAGTTAACTCTTTCCACATACCAAAATACCAAAATTTCTATATAGTCAAACCATGAAATCACTTTGTCCTTATATCAGTCATGATCTCATTAATACTATAAAAAATTTCATTATCTCTTTATCCCTTAATTATGTGCATATCAACTTCTTTCCAAAAATATTGGAATAACCATTCATGGTTACCGGTACCATTCAATATATACTTTAAATACTTTCGGAAAAACACTAGTGTAACAATCTTTAGATGATTCTTTATTCCAAAGTACCATTAAATTACCTATACAACATAACTCTTAATAAACATAAAATCATTCCACTAACTTCTTAAACCACTAACTTAGATTCATCATTTATTTTATATATCATTTGTAGTCTCTTCATAATCATCCACATAAATACTACTAATATGACCATGTAGATTATCTTCAAGAGATTTCCCCTTAGGGAATTGGTTTTCATAATGTCCATACATTCCACATTTAACACATTTAATCATTATTGATGTCGTAGAAATACCATTATCCTTCTCCATGGTGTTAAATGAACCTTTTCAATTACACTTACTGGACTTTTTTCCTTCTTTTCTACACCCAAAGCATCTTCTAGTTCCATTGAAACATTCTCCTTGATGCCTCTTACCACATGATTTACATGAGGGATATTTAACCTTCTTTCCTCTATTGTCATCATGAAACTCCAACATTCTCTTATTAGCTGAGTAGGGAAACATACCAATGTTGATATTATTGATCGTATTAAGAGATTAATGATTAGGTATAATAACGATATGTTGACTTCCAGATCCAATTTCATTTGGTTTCTCATGAAGAATATCATTCAATTGTTTTTCATATCCTCTATTATCATGAATCTTCATATTTCCAGCCATTTTCTAAAACCCGAAAAGAATAGTGTGAGTGGAAAAAATCATAATCAAGGGGGATTTACTTCTATATCAATCATATTTGGATATATTCTATGATCATTACTGTAATTCTAGAACTATAACCTATTCGTATAATAATCGTTAAGGACATACCTAGACACACCTTAAAAATATATCTAGGGATTTCACTAAAGTTTTCACATCCTAGTCTCCAAAGTTTAACTAATACTTTCCTACAACATCAACTTTAATCACCCAAAGCATGACGTACGTAGACATTACATTACTTTACGAAATAATTAATACATAAAAAAAATAGACACCACAGAACCGTAATAGTTTAGTGTTTTTGGAAACTCGGAACACAATGTTTTAGTCATGGTGAAAGATCTTCAACATCTCCCATAAAGATCTTGCCATCTTTTTCATACCTAAAACCTTTCACTATATCCTGGGGAAAATAAAACATATAAAGGGTGAGCTCAAATTCTCATTAAGGGTAAATATGGAGAGAATAAAACAATTCGTATACATTTGAACATAAAAACATGAACATAATGTTTAAACATCAAAATCTTGAGCAATTACATAAAACATGGCAGTATGTAAGTCATATATCACAATGGAACATAAATCATTATAAAATATCTTGAAAATAAATCTTTCAATTATGGAAAAACATTAAGTACATGATACGATTTCCATAGTATCCATGGCATTGCTACCTAGTCCATCTTAGTGAACAATGTCCCTTTCTGAATCTAGTTCACTCTTCATTCAAGTCCTATATCACTGAACCAAATTAACATTCCATTCTAACCATGTCTATCTCATGAGATATAAAAATTTTTCCCAATGCATTGGAGGGATATATAGGTCCCACCCAACTTATATTGAAATAATTCTTACTTGTGCCACAACATAAACATAAATCATTCATCATAACCCAAAGAATAAAAATGGGTCTCATAAACATTATACCATCATAACATAATCCATATAAAATAAATGGAAATCGTTTCATCATTAGAAAATTGAATCTATGTAAATCCTAGAGATATTATACTTGAAACATACACATATTAAATAATTTCATAACAGATGTAAAATTGTTTTGAAAAACACTTGAAATGAATTCTTGACGAAAATATCCTTTATTCATTAAAAATGATTTCTTTTCTAAAAATTCCTTGAAATTTTAAAAGAAATGGATTTTGTTGAAAATAGTCTGGAAATATTGTAGAGTTAGCTTCATTATAATAAGGCTTTATGAAACCGTTAAAATATTTTCATGCCGTATATGTTAAAAAAACATTCTGCTCGTACTTTTGCCGGAAAAGTCGAAAATTACCTTGTATGATAATAAATAGAAAGATTTCTTAAATTACATATAGTGAAAGTCAAAAATGGGTAAAATGAATTTAAGCATACATGAAAACATTTTTATAAAACTTGGACATGGATGATAAATATAACCACAGTATATACATACATATAAGAAATCTTGGATAAAAATAAGATTTGCAAAATTATCAATTACCTTAGGTCTGATATGCTTTGTACGTATCCAAACCACATGTATATTGATTAAAATAATTCCATTTAATTTTTATTGAATCATAATCATTGTTATGATATCATATATGGTTCACTTATGACTTTATATTACCCATTATTTTTTAAAATTTATGGTAAACCAGTGTTTTGGGTAAAATCGTTTCATTTGTCGTACTTGTTTCGACATGTTGTTCATGATATTATTACTCATATCTTGATTTACATAATTATAGATTGTAAAAAATGATTTAAATATAATATATATTCAGAATATAAATATATATGATAGATCAAAAAAATGGAATGAATTACACCGCTCATGTAGACAGTAGGTCGTATATACGCATGAACACTATTTTCGTTTCCTTATTAAAATAAATGGAATTAATTAAATGAAACAAATATGATCATAAATATAGTATCATTATTATGTAATATATTTCATGATTATTTATTATATATTCTTTATAATTATACTTGAATGGTTAATCAAGGGAAATGAATCTCATCGCGTTCGTGGAGACGGTAGTCCATACATACGAACAAGCAATGATATCATTTCCATGATCGTGGAATTGCTTTAAAGTGTATGTATAATATTTTAGAATAAAAATAACTTTTCAATAATCATATATATTTATTTATTTACACCATTATACCCATCCAAGTAAGTTGGTGGTGGAAAACATATTACACCACGGCGTGGAGACAATATTCTGTACGTACGCACGCATGGTGATTTGGTTTTCCGTAGGATGAATAGAAGTTGAAATAGGGTTGTTTTATATTTATAATAAAATATAAGTATATTAGCATTACCGATGTTATTACTTTATAATGAAACAAATAATGAAGAATAATTTGATGAAAAAGAAACTTGAATTAATCAGTACAAGAGATTACTTCTTCTTTGACGCACCTCTTTTAAGCTTCCTCTTAAGGTACTAGAGTTGGTATTTTGAGAAGAACAGATCCACTATAATATTTAAAGCGATGTTGAGGAGGGAAATGGGCAGAGTTTTTCTGAGCTTTAAAGCACACAAAAATTTTCAAAGAGAAGAGGGAGGAGGTGCCCTTTTATACGGTATGAGAGGGGCACCATTGGAAAAACTTAAAATATTATTTTATAATAAAATAATATTCGGTTATTAATAGATCCAAATTGATTTATTTCAAAGAAAAAGTGGGGATGTGTCGAAATCCTCTCATAAAATAGGTTTTAGACGTGTTTAGGTTACTATTTTAACATTATCATTTAGATTTAACTCTATGTTAAATAATTTAACCTTTACCATGTCTTCTAGTTTTCTTACACCATATGGTTAATAAACATACTATAATAAGAAAAACGAACCCCAAGTGGTTAATTATTAATATATATACCATTATCTATGTCATTTTGCTGAACCATATATTTTTAGGAATAGAATAACAATTAATAATATAAATTTTTTTAAATCAATTTTATGTCAATTTTGACACAATTTTTTAATTATTTTTTGTGAAAATCATAACAGCTAGATTAGTTCGAAAAAAGTTAATTTAATCAATAATAACATGTCATATTAACCTTTAAAAATCTTATAATTTATTTAAAGTCTCAAATTAAATTTATTTGGGTATTTATAACATCAATTATGTTAATATTTTATTAATAAGATAATTTCCCCATCATCATTATGTCCTAAATAAATTAAATTATTTAATGTATAAAAATTAAAAATAAAATACCAGTATATAGGAAATATTTTTAGATTTCTATCTAATATTTATATTCTAATTTATTTTATGTATAACCCTATATTAAAAATGTTTTAGTTATTAAACTTTTATTTTAACTATTTTAACAATTAATAAAATAAAATAATAATAAATGTCCTAATCTAATACAAGATGATGTAAAGGTTATTATTTTATTCGGAAGTTTGTTTTTGGTTGAATTACACTTATCCAAAAGAATTAAAACATGTGTTAGTGTAATAATAATAACATTTTTACCCTTAATTACCCTATTTACTTTAAACCGTGGTAAATAAAAGTAAAAAGTTACTACCCAACAAAAATTATTTTTATCTTATTGACCCACCTTTTACTCCTTGATATTAATTGTATCTCTTGGATTTTCCAAATTCCACTCATAGAAGCGGTAAAATTATGTTTTATGTAAATTTCCAAATTCTCCTAGGAGGTGGGTAAAAGACGTTTGAATGTTCAATAAATATTTTATATATCTAAAATTATTATAAAATGACTCCAATGAATTACATTGAACTTATATAGGTATCATTTATCAATTTTTTCCTAAAATAAATTTAAATAAAATAAATATTTATTTAAATAAAAAGTCAGTTTTTAAATAGTAACCCAGTATTTTCACTATTGATAAAAAATTGAAAGTTTTCAGACAAATAACAAAAATTCACCCAAGGCTAATTTCAATATTCCAAATACAAAAATGGAGTCCATTTTGAATGATAAAAATTATACAATATTAAATAGTGTTTATTAGTATTCATAACTGCTAGTTCATAATAATATTATAATAATATCTCGTTTACTGAAACTCGGTATTGTGTACTACACACGTTATCACGGAAGGTCTTGATTGAATGTAATGGAAGCCAAGTTAGTGTTGCATGTAGTTAAAGCTCTGTTTGGTTTTGTCATATAACATAATAAAAAATTATTTCATTTATACATTAAACAAAATCTATACATAATGCTGCATAGAATGATTTTCACAAAAGAAACTTGAGATTGTGTGTAACATGAGCCAAGTATAGTGTTGCGTATACTGCAAGCTAATACGGTGTTGCGTATAGTACAAGATAATCATGGTGTACTGTATAATAGAATACATTAAATAAATTAAAGATAATATATCTTATAAAATATCGGGGTGTTACAGATCTACCCCGAAGGAATATATCTTAGGTGGATCATTTCATGATACAAATTCCTCCATCATTTAGTGGATTATCTGAACCAGTTATATATGAAGGATATATCAATGCTCTGGTAATTATATTTGATGTAAAGGGATGTTTTGAACATAAAAAGGTAACCCTTTTTATTTATCACATTAAAAGATTATTTGATCAATGGTAGTCTATGGTGATGATTACGAAATAAAAATATGATATTGATTCCATATAATAGGAAACATTCAAGGAACTTTTCTGGGGAAATATTTCCCAAAGGTTTATGGACTCCGAATGGAAAATGAATTACTAGAATTTATGAAAAAAGATGAATAATATATATCTTCATATGAAAGGATATTCGTAAGATTTTCCTTGTATGTGCAGAATATTATTTGGGACAGCAATAGTAAAATTAATCAGTTTTAATGAGTACTAAAACAAAGTCTATGAATAGATCCATCTGTATAAGAATTTAAAAGATATGAGAAAGATGTTTGTTTTTCTAAAAAGGATTAGATAGAGTTTTTTGATAATTATATGCCTCATGGGGATGAACAGAATAAGTAGTTAGGATGAAATGAAATTGGTAAACATGAAATAAATAAATATATATGTAAGAAAATTATGTTCCAATATTATAGTAATTGTGGTAAAAATAACCCTAGAGAATGTATTATGAAGAAAATTAATTATTTCCAATATGGAATGCTTGCCAACATGACATATTATTGTAAGGAAAAAAAATATATCAGAATCAACGTATGTGGTAACATATATATATATGATCATATGAGGGTTTACCTGAGATGCTATGGTTGATTATGTTAATTCATGTCTGAAGATATTTCAATAGGATGTAAATTTACTTGATCAAATATATTATGGTGTATTGCGGTAATTTTAAACTAGATTAGTTGATGTTGGGTCATCAAATGAGGTGGTGTTAGGAAAGATACTTGTGTTATCAAATTATGTCAATACCTGGTTTGATTTTGGATATTTTCATTCTTTTATTAATAAGAATTTTCTTATAGAAACAGGAATATACCCTCATTAATGTATGATATAACTTTTGGAAATAACTCATGGTCTAAGTATCAAAGAAAAAATAATTAAAGGAATATTACTATTTTTATTAGTGGGATGGTATTTCCTAAAAATCTTGATGAACTGGCCATATTAGAGTTTGATATCATTCTTAGTATGTATTAGCATTCATTTTATCATGATAATATAGATTTCAGTTCTAAAAAAGTTTTTTTCAATGATTTTATTGCTCTGATAAATTACCAAAAATCTACGAAATTTATTATAGATGGAAATTAAATTTACATAGCGCCTATTTTTGAAAATAAATAAATTGTTAAAACATGTTAACTTTCAATAGTAAATAAATACATTGATGTTTTCCTATATGATTTTCCTGATTTTATTAATGATCAATAGGTTGTGTTTATAGTTTAATTAGTACCTGATATAAAGCCTATGTCTAAACCCTATTACAAAATATATTAATTGGAAGTTTTAGAGTAAAATAATTACAGGATTTATTAGATAAATGCTTCATCTGGCCTATCACTTCACCATTGGGTTCATTTATCATGTTTGTAAAAAGATAGATTGATCAATGAGAATTTTTATTTATTAAAAATCCTTTAATAATATCAATATTAATAACAAGTATACTTTACCTCATAACAATGTGTTTTTTAATTTTCTCGATATATTTCAATTTTTTAGAAGGGTGGAATGAGGTTATGGTTTCATTTGTTGAAAGTGACGGAAACTAGAATTATGAAGACTCTTCGTTGAACTAGATATATCAATAATTAATTTTTTGTTTTTTAATATGGGTTATATAAAACATCTTTTTCATTTATGGATCTTATGGATCTAATTTTTCATTATTTCATGGATATGTTTTTGGATGTGTTTTTTGATGAAATTTTAGTACTTTTTAAAATCTAATAGCAACATGAAAGGTATCTAATTTTTTTTTCAAACCACAAAAGAAAAGAAATTATATGCGAAATTTAGCATGTGAGAATTTTGGTTTCAATACATTTCATCCCTTGGTCATATTTTTAAAAAATATGGAATAAATGGAGATCCTTATAAAAACAATTTGTTAAAGAGTGGCCAAGACCCCAAAATATCACTAATATTTGTAGTATCCTTCAATTAATGGGTTACTACTAGTGGTTTCTTGAAAAATGATTGGGTTATCTACACCACTGACTATGTTAACTCGAAATCGAGTTGTGTACATCTAGAAAAAATAATGTGATGATATTTTTCATGAATTAAAAACATTATTAGGTATAGATCTTGTTTTGGCCTTATCTTCAAGAAATGGTGAGTTTACCATCTACATCGATTCTTCATTGAAGTAAATTGGTTGTTTTATAAGGAATAATGATTAGGTAATTCCTTATGCATCACGACATTTGAAACCTCCTGAGTCAAATTACCATACACATGATTTGGAATTAACTGTTGTTGTTTTTTCATTAAAAATTTTGAGGAATCATTTGTATGGAAAAGTGTGAAATAAATAATGAGCACCAAAATTTGAAGTATATAATCGCTCAAAAATAATTAAACATGAGATAGATAATATGGATGGAACTAATAAAGGATTGTGATTGCTTGATTCATTATCATCCTTGAAAATATAACAAGGTGGATGATTCTTTGTGTCAAAAAAGTATTACTAAATTAACCATGTTACATTTGAAACATTACACATTGTTCAATTGTTTGATGAGTTTTGGGATACATGTTTTGGATGTAGAGAAATCCACTTTTTTGTTTCAAGTTTCAATGAAGTCTAATTTTTCTAAAAGAATTAATAGGGAATAGAATGTTGATCAGTCATTACAAGAAAACGTAGAATATATTAAAAATGATAAGTTACATAATTTTCCTATTGGTAAAGAATGTGTTTTATTATTTAGAAAAATATTCTGTGTTCCATGAGATTTATAGATTATAAAAAAAATATTGACTGAAACTCATAGTTCCCTATTTTCCATTCATTTGAGTAGCACTAAAATGTTCGGTGTCCTTTTGGAGTATTACTGTTGGGATGGAATGAAAAGATATATTGCTGAATTTACAATTATGTGTTTGAGTTGTCAGCAAGTTAAATCTGAGTGCTATTTAACATAGGGGATGCCTCAACTATTTTTAATACGAGAGTGTAAATGGAGGAATATATCAATGGATTTCATGGTAGCATTTACCAAGACATCTCAATGTAATAATGTGATTTGGGTTATTGTTTATTGATTAACTGTATATAAACATTTTATTCATCTTCGAGATATAATTTATTTAGATAATATTTATAGACTATATATAAAATAGATTATAAAATTACATGGAGTTCATCTCTCAATTGTATCAGACAATGATCCTAGGTTCGGATCCAATTTTTGGAAATGAATTCATAGGATGTTGGGTATTCAATTAAATTTTCATATGTATATTCATCCTTAGTCTTATGGACAATCTGACTAGAAGTTTCATACATTAGTGTATATGTTTCATTAGTTCTCAATGGATTAATAGGGATGTTAGGATCAACGTATTTTTTCAGTAAATATTTCTTATAATAACAGTTTTTATTCCAATATTCATATGGCCACATTTGAGGAATTATATGGGAAGTGTTATAAAATTATATCGTTTTGGGATGATAAAGGAGAATGGAATTTTATGGGACCAATTTTGATAGTGAAAATGACATAGAATGTTTTTTCTCCATCATCATCATTTAAATTTTTATTAAAGAAGAAGGAAGTACAAAAAAAGATCAGGAAGACACATTTAGTTAGAGAATGGGGAACCAAAGGAGGACTGATGTAGTGGCGGCTAATAGAATTTCCTCTAACTAGGTTAACCCCCTCGTGTTTCAAGATGTTCACATTGTTAATGAAAAGTGGATTTCAACCAATTACATAAACATAAGCAAGATGGTCTATAACATTATTTCCCTCACAATAATTATGGATGAATTTGATGTTGTTATTAATCATGCAACTACACTTTCTCCTAATGTAGTAAATTTACTAGGGATGGGATCCAATTCCATGAGAGGCATTGTGTTGGATATTTGAGTCAATTTATTTCTTTGATATAATGATCCCCCACTAGTGTCATGGGGTTAAGCATGATAGTAGCGACATAGCCTATGCCTATAATGATGTTCTTTGACCCATGATCGATGAAAAATCCATAAAGATCAAGCCCTAAAATTCATGGATAACCCTTCATCCACACAATACCCACATATTATAGGACCCATATCTATTGAGTTTAAGACCCCGAGAGGGTGGGTTTCAATGGACTTAGTTGCTTTTGGCATTTCATCTACCAGGTTGGGAGACCTGAGAATCTTCTTGTAGTCATTGAATGGAGGGATCCTCATGCTAGTTGCTGGTGAGACTAACCATTTCAATAAGTGGGTTCATTGTTTTTATAATGATGGATATACCAGAGGATTAGAACCCTTCATGCCTATCCTTGTTCCTAGCCTACCAAATCAACCATCACCCTACATGTAGAATTTTGGTGCGAGCCAACTTCACTTGTCCCCTAACTAATGAACTGTGGAACTACCGATCAAGGAATGCATGATTAGTCCAGTTATTTCTTTTTAGGTTGGAGATCCGAATTTTTAAAAGTTTCTATACAGAAAATTGTATTGAATTTTTGTAAGAATGTGAAACTGATTCCACATTTCATTGGACCATATGAAATATTAGATAATATTGGATCAGTTACCTACTATGTGTATTTACCTCCGAGTTTTTTCCCAAGTGCACAAATTAATTTATGCGTCAATTTTATATAAGTATATACTGGATTTTTCTATTTTTTCGAGTCCTGATGTAGTTCAGCTGGAAGAGAATATTACTTATGAGGAATAAATACTTCCGGTTCTTGACCATTGAGTGAAAATTTTGTGGAATAATTTTATTCCTTAGCATATGGTTTTATTGAAATGATATATGGTTGATTGGTAACATGAAAATCTTAAAATGATATAAGGTAAAAACAACCCATTTATTTGATATGTGAATAAATAGTGAGGATGCAATTTCCAAAAGGGGGGAAGGATGTAACATCCAATGTAAGGATATAATAAATTTTTATCTTATTTATTAATATTTATTAATTAAATAGTAATTTTAACTTAAAGGGAATTCTATGTCAGATAGTGTACCCTACACGCAACAATGAGTTTCTCTAAAATGTTACGTTTAATGCAAGACTGAGTTATAATAAAAAAATAATATATTGTTAATATTATAAACTCAAGAGATATTTATCACCTATAAATTATGTCAGCGGGAAATAATTTATATTTTACTTTAGATATAATAATATAGAAAATATTTGAACATTTTTACATTATTTTAAAGGTTTTATATTACGGAAAAAAGGGATAGTATTATAATGTGTCCACATTGTAATTATATAGTATTGTTATGTGTATTTTAGGAGATAATTATCAAAAACTATAAAACTGAAAATATCCTCAATGTGAATGAAATTAAAATTATTAACCTAAATCAATATTTTTTTAATATTTATGGTTGGGAAAATATATTTAATGTCTATTTTATGGATTTATAAATAGTTTAAATTTATTATACTTATGGTTAAATTTATTTCAAATTATCTCAAACTTGAGGTTTGAGTTTTATCTTACATTCTCATTATTCACCAGGATTGTTTATGATTGAGTTTAAGATGGAGAAATTTAACAATACCCCTCTCATTAAAATTATTAATTTTATTACACTATAGTAATTTATGGATATTAAACATTCTTTCTTAATTTATCTCTCATTAATTAATCATGCTTCAATAAAAATGAATGGAAATCCTACTTTATTTACTTTTTTGGAAGAAAATCTTTTTTCATACATGCCCAAAATTTCTAAAAGTATTTTTAAGAATGATATCACTATTATATAAAGACATTTTAACCCATCATTTAATTTTTACAAAATTATTTTAAGGTATCAACATGTATTTTCTAAATAAATTAAATTTAAGTGTTTGCTGAAAATATGAAATGAAATCATTATTTTAACAAACACGTCATAAATGAAATTTCCCACCATTCTTACTCCTTAGTGATTTTAAAGATACTTTACAAGTATCAAGGTTCATTTTAAATAAAATTATTTCCTTAATATTTAAGAATTTTTTAGATTTTAAAAAAGTGATATCAAATTTAATAGGTTATTATCCACAAGAAATGTTCTTGTGATATTTTAAAGTAATTTTTCATCTATGATAACATATTTTGATGTTACCTATGACATAATGGGTATTTTATCCAATGATATTGTGTACTTTTAGTATTTGGATGGCCTGTGATGATAATATAATGATGATTCTATGAATCTTCTTTCTTTTCCATGGGTTAATCATGTTATTATGAAATGTTTTTGAAACCCATTTCATTTACATGGTTTATTCTATGATTCAATGATGAAATGTTAATGAAACACATTTACTTTCTATGGGTTATGATATTATTAATGTTTTATGATCTTTTGACATACATATATATGATTTTAATTATGTGATGGGTTAGATCAGAATTATATATTCCTTTAAGGAATTGGGTAAAGATGGATATCACATGAGATAGTGAGGATAATATTTGAGAGTAAACCCAATTTGTTAGGGGGATCTATCCACTATGATATGGAGTGAACCACTATTATAGGCTTGGGAGTGAACCTTAACTATGTATATAATCGTATAGGGAGTGAACAAAATCCACTATGATAGTCATGGAACTGATCCTTGTGTAAGGAAATTATTTTCAAAACATACATGTATTCAAAACACTTATTTCTTATGACAATTTTATGCTCATATAGATCATGTTCTTTGATTATTTTATTAATCATATATTCGTAAATTCCAGTCGTTATACCATGACTCAAGATTCGGATACTGATATTAAGGATTTGATTTTAAAATGTTAATCACATGTTCTCTTAAATTTATTATTTTGATATGTTTGAGTAATCTTTTGCATATATCATTTGTTAAACTTATTAAGCAACTGATCTCAATATTTCTTATGTTTCCCTTACAAATTATATGAATAAAAATTTTAGTTTTATATGTCTAAGAAGAGTTCTAATTATGAATAAATTTGTGGGAGATTCTTTAGATATTTTATAAATAACTTTTTTATGTATCCATATTTCCAAAAAAACTAGACCAGTATGATTCTGGAATGGATAATAATGGTATGTGATGGATATTTATATATTGAGATATAATATTTTTGTATGAAAAGTATGGTTCCCAATTGTTTTTATTATAGAGATGAGTAGTCATATATAAAAATTATGATATGAAAACATTAGTGTGATCCATGGGGATAAATTTAAGTATCGTATAACATTCTAATGTTTTGGTAACGACCATGGATAACTATGGTTACAGATAAATTTCTATAAATTTGGAAGTGGTTTTATTATTTATACATCCTATAAATTATTTTTCATGATTATGTGTTTCCTCATTAATTTTATTATTTCCCACACTATTTTTATGGTTTTTTATAATGGATGGAACAAAAATGAACAACATTAATTTTAAATGTGATATATATTGCAAGGATTTTACTCCCGAGAAACCAAATGTTATGTGAACTAATAGTAAAAATATTGTTTCTATGCTTAAGAAAATTTATCAAGATATTAATAATAACACATTTACAAATGAGAAAAGGATGTAACAACATTTTCATGAGTACCACATGAGTTAACAACCACCTTAATTTAATGGGAATTTAGATCCAATTATTTCTATGTAATAGTTCAGCACCACTAAAAATACATTTTACATTCTCTTGTGTGTCGAAAATGTAAATTTTATTTAGATGATTATAATTTTGGATGATAAGTAGATAAATGTGGGGATATTTTAAAGAACATGGGGAAGTGGGAATAAATTAACTTCATGTAGTGTGATGATTTTAAGATCTTATTTTTCAATAAGTACATTTCTTATATTCATTGTATGAAAATGGTGAATGAATTTCTTGAGTTAAAGTAAAAGGAAAATGAATATGTTAGTCCTTAAAAGGTAATATTTTCAAGACTTTGAAGGTAAGATTTTAGGATAATTTTTCAACATGAATGTATTGTTAATTGATTCTTCTGTGGATTAAAATCAATTATTTGATGGTCATTATCTATAAGTGGATATAATAGCTATGAATATGTCTTTTTATATATTATCAAGGTGGATAATGATATTGTATTTACCAATAAATATCAAGGTATTAATTAGAAAAGAAATATAGAATTGAAAATAAATTCTAAAAACCAAGTAGAGATGAAAAATTTCATTCCTTTTTTATCAAAGTGTGAAAGGAACAAATAATAAATTGTCATAATAGGACTTGTAAATTTTTGTATTGTATAAATGAATTTCATCAAGATGTTAATTTCTTATGTAATGGGAATAATGAGATTTCTAAAGATCGAGAAAATCACCATACAATACACCTTTTACACTCTAATGTTTCAAATGTATGGAGTATTGTAATTATGATAATGAGTGATCAAATATTAAGGTTAACAATGATGATTTATGTTAGAGACCACTTAATCTGTAACACCCCAATCTTCCATGGTACACTTCTCTTTGAATAATACAATACCGTGTGTTGTACGCAACACTGAGTTCAAGCGCACCACGACTTACCAAAGTAGCCGGTCAAAAGAGGTTATGAATAGTATTAACTGAATTTTAAATATTATATTGTCCTTATAATTATAATCCATACTATGAGTTTCTAAGACATGATTTATGAACAAATTCATTTTTTTCAGATAAAAGAAGTAGTTTTCAAAAAATGAAATTTTACCACCATTTAATGGCGAAGCCTATTTAGATCCAATATTTGAAAAAAATTTATATTCAATGTGACAAAATTAAATTCTTCTTTATAATCGGGACATAAGGATTTAGTTTTAATAATGTTTTGGTGTCTTTCTGAAATCTTTCATATTTGGGTGAATAGTGAAAAATACTATATTTTATCTGAAAACAACTTTTTTAATCAAAATAATTTATATTGGTAAATTATAAATTTTAAGGGTTTGGAAGTATAAATAGATTATATTTTTACTATGTAATCCAATGATGGTAATTTTAAGTAATTTCACCTTGAAATTGATCATAAACAAGTGTCAATCTTTTGATAGTTATTATTTCTTAAAAATGTGCCTTTTGGTTTCGAAAGCGGGAATTAATTTTAAATTAATAAATGAATCTTTTATGTTTTGAATTTGGTAAAATAGACATCATTTTTGGATTCTAAATAACGAAATTATCCTTGGGTGAAATTTTGGTACTTTTCGGATAACTTTTATATTTTGATGAATAGTGAAAATTACTAAATTTTAATTAAAAATAACATTTTTAATCGCAATAATTAATATTGATAAATTATGAATTTGAGTGGCTTTAAATTATATTTAGAATATATTTTTACCATGTAATACAATGTGGGTCATTGTACATTATTTTACAATTAAACTGGACATAAACCAGTGTCAATCTTTTGATAGTTTTTATCTCTTAAAAACACGCTTTCTGTTTTAACAACGAGAATTAATTATAAAATAATTTCTGACTCTTTTTTGTTTTGAATTTGGAAAAACAGATTCCATATTTGAAATCAGTATGTTCAAATTTTGTAGATAGGTAACTTTTATTTTTAGGGATTTTGAATAATTACTTCGGTAAATATTTTATTTACAATGGTTAAAGGTTAAATCCGGTAAATAATGGAACAAAAATAATATTATAATAATATTAAATTACGCTAAAACGTGTCTTAACCTTAGTGGTTGATACATGGCCTAACATGGGCATCTTTGGGTGAATTATGGTACCGCATGGATCCACTTGTAAGTGATAATGACACTTTATTTTAATTATGTTAAAATGAATACAAAAATGACACAAGCATATATCTTTTAGCAAAATAATTTTTAAATAGGGTTATATATGTTGTATTTTTCGACTAACAATATTCATTATAAAGATAAAAGGATTTCCTACATAATGATATTTTATTTATAATTTTTAGACATTATATAATTCAATTTATTTATGACACAATGATGATGCAGTAATTACCATAATAGTGAAAAATTAAAATAATTGATATTATAAATAGACAAATAAATATAATTGAAGACTTTTAATGAATTAAAATAATTTTATAGGATAATATGACATATTAGGATTGATTTAATTGACATTGTTTGAATTAATCATTCTGTTATGAGTTTCACAAAAATCAACTATTGTATAGTGTCAAAATTGACATAAAAGAGTTTTTAAAAACATTTATAATATTAATTGATATTAAATTCCTAAAAATATAAGGTCCGTCCAGTAGACTTATATCATGATAGTTATATAATTAATTGACCACTTGGGGGTCTATTAGATGTATTTGGTACGTTTATTAACTATATAATATAAAAATACAAAGTGAAAAGGTAAATGTTAAACTAATTAACTAAGAGTTAAAACTAAAACATAAGTTTAGTATAATAATCCAAACCTGTCTAAATTCTATTGGTTGAAATTATTTCAACCCATACCCACTTTAAAATTTAAATAATACAATTTGAATCCATTAGAAACCGTATATGAATATATTATAAAACAATATTTCTAGTTTTTCCTAAAGAGCCCCTCCCCCCCTTATAAAAGGACACCACTTATAACCAATTCCTCACACCTCTCAAGCCTTTTGGATCATCCAACCTCACCCAATTAAGCTCCCTACATCCCTATACTCCTTTTAGAAGCTTTACCTTAAGCATAATTCACTTAAATAGTTTTTTGTGGTTCAAACCTAAGGTAGTTACCCAAATTAAAAGTAAAGATTTCTCTTAGCTTCTTTTCTTTTATTTTACTTCTCCAACCCCAAAAATCTTCCTATTATTTTATTTTGTAACAAAACCAGTATCCAAAATATACTAATATATTTTTATTATAATTATTTTAACTACACTTACACACACATCCATCTAATGGGTGATGAACATAATGTTTCTGTGGATGGCAACCAAACGCCTCACGAAGCGATGATTGTTCAATTATCTCCTACCACCTCTCATGGAGGCCATTATGATGGCACTATAATTAAATATTATATTTATTATATTTATTTTATATATAATTTTCTGTGATTCCATTTTATATCATAAAATTATTGGTTTCTTGTTGTATATATATATATACGATAATTTCATTTGAGGAAGTGCAGACTACTGCCCCCTCAAAGTGATATGACTCGTTAATACCTTGCATGGAACGTATAAAGGATGGTGTTAATGAACTTAACTAACACATATATGATATTATATTATACTGGAATAATTATATACCTATGTATCATTTGGTTTTTATTCCTTTTAAAGTGAAAAATGAAATGGAAGTAGCATTCGTGCGTACGTACGGACTACCGTCTCCATGAAAGCGGTGAGATTCATTCTCCATCGTATCCATTCATGTATAATTATCATTTGATGATTTAAAAATAATTTATAAGGACTTGATATAATTCTGGATATGAATAAGACACAACCTATCCATAATAAACACGGCTTACGTAACAAAGAATATAAAGGAAAAAGAGTAAGTTAACACCCGAAATGATGATAATACTAAGATATTATTAACAAATCAATACTAAGAGATCATATATGATATAATATTAATGTAAATGAATATTTTATAATTAAATAAAAATTATTTCACCATTATGCAGGAGGTTAACCTACCGTCGACGATGGAAAAATTACAAAGTAAGGGCTTTCTTATCTCACTTTTAATTCTGTGAGAATTCCATTGTTCACCACTTATTTATTGCATGTGGTGTGTGTTATGACCATGATTGTATTCATTGTGTAATATACTTTAATTTATGGATATATACATCATCATGGTATGATCCTTCTTTCATGGGTGTATGTTTCTTATGTTTCTTAATCGATAAGGGAATTCGAAATTTCCATTTCCATTTATTCGGCCTTACGCAAACTTCATTGATTATTTTACTCTGAGATTATGTGTGGAATCACTATTAATTTTCTTATGTCGTAATTTCCACTCCACTTATCTGTGGATATACTTTTGATACACATAATCACTCCATTGATAATTTCTCAAGTCATCGATATGAATTTGATAAGAGTAATTTTAACTCATTCTCCATTAGTTGAGTTAAACATCCCATTCATTGGTGTTGTTTTTACAAGATTATGTGTGAATGTCCTTTGATTGTTTTACACTGAATATCCAATCATATATAGTGTATTTATATTTGTCACTCATAACTTTGTCATTAATTTATCTTTAACCTAAGGGTACAACCATTATGATAGATTTCATCTCAATTTAAATTCCATTGAGACTTCTTTGTTGATATACACCAAATCACTTTTATATGGTGTGTATAATGTAATTTGACATAGTATATCATGAATTCCTTTATTCTCATGATATTACAAAGTTTTGATTACCTCAATTGTTTTTATTCATGTGTCTCTCTTTTTCTTAGAAACTCTAACTAATATACCATTTTTAAATGTTTTAAAGACTTATTCATCTAAATATTGCTCATTAATGTCCATGTTTTAAAAAAATGGTTTTAAGGATTTATTTATATGGAAATTAGAGTTTTAGAATTAAAACTCCTTTTAAAAGTTTCAAAGTGGTATTGGACACTTTGATTAAAAAATATGTTTTTAAATGGATTCTTGACTAATAATGTGACTTTTAAATGGTTTCAAGAAAAAAGGGGATATTTCTCTCAAATAGTTTTGATAATTATTTTAATCTATGTCAATATCCTTCATTATTCTTGATTGAGGTTAATGTGATACAATACAATCTACCATATTGTATCGAATGAGTTATGTTTGACTGTGGATGTGCTATTTTTTATACCATTCATGGTTTGTGGTTAAAGTATTGACATTTTGTATGCTAGTTTTAATACAAATGTTTATGTTATGTTTAAACCTGTTCATATGAAAAATTCATTGGACTTAATAAGTGATGGGTGGAGCCCACTATAGCTCCTCGATGCATCAGTAGGTCTCATGAGACAAACTAGTTTCTTTGCACAAGGCCTTGGCAAAATCTTATTTGTAGCCTTGGCACGAGGCCTTGGCTATGTGGTTTTGATAGTCTGGCATTATGCATTCCATCATTATGAAAGTGGTTATTGATATTTCATGTGATCATTCGACTAGTAGAATATCCATGTGAATAAGTAAATGGCATTATTTCATTTTATCTTTGCCATTTTATGCTGAAGTTCAAGCTTAAAAGGCTTTTGTTTTATTTATAAATTGCCTTAAGTGCTTATGCTTATCTATGAAAGCTTCTTCTATAATGTTATCCTTACTGAGCATCTGATATCACCTCTTTCAATGTTTTATTTTTCCTAGGATTATGAAGAAGTAATTTATGAATGACCTGCAGGGATAGTATGAGGGGATATGAAGAAAAGATGTTTTTTTATGTTGTAATGTAAATAATTATGAATATATCTAGTGTTTCCATGGATACTAAACCAATCGGTCTTTCGAGATTCAATCTTTCTTGTGATCATGCCAATATTATGTAATAATGCACCGAATCAAGGTAACTAGGTTCGGGGTGTTACAGTTGGTATCAGAGGAAGTTTTGTACAAATCTTGGAAGCTAGATTTAGATAATCTCTGATTAGAGCACGTAGAACTAAGATGAACTTTGAGGATTAGTATAGAATAACATCCTAGAATTTTGGAATTGTAGAGATTTTTTGAGTTTTCTGAGCAATACTTCCCTGTCTAGATACGAGCAGGTTGAGGCGGCTCTGGCACAGATGTACCTAGGGGTAAACCCCGAAAACACCGCTTTGAGCTAGACTCGAATGGGAACTGGTAAACGACAACGGGCCTTGCTGCACTCTTGGTTATGACACTCCTGGGGGATATGCTTAGGATAATTTACATTTTTTTACAAACCGATTTAATGTATTATATATAAGATGAGACCTTTGTTAATCCTAATGTGTTTCAAATTAAGAATATAGTGACATGAAATTATTTAAATAATTTCATGACTACTGTTACTCACACAATGCTTTCTGGTTTTAGTCAATGGATAGATTCCAAGGAAGTTCTAGTAACTTTGAGAATGATGTATAAGGTGGGAACGATGGTGTAAATGAGCAACAAAATGGAGTGTTGATAGGCGTGAAAGATATCATGTTCATGCCAAATCAGTTTTCCAAAAATATGATCAATAACATATATATTAACCAAATCCTAGACTCAATAAGGAAGAGAAAGGCGATAAATGATAAGAGCACCAGGAATGGAGACCATAGAGAAAAGAACCCTCAATTTCCATCATTCAAGAAATGTGGTAGGAGACACCTGGGAATGTGTCTCAATGGGACCAAGGGTTGGGGGGACATAAAGTGAAGAATTTCTGAAGCAAAATGAGGAGTATTATAGAAGAAGATAAAAATGGTCCAAAGAATCAATTTATAGTCATTTCCCGTAAATGTAGTGGACCTGGCCATTACCCGAGTGAATTCCCTATTCTATAGGATATTTTCATGGTCAAAGAATAATCTATGTGGAAATTAATGGTTGGAGAAATGTTTAAAAAAGTATTAGTGCTCCTTGCTGATGGGTTTACATTGGAATAATTTTATCTTGTATTTTTAACCCCACAGTTTGGCATGTGAGAGTGATATTTGACAAAGAATTATCTCTACTGTTGTGGATATAGTTATAAATAACCATTTGGTTTTATATGATCATTGGGGTTTGAGATAATTATAAGTTATTATAATTTGGGATGAAAATGAAAGGTATGATATAAAATTTGTGGTTAAATTTATGTTATGGTATTTTAAGGAATTTATCTCAGTTTGGAAATGTTATAAAATATAGTTTTTGAAAAAGGACAACACATAGATCGTTTGACAACCCATCGCTTCGGACAAAGCTGTGGGAATCGAACCCAAAACCAAAGTGAGATTGGGATTTATCGCCTACCACTGGACTACGTGAAGTACCTGGATAGTGTGACTAATTATTTATAGTTAAATGATTTTATTGATCAATAATAAGTTGATTTGGGTTCTTATGTCTTATTAAATGAATACCATTGGTATAGGAAAATGATTTGGTGATTAAGTGATAAATGTTATTTTGGAAGATGTTCACTTTGATGGGGACACTATATACCCAAGGAAAATAAAATACTATGGTATTTCATTTGAGGAGTAATGGTGAATTTTTATCTACATTTTTATTTTGGATTTATAGTTATTTGGGCTATTTATGAAAATGATTAACCTATAATAAGGAATATGTGATTAGGTTGATTACTTTTAGATATGTGACTTTAAGAGTATTTTCTGTCATTTGGAGATACATTTTATCATGGGATACTACATAATCAAATTCTTCTATGTTTTGTGTTTAAATATTACTTAGGATTATATGGAAGGATTTTAAGGACAATTGATTATTGAATTGTATTTATTTAACTTTGGGGTATTGTTGGTTTAATTTTAGAAATAAAGATTAGTGATTATTTCTATCAAAGAATATCCTTTTGGGTGATCATTAGATCTTGTACTAACCATTTTTTGTTTTGATTAATCTCTAAAGACAATGTAAATATATAGTTCATCCTGCATGGATCATGTGATTCTATAGAAGTTTATTCTAGCTCTTCCTATGTGACCAAGTCTTCTTGAATACTCATCGTTTAAAAAAATGATTTAGTGGTGGAAATTTATTAAAGAATGAAACTCTACTTAAAAAGTAAGTATATATCTTTACATTCTTAGTCAATATCATAAATGAATTTCTCATCCTTATGTAATGTAACTTAAAAAAAATGTTGTCCATTTACTTTCCTACTAGGAGACTAATGACCATTTGTCCCAATAGAAGTTTGTGGTTTTCTTATTGTTAACTTTCACCTGATCATGATTTCTATCCCTCTTCATCAGAACAATATACTTATTTTTTCATCCATATCCATGTTTTCCTACATGGAATCCGAGTATGGGTTATCTTGGTTGACCTTTATACCTCTCTTTCTTTCTTTTAATGTTATATTTTTATTGACTCTTTTTCCGATGTGGGACTTTCCATTATATTCCCAAGCACAATTTTAAAAAATTACGAGGACATAATTTATTGAAGGAGGGGAGAATGTAACACCCCAATATTCCATGGTACACATCTCTTTGAATAATACAATAGTGTGTGTTTTACGCAACACTGAGTTCAAGCGCACCACGACTTACCAAACAAGACGATCAAAAGAGGTTATGAATAGTTTTAACTGAATTTTAAATATTATATTATCCTTATAATTTTAATACATATTATGAGTTTCTAAGACATGATTTATGAACAAATTCATTTTTTTCAGATAAAAGAAGTATTTTTCGAAAAAGGAAATTTTACAGCCTTTTAATGGCGAAGCCTATTTAGATCCAATATTTGAAACTTTTATATATTCAATGTGAGAAAATGAAATTCTTCATTATAATCCGGACACAAGGATTTAGTTTCAATAATGTTTTGGTGTCTTTTTGAAAACTTTCATATTTGGGAGAATAGTGAAAAATACTATATTTTATCTGAAAACAACTTTTTTAATCAAAATAATTTATATTGTTAAATTATAAATTTTAATGGTTTGGAATTATAAATACATTATATTTTCACTATTTAATCCAATGATGGTCATTTTAAGTAATTTCACCTTGAAATTGGACACAAACAAGTGTCAAACTTTTGATAGTTATTATTTCATAAAAATGTGGCTTTTGGTTTCGAAAGCGGGAATTAATTTTAGATTAATAATTGCAAATTTGAAGTTTTTAATTTCGTAAAATATACTTCATTTTTGGATTCTAAATAACAAAATTATCCTAGGGTGAAATTTTTGTACTTTTTTGATAACTTTTATATTTTGATGAATAGTGAAAATTACTAAATTTTAATTAAACACAACATTTTTAATCGAAATAATTAATATTTATAAATTATTAATTTGAGTGGTTTTAAATTATATTTAGAATATATTTTTACCATGTAATACAATGTGGGTCATTTTACAAAATTTTACAATTAAACCGGACATAAACCAGTGTCAAACTTTTGATAGTTTTTATCTCTTAAAATCACGCCTGTTGTTTTAACAACGGGAATTAATATAAAATTAATTTCTTCCACTTCTGTGTTTTGAATTTGGAAAAATGTATTCCATATTTGGAATCAGGATGTTCAAATTGTGTAGATAGGTAACTTTTATTTTTAGGCATTTTGAATAATTACTTCGGTAAATATTTTATTTACCATGGTTAAAACTTAAATCAGTAAATAATGGAAGAAAAATAATATTATAATAATATTAAATTACCCTAAAACATGTGTTAACCATATTGGTTGATACATGTCCGAGCATGGGCATCTTTGGGTTAATATTGTGACCTCATGGATCCACTTTTAAGTGATAATGACACTTAATGTTAATTAAGTTAAAATGAATACAAAAAATGACAGAAGCATATATCTTTTACCAAAACAATATTTACATAGGGGTATATATGTTTTATTTTAGACTAAAAATATTCATTAGAAATCTAAAACGATTTCCTACATAATTATATTTTATTTATAATTTTTAGACATTAAATAATTTATTTTATTTATGACACAATGATGATGTAGTAATTACCATAATAGTGAAAAATTAAAATAATTGATATTATAAATACCCAAATAAATATAATTGGAGACATTTAATGAATTACACTAATTTTATAGGTTAATATGAAATATTAGGATTGATTTAATTAACATTTTTCTAATTAATCATTCTGTAATGAGTTTCACAAAAATCAACTATTGAATAGTGTCAAAATTGACATAAAAGATTTTTTAAAACAAATATTATATTATTAATTGATATTAAATTCCTAAAAATCTAATGTTCGGCCAAGAGACTTATATCATGATATTAATATCATTAATGGACCACTTGGGGGTCTCTTGGATTTATTTAGTAAGTTTATTAACTATATAATATAAAAATACAAAGTGATAAGGTAAATGTTAAACTAATTAACTAAGAGTTAAAACTAAAAGATATGGTTAATATAATGATCCAAACCTGTCTAAATTATATTGGATGAAATTATTTAGACCCATACCCACCTTAAAATTTAAATAATACACTTTTGATCCATTATAAACCGAAGATGAATATATTATAAAATAATATTTCTAGTTTTTCCTAAAGAGTCCCTCCTCCCCCTTATAAAAGGACACCACTTCTAACCAATTCCTCAAACCTCTGAAGCCTTTTGGCTCGTCCAAACTCTCCCAATTAAGCTCCATACATCCCTATCCTACTTTTAGAAGTCAATACATAGGCAGAATGCACTTCAAGAGTCCTTTTTGGTTCAAAACAAAGGGAGTTACCCAAATTAAAAGTAACGATTTTTCATAGCTTCTTTTCTTTTATTTTACTTATCCAACCCCTAAACTCTTCTTATTATTTTCTATGGTAACAAAACCAGTATCCAAAATATACTGATATATTGTTATTAGAAGTATTATAACTACACTTACACACACATCCATCTAATGGGTGATGAACATAATGTTTCTGTGGATGGAAACCAAACGCCTCACGAAGCGATGATTGTTCAATCATCTCCTACCACCTCTCAGGGTGGCCATTATGGTGGCACTATAATTAAATATGATATTTATGATATTTATTTTATATATAATCTTCTTTAATTCCATTTTATATCATACCATTATTCATTTCTTGTTGTATATATATATACACACGATAATTTCATTTGAGGAAGTGCGGACTACCGCCCCCTCAAAGTGATATGACTCGTTAATACCAAACATGGAAAGTATAAAGGATGGTGTTAATGAACATAAATAAAAAATATATGATATTATATTATACTGGAATAATTATATAACTATGTATCATTTGGTTATTCTTCCTTTTAAAGTGAAAAATGAAATGGAAGTAGCATTCGTGTGTACGTATGGACTACCGTTTCCACGAAAGCGATGAGATTCATTCTCCATTGTATCCATTCATGTATAATTATCATTTGGTGATTTAAAAATAATTTATAAGGTCTTGATATAATTCTGGATATAAATAAGTTACAACCTATCAATAATATACACGGCTTACGTAACAAAGAATATAAAGGAAAGCGAGTAAGTTAACACCCGAAATGACGATAATACTAAGATATTATTAACAAATCAATGTTAAAAGATCATATATGATATCATATTAATGTAAATTATTATTGAATAATTAAATAACTATTATTTCACCATTATACAGGAGGTTATCCTACCGTCGACCAAGGAAAAATTACAAAGTAAGGGGTTTCTTATCTCACTTTTAATTCAGTGAGAATTCCATTGTTCACCACTTATTTATGAAATGTGGTGTGTGTACTGTCCATGATTGTATTCATTGTGTAATAGACTTTTATTCATGGATATATACATCATCATGGTATGATCCTTCTTTCATGGGTGTATGTTTCATATGTTTCCTAATCGATAAGGGAATTCAAAAGTTCAATTTCCATTTATTCGGCTTTACTCAAACTTCATTGATTATTTTACTCCGAGATTATGTGTGGAATCACTATTCATTTGCTTATGTCATAATTTCCACTCCCATTAAATGTGGATATACTTTTGATGCACACAATCACTCCATTTATAATTTCTCAAGTCATCGATATGAATTTGATAAGAGTAATTTTAACTCATTCTCCATTTGTTGAGTTAAACATTCCATTAATTGGTGTTGTTTTACCAAGATTATGTGTGAATTTCATTTGATTGTTTTAAACTGAATATCCAATCATATTTAGTGTATATATATTTGTCACACATAACTATGTCGTTGATTTATCCTTATCCTAAGGGTACGACCTTTATGAGAGATTTCATCTCTATTTACATTCCATTGAGACTTATTTGTTGATATACACCAAATAACTTTTATATGGTGTGTATAATGTACTTTGACATAGTATATCATGAATTAAATTATTCTCATGATATTACAATGTTTTTATTACCTCAATTATCTGTATTCAAGTGTCTCTCTTTTGGTTAAACTCTAACTAAAATACCATTTTTAAATGTTTTAAAGACGTATTCATCTAAATCTTGCTCATTAATGTCCATGTTCTAACAAAATGGTTTTAAGGATTTATTTATATGGACAATAAAGTTTTAGAATTAATACTCCTTTTAAAAGTATCAAAGTGGTATGGGACACTTTGATTCAAAAATCTATTTTTAAATGGCTTCTTGACAAATAGTGTGACTTTTTAATGATTTCATGAAAAAGGGCGATATTTCTCTCAAATAGTTTTGATGATTATTTTCATCTATGTCAATATACTTCACTATTATTTATTGCGTTTAATGTGATACAATTCAATATTCCATATTTTATCGAATGAGTTTTGTTTGACTGTGGATGTGCTATTTTTTATACCATTCATTGTTTGTGGTTAAATTATTGACATTTCGTATGCTAGTTTTAATACCAATGTCTATGTTATGCTTAAACATGTTCATATCAGGAATGCATTGGACTTAATAAGTGATGGGTGGAGCCTGCTATAGCTCCTCGATGCATCAGTAGGTCTCATGAGACAAACTAGTGTCTTGGCACTGGGCCTTGGAAAAATCTTAATTGTAGTCTTGGCACGAGGCCTTGGCTATGTGGTTATGATAGTCTGGTATTATGCATTCCATCATTATGAAAGTGGTTTTTGATATTGCATATGATCATTTGACTAGTAGAATATCCATGTGAATAAGTAAATGGAATTATTTCATTTTATCTTTTCCATTTTATGCTGAAGTTCAAGTTTAAAAGGCTTTTGTTTTATTTAAAAATTGCCTTAAGTGTTTATGCTTATCTATGAAAGCATCTGCTATAATGTTATCCTTACTGAGCATCTGATCTCACTTGTTTCAATGTTTTATTTTTCCCTGGATTATGAAGAAGTAATTTATGAATGACCTGCAGGGATGGTATGAGGGGATATGAAGACAAGATGTTTTTTTATGATGTAATATAAATCATTATGTATATATCTAGTGTTTCCAAGGCTAATAAATCAATCTGTCTTTCGATATTCGATCTTTCTTGTGATCATGACAATATTATGTAATAATTCACCGACTCTAGGTAACTTGGGTTGGGGTGTTATATAATCCCAGAGATAAAGGGAGATCTCTTGTGATCATTATTGTTGATGTGTTGAATGATAGTGAAGTGGTGAAATATACAATTATCGTCCACTCTAAAACAACTAATATATTATGATTTTATGTATCAACCAACTCATTAATATCAAAATAATTTCATAATGGTATCATAGTACCACCACAATAATTAGATGTTTTCATAGTAGTGAAAAACACTAATTGTATAATGATCACATCTCATGTTTATTATTCTTCTCTAATTAATGTTTTTGGGAATTGTCTTCCTGAAAATCATGTCATTCTACCTTTATTTAAGTAAAATGTTATTTTGGGCATGGATTGGAGTTCTTTACAAATATCCTATATCAATATCCAAGGATGTAAATTCACATGTGATATTAAGAAGTATCCTATAATTGACTATTTATATGATAATAAAAATTATTTTTTTATGGTATTTGAATCCATTTTATGGATCCATTTTCATATAGAAATGGTGTTCTTATCTTATATGGTTGGTGATATGATAAAAAAAATATATGGCTATTTTATGATAAATGTTTGTTGTTTTTTATAAAATATTCATTACCTTGCTCCAAATTGTGATGTTGAGTTTTCAACAGAACTTATACTTAGCGTTATACCTTTTTCAAAGACTCTATATAGAATTTCCAGGATTTACGTGTTGAAATTAAATAAAAAACACCCAGATAATATTAATAATGGATTAAATATGCTATGTGAATCAACAGGTGGGGAAATTGTTATTTTAATTATGAATAAACGTGGATCAGTGCAACTGTGCCCTGATTATCATGAAAAAAAAATAACACAATCAATAAAAAGTTTCTTCTTCCTAGTATTGATGTATTATTTGATCAACTATACAAATTTAATTACTTTTATGAGATTTTCCTTTATTCATGATATTATCAATTTAGGGTCAATAATGTAAATATACACAATGCATCATTCTATATAAGGTATGTACATTTTGAATTTATACTGATTCTATTTTGTATTACTAATTCACCAATTATCCTCATGAATTTAATGAATAAATTATTTATATATTACCTTGATCATTTTTTATTGCCTTTATAGATGAAATTCTAATATATTACTATTGTAAATAATATAGTTAATATCACTCATGAATTGAAATAAATTCCCATGGAAATGAAATTTTTTATGAAAAATATACTGATTGAAGTTTTTGGTTGTGGAAATTGTCATTTTTTGGTCATATAATATCATGTAGGGGTATATCTGTGGATCCCACGAAGTAGGATGTTATTAAACGTAGTCCTAGTCAAATAACTATGACTGAGATCCATCATTTTCTTGGTTTTGTGGAATATTGTCAACTATTTTTGAATTAGTTATCATGGATATGTAATCCACTCACTAAGTAAACTAGAAATGAAGTCATGTTCTTTTTTAGAGATGAATGTGATTAAAATTTCAATTAACTGGAGAGAAAGTTGGTCAGAGATCCTATTCATACACTACCTTGTAGTAGAGAAGGGATTGTGATCTATATTTATGTATAAAATAAGTATTTGGGATGAATCCTCATGTATAATTACATGGTTATATCTAATAAATCATGTTAATTGATAGTCCATTAGAAAAATTAAACAACTCGTGATTTGGAGTTAACTATGGTAATTTTTTAATTAACGATAGGAATTCACTATCATTATGAAACAATTTATGATATATATACTAATTATAAAATTTTCAAATATATATTATATTTAAAAGAGATTCATATTTTCTAGAGAATCTATTTTTAGTTGATTAATGATTATGATATCTCAATACATTACCACCATGGAAATGTAAACAAGGTGACCAATGATTTGATTTGAAAGGATAATTCTATATAATCGATAATGATGATAAAAAAAGAAGCAATATTCCCTTATTTTGAATGGATGGATCTAGTAATCTTGAAGTAATGGGAGAAATCTTATCATTATCAAATGAGTGTTTAACCATCCATACGAATTAAGATTAAGGAGGAATAAAAGAAATATATAGAGCTGTAAAAGGAGTGAAATTTTTCTTAGTTCATCATAGGTCATAATGGAATTATAAGGTTCATGAACCCTATATCTGTCATATAAATTTTATACATAAATAAAGATCTATTGGATTAATCTCATATTTTATTATTCTCTATTAAACCTGGAATTTAGAAGATATATTGAGATTTAAAAAAGTATTTCTAGTTAGAAACATAAAGAGATTTATTTTAGATTATGTATCTTGATTCATGGTATGTCATTAAATTAAATCTAAAATATTGAAAAATAATTATATGTTACAGCCATTACCTCTACCATCACCTTTTATATTTTCATCAAACTTTCCAAAACGTCTACAATTCATAATTTTATCTTGGCTGTAGTCAATTTCCTTATGAATAAAGAAAACTTTAATGCTATCGAGAAGAGTTATCTATGGATTATATTTCTAGAATATAAATTAATTAAGTTGTATGTTTTTGTGGAGTAACACATTCTAGTGTATCTTATTGGGATCTGAGGTGGATCTCAAAGTTCCTATGATGTCTTTAATATGCACCCAATTCAGAGTCGAGTTTCAGTACTACTATTAATCCTTAGATGGATGTTCAATATGAGAGAAACATTAAAACCCTATAGTATATAAAAATATCTTATTATATGTATTTAAAATGTTGTTGGAATCCACACCTTCCTCTAGTCATGTTTTGTCATAATAATATCCTTCATTAGAGCATTATGATTGATCCTTATTAATACTTATATGGAAAGATGGGTAGAACTGCAATATTATTGTATAATGTTGTAGAAATAAAAATATTTTGAAAAGAAATATTCGAGGAAATGAAAAATAATTTATAATTCATTCTGCAGTAAATCAAGGTATCTTAGAGTCAATAAAATTATTATGCTGGAAATCATTAGCGAAATATGGAATTAAAAGTTCAGGAGACAGTATTTCTATATATTTATCTTGGGAAGAGGGCTATGAGATTTTTAATGAAGGGAAATATAATCCATATCTATATTGGTCCATTATATTTTCTTTATCACTTAGGGATGGTAGCTTATCACTTTTCGCTACAACCAAGCATCTCTAAAGATCATGTTGCGTTCTATGTTTCTCTCATATGGAAGCTCATACCTGATCCTTCACATGTAATGAACTAATATGTTATACCCCTAGGACATGATATTTTCTATTAATGATAACCTATAGAAATTAATATCTTATATATAAAGTGTTATGGAATAATACTACTCTCCTGGTTAATGTACTCTAGAGGTATCAAAAAATCAAAGAAGCTACATATAAACATGAGAATGTGATGAAACAGAGATATACACATTTTCTTATATCAAATTTATTTAATTTAAAAGTATAAATTAATTTTATATTGGGTAAAATTTATTAAATCAAGATTTTATGATATCGTTATTTTCAAAAAAGTTTAATTTATTCGATAGCTTACGATATACACAACACTAAATCTAAATGAACCAAAATATAGTATACCCTTATAACCTAGATATTATGTTGGATGAGAAAATAATAAAAACCTATTTTTAATAAATTAATATGTATAAATTAATTATATAAATAAGTTATATTGACAAATAAAAATAAAATTTTTAGTAAATCCTTTAAATGCATGAAAAATAAATTTTATAAACTAAAAGGTTTTTATTGGATTTTTTAGAAAATAATACTATTAAATTCTTCCACTTTTATAAAATATATTTTAAAAAATTTTATTCATTTTTAAAATCATATTTTAAAAAAATACCTTCAAGATAATTTTTGATTGTTTTCTGAAATTATTTTTTTTTCAGGGAATTATCAATAATACAGATTTTTCAAATATTATCATTTATATTCATTAAATTAATTAATTTAAAATTCCCATTATATCATTAAATTTTTTATATATGATATTATTTAGTTATAATAATCTAGTTAATATCATTTTATTCAGAAATATCCCTGATTTTGGTGTAAGATAATTTTAATGCCTAAAAACTTAATTTTCTAAATAAATTTTTTTATTATATAGTATAAATTTATATACAAATTTATTTATTCAACTTATAGAGTTCTAATATGGAAAAATAGATACCATATTTTTAATAATTTGGTTTATATTTGGTAAATTTTTTAATTTTATCATTAGAAATAGCATCTGTGTAAATGTATGTCACTTTGGTAGGGGTAAAATTGGTAAAATGACGCTAAAACAATTATATAAGGTCCCAAAATCAATCCTAATCTATAGTTTATCCTGTTCTAAGATTTTAGTTTGTAAAATTTCCTCTATTTATATAATATATGGAATTTTTTTCCATTTTACCAAGATAATGACAATAATATTATTTTAAGTAATTAAAATACAAAAATATTACCCTCTTGACTTTTATAAGTATAAAATATTAGATAAGGATAAATAAAGGATAAGTTATATTTATTTTAATTATTAATTATTTTATTATAATATTAATTTTTTAGTTTTTAGTGATGATATAATTCCCCTAAATACATACAAAATGCTGACGCAGTGTTTGTGAAAGCAGCATAAAAATCATTTAAATGATTTTCAAAACACTAAAAGTAATTTTATTTGAAGGATTTATATATTTACAAGAATTTTATAGACAAAAATAAAATTTTATATATTTTTTAAAGGTTTATATAAAAATTAATATATATTCATGTTGTTGTCAAATTGAAATTAAATATGTAGTTCAAAAATTGAAATTAATAATATTTTTAAAAAATAATTTATTAAATGATTTAAAATTTATAATAATATTTTATTTTGAAAATTTAATTTTATGTGGTTTAAAATATCAACCATGGTCCATTTATGGCTCACTTGTCTTGTAATGGTAATATTCATGACTCATAATGAGTAAAAAACATTGAATTTGTCGTAATTGTTATAAGGGGTAATAGATGGTTAAAAAGAGATATATTTGAAAAATTCACCAAAAACTATCCAAAATTTATTATATGAGAGTATTTAGATTCATAATCATCATATAATATATGTATATCAATTTTTATCCACTAGAACCAGAAAATTAATTTATATCAATTTAATACTTCAAGTAATTTAAAATTGCCCCTCTTCTCACTTGTAAAAGGTCACTACTTGTCCTATATTACTCACAAACATTAAGACATAAATATAAACAAAAACCTTCCCATTTATCTTAAAAAAAATTTAAATACAAATTATATGTAGTTTTATTCTCAAAATACCATTTCAGTGGTCCTTAAATACAGATCTAAATGAGGATTACTGAAGAATATTTAATCATCTTACATAACATCGTTCAATTTATTTATTCTTATACCTGAACTAATTATATATTATTCTTAATAAAATAAAAATTATGTATACTAAATATAATAAAATTATTTTATTACTATGTAACCACCAATATCCACCATCTATTCCATGAAATGGTAAGAGAAAGTATCCATCATGCATACATGTGGACTACCCCCTCCACATACTGATAAATTTTATTTTCCATCACCATATGTCATAAACAATTATTATGATTGGTTAATTATTCTATATGATGTTTAGTGTATAATTATTATTCTGTAATTATAATTTCATATCTATATTCTTATGTTAACATAGGCTGGAAAATGGTAAAGTCACTCAGTCGTACGTGTGAACTATCATATCCATGAAGTGGTCTGATTTATTTTTTATTTATGGTTCAATTGATGGTATACAGGTTGGGTTAGATGAATATATATCATATAAATTATATAGTAATTATTTATTAAAGGATAATTTATTTTTACCTTCCATTTCCCCATCCTTCAAAGAGTGTTAATATTGTTCATCGGAATGTATGACCTATCATCTCTGTGAACATTCTATTATATTTTTATATCACTAACCTTTATAAATGACAATAAATATATTGATCATTAATATATATGATATTTATATCATTATTACAATTTTTTACAAGGTGTTAACAATATCAAATTTAATGGAATGAAACTACCGAACTGAAATTATTATCAAAAAAATTGTTAATATATAGAAGAGATGATTTTAATAATGAATTATTAATAAATGGATGATGAAATGGTATATTTTATCATATATGATATTATATGTATTTTCATGACTCGATTATATAATTATAATAAGTTTAATGTTTTTAAAAAGGATGTAAAAGTGTTTTATAATAAAATAAAACATGAGATAAGGGTTTTATGTTACAATCTCATTTTTTACCGAGATTATTTATGATTAGGTGTTTCATGAATAAATTTCATGATATACATCTAAATATTGTAATTAAATTTAATATCCTTTATTTATTTCAGTATATTTTATTTTTCCCTTCATTTTTTTCTCTTTATGTACTTATGTTACCAAAAATAGTTTTTATAAAAATATGACTTTATTTCTCTCTTCGGACAAAAATAATTTTTCTTTTTCATCCATGTTTTGTATGAAAAAATTCAAAAATGTTTTTATAATTATACATTTGTTTATTAAATTCATTTTAATTGATGTTTTACTATTTACAAATTAATATAAAATGAATATTCTTATTTTTTTGAACATGGTACTTATGACTTTAAAAAAAATAAGAAAATAAATATTTATTTTTGACATTCACAACATGAACAAAATATGCCTCTGTCATGAACACTCAATGATTTTGAGCTTCATTTATATGATTTTAGGGATCTTTTTAAAGAATTTTCCCTTCATATTTGGAAAAATAATATATTTTAAATAATCAATTTCAATGTGAAACAATATTTTCACCAAGAAATGTCATAGTGGTATTTTATAAAAATTTATATATAATAACCTTATATGATGTTACATATTCATTAATGGTTATTTTATCCAATAAAAACATCCCCTTTTATTTTTTGGATGAATTATGATGATGCGCTATGGTTGGTTCTATAAAACCCATTTCTTTTCTATGGTTTAATTTGGTTATGATGAATTTTTAATAAAGTAAATTTATTTTATATGGGGTATTATATGAAGCAATGAAGTAAATTTTATGAAACCCATTCTGTTTATATAGATTATGATATGGTGAATGTTTTATGATCTTGAGGAATATATATGTATTATTTTTTTATGTGACATGTAGTCCTAGAATTATTGTCTTACTATGCATTGGGAAATGATGGATAACTCTTGTGATAATAAGGACTGTAGTGTGGTGTGAAACGCATTTATTATGTTACTATGTCTAGATTGTTAGTCATTGGAGTGACGATTGACTATGGATATGATATAATGGGGTATTAACCCATTACACTATGATAGTCTTGGACGTGATCATTGAATATGGAAATGATTTTCTATACATATTTGTATTCCACAAAATTAAGAATCGTGCCAAAGTTATGCTCTCATGGATCATGTTTTTGTTATTTTTATTATTAATGTCTTATTATTTAACAATATTTATTCCATCACTCATGATAATGATATGTGATATTAATGGCATTTCATTCAGATGCCTATATCATGTTCTTATACCCTTATGATCATGTTATGTTTAAGCGAACATTGATATCTCTATTATTTTCCCTTACAGAGATTCTGATGTCAACCTTTCTTATGTTTTCCATCCATGATATATTAAGACTGATTTTAAGTATAACATGTCTAAGAGGGGAGATATTTGTGAATAACTATGTGGGATATATTGTAGATCTATTTTGAAAAAGTTGTCTATGTTTCCATGATTCTAAAGACACTATACCTATAAAATTTTGAAGAGGAACATATGTTAAGTATTTAAATTTTATCTATTAATATGTAATATACTGTATCAAAATTATGGGTCATTATAATGAATTACTAATATTGAAAAAAATATTAGTTACATATAAAAAATTAATTTCTATTCACGTATAAAATTGAAAATCCTTTTACAGTATCCCCTAACTCTAAATCCCCCAACGTTTTGCCTGGAATCTACCAATACATCTCATAAATACTCCATGTTAAATTAATGATGTTATTTTTTTCTCAAAATACCATCCTTTAATATTATAATTTCGTTCAAAAATAAGAAAATCTAAGTAGTAAGGTATGTATTTATAACTACTCCACCCTCTTTTCTAATTCTTTTTGTTCATTTCTTCTTCTTCAAAAATCATTTCAGCATGTTAAAATGATAACATTGGTATAATCATTGAACTTTAAATGTTATAATCATGAAGTTCTAATAATGAACCATTGTCCCTTTTCTATTATGAAAAATGAATACTTGAATCATACGTTGTATGGACTACAACCTCAATGATGCAGCATGGTTCATTTCCCTTAACCAATATACAATTATATTCTATATAGGGAATTGAATACGTAATTAAAATATTTCTTAAATTTTATATATTCTGAAATTATATAAAAAAATACTCATTTTCACCATTCTATGGAAAACAAAATCATTTTCCATATGCATGTGTGAACTATCACCCCATAGAATGATGTATTTTGGTTTTCATTAACTCCTTTAGAAGATGGATATAATGAGGTTATTAATGGATAAACATTTTTTTCTGATATGAATAATTTTTTGATATAAAAAATATTACAACCAATTAATGATATTATCAACAAACAATCAATAATATTTCAATCATTTAAAATGACTATACTAAGAGAAAATTTTTCACTTATTTCTATATAATATATTAATATATATTATCTCCAATTTGAAATTTATTATAATTATAATATATAACACAAATAAAAAAATTCAGATTATTTTTATTCTTTTATTCTGATATTACATATAAACCACTCAATAATCATGAAATAATTTATTTAGGTTCATGTTTGGGTTTTTTTATCCACCTACATAATCAATATTGTACATTTATATCATGGATGACTATGAGAAATTATTTAACAGTATAATATTATGTAAATAAGTAAATAAATTATTGTTTTTTATTCTAGTAAATATTCACATTTTACTTATTAATTAATAGATCTTTATTATTTACTAAAAAATCAATAAAACATGTTTTCCAATGATTCCATTATCTTGGATCGTAACCAATAATACGAGTAAATGTAATTATAGATTTATAAGCTATATTGTAACATCAATTATATAATCTTATATGACCTAGCAATGATTTGATTTTGAAAAAGAATATATATAAACAACAATTTTATAAAAAAAATTAATGGGCTAAAGATAACATACACCTGGGGTTGAAGATATGTAAAAAATAACTATTATTTATTTATTTATGGATTATAAAATTTTATTAAAAATTGTTATGAATATAATTCTTGAGAATATATTAATTTCCGCAATTTAATTTTAAAGTAATTTTTTTGATGTATAGAATGAATCCCAACCAAGGTAAGGGTTTTCATCTCAAATTACCCACTTTGAGACATGTCTTGTGTTATGGAAAAAATTTCATTTATGTGGTGTATATGATACATTTTTTATACAGAATATCATGAATCAAATTTTAATTATGTAATTTTAATTTCAATTATTATACCTCTATTTTAAACGTTTTTGATTAAAATGTTACTCAAGATGCACGAGTTATTTGTCCTAAACAATATTTTCTTAAGAAAATTTTATGTTATACTGAATATTTTAATTTAAGTGGGGTTTTCACATCAATGTATTTATCTCTATTATATATATATATATTATTCATGGTAAATATTACTCCAAATCATTTCCCTTTTATAAAATATCTTTTGACTTAGTTGTTACCTCAGTTATAAGTGATTTTTGTACCTCGATTTTTCTTCAGTGAGTTATGAAAATTTCTCTTTTCTGATTTCTTATTGTAACACCCCAGGATTTCATAGTGTGTTATTTCTTAAAAATAATTCAATAACTTGCACTACACGCAACACCGAGTTCAATCACACCATGACGTACAAAAAAAAAGCCATTAAAAGAGGTCATGAATAGTATTAACTACATTTTGAACTTTATATAATCCTTATAATTTTAGAATCCCTATTATGAGTTTCTTAGTCATAATGCAAGAACAGATTCATTTTCTGTATTGCACTTTTAACAACTTTTAATAGTGAAACCTTTTTAAATAAAATATTTTAAACTATCTGAATAAATTGGGACATCAAAAAAATTTAAAATGAAACATCCCAAGCTTCCACGGTATGCTTTCCTTTGAATAAAATAGTAGCGTGTGTTGTACGCAAACTTGAGTTTTAACACACGCCACAACCAATCAAACTAGCCGTTATGAATAGTAATACCTAAATTTTAAAATTATATATATTTTATATTTTAAAATGGACTTCATTTTTGGATTCGGAATATCGAATTTAGCCTAAGGTGAAATTTTGGTACTTTTCTGATAACTTTCATATTTTGATGAATAGTGAAAATTACTAAATTTTAATTAAAAACAACTTTTTTAATCAAAATAATTAATAGTGATAAATTGTGAATTTGAGTGGTTTTAAAGTATATTTAGAATATATTTTTACCATTTAATATAATGTTGGTCATTGGACATAATTTTACAATTAAACCGAACATAAACATGTGTCAATCTTTTGATAGTTATTACCTCTTAAAAACACGCTTTTTGTTTTGACAGCGGGAATTGATTTTAAATTAATTTCTGCCACTTCTGTGTTCTAAATCTAGAAAAATGGATTCCATATTTGGAATCAGGATGTCCAAATTGTGTAAAAAGGTAACTTTTATTTTTATACATTTTGAATAATTACTGTGGTAAATATTGTATTTACCATTGTTAAGGGTAAATCCAGTAAATAAGGGTTAAAAAATAATATTATAATAATACAAAATTACCCTAAAACGTGTTCTAACCTTATTGGTGGACACATACCCGACCATGGGCATTCTTGAGTCGATTTGGGGACCCCTTGGAGCCACTTGTATGTGGTAGGGACACATTATATTAATAAAGTTAAAATAAAAATAAAAATGGCATAAGCTTACATGTTTTAGAAGAACATTTTTTAAATAGGGTTATACATGTTGGAGTTTCGATTATAAATATTCATTAGAAATCTAAAATGATTTCCTACATAATGATAATTTATTTATAATTTTTAGACATCAAAGAATTTAAATTATTAATGACACAATAATGATGCAATGTTTACCTCATTAATAAATCATTTAAATAAATAAGATTATAATGATTAAAATATTATCTAAAACCTGTCCAATTATTATTGGATGATGTTATTTAGAAAATGAGTCATCTTATCGTCGACCTCAATGATTTTTGGACCATTATAAACCGAATATAATTATATTATAAAGTAATACTTTCACTCTTTCCTAAAGAGCCCCTCCTCTCCCTTATAAAAGCAGACCACTTCTACTCATTCCTCACACATCTCAAGCCACTTGGCTCGTCCAAACCCTGCCCAAATACTCTCCCAACTTCCCTCACTACAACCTAGAGGCCTTATTTTGATCATAAAGCCAACCTAAGGAGCCCTTTTGATCAAATCAAAAGGAAGAACCCGAAGAAGAGGTAATGTTTTCACCACCCCTTTTCAAGTTCCTTTATTCTTCCACTTTTTCTTTCTTTGTTCTTACCATTCAAAAATTATAACTCCAGTATCTCACATATACTGTGATGTTATTATAAATATGGTACAACCATATTCAGTATTCTATCCACCCTTTGAATAACATGTCACCATACGTGCGTACGTACGGCTTACCGTCTCCATGTCGTGGTGTAATTGTTATTCAATATATTATTATTTGGATGGGTATAATAATGATGTGCAACTCATTTAAATAATAAATATAACATGTTAATTATTCTTTATATATGATATAACATCCATTTATATATTATTTTAATATCAAAAGAATGAAATTGTCGCTCGTGCGTACGTACGGACTACTGTCTCCACAAACGCGATAAGATTCATTCTCCATCGTATCCATTCAAGTATAATTATTAATTGATGACTTAAAAATAGTATCTAAGGACTTGATATCATTCTGGATATGAATAATATACATTCCATTAATAACTAATATGGCTCACATAACAAAGAATATAAAGTAAAATGAACCCGTTAACACCCGAAATAACGATAATTCTAAGATATTATTAACAAATCAATGTTAAAAGATCATATATGATATCATATTAAAGTAAATGATTCTTGTATTATTCAATAACAATTATTTCACCATTATACAGGAGGTAAACCTACCATCGACCAAGGAAAAAGTAAAATTAAGGTATTTTCTTATCTCATTTAAATTCCGTGAGATTTCCATTGTTCGCCACTAAATTATTGAAAGTGGTGTATTGTGTACTGAAATTTGATATATATTATCATGATTCACTTTATATTCATTTTATTCTGGAAATCATTTGGTTGATATTAACTTTTTTCCATACGACTCAGTTGATTAACGTGGTAAGGGATTTTCTTATCTCACTTTCAATTCCGTGAGATTTCCATTGTTCGCCACAAAATTATTGAAAGTGGTGTATTTTGTACTGCCATTTGATATATATTATCATGATTCTATTTATATTCATGTTATTCTGTAAATCATTTGGTGGTTATTAACTTTTGGCCATACGACTTAGTTGATTAACGTGGTAAGGGGTTTCTTATCTCACTTTTAATTTCGTGAGATTTCCATTATTCACCACTTAATTATTGCATGTGGTGTATGTGTAATGCCCATGATTGTATTAATTGTGTAATATACTTCAATTTATGGGTATTTACATCATCTGGGTATGATACTTCTTTCATGGGTGTATGTTTCGTAAGTTGCCTAATCAATAATGGAATTTGAAATTTCAATTTCCACTCATTTGGCTTTACGCATATTTCATTGATTATATTACCCCAAGATTATGTGTGGAATCACTATTCATTTGATTATGTCATAATTTCCACTCCCCTTCCTGTGGATATACTTTTATGCACATAATCACTCCATTGATAATTCTTAAGTCATTGATATGAACTTGATAAGAGTAATTTTAACTCATTCACCACTTGTTGAGTTAAACATCCAATTCGTTGGTGTTTTTTTACAAGAATATGTGTGAATATCCTTTGATTGTTTTACACTGAATATCCAATCATATTTAGTGTATTTATATTTGTCACTCATAATTATGTCATTGATTTATCCTTAACCTAAGGATACAACCTTTATGAGAGATTTCATCTCAATTTACATTCCATTGAGACTTCTTTGATGATATTCACCAAATCACTTTTATATGGTGTATATAATGTACTTTGACATAGTATATCATGATTCCCTTTATTCTCATGATATTACAAAGTTTTTATTACCTCAATTATTTGTATTCAAGTGTCTCTTTTTGTTATAATCTCTAACTAAAATACCATTTTTAAATGTTTTAAAGACTTATTCATCTAAACCTTTCTCATTAATGTCCATGTTTTAAAAATGGTTTTAAGGATTTATTTATTTGGACAGTAATGTTTATAAATCAAAACTCCTTTTAAAAAGTTTCAAAGTGGTATGGGACACTTTGATTCAAAAATCTACTTTTAAATGGCTTCTTGACAAATAGTGTGACTTTTAAATGTTTTCAAGAAAAGGGGGATATTTCTCTCAAATAGTTTTGATGATTATTTTCATCTATGTCAACATCCTTCATTATTCATGATTGAGGTTAATGTGATACAATACAATCTTCCATATTGTATCAGATGAGTTATGTTTGACTGTGGATGTTCTATTTTTGTACCATTCATGGTTTGTGGTTAAAGTATTGACATTTCGTATGCTAGTTTTAATACGAATGTTTATTTTATGTTTAAACCTATTCATATGAGGAATTCATTGGACTTAATAAGTGACAGGTGGAGCCCGCTATAGCTCCTCGATGCATCGGTAGGTCTCATGAGACAAACTAGTGTCTTGGCACAAGGCCTTGGCAAAATCTTATTTGTAGTCTTGGCACGAGGCCTTGGCTATGTGGTTATGATAGTCTGGCATTATGCATTCCATCATTATGAAAGTGGTTATTGATATTGCATGTGATTATTTGACTAGTAGAATATCCATGTGAGTATGTAAATGGCATTATTTCATTTTAACTTTTCCATTTTATGCTGAAGTTCAAGTTTAAAAGGCTTTTGTTTTAGTTATAAATTGCCTTAAGTGTTTATGCTTATTTATGAAAGCTTCTGCTATAATGTTATCCTTACTGAGCATCTGATATCACCCCTTTCAATGTTTTATTTTTCCCAGGATTATGAAGAAGTAATTTATGAATGACCTGCAGGGATAGTATGAGGGGATATGAAGGCAAGATGTTTTTTTTTTGATGTAATGTAAAACTTATGGATGTATCTAGTGTTTCCAAGGCTACTAAACCAATCGGTCTTTCGAGATTTGATCTTTCTTGTGATCATTCCAATGTTATGTAATAATGCACCGACTCTGGGTAACTAGGGTCGGGGCGTTACAGTTGTATCAGAGGATGTTTAGTAAAAAACCATAGAAGCTGGATTTAGATAAACTCTGATTACAACACGTAGACCTAAGATGAACTTTGAGGATTATTATAGAAGAACTTCCTAGAATTTTGGTATTATAGAAGATTTTGTGAGTTTTCCGAGCAATACATCCCTGTCCAGATACGAGCAGGTAGAGGTGGCTCTGGCACAGATGTACCTAGGGGTAAAACCCGAAAACACCACTTTGAGCTAGACTCGAACGAGAACTGGTGCACGACAACGGGCCTTGCTGCACTCTTGGTTACGACACTCCCGGGGGATATGCTTTGGTAAATTCACAATATTAGTATAAACCATTATTAAGGGAATACAAAAAAATGCCCCTAAGAATATATGTCGGCAAATAGATAGTGGATAACCTAGATTTGAACATAGGGTACCCCAAGTTAGGATATATTATTCAATTACAAGATTATCCTATTATATCTATTTTTTTACATTCTTATTAGATAAGTATTCAAAACCCCTAATTGTATTTTCTTTTGTTAGTTGAAACATGGAGGGAGCAAGATCACGAACAACTCTTCTCTCTCTTCCTGAAGAACTGCTTGCAATCATTATCCAGAAGTCATGCGCAGACGATGTTGAAACTTTTTCAAATGTCCAAGTTATATGCAAACAACTTTATGAGACATCCAATACCTCTAGCATTGCACGATTCTTTCAAGGATCAAGTACCAACTATGGGATAATGTTGCGCTCTCAACTTTCATACCACGCAATGCGTGGGAATTACCATCGGGGTCTTTTCAAATTATTCACTATATCTCAAAGTTACGATGCACTAAATGATTTTCTAGATGCTACAGAAGAGGGAGACCTTCGAGAAGCCTATATGTATCAAATTATATATTTATGTCTTTTGGGATATACGAAAACTGATTTTCCAAAACCTTATTTTGAAATATTTGAAGATGAATCAGTGATAATTTTTCTAAAAAAAACATGTTAAAGACGATGTCTCAAAATTATATATAAGAAATACCTATTTTTTTATGATGCATCGATGCTTCCATCGATATAATCCAAAATGGATGAGGAGTTTTTGGGTAAATGAAGTAGGTGATTTTGAAAAATTCCTGAGGTACCATTGTGACACATGAACGCATTCTACCAAAATGCAAACCCGCCTAGTCTCTCCAGAGTTCATGTTGTGATCCACATATCTCTAGTGACAAAATACATGCCTAACCCAACGCATGTACTCACCTATGAATAATTATAACTGGAACCCGATCTATCTTATTGTGGAGAGCCTATCAGAATTCTTCATACAAAAGATCAAGTGTTGTGAAACCGGATTACTCACCTGGTAAAAGATCTATGGAGAAATCATAAGATGGAAGAGGCAATGTGGGAACCCGAGGAACATATGATGAAGAACCTATGCGGAAATAAATGGATGGTGAAATGTTTAAAAGTGTTAGTGCTCTTTATTGATGGGATTACTTTGGAATAATTTTCTCTTGTATGTGTAAACCTTCAATTTATCATGTGAAAATGATATTTGAGGAAGAATTATCTTTTCTGTTGCAGATATAGTTATAAATAACCATTTGGTCTTACATGATCATTGGGTTTGAGGGAATTTTAAGTTATTATAATTTGGGATGAAAATGCAAGGTATGAGATAAGATTTGTGGTTAAATTATGTTATGGTATTTTGAGGAATTTATCTCATTTTGGTAATATTATAAAATATAGTTTTTGAAAAAGGACAACACGTAGACCGTGTGACAACCCGTCGCGTCGGACAAAGCTGTGGGAATCGAACCCACAACCAAAGTGTGATTGGGATTTATCGCCTACCACTGGACTACGTGAAGTCCCTGGTTAGTGTGACTTTTTTTATTTAAATGATTTTATTGATCAATAATAAGTTGATTTGGGTTCTTATGTATTATCAAATGAATACCCTTGGTATAGGAAAATGATTTGGTGATTAAGTGATAAATGTTATTTTGGAAGATGTTCGTTTTGTTAGGAACACTATATGCCCAAGGAAAATAGAATACAATGAGGTTTCATTTGTAGATTAATGGTGGATTTTTATCTACGTTTTTATTGTTGATTTATAGTGATTTGGGTTATTTATGGAAAATGATTAACCTATAACAGAGAATATGTGATGATGTTAATCACTTTTAAGTATGTGACTTTAAGAGTATTTGATGTCATTTGGAGATACAATGTATCATGGGAGACTACATAATCAAATTCTTTTATGTTTTGGGTTTCAATATTAGTTTGGATTATATTAAAGGATTGTAAGGACAATTCGTTATTGAATGGTATCTATTTAACTTTGGGGTATTGTTTGTTTAATTTTAGAAATTAAGATTAGTGCATATTTATCTCAATGAATATCCTTTTGGGGGATCATTAGATCATTCACTAACCATTTTGGTTTTGATTAATCTTCAAAGACAATGTAAATATATGGTTTATCCTACATGGATCATGTGATTCTATAAAAGTTTATTCTAGTTCTTCCAGTGTGACCAAGTCTTCTTGAATACTCATCGTTTAAAAAAAATTGAGTTAGTGGTGGAAATTTATTAAAGAATGAAAATCTACATAAAATTTAAGTATATCTCATAATGTTCTTAGTCAATATCATAAATGAATTCCTATTCCTTATGTAATGTAACTTTAAAAAAAATGTTGTCCTAGATGGTACATTAAATCATCACTAATTTATGGCTTTGGGATTGTTGGCCTTTTCATAGCCATGTTCTCTACCACTCTCCATCAGATAATTGATGGTTAGATTTCTCTTCCATATCAATATTTTCCTACATAGAACCCTAGTATGTGTTATTTTCGGTAATCTTCATACTTTCCACTCTTTATTTTAAATAGAGGCCTCATTAATTCATTTTTCGATGTGGGATTTCAACTAAGATATTTTGAAACGTCAAAAATGTGTTATCCCAATACCCTATGTTTTCTTGGACCGATGGTATTTCAAATCATCATAGATTGATGAGTTTAATGACCTCAATTTTATACTTGTTTGTGATTGATGACCTCAATCACTACCTATAAATATTTACATTTTCCCTCCAATTATATGTCTCTAATTGCCACCAATGTTCTCCTAATCGAGATCATAATTTGGTGGTGACCCTTTCATTTCTCTTTTCCTTATATTAAGACTAAATTTTAGTAACCCAATCTCTGATGTGGGTTTTCCCACAAATATATTTTCTACTTTAAACCTTTTATTTTCGAAGAACAATTTCAAATTGCGAGGACGCAATTTATTGAAGGAGGGGAGAATGTAACACCCCAGGATTTCATTGTGTGTTATTTCTTAAAACTAATTCAATAACTTTCACTACACGCAACACCGAGTTCAATCACACCATGACGTACAAAAAAATCCATTAAAAGAGGTCATGAATATTATTAACTACATTTTGAACTTTATATAATCCTTATAATTTTAGAATCCCTATTATGAGTTTCTTAGTCATAATGCAAGAACAGATTCATTTTCAGTATTGCACTTTTATCAACTTTTAATAGTGAACCCATTTTAAATTAAATATTTTAATCTATCTGAATAAATTGGGACATCAAAAAAATTTAAAATGAAACATCCCAAGCTTCCACGGTACGCTTTCCTTTGAATAAAATAGTAGCGTGTGTTGTACGCAACCTTGAGTTTTAACACACACCACAACCAATCAAACTAGCCGTTATGAATAGTAATACCTAAATTTTGAAATTATATATATTTTATATTTTAAAATGGACTTCATTTTTGGATTCGGAATATCTAATTTAGCTTAAGGTAAAATTTTGGTACTTTTCGGATAACTTTCATATTTTGATGAATAGTGAAAATTACTAAATTTTAATTAAAAACAACTTTTTTAATCAAAATAATTAATAGTGATAAATTGTGAATTTGAGTGGTTTTAAAGTATATTTAGAATATATTTTTACCATTTAATATAATGTTGGTCATTGGACATAATTTTACAATTAAACCGAACATAAACAAGTGTCAATCTTTTGATAGTTATTACCTCTTAAAAACACGCTTTTTGTTTTGACAGCGGGAATTAATTTTAAATTAATTTCTGCCACTTCTGTGTTTTGAATTTAAAAAAATGGATTCCATATTTGGAATCAGGATGTCCAAATTGTGTAAATAGGTAACTTTTATTTTTAGACATTTTGAATAATTACTGTGGTAAATATTTTATTTACCATGGTTAAGGGTAAATCCGGTAAATAAGGGTTAAAAAATAATATTATAATAATAAAAAATTATCCTAAAACGTGTCCTAACCTTATTGGTGGACACATACCCGACCATGGGCATCCTTGAGTCGATTTGGGGACCCCTTGGAGCCACTTGTATGTGGTAGGGACACATTATATTAATAAAGTTAAAATAAAAATAAAAATGGCATAAGCTTACATCTTTTAGAAGAACAATTTTTTACATGGGGTTATACATGTTGGATTTTCGATTATAAATATTAATTAGAATTCTAAAATGATTTCCTACATAATGATATTTTATTTATAATTTTTAGACATCAAATAATTTAAATTATTAATGACACAATAATGATGCAATGTTTACCTCATTAATAAATCATTTAAATAAATAAGATTATAATGATTAAAATATTATCTAAACCCTGTCCAATTATTATTGGATGATGTTATTTAGAAACTGAGTCATCTTATCTTCGACCTCAATGATTTTTGGACCTTTATAAACCGAATATAATTATATTATAAAGTAATACTTTCACTCTTTCCTAAAGAGCCCCTCCTCTCCCTTATAAAAGGAGACCACTTCTACTCATTCCTCACACCTCTCAAGCCACGTGGCTCGTCCAAACCCTGCCCAAATACTCTCCCAACTTCCCTCACTACAACCTAGAGGCCTTAGTTTGATCAGAAAGCCAACCTAAGGAGCCCTTTTGATCAAATCAAAAGGAAGAACCCGAAAAAGAGGTAATGTTTTCACCACCCCTTTTCAAGTTCCTTTCTTCTTCCACTTATTCTTTCTTTGTTCTTACCATTCTAAAATAATAAATCCAGTATATCACATATACTGTGATGTTATTATAAATATGGTACAACCATATTCATTAATCTATCCACCCTTTGAATAACATGTCACCATACGTGCGTACGTACGGCTTACCGTCTCCACGCCGTGGTGTAATTGTTATTCAATATATTATTATTTGTATGGGTATAATAATGATGTTAAACTCATGTAAATAATAAATATAACATGTTAATTATTCTGTATATATGATATAACATCCATTTATATATTATTTTAATATCAAAAGAATGATATTGTCGCTCGTGCGTACGTACGGACTACCGTCTCCACAAACGCGATAAGATTCATTCTCCATCGTATCCATTCAAGTATAATTATCATTTGATGATTTAAAAATAGTATCTATGGACTTGATATCATTATGGATATGAATAATATACATCCCATTAATAAAGAATATGGCTCACATAAAAAAGAATATAAAGTAAAATGAACCCGTTAACACCCGAAATAACGATAATTCTAAGATATTATTAACAAATCAATGTTAAAAGATCATATATGATATCATATTAAAGTAAATGATTCTTGTATTATTAAATAACAATTATTTCACCATTATACAGGAGGTAAACCTACCAACGACCAAGGAAAAAGTACAAGTAAGGGATTTTCTTATCTCACTTTCAATTCTGTGAGGTGTCCATTGTTCGCCACTAAATTATTGAAAGTGGTGTATTGTGTACTGAAATTTGATATATATTATCATTATTCTCTTTATATTCATTTTATTCTGGAAATCATTTGGTTGATATTAACTTTTGTCCATACGACTCAGTCGATTAACGTGGTAAGGGATTTTCTTATCTCACTTTCAATTCCGTGAGATTTCCATTGTTCGTCACTAAATTATTGAAAGTGGTGTATTTTGTACTGCCATTTGATATATATTATCATGATTCTATTTATATTCATGTTATTCTGTAAATCATTTGGTGGTTATTAACTTTTTGCCATACGAATCAGTTGATTAACGTGGTAAGGGGTTTCTTATCTCACTTTTAATTTCGTGAGATTTCCATTATTCACCACTTAATTATTGCATGTGGTGTATGTGTACTTCCCATGATTGTATTAATTGTGTAATATACTTTAATTTATGGGTATTTACATCATCTGGGTATGATACTTCTTTCATGGGTGTATGTTTCGTAAGTTGCCTAATCGATAAGGGAATTTGAAATTTCAATTTCCACTCATTTGGCTTTACGCATATTTCATTGATTATATTACCCCATGATTATGTGTGGAATCACTATTCATTTGATTATGTCATAATTTCCACTCCCCTTCCTGTGGATATAATTTTGATGCAAATAATCACTCCATTGATAATTCTCAAGTCATTGATATGAACTTGATAAGAGTAATTTTAACTCATTCACCATTTGTTGAGTTAAACATCCAATTCGTTGGTGTTGTTTTTACAAGAACATGTGTGGATATCCTTTGATTGTTTTACACTGAATATCCAATCATATTTAGTGTATTTATATTTGTCACACATAATTATGTCATTTATTTATCCTTAACCTAAGGATACAACCTTTATGAGATATTTCATCTCAATTTACATTCCATTGAGACTTCTTTGATGATATACACCAAATCACTTTTATATGGTGTATATAATGTACTTTGACATAGTATATCATGATTCCCATTATTCTCATGATATTAAAAAGTTTTGATTACCTCAATTATTTGTATTCAATTGTCTCTTTTGGTTAGAATCTCTAACTAAAATACCATTTTTAAATGTTTTAAAGACTTATTCATCTAAACCATTCTCATTAATGTCCATGTTTTAAAAATGGTTTTAAGGATTTATTTATATGGACATTAATGTTTAGAAATCAAAACTCATTTTCAAAAGTTTCAAAGTGGTATGGGACACTTTGATTCAAAAATCTACTTTTAAATGGCTTCTTGACAAATAGTGTGACTTTTAAATGTTTTCAAGAAAAGGGGGATATTTCTCTCAAATAGTTTTGATGATTATTTTCATCTATGTCAACATCCTTCATTATTCATGATTGAGGTTAATGTGATATAATACAATATTCCATATTGTATCAGATGAGTTATGTTTGACTGTGGATGTTCTATTTTTATACCATTCATGGTTTGTGGTTAATGTATTGACATTTCGTATGCTAGTTTTAATACGAATGTTTATTTTATGTTTAAACCTATTCATATGAGGAATGAATTGGACTTAATAAGTGACGGGTGGAGCCCGCTATAGCTCCTCGATGCATCGGTAGGTCTCATGAGACAAACTAGTGTCTTGGCACAAGGCCTTGGCAAAATCTTATTTGTAGTCTTGGCACGAGGCCTTGGCTATGTGGTTATGATAGTCTGGCATTATGCATTCCATCATTATGAAAGTGGTTATTGATATTGCATGTGATCATTCGGCTAGTAGAATATCCATGTGAGTAAGTAAATGGAATTATTCCATTTTACCTTTTCCATTTTATGCTGAAGTTCAAGTTTAAAAGGCTTTTGTTTTAGTTATAAATTGCTTTATGTGTTTATGCTTATCTATGAATGCTTCTGCTATAATGTTATCCTTACTGAGCATCTGAGCTCACCCCTTTAAATGTTTTATTTTTCCCAGGATTATGAAGAAGTAATTTATGAATGACCTGCAGGGATAATATGAGGGGATATGAAGGCAAGATGTTTTTTTATGATGTAATGTAAAACTTATGGATGTATCTAGTGTTTCCAAGGCTACTAAACCAATCGGTCTTTCGAGATTTGATCTTTCTTGTGATCATTCCAATGTTATGTAATAATGCACCGACTCTGGGTAACTAGGGTCGGGGCGTTACACATATACTTTTGATACATTCTACCATTTGATTTTATTATTTTATATTTTCTTTATTTACATTGGTACCACATATAACCCCTTTCTTACTATATTTATTACTTCAAGTAGTATTTTTCTCATATCGAATATTGATAACTCAAGTCTCATTTCCTTGAATTATATTATTTCATCATGAAAATATTTATCACGTGCTTGAGTTATCCCAAAATAATATTTTATTGTATGTTAGTTTATTTACCTTCATATTTAAAAATATATTCTAAAAAAGTAATGCTTTTTTACTCTTTTTATATTATGAGGTTTGAAATTGGTATTTTTAAAATAAAAAAGGGGTTTTCCTTGCATCTTAAATATTTTTGATTCCTCTACTCATTTCTTAAGGATAAAAAATTTTCCTTTTCAATGATCCAATATTATAGATTTTCTAAAAAAATATTTCTCTTCCAAATTTTTTATGACACCTTTTCAAAAGTAACTTTTAAAAGTGGAATGTAAATTATCATCGTACATCAATGTTAATTTTTTTTTCAAAATGATCTTTTAAATTTTCACTTGAATTTCACTTTTAATTTTCAAAAGGATTTACCCTAATTGGGTTTATGTTTCATGATATATCCTCTAATATATACATTTATAAATTGGGGTATTTTACTGGTGGTATTATACAATTGGATTCTTGATCCCATTATTTGTGATATCATTGGAAGCATTATTTTATTGTGGGTTTCTATCATATTTGTCTACACACTTTTATATTTCATTTATTATAATAGAGATATATTCTTTTGAAAAAATCATACATCTTCCTCTGGATAAATTATAATCAATTTATTCCAGTACTAAGTTAGTAGTATACCCATTTTTTCGGGTGGTGTTCACTTCACATTTAATGACATACATGTCAAATGATGTTGACCAAAAATGAACATTATTCTATTAACCTTGGTAAATTTTTTGGCATTCTATATATTGATATTCCAATATGGATGATTTTTTTAAAGTTAACTATAGATTTTTTTAAATCCACCTCCTTTATCTGGATGGTTTTTGATAATGTGATCATTTATATTGAAATGGGGAAATGTATTTACATTATTCATTATTATTTACAGTTTATATAGGCTTATTATTATTAACATTCCATATTTTTTTATTATATGGATAACCATATTTATTTTAGTTAAAGTTTCATTAGGGAATGGTATGATATTTTTTGTTAACTCTTATGGTGAATGAAATTTACATAAAAAAATAATAGGTGAAGCCCACAAATATATATCCCTTCATTGCATCGATAGGTCTCATAAGAAAAAACTACATTTTTTTGGGTGTGTGCCTCCATAACCACTTAATTTTTTCAATTTAACACATTATAATTTTGTAAATAATATTTCCAAGCAAAATTAAATGTACAAATTATATCCTCATGCATCCATATTATGAATATATTAAATATATTTAATATATTAAATATAATATGTCATGAATGAAAAGTTTTTATGAGATAATGATCAATCTCTTGAATAGTTCCTTAGATGGAAAAAATGATACCTCTTTTAAATGTAGAATAATTGTTTTACCCTAGGTGCTACTTAATCATGGTAAGTACCATGTGTTTCATTAAAGTGCATTCGAGGGAGAAATGATTGGATAATAAATTAACTAAATATTGTATTTCCTTATAAATGGATGAAACCTAATTATCCAATATTTAATCATAGCTATGAAAATATCTTATATTTAGTTTCAAGACCTTATATGTTTTAGTAGATGATTATGTGGGAGGTAATTGGTTGATGATGAAGCAATTATGGATCGATGATTAGTATACCATAGGGATTTCCATCATCAAAAGAGTTATTAGATTTCTCACATGAAAACTAAAATGAATTCTTTTATTTAATGATAGATTGAGTATCATGGTAGGAAATATTTTTTTAGACTAATCCTTATAATTGATTTATCTATTATGGGAATTAATTTATTCTTTAAAAAATTAATTAATTGGTAGTTTTTATAAATTTATACTTATTTACTTTAAATTCAAGAAATTATGAATTGTTTGATTCATTGTTATCCTCCTATCTCATATATTTATCCATCAACTAATTAATAAAAACCATAAAATGTCCAATGTTTATTTCTCACATCTATGATTTTTGAATTTCCCCCTTCACTCTTCAAATTAATTTCCTTAGTATTTTGTTTGAATGATGGTTTGACTATAACTGGGAAATGATCATTGTGAAATTGATATTATTAATAATGGATCATTTCTATGGGTTTGAATTTAGGATTAAATTCATGATGGGGGATTTATAATAATGATTGAAGATTAATTTTGGATTAAATGAGTTTATTTCATGGATTATTTGTTTGTGTGATGTGATGTAATGGGATACAGTTTACTAGCATATGGGTGGTTAGAATTCATCCACTGCTGATGGATCGGGCTTGTTCAACCTCTTATTTTCACTTCGTGTGAATGATTTATATCTATAGTGTAGGAGGATGTAGTATGAGTGGATATGCGTAAATACCAACAGCTTTAGAAAATCTAGATATACACAGAATGTAGTTCATAAGAACAAAAACCATGTGGACCCCATTCCTCGGTGTCTAGGGTTTACACATGAATAAAAATATCATACATGAATGTGACTAATTCACACGTCACGTGGTATTTAATGAAATGACTCAGTTTTTACCTATAGTTACATGGTCATAGACATATCTAGTGAACCCAGGCATTACTACTGTATACATGAATGACTATAGTACATGAGCATGGGGATTACTACATGAGAAATGTAATTGGTAGGTCTATACATAATGGGACACACTGTGTTTCCACTATATACATCATGAAAACATTACATGGAGAGATGGAGTCATCATTTCCCTTAGTCCAACTTCATTATTTCTATGGGTGTGTTCCCGTGGTCAATCCCAAAGTGGGTAAGATGTGGTATCCCATCTTTATAATAGGATGAGTGATCCCATATATAATCTAGTTCTTGATATATTAATGTTTCCCAACATAGGGAATGAGGTGTGGTCCTCTATCATTATTCCCTGGTTCAGGTCAGGTGTCTAATTTCTGATATACAGGGTGTTTGATCCCCTTATTAGTGGGTTTTTCCAAACAGGGATAAGTATCCCCCATAGGCCCTAATTAGTTTCCCCTATATATATATATCAATATATTGTTAGTTATGGTGCATACCTTAATAATTAATGTCCTGATGAGTGTGACATAGTAGATGATTTCCATCAGTGATCGTGAAAATCAAGAAGTGAGTTCCCTATTATTAATGTGACCTATAAGGCTCTAGAAAAATCATGGGATTGAAATATGGATGTGACATTATATTTTTACATGATATTTATCTATAAAATTGTATGGTTTTTTCATCTAAAACTCTTGGTGAATCCCTTTATTTACATATTGATATGTCATCCATTTTTATTATTTTTTTGGTGATTTAAAGGTGTATTACTTTGCATGTTTACACCCACACATATATGGGATATGTGTAAATATTTCATGTATAATACAAAAGATATAACTATTTATGGATTCCTAGGAGGACCAAGAGTGTGTGGAGCTTTTTTTTGAGATGGACCACAATATTTTCTAGGAGATTAATCTTCATAACATTCAAAATTTTGTTAGTATTTTATACACTTTTTATAGTTTTTGAGGGATTATATTTGGACCTATTCTTTTCCATAATCTATCATACTCTGATGTGGGATATGTTTTTATGAATTCATATACAATATTATTTTTTTATATTTTACACGTTATACTATTGTATAGAAAGTGTTCAAATTTTCAGGTACTTTAGGAAAAGGCCTCCCAATGCTATAATATTCATAATTGGAGCCAGTATCTAGCCCCTAGAATATTGGGGGCATTATTTGGGTGTCACACTCATTTTTTTTCTTTCTAGGAGGTGTTGGTGGGCATTTCATTATATTGTAGTTTGAGATATTAAATTATCTTAAGAAGGGATTATGGAGATTGTATGATAGTGAGGATTGGTTTGGGAACTAAGGGATCATTTTTAAGATTTATCATGTTTGGATCTTAGCCTATGAAACACAGTGATGGTGTGAATGGTGATGTATTAAATCCCTCTAACATTGATAACCTACTTCTTTATTTATTAAATTTATTTACTGGTTCTATATAAAACATTGGTACATGAATCATATAGATATTTTTTGCGGTATTCATGTTCATCTTGAGTCATATCTCTATATATTCTCTTTAACTGTGGTGTGTATTGACAAATAAAGGATTCCACCACAATAAAATCCTTCTAGGATTTTATAGTGGAATCTCGATGATAATCCACTCAGTAATGAGGCTTCTATTCAAGGACCTTTGTAAGAGATAGTTCCTCTAAGTGGTATTATGATATAACCTAGACATTTTAATTATCCGATTATTGTGGAAGTACTGACAGATGATGTGAATATCCTGTGTGAAGTTGATTAATATTAGTGGTAGAGACCACTCGGGTTTTAGGTTGATCCATAACACTAAGAAGTGTAGGATTTGATCGAGGTAGTATGGTGAATTTTCCTCCATTTTAGGAACCCTCTCATTCATATAATGGTCCTAATGTTGATTCTAATTAATTGAACAATAGGTTTACGGGGGGTCTTAGTTACATAGATGTGTGATGAGGTAACTCCCACTTCTTAATAGTTTAGTAACACTTTAGAGAGAGGTTTTATCTATCGACCTTATGGGTTGTAGTATCCAAAAATTTATAGAACTATAGCAGGGAATCATGTTACTTGTAGAGTATGAGTTAAGAATTAATAAACAATCATAGTGCTCCATAGATATGTTTTGTGATAGATACATTTTAGAATAGAACATTGAGCATGTTTTTTTATTTATGTGGGATAGATTGATATTAATTTTTCATTCCTTCCTAGAATGGGGTTCTAGAGCATTCTGTGGTTGTGGATATCTTATTAGTATAAAAGAAGACAATTGTTATTTCTAGAATTGGACACCTTCGAGTTATGAATACAATAAATGTTATTCAATGATAGGCATATGGATCCTGACACATGAGTCATTTCCAAGACAATCTTATAATAGAGTGTCTTCGACCCAGGGACCCCGAGATGGTTCCATCTAGCTGACATTGAGGTTGTGTTCCTCCTATGATGGGTGAGGTTATATCATGCGGGATTTCCCCACTCTTCCTATGGATGATAGGAAGTTGGTTGATGGGACTCCATTGTAGAGGAATTTTCTATAGAAGAGAGGTTTTCATGGTGGTAGATAGGGAGGATGTTCAATGAGACTTGTGGGTGGTCACTGACATTATGATTCATTACCACCACCCCTACCTCATTGTTTTCCCCGCTATGATCAAGGAGATAGTGTTCAAGATGGTGTACAACTATGATTATAGGATAATAATGGCCAGGAGGATTCAATTAATTGCAATTAATGATTTTTTTCTTCACTATATTAGCTATTTTTTATAGACATGTTCTTAATCCATTGTTTCCTTATTTAATATTATTTCTGAGATCCATATTTTCTAGTTGAGCCTTTGAATAGACCATTGTGGTTAGAGAATCATACAGGGATAAATTCAGTGATCATAGTCCTCTACTGATAGTGTGGCCTAACTTTTAGAGGAGGAAAATTTGTATGATATAACTTAATATTTGGGATGATTTCTTATGAAATCATATTATATATAGAATAATTTCATGGGATCATGCACATATTGATAGTTTTAGGTAGAGGATGTGATGCATTCAAGTTGACAAGATGAGATTTTCCTTTATTGGCGATATATACTCCCAGACAGAGTATGATGGGATCATATATAGGTGGATACAACTATCTTACCATATGTTGGATAGAATATCCCTTGGGGCAGTAGACACCATGAGATTTTAGTTTCCTATAGTGGTGGAGGAGTGTTATGAAATATTTGTCAAGGAAATGTAAGTATTACCTCTCCATAAAGACATTGAATTATGAATAGACCCACACCAAGGGAATAACCTAATATATATGAAAACATAACATATGGCCCCCACACACCATTAAGAGATGAAGGTATAGTTGGTCGATTTGTAGAGTATGGGATTTTTTAGACCCAACGTGTCTCACTGTGCTGCCCCAGTTTTGTTCATGAATATGGAAGATGGAATATTATTGTTAATGATAGAATATCATTGCTTTTATACAATGACTATAAATAGCAAGCATCAGCTTCTAATAATTGATGACCATCCAACTATTAGAAATGGGTGATGTTTTTCTTGAAGATTATCCTTAGGTAATGTTATCACAATCTCAAACTTAGAGAGGATGACATACCAAATATGGAATTCTATTTCAACTACAGTCACATTGAGTACTTAGTGATTATTTTTGGCCTGATGAACACCCCAACTATTTTCATGCTACTCCTAAAGTAGATCATTAAGGCCATATAAGATTGTTTCAAAGGGTTATTCATCAATTACATCTGTATATACTCACCATCAAAGTAAGAAAATCTTATACATTTGAAGACAGTTCAATACATACTCATATATAACTCTAATTACTAGATGCTCTCAAAGGGTTAATTATTTATTAAATATGTCAATTTCCGACTAAATTTCATCGCATATGAGTCAGTAGAAGTGGCCTCATTACGATCGAGGTACTGCTGGAATGGGCCCCACCCAACAATGTGACTGAGGTGGGAAGATTCCATACATTAGAAGAATATTAATGGATATTCATGCTTGAATTATCCAAGATCATGGAACCCTTAATTTTCTTAACTTGTAATGGGAAACATTTTGGTTGGATGAATAAATACAAGTATGATTTTTAGGCGTTGTGATAGAGGATAACGGGCACCTCAATAATGAGAATACCTAAGGAGGCTGTTTGAGTATATGGTATTCTTCGATTCCTCTAATATATAGTCCTGGATGTGTTCTAATATGGAGGTGTCTTGTGATTTTTATGGATTCAAATATCTAGTACTAGATGATCAGAACTACACATCCCTTGATTTAGATATGGAAACAGTAATGTCCAACCTAAATTCTTAGTGACACTAACTTATGGTAGGGTGATTCATAATTTATTCTAACCATAATAGTATTAGTTATATCTTTTAGGATAAAGATATTCACTATATTTGGTGGTGATGGATGGAGTTATAATATTATTACAACTTTGGGATAATCTATACTCCAAGGAATGAGATTGTGTAGACATATACCCAAAGTAAGAAATATTGTTTGAAATTGTTCAGAAAGGTATCAATGTATTTATAATCATTGTATTTATAGATTAAGAATGATGGTTGTATTATATATCTATAGCTTTTATTCACTGCCAATCTATATAAAACCGTGGTTTTATATGATATATTTTTCTTCAAATAAATTTAATTTATTCGACACCTTGTGACAGTTGTAAAACAAAATCTAAATGAACCACAATATAGTATACCATTATATCTTAGCTATTAAATTCTAAATGTCAATAAACATAACCAGATTTAAAAAATTATTTTTAAATATATTTTATAACAAAAATAAATTGATAAATATGAAGTCAATTTTGAGTAAATTCTTTATATGCTTCAAAAATACATTTTCTGCAATAATGGTTTTAGTCTACTTTTTTGTGAGAAAATAAAAAACAATTTTTTATATTTATAGAAATTTAATTATAAAAAATAAATTTAATTTTATAAAAAAATCATTTCAAAATTATCTTATTGTGTAATTTTTATAATTTTTTGAAAGGTTTGATTTTTTAAAGAATTATGAAAAAAATTAATTTTTTAAAAAAATTATTTTTCATTTCATGAATTTAAAAAGTTTCTTTTTATTTTAAATTTATTTAAAATTTAAATTAGTTTATTTATAGTCCAATTTAAACTATTTGGATAAATTTAAGATTGTATTTTGGGATATAAACATTTTATATTTAAGAAAACATTTTTTTAGAAAATTAATTCTCACGTTTTGTGGGATTAATTTTTAATAAACTTCTACAACTTATATAAATTTTATTTGATAAATTGGATTAAAAAAAATTATAATAATATTATATAATATTATATAATTATTAAAATTAATTTATTTTATAATTAATGGTAAAAATAGTTAAAATTATTTATCATAGTTAATGATAAAACGAGTTTACTAGGGGATAAACTAATAGATAGGAGCATGTTTTCATATTAAACATCTCTAAATATTATTATATGGATTTTTTAGAACTAATATTATCTGAAAATATAATATATATCCATTTTAAATCATTTAACAAGAGTATGAAATTATTATATTTTAATCTTTTATGAAATTTCAAGTGTGTCCTCTATCCTATTTATCAAAGGATACCACTCCTTCGTCTAATTTACAACACTTTGAGCCATATATTTCAAAAAAATGATAAATTATTTTATAAACATCACTATACATGAATTAGGTATTTTTTCTTACTAATATACCATACCAAGGGTGCTTAATAAACTTTTTATTAGAGACCAACTAATGGAGTGGTAATCCTCCTAACTGACCACTATTAAATTATTTTTTCTTATACATCCTCAAAATTGGTAGTAATCACCATAAAATAAAATGAAAAATGGTGTCCTAATTACACTGAAATTTTTCTATGATTATGTTTCCATATTTATTTTCACTTTCTTTCATTAAATGTTAATTGAAAGTACCGCTTCTGCGTACGGGTGGACTACCACCTCTATATAGTGATACAATTCATTATTCATCACCTTTATTCATGGATTGTTATTATGATGGGTTTGAATATTATATATTATATTTATGAAATTATTATTTATATTTAATAATAATATCATATCTACCTTCTTACATTCTAATTCATTGGAAAATTATAACATCTCTTAAACGTACATGTGGAATACCACCTCCATGAAGTGATGTGAAATTTTTTCATGTCTAGTTTACATTGATGGAAATAAGGATAGAATTAATATATTAATATATATATTATTTATAATATAATTATTTATCTTAATGATAAAATAATATTTATCATTCTTTCCTTTTTTAGAAAATAAAAACACCATTCATGTGTACGTACGGCTAACCATCTCTTTGAAAGATGTACATCATTTTTTTCTTCCCCATTTATGAAAGATTATAAATATGTATATAATGAATGTATAAAATATTTATATAATGATAAATTTTCTTTATATTATTTAAAAATGATAAATTTATAATTATTAGAAATTAAAAAATAAAAATCTGAAGAAAAACAATATAGTTAATACACAGAAATGAAGATTTTAATGAGGAATTATTAACTGATTGGTGTTGAAAAGTTATAAATTGATAATATATGATATTATAATTTTTAAATTATTATATTGTTATATTTATAGTAAATATATATTTATTTAATAGTATTTTTTATTACATTTTAATCAATTCAAACATCAGGTAGGGGATTTATGTTACAATCTCTTAGTTTATCTCAATTGTTTTGTTTTATGTTTTTTATGATTAAATTTCATGACATAAATCTCAAAAATATCATGAATTATTATATTCTATATTTATTCATGTATATTTAATGTAAATATTTTATTTTACTCTTTTTATTTATTAAATTTAATGACAATATGTTTTAATTAAAAATAGACTTCATTACCTCTTTGGTCGAAAATGTTTTTTGCCCATGTCCATGCTTTATAATAAAATAATATTGATTTTAATAATAGACTATGATTTTTTGGTGTAACTATTTCCCATTAATTAATTGTTTACAAAATGGTTTAAAATTAATCTTTTTTTCATTTTCTGAATGATGTACATTTAACATTTTACCAAAAATTTTAACTGAATCCTTGTTTTAGCATAGATGAAATAAATGTAATTTCTCACTAGCCTAAAAAATTCAATTATTTGAACAAGTTAACATATTTCTAATGAAATAAAATAGTTTCCTTGATATTGATAATTTTTTTCAGTATAAATAATTTGTTTCAAAATTAAAATGATATTTTCTTCAACAAATATTCTTGAGAAATTATAAAAAATATCTTATTTATGATAACATCAGTTGATGAAACTTATATTATAATGGGGATATAATCCAAGGACACCATTCTTATATTTCTATGGATTTTTATTGATTATAATGATGAAATATTTATGGAACCAATTTATTTTCCATGGGTTATGCTATGATGAAATATTGAATTGTTTATAAAACTTATTTCATTTTCAAGAGTTATGATAGATGATTAATGAATCATGATATTATGGCACACATATTAATGGATAATAATTATGTGACATGTAGGATCAGAATTATATATCCCTATAATTCATTGTGTAAATATGGATATCTCATTAGATAATAAGGATAGTATTGGGGAGTGAACCCAATTCAGTAACAGACACTATCCATTATGATAAATATTGGACTAAACATTGACTAAAGTTTTATTATAAGGGGTATTAAACCCAATCCTATATGATATAATTTTAAGTGCTAATTGAATAATTAAATAATTCTATATAAATATGTGTATTCCACAAGTTTATTTATTATGCCAACATTATGCTCTAATGACTCGTGTTCCTTAATTCATTTATGATTTAGGTCTTAAAAACTTCCAACCATTTTGATATGATTCTAGATTTTGATCTATGATAAGATTTTATTGGGTTTTAAAAAGTTAAAATCATGTTATCGTATCATTATACTAATACATGTCTAATTTATCATTGATAACACTATTATTTTCTATTAATAGTTATCTATGCTCACCATTATTATGTTTCCTTTCCTCAGGTTATAAATAATGGTATTATAAAGGGTATTTATAAGAAGTTTCCTACGTAAAGAGATATTTGTGAGATATTTTAATGTTATTTCATAAAATAATAATATTTTTTATCTAGTCTACCAATACCTTAATCCTTTTCATCAATTAGATGTGTATGTAAAATATATTGAATATTCATATATTAATATGTAATATCAATATATGAAAAGTATGTGTCACCATAGTTGGTATCATATGATGTTTTATTCAATAATTTTATATTAGGATTAAATAACACATTCAAAAACCCTTGGGACATGTCTAGGTATATGATAAGATACTAAAGCTCTGGTAAGTTATATATTATGTCACATTCTTAACAATACATCAATATAAGGATACTACAAGAGGATATTATTTTTAGAGAGATGAATATATGTGTAATAACCCAAAAAAGATTTTTTTGAGTTTATCTCAACCATTATTCTAGTTCGTAGTGAGTGTTCCCTTATTGTGTTCTTGATTTAACACTCTCAATGTATATTTTGGGGATAATACACATTTTCATTATAAACCAGTATGGAGGATTTGAATAGATGATGACCATTAATTTAATAAGCGAAACATAACGTTTAATTTATTGAAAATAAAATGTTTTGATTTATATATACTATAATTTATTGTCAAGATTATATGATTGATCACTTTGATTAATAATATTTGATGGTATGCTAAGAATTTCAGTTTTAGGAATGGATTAATGATAAAATGATAAATTTTAACTGGTAAGAATTTTGATCAAATATTATTCTTCCCTATTTGAGATTTTTTATATAAATTCCTTATATTTCATGAAAACATTTTAGGTATGCTAATTCATATCCTCACTGATTTGATTTTGAATTAACAATGAATACTATTAATGGTATGATGATCGCTTATCATGTCTATAAATGTTGTTTTTTTGGAATATACATCCTACAAATGTTGTTATTCTCCCCAATGTAAAATTTAGGACTGTATTGGTTTCCATTATATAAATCATGTATCAATTACGTTGGAAGGGATGTCACATTTGATATCCCAAACTAACCTATGATTATATATTAGTACGATGATAGATATGAACAACCAATAGATATTACATCAATTTTATAGGTAATTATTCTAATTCAAAAGTGGTTCTTATCTCAAATGGTTGGGGAGAAACTCCGCATCAAATATATTATTATTTTACTATAATTGTTTGATGATTTCATCATAGAGTTTACTAGTATTCCTATAAATATATTAGTTTAGTTTCAAATATAAAAAAACCTACTTATACACCTATTTTAATGACTGCATATATAGTGGACCTGATTGATGTATAGGAATTAAAGAATCGACTATAGGAGAATATTGACTATGGATTCATTCACTCAAGTAAATCACTATGGGTAACACCTATTCATTTTGTTAAGAAGATTTATGGATCAAAGAGACTCTCTATTGATAATCAATAATTGAATAATATCATAATCATGAATAATTATCCTTTGTCACATATTGATCATTTATTTGATCAATTACAAGGAGATAAATGTTTTTTAAGGGTTGATCAATGATCTAGATAATATCAATTCCGGTTCAAAATTTAAGACATTATCATGACAACATTTTTTTCAAGTTATGGATTCTACGAGTTTATAATTCTTACATTTAGTCTTACTAGATCGCTTGATATCATCATGGATTTAATGAATAGAGTATTTGGAGATTACCTTAATAAATTTTTTATTGTAATTATATATTATATTAATATATATTCTAAAATAATATAATTTCATGAATATCACTTAAGTAGTATACATTTGACCATAAATAATGAGTGTTTGTATTAAAAATTACAATGTGTGGATTTGTCCTATAATTTTTTTATTTAATTGTCATATAATCTCAATCGAGGGTATAAAAAGGATCCATAAAAGGCGAAATTTTTTAAACTTTTTCCCTATACAACCATGATGAATGTGACTTCTAGTTTTCATGGTTTATCGAGATATTAATAACAATTTATGGAGAATTTATTGTGGATTTCGAATTTAATCACCACGTTAACACAGAATGGAGTTAATATTCATTGGATAATCAAATTAAAGTAATGTTTCAACAAAATTATCAGACTGTTAGTCATAACACCTTTTCATACACTACCCTACAATGAAGAAGGGCCTTTTATATTTAGTGATCCATTTATGAACGGAATGGGATGCATCCCCAAGTATAATAATATGGTGATAGCTTATGCCTTATTAAAATTGAAGGTTCATCAATAAAACACCCCGACAAATTATTTAGAGTTATCTATGTAAATTATTTAGTTAATTGTATGGTATAATTATCATTGTAGATAAATGTTTGTAATATATAATGAACAATAAATTATATATTATATATTCAATAATAAATTGTTTAATATGTGATATTGGATATTGTTGTAGTTGATTAAATATTATTATTGTTCAATAAATTACCACAATGGGAAAGTGAATAAGTTGAATGATGATAAAATTTGAAAGAATCATGCTAGTTTAATAATATAATTATCATAAGGTATCCAATTATTATATATTTTTAAATAATAGTCCTAGAAATATTAAAGGAATGTGAAAAATATTATCATTATAAAATTATTGTTCAATTATCTATCGAAGTAAATATTAAAAATGCATATAAGGAAGATGTAGATATAAAATAGAAAGTGAGAAATATGAATAATATCAACCTTGATTATGATATAATGACATGGTTTAAGAAAATATTATGTGTCCCATCAATACCAAACACGAAGAATGATTTGTTGAATGTAGCTCATAGTTCATCATTCTCTATTCAGACATGATGTACAAAAATGAATAGATAATGAAACATAATTTCTAGCGGTATAAAAAGATTATATATATTTAAAGGTATGTATCATTATGCTTGGTATTCTAATACGTTAATTATAAGACATATAGTTCTAATGGTATCTTACAACTATTACCCATTCCAATATAGAAATGGAAAAATATCACCATGGATTTTTTCACAGGGCTCCCCAAAATGTCCTAAGAATATATTACTGTTTGAGTTATTTTAAAAATATTAAAATGTTGGAACAATTTATTAATATAATATAATATTTCTATTTTTTTTATATTTCAAAAATATATATTAAGGAATTTTTAAGGATATATATATATTTCTATATTCTATTATATCCAATAGGGATCTGAGGTTTACCATGAGGTTCTAGAAAATTTATAAGTGAGATCTAGATTTAGAGTTTTTTTCAGTACTACATATCATCCTAAAATAGATATTTAGTCTAACATAATGATTCAAACCATGGGATATATTTTCATATCTTGTTCTACAGATTTCAAAGGTGGTTCAGATCAACATCCTCCTCTTGTCAAATTCTATTATAAAAATAACATTCACTAAATAATTTATATTGATATGTATAAATAACTTTATGGAAATATGTGTTGAAATCCAACATTTTATGATAAATTTAGAGAAATAATGTTACTAGTACTTTAGTTTTCTCGGGAAATGGCAGAGAAAGTTAGATCTATTCATCACAACATTAAGGAAACTCATAGCCAATATAAAATTTATATTTACAATCATATTTGTAATATAGAATTTAAATTCATTGAGAATATATTTTTATGAATTTATATATGTATATAGGTTATGATATTCCTAAATAAGGTAAATATGAGCACTATATATATTTTTCACTTTATGATTCTTGATCGAGTAGGTATGGTAGCTTAACTCTTGGGGATTCAACTTAACCATTCTGAAGTCCATAATTTTTCCATGTATCTCTATTTAAGAAGTACATGGTTGATACTTAACTTGTATAAAACTTATATGTTGCACTATAAATTCATGATCTTTCTTATAAAGATTAAATGGTTGAAAACATGGACCATAGTTATATAGTGCAACTAGAAAAAACTAATCACATGGTTAATGATCCCTAGAGGACTCGGAAATTTGAAGAAGTTACATGGGAACCAAAGGAAGTGATAAAATAGAGTTATACTGTTATATTTTTATCATATTTATGAAATTTTTATAGAGGTATATATTATAATGGCTATATAATTTAATACCATGATATTTTATAGTATATTTCTTTTCAAATAAATTTAATTTTCTTGATAGCTTGTGAATCATGTAAAACCATGTCCAAATAAACCATAAAATAGTATACAGTTAAAACATGGTCATTAAATTATTAGACTGAGTAGGGGAAAAAAATGATGAAAATTATCATTTTATTTTTTTATTAATTAAAATATATTGATAAATAAATACTCAATTTTTAGTAAAGACATTATATGCTTCAAAAATATATTTTTCTCAAATTGGTTTTTATTTTCTTTTAAAGAAATAAATATAATTATTTTTTTAAGTATTATAAATTATATTGGAAATAAATGAAAATTATTTTATAAATTATTATGTCATAATTATCTTAGAGTAATATTTTATGAATTTTCTTAAAGGACTGATTTTTCAATGAATATTGAAAAATATCAATTTTTATTGAAAACAATCTTTTTAATTAAAGGCTTTAAAAAGATTCACTTATTTTAAAATTATTTTAATGAAAATTTATTTTATTTAAAATCCAATAATGATCATTAGAATAAATTTTATTTTTGGGTTTGTCAAAAAAATTAATCTTAAGAAAAAAAATGGAAAACCACATTTCATCACATTTTACGGGATTAATTTAAAATTAAATTTTCATCTTATGTTAATTAAATAGAATAAAATTAATTCCAAATTTTTAATCATAATAATTAATAATATTTAATTACATCAACAAAAAAAATTTCATAGTAAATAGTAAAAACAATAAAATTTCATTACCGCGGTCAATGTAAAAATACGTTTATTAGGGGTTAAACCAATAGATAAGGGTATGTTTTCTAATTTATGTTATCTAAATTATATTGTACTTCCATATTTCAACATCATATTATTCTACCTTTTATACTCTATCAATTTAGAATCATTTTTCTTATGTATATCATTTTTATATTTTAATCCTATAAGAAATTTCAACTATGTTTTCTTCCTCCGCTTATAAAAAAACACCACCCCATTGTCTTATATACACCAAATTTATCCATATAGGTTAATAAAACCCTACCCAATAATATTTTAAAATTCCATACCCATGAGGTATATGTACATTTTTTTAAGATACTAATACCAGGGTCCTTTAGAGAGGCTCTAAAGGATGCCAATTTAAGGAGAGGTCATCATCCTCCCTGACAACATTCAAATTATTTCTTCTTCAAACTCCTCTAAATATGTGATATTAACAACAAAACAATATATTATGTATCATAAATATATTTAAATGATATTATGATTACATAAAAACCATTATTTACCATCTCTTACATAAATTAATATGTCAAAGTATCGTTTGTGTGTATGTGTGGACTACCACCTCCTCATAGCAAAAAAATTCATTTTCTACCACCATTATTCATGGATGGTTTTTATAATAGGTGTTAATTTAAATATTATATATATGAAGTAATTATTCATATGTAATTAAAATATAATATCTACCATCTTACCATCCAATATGTTATAAAATAATAACATTTCACATGTATATGTGTGGACAAACACCACCATTAAATGATGTGATTTGTTTTTAATTTCCACTTTTCATTGAAGATAATAGGGATAGATTTAATATATATATATATATATATATATATATATATCTGGGTGTGTATTGTAAATTTATTATATAATTATGTTTCTATAATTATAAAATAATATTACTCTTTCATTCCATCTTTCTGTTATAAAATTAAAACAGTATTTATGTGCAGTACATTTTTTCACCTCCATGATATTAGAAATAATATTTCTATATATACCTTTTATAGATGATTTTAAATATGTAAATAATTAATATATGTGATATATATATCATGTTTAATATAATGTAGATGATGAAACAATGATAAAAGTACAAGTGCTAGAATTAATAAATTGAAACACTAATGAAAAAGAACACTATTAACCCACAAAATAATAAGGAATTATTAAACAATGCCTATTGAAATTATATAAGTAAATCATATATAATATTAATAATATGTTCATTATTATTTTATATAATTATAATATGTTTAAAATTTTTATATAGGAGGATAGAGTGCTTTTGAAAAATGTGGATCTTAAGGTAAGGGTTTTAGTTATAGTCTCATTGTATACCAAGATTGTTTAGGATTAAGTTTTCCATTATGAAATTTCATGATATAACTTCATAGAATGTAAAAAAATTAATTCCCCTCAAGATAATAATTTACTTCTTAAGTAATAATAACATTTTATTCGACGTGGTACCTACAATTTATGAGAAAAGGTATTTGAGAAAAAATGTCTTTATAACCTCATTGGTTAAGAATTGTTTTATTCTATGAAAATGTTTTATTTAAAAGATTTTAATTAATGATTTAAATATTATCCAGTAATTTTTTAAATTAATTTTAATCCCTATTTTAATTTTTTCCCTAAAAAAATAAAATGAAGCATCATTTCCTTTTTTAAATGATGTTTTTTTAAATTTTAACTGAAACCATGAAATAAATAATTGTTTTAACATACACTACTTGAATGTAATTTCCTCCCATCATAAATTCATGGTTATTTTAAGCTTACATTAATTTTTTACACAGCTATTTCAAATAAATTTCATTTTTTTAATAATTTTTTTTAAATTTGTATATTTTAAATATAATATTTCAAAATGAAAATGTTGTTTTCTTGCATAAATATTACATAATTTTATTTAATAAAAATTATCATTTATGATAACATCCGTTTATTGTACATATTATTAACTAGGTATATGACCCAATGATACAAGACTTTATATTTATATCAATGTCTTATGATTATTATGATGAGATGTATATAATTCCCTTTATTTTTCATGGGTTATTCTATGTTGATATGTTGAAATTTTTATGAAAGAAGATTCATTTCGATGGGTAATGATACGTGATGAAATATTTATGATCTTACTGTACACATATGAATAGATTATTATAATGTTATATGTGGGACCATGAATTTATATCCCACTAATTCATTGGGTAAATATGGATATGTACTAAGATAATAAGGACTAAAAAGGTGATTGGACAAAGTTCAGTTATGGTCTCCATCCACTATGATAGTATTAGGATGGAACCATGAGTAAGGATATTATGGAATGGGGAGTTAAACATATCCATTATGATAAAATTAGTAGTAATCATTGATTAATTAATTTTGTTTCAATGATTAAGTGTATGACATAAACATATTCTTTATGTCAACGTTATAGTCTCATTGATCATGTTCTATGATTTCATTAGTATTCATGTCTCAAAAACTCTAATTCTTTATTGCATGATTTATGATTATGATCTTTGATATACAGGGTATTGATTATAAAATTTTATTATCATTTTTTATACACTTATTATCATATTATATTTATTTCATTTTTGATATGTCCCTTATTTACCCTTACTGGGTATCCATGCTCACCCATTCTTGAGTTTCATTTTCCTATGTTATGATGAAAGGTTTTTAGTAGGTTATGACAAAGAATATTACTTTGTGGGAAGATCATTCTGGTTGATACTTAATTTCCTTCATGAAATATTATGATTTTTCCTCAATTTTATAAAGACACTAAAAAATTATGGTCTTAAGGTGTGAGTTTTTAAAATATTTTTAATATTCATCATTTGGTATGTAATATCTATATATGAGATTAATGGGTCATTACAATCTATTAACTATGTTTTAATAGAAGTCTGAGATTGATTATATTTAATGAAAGGCTTGTGCATCCAGATATCAACTGTAATTCACATAATGTATTTTTTAAAGGTTTGGATCACATTGACCATTTCTGGAGATGCATGAGGTTACCATTTTAAATGTTAGAGATGGTGTTAATAGAGATTCATAGTTCCCCCTTATTAGTATATCTAGAAGAGATAATGATATTTATGGGCCTTAGATGTTATTTTTTTTGGTTTAGTATGAAGAGGTGTGTTGATGAGATTATCTCTTGATGACTCACATTTCAATAGGTAAACGTAGAGCAACATGTTTTATCGGGTTTACCCCACTACCATGAGGTTTCTGAGTGTACTGGCGATATTATATCGATGTATTTATTGATAGGAATTTTGTCAACATCTATAGGTCATATTTCTATCTGGTTGATCGTAGACTGAGTCACCGTGTTTTCCCACCACTTATACATTAAATAGTATAGTTGAGTGGATATTTTGGGATGCACATATCTGTAATAGATACTACAGCTTTGTATAGTTACCTTGATGATTGTTTTAAACAATGTATCACAATTTTCTTCTTTATATTGAAGAGGATCATTGGGGGGTTTTGGAATCAGATTCAGGTGAGAAAAAAATACCACCACCTAACAGATGGAAAAATGGTGCTTACCATCAAGGTTCTAATGGAATTTTATTTCTCATGTATGATGGATTATTTCTACAACAAGGAGTTTCATATACCCTTATTGGATTTTTCATATAGTAATAGTTACCTATCCACAATCTGTATGAAACAATTATAATCCTTGTATGGAAGGCCCTTCAGGTCACCATAGTGCTAGATGTAGCCTCGAAAGAAACCCTTGTGTTCATAGAGTGGGTGCGAGTGATGAAATAGAAGATACAAATCTTCCAGAAGTGTATAGGGATTACCCATAGAATTTGAAATTAATATGAGGACCAATGATGGATTCCATTTTATTTTCCAACGGGGGTCTATGTGTTCCTGAAAGAATTAACTCGATGAGAATTATTGATATTTGGCCAAGGAGGAAATATATCATTCAAATTAGGTATCCCTTTTCAGATAATATATAGGGTTGGAGAGGTGTAATATATATAATCATTACCACTATAGGTAGACTGGTTTTATGATATATTCAATGTGTCCCGTTGAAGGATATATGTGAAAAAACAACATATGGTATTTACTAGCATGATGTGGGAAGAATAAATTAATCTATTAGCTCATAGTACCTGTTGACCATCAATGATAAGTAAGAGAAGATCCTTTTGTAGGGTAAGAATTTTTTGGAACATGTTCAACTTCCAAATGAAAATCTTTAATAAATCACCTAGGAGCTTCAGAACCATATGTGAGCTTAGAAACCTCATGTTTTTTAGTATACTTTTTATATTCAATATAAAATTATATCAACGTGAATAGAATGTAACAACTCTATTTTATCTATTGTAACAATTTGGAATTCTTTTAATAATACATTTAAAGATAATTATAGAGTTAGGGTGGAAATCTAGTCTCCATGTAAGCTTTGTGTGGATATATAAAAAATATTAAACATTACATATCATGTGGATGTTTTTTTATAAAATAATGGAATATCACTAAAATAGTTTCTAAGATGGGAAATGCAAGACCACCATTAAATTTTGTATATTGGTTTTCCCATACATTCCACATGATCTTTATATATGTCGGGTGTTTCATTAATGTGCATCCATGGGAGAAATAATAGGTTAATAAATTAATTAAATAAATTATTGTCTATTAAATGGATGGATCCTAATTCTCCTCTAATTAATAAATAATATGAAAAAATCAAACTGTTTTCCACAAAAACCTATTTATAGGAGGAGAGAGCCACAAGGAAGAGTATGGGTGGAATACTATGGGATCATCGATCAATGATCAGTATATTATAGGGAATGTAATTGTCAATGAAGTTCTTAGATCATTCCATCGATAATGTTACAAAATAATTATTCATCTATGATCAATATAATATCTAGTTAGGATTATTTCTATTGGATTATTCCTCATTATTTATTTCATGATGATAAATGTGAATTAATTATTTTAGAAATTAATTTGTAGGTCATTTATGCTTTTTATATTTTTTCACATTAAATTTATGGTATTATTAATGGTTTCACTCTTCATTATCCTCCCATCTAATTGATCCCTCTATAAAAAAAATAAATTTTAACCATAGAAATGGTCAATGTTTATTTATCAATTTCTTAATTCATTATTTTCTCCCTTAGTTGATCAAACATTGTTCATAAGTATTTAATTTTACCGAGGGATAAACTATACCAAAGAAATTTTATTTGTACAATAAAATTTTGGTGTTATAGATTATGTAACAGATTCAGATATAATATTTAAGTCATTATATATTTTCATAACGACTATATAAGATTTTTGTTGGGTCAATGGAGTTTATTTCATTTGTTTTGGCCTTTGGATGATGCAGTGCAACAAAAGGTGATATCTAACCATATGGGTGTCGAAAATCTAGGCACCAAAAATTTCTCAAGCTAATTCAACGTCATATATAGACTTTCTGGGAATAATTAATGGCTGAAGTGCAGGAGGAGGTGACATGGGTAGATATAAATTGACACTATCAGTTAATATAAAATAACAACATCTACGACATGTAGTTTTGAATATCACATACAATGTGAACCCCCTACAATGATTGATAAGGTTTACAAATAAAGAAAAATATCACAACGTTGTGAGGCTAGTTGAAATTCCATGTGGTACTGAATATGGAAAACTATAATATACACCAGGTATGTGTCCATAGAAATAACTAGTGTTCATGGGAATGACTAGTGTACATGGGAACAGCCATAGTACAAATGTTCAAGTAAAAGTACATGATAATGGGAATTGGTAGGTCCACGCATTGAGATACACCTTATCATTTCTCTATACATGTAATGTACTCAATAAGATGTAGTTTTGAGCCCTTGTTTCCCTCACACAAGTTTCAGTATCAGTATCGGGGTCTTCTCTTGGTTCATTCCAAAGTGGGTACGGTGTGGAATCACTTCCTGATCAAAGGATGATAAATATACTCTATGGGTTAGTCATATAAATTTTTAGGTATCCCTCCATATGTCATGGCGTTTGATTCACAATTATTCTATCCTAATCTATGTTAGTTACTATGTTTCCTACATTCAAGGTGTGTGATACCAATTCTAGTGGATTATTATAGTTATGGTTAGGTATCCCCCAAATAATATGTAAATAATAAACTATTTTTTTATCGATATATTATATGTTATAGTATGTACTTCAACATAGAATTTATTTACTATAATTACATCTCATATGAGTTCTATAAATATTTGTGAGAGTCCAGATATGAGTTCCCATAGACAAATGAGACCTATATGCCTTGGGCATAGTCCTAGAGAGGATATGACTTTATATTTAGAATTAATGTAAATATATAATCATATATAATTTTATTTATCATCCCTTCATGGTAAGTCACCTTATTATGATATTGAGATGACACACCTTTCTGATTCATTCTTTTTGGTGATTTTAGGTTTTCTGATTGGCTATGTTTATTACTCACACTTGTGTGTACTCATCATTCACATGTCATGTCTTATGAAAATGATAGTTATTTTGATGTATTCTTAGGAGGAATTGGAGAGGTTTGTCTTAGTTACTCTATACATGCTATATATTTTTCTAGGAGTATACTCTAGATGGAAACACACTTTTGTTATAATTTTTGACTCTCTTTATAGTTATGGTGGGATTCTATTTCGACCATTTCATTTCTGTACTATATAATACTCTGATGTGGGATTAGTTTTATATATCAATATATGGAATTAGTTGATTATATTTTCCACATTTTACATGGCTGTGTATATGTGTGTGAGTATATAGTTAATTTAGGCTTAGGCCTCCCATGTGTTTGATATGCCTAATTGGTAGTAGTCACTATCCCCTATACTATTATAGGTGGTTTTCGATACCACACTTGGATTACATCGATTTTCGTGGGCCCTGGTGGGTCAATTCATGATAGTCTCTCCCAATATTAGTATATTTTCAAAGCATATATCCTTGAAAGAACCATTTTTATGTCAAACTTTATCATCCCATATGTATAAGAACATTAATTATTGTTATCTATGTTTATATTTTTTTTCATTGATATACCATCTCTCAATATTAGTTGATTATAGAAATAATCAGATTATTTATTCTTGACATATTATGGATTCAAATATTATAATTTTGATAGCTTCATATTTGTTATTCCCTTATATATCTTTTGAGCTCACCACCTTCTTATGTTTCCTTTCCCTATGTTATAAAGAAATGTATTACTCATGATATGTCTATAAGGATAGAATGTGTGGAATAATTTTTGGTAGATATTGAAGTCATATCATGAAATATGTATATTTTTATTTATTCACAAAAAATATAAATAGTTGAGAAATACATGGGATTTATTAGTGTATGATTTTCCAAATTATATAAATATATAAACCTAAAGGGTCTTAGTGATGTGTGTGAAAAAATATTTTCATTAATTCATTTAATTATGGGAATGTTATGTCTGGTAACATGAAGTGGATATTGAAACCACTATGTAAAGTATGAGTTGATGGAACTGAATTAGAGAGTGAGGCTCCAAGGTGTTACAGTTGGTATCAGAGTAGTGTTTATATAATTATAGAGATTATGATTTTTGTGGTGAATTATTGAAGGGTTGATGAGTTAAGGTAAAACGTAATTTAACATTTATATACATCCCATTGGGATATATTATTATTTAATGATAAGGAAATAATGATTTTTTATTTTGGGATTAGGATAAGTGAACATTCATGAAAACCCGAGGGATAAGTCAAGGAAATAATTCTATGTATGGGATTATATCATATATTTTCGTAAGGTATATATTTTGTGATTCAACTAGAAATTGCATAACTATTTGGACAATATAGGTGGACGAAAGCTCAATAACAGATCAACCAAGGGGTGGTAGATTTGAAAATGGTGTGTTTATTATTATATTTATTTTTTTCCTGTGCATGACAAAGATTCCTAACTACGCACGTGATTTAACACTCCTCAGAGATATGTGTTCGTTGGTCACATTTTATTTATAAACTATTATGAAGAAATTAAGAATTATTTTAACTAAATAGTTATGAGAAGTTAATAGAAAAATTTATATGGATAACCAAGGATTGAATAAAGAGAGTTATTAGTTTATCAAAAATCATCATTTGTTGAAAAAAAGGTGTTATAATTGAAAACATATTATGTTTGACGTTTTCATATTCAAATTTTTTATATTATCAAAACCATTTTGGTTTTAATATTTGGTTGCAAAAAGATCATAAAACTGATGCTATGAAAGGAATGTCTCCATAATGTAGTATTCCTTATAACTAAATAAATGGGAATACATAAATGGTTAAAAATTTAGTATATGATTATTATGATGGAAAATGTGAGTTTATTTTTCTTACATAAGGTAGTGAAGTTGATATCTGAATATAAATTAAATCTTGATACTCGTAACTATTTTCAGTAGTTATTTATATTTATAAATGAAATTATATTATATTATAAAAGGTATTAGGATTATTTTAAACATCTATGGATTATTCTTCATTAGTTATTTTTTAATAGTTTAGAAACATATATTAAATGTTATCAATAACTATGAAATTTAATCTTATGATAAGGTTATATTATTGGTGGTTAATTATTGAATAACTCATTATTGAGGTGTGGAAACTCTTAGGTTTAGAATATTCTTGATATATAGTTAGTAAAGGGATGATTTATTTTGAGAAAAGATATTTATATAGTGTCAATATCTTTTGAATTGATTACTGATTAAAAGAAAAAGGTAATATAAGATATTTTTTGTTATGTTTATCTAATTATTGAAATTATGATATATATTAACTTGTTTTGACTTTATTTGAAAGTGAATTAAACATTTTAGGGTTAAATATAATGCTAATTTTTAAAATACAATATGATTTCAATATAGTTTAATGTTTTTAGATTCAAATGGTTGTTGGAATGATATGTTATTGAGAATCTGTTATTAGGTTATATATATACCTAAGTATATGATTTTCTAAAATATTAATTTTTTTTCTAAAACGATAAATAACATAATATATACTATGATAGTAAGTAAAAAGTTAGTTTATAGGTTACATCATGATTGGTGGTCATGCTAAGATTTTCCTAACTTACATTCATCAGTGTGTAATAATTATAATTGCATGGAAAAAATTTATTTAAGGGGGAAGAATATAACAACCCAAGATATCTCTATATATTATTCGTAAATAAATATTTTAATACCATTTGTAATATAAAAAAAACTAAAATAAAATTGTGATACTTTAAAATATATTTTTGACAATTATAATATAGTTGGTAAATTAGTGGGTAATAAAGGATGCAACCATATTGCAAAATCTATGATGGAAAGAAAATGAATAGTGTAGTGGAAGTCTTCCTTATGAAAACTACCTATCCGAAAATGGGAAGTAGGTAGCTTATTTAGGGTTTTATATAGACTAACACCATGTCGAACATAAATAATTATTGTATGAGTATATTAATAATTGGTAAAAATTCAAGCTCGTTGAAATTTCCATGAAATTATGATATAGAAATCACCAACCATCTATTCTACACGATATTAAATGACGATCAGGTATTACATGAACATAATAATGTGTTAGTTAATCTGAAACTAGGATTATATCATCATGTAATATAATATTTTTATTTATATATTTTTCATGTTTTTTTTACATTTCGAAAGGTCATATTGGCTTAATTTGATTTATACATAAAAAATGTATTTTTTTTAAAATTGACAACTTATTTAACAAAAAAAAATTATTATGATTGAATAATATCATTATATATTAAAAAATTAATAATAAGTTAAAACTATATTAATAATTATTTTATTGGAAAAATTATATTTAATGTAACAAAATTTGTTTTCTTACAAAACAGATTATTTCTTAATTTTATATTTTTTATTAAAGTTAAAATTTATAAATCATATAATTTCAAACAGAAATATATTAATTTCATTTTTTATTTACTGTCTAAATGTAATATTATGATGAATCTTGGGTATTTTTCTAAAATAAAATATTTTTGGTGAATAGTCCCAAAATACAATTTTTACAAATAAAATGAATTTAATAACATTATTGATACATAAATATGAATTTTTAATTTTTGAAAAAAATTTATATGACCAAATATTTATTTAATATATGAATTTTTAATTTTAAAATTGTTTTCTTTAATTTAAAAATCCATAATTCTTATTTTACAATATATGTAATATTTTATCAATTTTTTTTTAATAAATTATATATTTTATGTTAAATATCATATTTATCACATCAATAAATTGAATCAAATAAATTTTATTTAATATTTGGATACAACAAGTAATATTTTTAATATCAATTATTTATCAATTTTTTCTCCACTTTCCTTGAGAGTGACTTCCCATTATTGAGACAATTTAGGTATATAAAAAAATGTCATATCATTATCTTATAAATGGGACAATCCTATCCACACGTTAAATCAGACTAAAACCCAAAATATTTGTCCCAAATGCTTCCCAAACCTCTCTAAAAAACATAGAAACCATAATTACTTTTTGATTCTCAATGTACCACCCCAAACAGTTTTATCCCCCTTTTCAATGGATATAATCCAAGTAGTAAGGTATATATTTCTAATTGGTCCACCCTCATTTATATTTTATTATGTTAATTTATTAATGAAATTTTTTAATTTAATCATAATAAATTGATAACATAATTAAAATTTTCATAATATATTGGTATTATAATTATGATATATGTGTGAACCATTATCCCCTTTTCCATTTAAAAATGAATACGTGAATTGTGCATTGTGTGGACTATCACCTCAACAAAACAATGAATTAATGTTCCTTCACTACCTTACAAGGGTGGTCATAATATAAAATTTAATATATAAATGTTCTATTTATGAAATATTTTATATTATTAAATAATAAATCATATTACATCCTTTTCCCATTCTATGGAAAATGAAATCCTCATTCATGTATACGTGTGGACTACCACCTCCATGGAATTTTGTATTCCATTTCTCATTACCACCTTTAAAAGATGGATAAATGGATGGTATTAAAGGATAAATATAAATATTTTGATATAATTGAGGATATTATAGGAAAAAATTGAAAACCTATTGAATATATGATTAATAAATGATCAATGTTAATTCAATTATATAAAATAAGTGTTCCAAATAAAAAATGATCAATTATTTCTAGGTAATGACATTATATAAATTATGAAAAATTTATAATTTATCAAAATTAAGATATATAAATAAAATATACAATAAATTAAACCATTATTATTCTTTTATAATTATATTACAACTAATCTACCTCATAATCATCCATTAATCACCGTAAGTTCATGTTTGGGTCATTTTATCCACCTACTTGAACAATACTATGCATTTATTCCATGGATTACAATGAAAAATTATTTAATTGTGTAATATGGCATAAATATTGAAATATTTTTTATTTATGTTGCGCTTATATCAATATTTAACTCATTAACTAATAAATTGCCATTTATTCATATAATATCATAAAAACACACTCATCATTGATTTCCTCATCATGGATCGTAACCAAAACAACCATGAATTGAAATTATATATTTATAATATATATTTGATAATATATTATAGAAAAATATATTATCTAGGAGTTATTTCAATTGAAAAAAAATTAAACGAACACCACTTTTATGAAACGAGTTCAATGAAATAATGATTACATACACTTGTTGTTGAAATAGGTAAAACATAACTAATATACATATATAATGATAATAAATTCTGATGGTAAATGTTAATGTATAAAGTTATTTATTATTTATTTAATTTAATTTATTTAATTATTCATGATATTTAGTGTAATTGTAGAAAAAATTAGGACTGATGTAAGTGTTTTTTCAAAAATTCTACTGTTTGAGACATGTTTTTTATTATGAAAATAATTTCATTTATGTGGTTTATATAATATCTATTTGAGATATAATATCATGAATTCTATTACTATCATGTAATTTTACGTTCAACTAAAATTACTCTTTTTCATGTAGTTTTGATTAAAATGGTACTCAAGTCATACAGATTTTTTGTCATAGTAATTACTTTCTTGAGCCATGATTGTGTTATTCACCATGTTTTCATTTTAATGTTTTGTTATCAACCACTATATTTAAAATTTTCATATATTTTTTTAATAATGGTGATTACTAATGAAAAATAATTAATTTACATAAAATGGATTTTGACTCAACTAATAGCTCTGTTTTACGTACTTTTTTAACCTAATTATCATTCATTGAGTTATCATTGTATAATTGTTTTGAATAAGTTGGGTGAATTATACAATTTTATTTTATTTTGATTGATTTTATTTCTTTAAATATCTATGATTTAAAACTTATTTTTTAAAGTATTTCTCATTTCAATTTGTATGTTGCTCGTTATGAATATGGACAACTCATGTCATTTTTCCTAGAGTTATATAGTTTCATCATGAACATGTTTCTAATATTCCTGGGTTCTACCATCCAAATATTTTATTTTATGTTAATTTATATACCTCTATGTTTAAAAAGAATTTTTTTTATAAAATTATGTTTTGATACTCTTTTAATAATGTGAGTTTTTAAGATATATATTTTGAAAATAATAAATGGGTTTTCTCATTCGATTTATATATTTTTTCTTCCTCTCATCATTTATACATTATAAACATTATGTATTTTGAAGGATAAATTATTATCGAATTAATTTATTATTAAAGGTTCTAAAATATTTCATTTCACTTTTTCAAAATATAATTTTGAAGGATACATTGAAATATGTATTTTACATCAATACTAAAAAAATTATAAAATCTATTTTAAAAGTTTTTATTTCATTTCCATTATCATTTTAAATATGGATAATTCTAATGGGGTTTATGTTACATTACTTATCCACTAAATTATATATTTTTCATTTGTGGGATTGGACACCCTATATTAAAAAAAATCAATTCTTGATCCCTTCTTTTTTTAATACCAATATCATATTTCATTTGTCGTGTTGGCGATGTGTCATTTTGAGACCATCCACCTTATTTATATAGATAGATTATAATAATGATATTCTAGTATTGAATTATCCATATATTAATTTCACTAAAAATTTTGAATATCAACTTTTATATAATTTATATTGGATGATGTTCACTTAGAATGAATGTTATTCTATTGAGATGGAAAAAAAGTATTCGCATAGTGCATGTTGTTATTCAAATACAGATCATTATTGGGATGTTGACTATGTATTTTTGACCATCCACCTTCATTATTTCGATGGGTTATGACCATTTTATCCCTTGTAATGAAATTAGAAAACCTGTCTACATTCATGATAATTCTTTACTACTAACTCATATTATGTATAGACATTTCATATTTTTTAAATTATACGGATAACCTTGGTTTTTATTCACCTAGTGGTTCATTTACGAATATTATGAAATATATTATTGACTCTTATGGTGAATGAATTTGATTTAAATAAGTGATGGATGGGGCGTAATATTTTATAGCCCCTCGAGTCATTGACGGGTCTCATGAGATGATTGTTCTTGGGTTTTGGTGTATACCTCCACCCATATTAGTTTATTGTCTTGTAATAAGTCCTTGAAAAAAAGTGATGTCCGAACTTATGCATTCCATTAGTATGAGAATAGTAATTAATTTTAACGATGTTTTCATTTATTTTCATGGAATATATTTCTCTTATTTTTAGATGATTATGATATTATTATGTTGGTTTATTCCTCCCATATTATGTATGCCATGCTATAATTTTGAAAGATTTGATAATATGTTTCACTTATTGAGATATTTATCTCTACCATTTTTTTGTATCTATTATCCATGATATTAAGAAATATAGTACATATGATATTCCTTAAATGATCGCATGTGTGGAATAATTGGTAGCATATATTAAATTCTTATCATGAATTAATTAGTTTCTTATATAGTGGGAAACAATTCCCATTAGTTGAGAAAAGAATGAGATTTATTAGTGTATAATTTTTCATAATTAGATACTTTTATAAACATTAACGGTCATTGTAATATACATTATTCAGTAGTTTATTTAATTCATGAAATTAAGTGATGATCAATTTGATACTCTGTAGTTTGTATCAAATCCAAAATGTGAAGTATGTTTTTATGTTACTAGATCATGGTGTGTGAGTCCAGGTTGTTATAGAGAGAGTCATTTCCAACACTACCTACTTCAAGTATTTGTATTAAATCTCAGACACACCCATATAACTAATTAAAGGTAAAATATCAATATAATTAAGGGATAACGAATCATGAATACAAGAGTTCAAATATTAAAATTGCATAACTATATGTAGTAGTAGAAGGCGTATACTCTTGTCTGGTCATTGAGAGTGTATCATGTACCACCAACCCATTTGACTATATGTGGGTACATGTTCAAAATCATATATAAAAATATATTTATTCTAACATTCCTAATATATATGGAAAATTAAATAAAAATCTATAAATCATTTTAATAAATCAATTCATATATTACAAATACAAAATATACAATGGAATTTGTGAACATTTTCATATTCTATGTTAATATCCTTAACCATAAATCACTATAAATCAATAAAAAATATGTATACTATTTGGTAATATATAAAAAAATGTATGCAATGTATATATTATGCATGATATTCTAGAATAACTATTATGGATCCTACTAGTCCAAAAAAATAAAATAATTTGTAAAATAATTTAAGAACACCAATATTTGCTTAAAAATTTAATTATTATCGAATTTATTTTTCTATAAACCATTTAAATACTAACTCATTATGATTTTGAGAGGACTAAGTGGTTCACGTACCAATACAATTGTATGAATGTTCTTCAAGAACTATTAAATAAAGGTATGGCACCATAAGAGTTATCTAGACATCATGAAATTGTTTTGATTAGGTTCAACCACTGTAGGATCTCGATAAAAATAATTCCCAAGGATTATTAGTGACTTAAAAAACATATAATAGAAGAATAATGGTTTAATCTTTATATCATAAATAAAAAATTTTGTGAAATATATAATAGAGATTCTTCCTAAAAACTATATTGATGTTTATATTTTAGGACCCCAAATATTTTATACGATTGAGGATGGAAGATAGTTTTCTTTATGTTTTTGTAGAGAAGAGGAGATCACTGGGAAAATGGGATACATGCTAAAATAATTCCAAATACAAATCCCCATAGTTATTAGATATAAAAAATAAAAAATCAAATGTCAGCAATACCCTTTTTATAATCATTTCTACCTAACTATTTATAAAGTACCCATTATATGGCCTCATATTACTAGATGTCCCAAACCAAACAACTTATATCACCATACATCCACAAGGTTCGTAGTAAAAATTCATTGGGGGCCCAATGATTCTGCAGTACGTCCACTAATCTCACATTCCACCCAATTACCTCTAAGACTCCAATTCAATCACACACTTTATACTCTACAATTCAACACTTATATGCATATAAATAAATAGAGATAAATTAACAAAAAATTGGGTAATTACAACATGTGTAATAATTAAAAATACATAATTAAATTATTATAAAATATGATATATTACATATGAAAAAATAATTACTTTCTGACTCTTATATATATAAAACCAAGAGAAATTATATGACTCATATTTTTAATTATTCAATAGAGTTATAACTAGATATTTTAAACACTACTATATATCCACTAAAAAGATCATTATATAATATATTTAAAAAATTTCCCAAAAACCATATAGTATATTTGAATCATGTGTATTTTTCTTTGGGGATATTGAGGATCCAAGGTCATAGAAGTCACTCTATTATTATCATAATGGAGTTATATTACCCCAAATATTCTAGGAGATATGCTAATTACAATTATGAAATTATTTATTATGATAAATTTATTGAAAATATCTAAAGAAATGATATACTCCCACTCTATTATCGATTCTATAATAGTGGGTGGTTTAGTACTCTTCTGACTATTAACTCCATCGTTAATGAATAACACAAAACATGATTAAGGTACAAAATGACCCTTTTTATTTAGAAATATATCATAATTGAATACATTTAAAATGAGAACTTCCTCACCATGACTAATAAAAAATCATTTTCTATTCTCATGTACTTACAAATATTCTTCAAAATAATTATGTGTTTCTCACATGGTTTATATTTGAATTTAATAATAATCGAAAAATATAATACATCCGGATGATTATATTGTATATTTTATGTTAGTGAACATATTTCCATAGCATGAATAATTTTGTATTTGTGTTTCCTTTCATTTTTATTATAAGGAAATATGAACTTTGTAAGACCCACAACATACAATAATGTTAAATACCCTTTCTTTGAATTTTCTAGAGTAAAACTATTAAAACAATTCCCCAATGTATGTGTTCTTACTCCAAAAAACCAAAATCATTGATATATCGCTATAGATCATCAAACCTAATATATTGGGTGATTCATCCATGTATTTCAGTGATAAAACTTTTCTTAAATATTCTTTTAAATAATTTATTGTTGGTATATAATTTAAATTGAGTATTATTTCATCTAAATACAATAATTGAAATACCATAACACTTATAGAAACCCACATATATGAAAAATAATCAATTTGTTTCTTGATAAAACTAAATGATTTGATTGTGCTATCAAACTGCATGATCCAAATCTATGAATGTTTGTTTAATTTAAAAATGGATCTTTATATCTTATATAAATTAGCAACATTATTTGTTTCCTTGAATTTTTTGGGTTAAATCATATACCCATCATTAATTAAATAAACATTATAGAAATTAATTCTAATATGAATTTGGTATATCTCATTATCAGAATGTGGTTATGTAGATATAAATATTCAAATTAACTTTATTATCATAATAGAAGAAAATTATTTTTCATTTTCACTTACATGATTTTATTTATACCCTGTTTTCTGAAAGTTATATTTATAGTTATAAACTCAATAATATATGTCATTTTTAGTTTATAAAACCTAATTACACCATATTAATATCACCTTTTATGTTTTATCCACCAATATCTATACTTGATTAGTTTATATGGTGTCAATGATAGATTTCATGATGTTTAATAATTTATCAAAAATCATATTCTCAATTGAATCTGAATAGGAAATAATTTGTTTCTTTTATGAATGCTCCATCATCATCATTATCCATATAAAATATCTTATTGGAACATAATACATATTACTATACCACTATGGTTGTTTTTTAATGGGAGATAATTATATTTACATAACATATTATAGAACCAACTCCCATTCTTTCATAGGACCTACTTCAATTTGATTTTCCTTGGACTTCATTATATTTAATTCCTCAACCATTAAATTATTTAGTGATATAATCCTTTTCAAAACAAAATCCTATATATTCTTTAAACACTTTTTCATCAGTATGATTATATAATTAATATCCCATTATATCAAAGGTAAAAAATATAAATTTATAATTCGAGAATAATTTAATCATAAAAAATGTTGTGCATATGCCTCAAAAAAATTATCATAAAAGAAAAAAAATGTGATGCATCATAGATCGTATCTCAGAAGGTTTATTTAAGACTAATATTTTTTGGAATGTATTTAAAAATGAATGTATCTATTTTTATAGTATATCCATAAAATTATATTGGAAATCCATTGACACATTTTTTCTAAAACAAGAATAATTATTTATTTATTTAAACTAAAAACTATATAATACTAGAATGGTTGTCAGTGTGTATATAACATCCATAGGGAAAGTTGTTATGTGTGTGTATGACCTAATCAAAAAATAATTAAACTATGTGTGAATTAATGGGGAAGAGAAATTTTAAAAGTGAGAAAAATGTGTGACAATTGTAAAAAGTTGTTTGGTATCAAAGTGGATAATAATGATTACAAAGTACATTAAAAGTGGATGACATTAGGGAGACTATAATATAATGAATTGATTAAATTATTATATACTCTATTTAATGTTAACAAAAAAATTTCTTGGTGAAAATGTGATAAATCACTAAAACAATAATTCATTGTTTGAAAAGATCATAAAACTCTCCTTAGTGATAATTTCTCGATCATCATAGAGGAGTTGGTATGATTTATAATATTTATGATATCTCTATACCTTTAAAAAATTTCAATTCATAGGATATTTTTCAATATTATATTGATTCAATAAAGTCATAAATCACTTCTTAAGTAGATAAAAAAATTATCAATATAAACAAAAATTTGAAAACAATGTTAATGATGACACTAAGAAAAAACATCAAGACTAGTGTAAAGAAGTCTACAAAATTTTAATCCATTTTAATCTAAACTCCCAATGAATTTTTTTTACACATGATCATAAAATCAAAAATAATTATACTAGATGAATATAAAGTGGAATATTCTCATGATAGATCACCTCCTACTTCAAAATCCAACACATAATCAAGTTTTATATCCAATCACTAATAATTTTACGTCTAATTGTATTTTCCCAGCTCCATATGATGGATTATGTCATGTATACCCTCTTCTCAAAAAAATTATATCACGCAATTTAGTCACCAGTTTTAACAAATTTCCTCTTGGGATAATTGTCCATATGAAATCACTTCGTGTTCCATTCTGCTCTGTTTCTCATTACATCCAGTTGACGAAAATATTTTACTTTTAAAAAACATGGAACATTCATGTGTGATTGTTTAAACACCATGTAAAATCCACCTTAATGTAATCCCATGTTGATTCAGTCAACTACTTCTTAAGAAAAAAAATTCGTGTATCCTCACTTAATATTTTCTCTAATATTAGAATATACTTATCAAATCCTAACTTTTTGATATAATCATTATCATTATTAATTTTTTTAACTAATTATTTAATGAAAATTTCTCCAAAAATTACATCCCAATATTATCTCTAGCACAAGTCCTTTTCTCAACTGATCGCTAGAAACCCCTTATTGGCCTAAAATCCAACAATACCAAACTCAAGAGTTTTCATCATTTATCAAACATTACACTACTTTATTAAACTTATTTTTCACATATAAAGTTTTAGGTAATGATCTCATTGTGGTTGGAAGATAGCTTAATCATTAATATGAGTCAATTAATGAAAAAACTCAAACACTTGGTGTACATAAACAGTAGATCATGAAATGAAACCATATGAAATGTGGATTCCCCTCTATTGTATTATTTAATCAATCCCACAATGAAAATATCCTAAATCATTTATCATCTCTTCAGCATGATATAGTCATTGTAAAAAATATCATTCTCATATTTCCCTCAAACAGAACTACCTATTATGTTTGAGTCACTTCTCCAAACTCTGATTGGGTCAACAATTGACATCGACATATCACAATCACTATCTGTGGTTGTATTCAATAATTTAGTTAACCCGATCAGTTCTATATCTGATTCTCATACACTTTGTGTAAACATAAAATGGTTAATTTTTTTAGATTAATCAGTATAATGTTTGAATAATCAATATGTAGTTATTCAGGTGATTCACGGTCAATAGGCTCTTCATTGTTTGAATTCAATTATTGGACCAGGTGATACACTTCATTTATAGTGAATCCTGACTCAATAAAGTCATTAATCTTGATATGTGTTTATTTGAAATTTGTATATCCCTCAACAAGGTTTGAACATAGTCTTATTGAAACCCATATCAGATTTAGGTATTCAACATAAAACCGTGATTATATAACTACATACATCCCAAACTATTTAATATCAAATTATCAATCTCAAAACTCCATAATACTAAATTCAATACTTCACTTTGTCTTCCGATTTAAATAATCAAACAAATTCTGGTTTTGACAATTGATTCCTACAAATTGAGTAATATATTTCCCAGTGACCCTATATTGAAAACTCAACTTGGATTCTTCCATATTTCAATCGATCTAGGTGTATGTTCTTTAGCTGTACATAGAATGAATCCTCTTTAAATATACCATGGATTGGTTAGGATTCTCTGGAACTCCAATAAATGTTCATTACACCATCTCAACTTCATGGTGTGATAGGAATATTTGTATATCATGATCACCTAATTGATTCTTGTAGCTAGAAAATAATATTCATGGTATGTCATATTGTTGGATTGAAATAAATATGAATAACATAGGCATGATAACTTCATAAGACTCCTATTGTGGTAGGTATACATACAGATACTGTGACTTATAACCACTTATAAAATCCACCTAAAAACCAATAAAAATGACAAGTAAAATAAAGTAATAAATAAAACAAAAAATTAAATTATAATTAAAACAAGGAAAATTTAATTATTTAAAAAAACAAAAAAAAAGATTATATTTAATGAACACATGAAAAAATAATTTAAATCATCTAAAATTGGTTTTTATGAAAAATATAATTTATATATATAATTAAAATTAGTTAATAATTAAAAAAACAACAATAATTATAAATTATTATAATAATTTATTCATTTAACTTAAAACTAAATAGAAATAAAATAAAATATTAAAAATGTATTTTAACAGAAATTTAATAAATAAAGTAATTTGACAAAAAATTAACAAATCTTATAAGGTATTATATTAAAACATGATTTTGACAATGAAAATAATTAATTATAATAAATTATGTACAAAAAATCATGAAATAAAACTAATATCAAATTCATCCACACATAAAAAATTTATTGTCCTCTAGAAATAATTTTATAAAAATTGGTAGGATCAAATGAATATAAATACTGATATTTTGGGATTCAAATAATATTTGTTTTCAAATAATTTTCTTCCATGGATTTTCCTTAAGAAGTAAATGATCATACCCTCATAAAAATAAATTTTTTTAATTGAAAATTTGATTCTTATTTTAAAATAATGAATCACCTTTATAATACTCAAATGAGTTAAACAAATATCAAGTGTTATACAAAATTAATTTCAAAATAACTCGTTACCTCTAAGGGAAAAAATCATATATTTTCAAAACCCATAATAAATAAAAAATTCTTAATTTTGTGGTGTGATAATTTATTTATGGAATAAATAAATAATGAAATACTAAATGATTAAATAATACCAAGATGAATGAATAAAACAATATATTCTCAAATTGTATTAGAAATTTCATATTATAATTAATTTGAATACTTATTTATCAGGTTTAAATCCATGTTCAAAAATTCAATGGTACTTGAAAATTTGTAATATTTATCCAATATTTTTCCAAAAAAAAAATTCTTTCAAGAAAGAAATAAAAACAATAAACTCAATTTAATACATAGGTTAATATTGAATTAACCTAAAAATAATAGTTATAATACATTAAAACATCGTAAATATATTTACCCACTAGAAAAGATTAATAGAAACCTCAAAATAGAAATTAATGAAATTGTTTTGGGGGTTTCGGTGGGTTAAATTAAAGCATAGTTAATATCATTTAAGAATAACTTCCCGAAAACACTTAAAATCCATATTTGTTCACAAAGATAATCCTAAATGTGAAATAAAACAATTAGGCATTATTATTCAAGAAAAATATTGTATTATAGAAATTTAAAAAAAATTAAAAATTATTCAAAAATACATACTTAGAAATAAAAAATTAGGAAATTGAAAAGGATAAAACATAGGATGAAATTATGGTTCAAAACATAAATCCACTCTCTATTAATGAAGTTATTCACAGGCCTAAAAATATATAATTTTAAATACATATCATTTCAGGAAATCCATCATGAATAAGGCTTTATCAAAAAGTTGAAATCTATAAAATAGAGAAAATATACATGCCACTACTATGAATTTTTATTTGACTTCCTATTGATGACACCTTTTCTTTAATTATATAATTTAATAGTGTGTTTTAGTAGTTTCCTATTCAAGTATTGGGTGATAATGTTTTTAGAATGCGAATAGTTCCTTTCTTCTTCAAAAGTGATGCTATGACGTAGTTTAATAAATTAGAGGATAATATATTTAAAACATCGAACTAGCTTTATAAAACATTTATCGTCAATTTTTTTTAAAATTATAATTTCGGTGTTGAGAAATAGATTAAGTAACTTATTTTAAGAATATTGTGAGCCATTATATATGGCATGGGATAGATTCTAGGGTTTTTTTCAGCAAAGTACCCATCATAAATTTCATTCACATGTTTTGTGGGAAATGTATTATGAGGGTATTATAAATTATACTCAAGAAATAATTAGCCAATAAAATGGTGTAAATTAAATAAATAAAACATCAAAATCGTTAAATGGAATTATAATTAATCTTTTAATAAACATAAAAACTAAATCATTATATATGAGGATAGTTAGTAGAGTTAAAAACACTAGTTTATGTCATGAAATGAACTTACAAAATGCTAAAATTCAACAAATGTTCAATATTTTCGATGAAAGAATGTTCACAATAATTTTCAATTCAAAATAAATAAAGGCCCATTAATAATTGTTGTTTTATTGATTTTTCTAGTGCTTAATAAATAATAATTGATCCAATTTTAAACAATTACAATTCTAGGTTCAAACATCACCCAAACTCTTGATGGGGAGACTAGGGGTAATATATAAAATTATAACATCTATATACTCTAATTTTTCAAAAAACAAATTAAATATTGAGGAATCTATTTCTCATTCCTTTATAAATTTAAAACGGATTATATAAAATATAATGAAAAAAATTGATTAACGAGGATTGGAAACTGATTCAATAGAAATTTAATTTGGAAAATCAATTTGGCTAAGTGGTTAGAGAAATGAGATTGAGGTAATGATAATTTTTCAAGATTTTTTTATGATCTATAAGTAGAATTTAAATGGTATTACAACAATATCATAACTCAATACTCAAGTGAATGTTAGGGTTCCACCTAGAAAATATGATATTGAAAATTCAACAGAACCTAAATCTCAAAATTTGGAAAAATATAAAACTATAATGTTGGAAATTTTTTTTAAAAATGAAGCAAATGCTAAATCATCACCAAGGAAAATAAATATATAAGAAATATGAATTTAAAAATAATAAAATAAGGTATGGAAATTTTTTTGATTGAGGAGAATGTGATTAGACATACTATTTTTCAACATTATGCTCCTCCCATTACGTTAACCCAAAGGTTTAAAATTTTTAATGAACCTTACTATTTGAAATTTCATCAGATGACATGATACTTAACTATAAAAATTATTTTTTTTGGAATATTTAGATAAAATACCAAAATATTTTAAAATCCTTAAGGTTATTTTTTCTACGAAAATAAATTAGAAAGACCTAGACACCATTAATCAAACTGAATAATATAGGAATGTTCCTTAGATGGAAATACCTCTGAAATTAAAGGACCCTAAAAGTTGTGTTATTTAATGTATAATTATATATATTAGGGAATTGAATTAGTTATGTGACCTCAATGTTAGTTTCAAATTTATACACTTTTTACTTTTCAAATGGTTAATGTAATTGAAACCAACATCTATTTCTCTTCAACTGGTGGATAGGACACTCACTCATCCCTATAGAATGGTGGATGAACAATTAGTTAGGGTATAAAATGTTATCATTCCCACTATTTTATTATCCTTTAAATGGATTATGATGAATAATTATCAATAATTTTAGTGAGATATTTCATAACTACTACATGTGTCAACATTGATGTTTCAAAAGAAAAACAAACCCTTTATGTCATGGATGATGTGGAATAATTTCATTTTTCATAGAAATCCAAACATGTGGATATATTTGAATCAATTTACGAAGCCTATTATATGTTTATTGATGATTTTATGAGTAATTTTCTTCACCCTTCACCTATGTTATGAAAATATATTCCTAAGATTACCTCACTTATTAATGAGTATTGTAAACTTAAGGTCCAATCTATGTTTTTTATTTTCCTTTTGAAAGTTACTAAAATTGAGTGATTTAATGCTATTTACATAATATCTCAAGTTTGTATACCACACTATAATACATATGTTGGGGAGGTAATTATTTCCATATACAATTTTATAGAGTAAGAATCACATATATTTTATATTGAATTTTGTGCTCCATTGTATTATATTTTCATATCTACATTTTGGTGTTTTGGATTTTTTGAACCCGAATTAATTTTATCCTATTTCCGAATGTGAAATTTTATTGTTTTCATTATGAACAAGTTTACTTCCTTAAAAAACTCATACCCATTGTGATTGATGTTGAATAAAATGATTAATAATACCAAATAGTTTTAGAAAAATCACGTAATTTTAGTCTTCCATGGACTCGAAAAATACATTATTCTTTAAAAAATATAAATTTTTGAGGATAGAGTATAATAATTTTTTATATTTAAAAGAAATTTTGGGAGAATTTTTTTTATTGGTGAGAAATATTCTACTAACTATACACATGTTTCTCATTTTTTGAATCCCCTATGTGTGGGGGTAGTTTGGACATAGTATTTTATCAGTTTAGGTATTTTTATGCGATGGGTTTTACACTTTTAAAAATTTTAATGTGATGTTTTGGGAAGTGGAATGGAGCTAGATAACAAGGTTCTTACTTATATTTTAGATATTTTCTTGAAAATTCTCTTAGCTGATGATATTAGGTCATTTATTAATACTCATATTGATTATTTTGTAGATATAAATAATGTCAAAATCAATAATAATTAATACCCATTGAATGATCATGGTTACAAATTTTTGGGAGAGATTCTGGTTGGGGACATTAAAACTAGTGCCTCATGTGAGGAAGACCAGGTTTCTAATTTTTTTCCTTATTGTAGTGTTCTAGAATAAATTCCCCCATATCTTTCTATGTACACTTAGAATATTTTTCCTCCTTATTCACGACTCTCAAAATTGAACATTAAAATTATTCATCAATGGAAATAACCTTCATGTTATATCCCCCCACTATTACTTGGAATCATCATTTTTTATTTGAATTTGTGGGTTTAATGTTTAATATGTTTTCAATTAATGGTACAATAATTGAGATATCAATAAGGGTTCTGAGTGAGATAATAGATTCATTATTCTGTGTGAATAAATACTGAACATCATTCTAAGGAGTGTATTTTGTATTATTTTCCATGAAGTATATATTTTTGAATCATATTTCAGGATTTTTTGATATTGGTACCTATTTAAGTAGAGTCTATTTATTTTCATTTCACGTTGTTCTTACTTAATATGGTAATTAGATACGGGGGGGATTTTTAGTAGTTTGAACTTATTTATTGTAAGTCTGAATGAAATTTAACCCTTCATTTTCACCCTTTAATATTCGTATAAACTCAACACAATTTGAAGGGAAATCATTGATTAACATTCTAAAATTTTCTATCTGATGTTAAATTAATTATTTCTTTTTCAAATCAATGTATGTTCATTTAAAATTCAATTTTTAAAAAGTGATGGATGTTTGTGTCAAAATATCTATATGAATTTCACTATAACCCTTAAACATGTCATATAACAAATAAATTTGAACATATTGGTTGATTAAGGACAAAAAATATCTTAAGTATGGGGGTGTTGGAAGTGGAATTTATTTTCTATGTTTATCCACATCATTTATTATAATAATTATTTATTTTAATTTTTATGTTAGGTAATTAATAGTTATTTATTACTTTATAGTAATTTTATAGTGTATTTTTTAAATTAATGAAATTTATGATAATTGTGTTTTTTTCATGTATAATATTTAAAATTTTTATTCTTTGAATTATTTATTAATTCTATTCTGAATTTTGTTTTTATTAATAATTTTTACTTTCTTTGATTATTTTTTTGTCTTTTGTTATTTAAAAATTTAATACTTTTTATCTTTGTTATTAGTCTACTAATTAATTAATTTAAGCATCATTTCTCATTTAGTTTTGTAAATAATTAATAATTAGTAACAATAATTTAAAAAATAATGATTTTATATTTTTTAACATTTCCTTATTTTTTAATTAATTATTTAGTCAATTATTTAAAGAAAATTTGTATTTAATTTATAATCTCTTATTGTTTTAACTTTTTAATGAGTTTAAAGTAAATTTTTAATATTTTGTATAAAAAAATCTAAAAGATTATTTATATAATTAGTCATATATAAAATGAAACATAATTTTAATTTGTGATTTTAAATTTAGTTGTTTTGGGTATATAAATATAATTTTTTATGGATTTTATATTCAGTGATTATATAATTTGTTTGGATGATATTTTTTTAGATACTATAAATGTTTTAGTAGGTTTTTTGTACATAACAACTTTAAACAGTCACATTAGATACACAACCATATCTGGGATTTTATAAGTTTAGTATCCTCACATAGCCAGATTACTGCATTGCCAGTTTCCTATGTAGTTAAAATCCTTAATCTGTGACGTAGAAAAATTTTAAAAACCCACATAGAATAACTTCAAATACAAATCAATCATCCTCATGTAAAAATTATTAAATCAAACATTGATGTAGCTTCACGAATAGAATATGGTGCATGATTTATTTGAAGGTCGATTAAAGGGTTGGTTAAAGGATGAAATCGCATGAATATTAGATGAAGTTTAATGATCAAACCAAACATGATTTTCATTTTTGAAGACAATAAATATGAAATAAAACATGACTGAGTCTATGATTTTTGAGAAGAATAACTGAGATCCCATTAAATATGTTGAAGGAAACAAACCTCACACATGATTGTTGATGATGAATCATCCGAACTCATGAGAAAATGACACTGATGTGCTTTCATTTCGTTTATTTTTAAATGAATCTATGTTAAAGTATTAATTCAATAGAGAACTGAGGAAATGATGTATCCACTATTGTTTATGAAGTAAACATTCATTTGTAGATCTCAGAGACATAGATAGTGGAGGAATATATTGGGTATAACAATTTTGAATTTTTTCAATTGATATTAATGTGAATGGGATGATTGAATGGTCTAAGGAGCTTCAATTTATTGATATTTTGATAACATGAGTCTTTGTGTTCATCCCAAGCTATATGAACCCATTTCCATGTATTTCGTGGTTTTCAACTCATCATTTATTATTTACAAATACAATGGAAGACATGATTCATTTCAAGCTAGTTAAATCATGATTTGTTCATTTATAGTTTTTAATGCATTAGTGAGGATTATTATTCATTAAATGGTATGGATGTGGTGTTGGAATGGAATTAAAACTCCGTTTTTATCGAATGACATAGTGGAAAAATTTGGGTTGTTTCACGATCTAGTTTATAACATTCTGTCCCACCTCAATGGATTGATAAGGAGGTCAGATGTTAATAGGCCTTTGGTGACATACCTTAGACTCAAAAGTCTGGATATAAATATCAAGGGTTTTATAAATAGATCGGGGATGATTTTCCCTTCAAAAATAAAACAACCCACCAAGATTTCCATAACAAAACAACAAGAAAATGCTGCATGAGGGAAATTTATAAAAACCATGTAATCAAACCAATAACTGACCATACATGAGGACAATGCAAAAAAATAATACCAATATCATAGAATAAGGTGGAAGAAAAAAACAACACAACTAAAATACTCTAGACACATATATTCCATAGCTCCCAATATCCTCCAAGCTCCAAGTCCACAATCCATACTGAAATTATCACGATTCATCATTAATGAAATGTGAATTTCCTTTATTTGTTTTATGATATACAAAAGCTGTAAATTCACCAATGTTACCAAGAAGGGGATGAGTATAAAAGTATGTAGGTTTTCCCTTAATAAATTTTCTACTCAAAACTCTATGATAAAACATGTTATCACGTATATATAAAACATAAATAAATGTAAAAAAGTTAATATAAAATAAATAATATTTTTCCATTCCAAACCATTTTACATGAAGGTAAAACAAAAAATTCTATTAAACTATTTATCAAATCCATTAGAATTACCATTAAATGCTTCCACAAATCAACACAACAACACATGAAAACCTAGGTGATAGATCCATAATCATGATCAGTGTCTCATCCATTCACCAAGTCATCACTATGTGGGTAATATTTTGAATCCCCAATGTCACACACCCCTTATCAAAGTCACTTCCCTTGTACCCCAATGGTGCATGCCCCTAATTTTGGGTCATGTTGGAAGCATGAAATCACACCAACCGATGTATTACAAAAGAATTTCAAAACAAAAATTTCAATCCATTTCAATAAAAACTCCCATATATTGAAAACATATCTATCAAAACATTTCCATGAATCAAATAATGTCAAAGTTTTAAATCTTTATTTTATATTCATTAAGCACATCACATTGTACAACAACTAATTTTCCAAAATTTCACTATAGATAAAAAAAGGGATTCTACAAATATTATCATAAAAATGTCATAATAAATTTTAAGAAATTAAAAAAATTTGAAACCAATCCTTCTTGTTCTAATAAGATGAGTTGAAATTGAAGCCACCAACCTCATAAACTCAGGTCAAAATGATGAAAATCAAAAATTATTTAACAAAATCAGATTGAAAATTTAAAAAACCAACCAATATATTGTTCCCTATCATTATCATAGTCATATATCATAATTATTGGAATCACACACCATGGATATATCCCCCAAAAATTAGATCCATGAATTCAATATATGGAATAAGATGAAAACTAAGGCAACCCAACAAGAATGGGCACATACTAAGGATTCTGAGCCTCCAACACACAAAAAATCACCAATTAATTTCTCTTAGATCAAGAGGTAAGGTCTCCATAGCCATTCGGAGGATATAAAATCGAGTTATGGTCTATTTTGTTGACAAAAATAGAGGGTTAAAGAAAAATATAAATTATATTCATTTTTTTTTCAGATCTTGTTTTTAATTGTGTGTGGTTTAGGTGCATGATCAGGTAAACTATACCCAAACCATGTGCCAACAACAACCCAAAAACACCTCTCGCGTATTTGGCATAGATTGTTGAATAATCCATGAACCAACCATGATTTTACCTTTGTTCCACTTTTCATGATTACTCATAGGCGGCTTCATGATTTGACTAAACTGTGCACCATCAATGATCCCACTATCTCTCAGTCACGATTTTCGAGCGGTGTTCTTCTGTGTCTACTAAATCTGTTCCAACAAATATGGTCTATAAAATTCTCATAAGCTTTCTGAAACATCTCAAAACCATAAAAAACCTAACTCATTTACATTACATACTTAAAATAAATAAATAAAAATTTAATAACATCAAACTAGGGGTGGTACATTCTCCCCACCATTGGACTTTGAATCCTTGGAAATGAGAAAAAAAGTATTTCCCTAAAATATGTCATGCCATTACTCGACCATTTCATTTTATTTTTACTATTTTTCTTCCAGAATCTGACTATGTTTCCAAAAAACTTACAGTAGTCCAATGCATTTCCCACATAAGATATTTTTTTATCAACAATCTATACTGGAACATAAACCAACAATGAATCTGGCTGTAAGTCAATATGAACTCGTTGAATCACATGGTCAAGATAAGGCTACTAATTTTTCTTCTGAGATACATGAAACAGATTGTGCACTAAACTAAAATGTGTTTGAAAATAAAAATGATATTCCACCTCACCAACCATTTCATGTATCTCAACGGCCATATGTATCGAAGAGATAACATCCCCTTCATCACAAAATAATGATTCCCATGTCTTGTAGAGATTCTTATGAACACATGATCACTAAAGAACAATAACAACAGTCATCGTTGATGAAATGCCTGTGATTTCTGAAAAATTTGATCTATCTCCATCATCTTCATGATCAACAGAATCATCTCCATTTTCTCTTGGACAAGGTTTAGTCCAACCAGTGAAGTCTCACATATTTCCACCCAACAAAGTGGTGAATGACAAGTATTACAATATAATTCTTTAAAATTATCAATATGTATGTAGGAATGATAACTATTGTTATTCTATAACTCTACTAATGGTATGTTCTCCTTTCATGGCCCACCAAAATCCAATACACACTTCCAAATCATTTATTCCATCATTATTATCAACAATTAGGATTGTACATCCATATGAGGATGATATGTCATGCTCACAGTCAACTGAGTCCCAAGGGATTGCTGTAAGGATTTCCAGAAATGAGATGTAAACTTATGATCTCAGTATAAAACTATTGAAACTAGTTTTCCATGCATCTTTACCACTTATTAGATATAGATTTTAATCAAGTCCTATATCGTATTATATTCATGAAAAGAAATTAAATGGGGAAACATTTTTATTTGATCCACTATCACCCATATGAAATATTGACCATCCTTGGGAGAACTTTCTTAAAGTTCATTATTATCTACATACATTTCAAAATAGGAATAGTAAAATGAAACAACATACCCATTGGAAACATGTGCTTTTCCTTAACCTGATATCAGGTGAGGAATCACAAAACAAACTCATCCACATTTCTTTTCACTCCATCGCACCAAATATATTTTTCATTACTATATAAATATTTAATATTCCAAGACTAATAACCCATATCAAATTATGGTAATCATGAATTAGTTGTTCCAAATAATTCAATCATATGAAAATCAAACCTTGAAACCAAAAAATTTAACATTTAACTAGTTTCCATAGCATAATAGTCTATAAACTATTGAGATTTGACCTCAATGAAAAACATTTTTAATCAGATGTATGTGCTCTTTAACCATATACACCAAATCAAGAATGAAATACACTAAAATGAAAACAACCACAATTCTTCAGTCTTCACAATCTATGTGCATGTCATCTATCACCGACATCAACATCTACTAATCTGAAGAGTTTTTTACAAATAAATATATTAATTTCTACTTTAGGAATTCTCCAAAAAAATTCCTTTACACAGTGTACACATGAAGTCAAATTCAAACTTTTGGAGATACTCTATCCATATTAATGGTCATAAGATCAAATTAAATTATGATAAAATATGCGGGAAGCACTTATGATTCATAAACACCATGAATTTCTCACCAAATAGGTAATGATGCCATGTATTCAAATCATAGACTACAAAAGCTAACTCAAAATCGTGTGTTGGGTAGTTCTTATCATTAAACTATATCTATCATGATGCATAAGAAACAACATGGTCTCCTATCATGGGAACTTAACCCAAATCAGCTCTTGAAGCATAACAATACCACGCATAACCCTATCATGGTTCTGGAAATGTCAATATCAGTGTTGATGTAATGAAAATTTTAAAACCATGAAATTTATTTTAACATTCCTCATTCCAATAGAATGGAATATTTTCCCTTGTCAATGTTTTCATAGGTGAATCTAATTATGAATAGTAACAAAAAAATAATCACAAAAAACCAGCTAAGCTAACGAAACTACATATCTCAAAAACATTCATTAGCGGTTTTTAAGAGATCAGATCCTCTATACTTTTGTGATCCATAGAAACACCTTTTGTATATTTCATTGATATTGAGACGTACCTATTGTAACCAAAAATCACACTTTGAATGTTTGGCATAAAAAATATGATCTAGTTATAATACCAATACTATCCCCAATTGTGGCACATGCTCAAACCTTTTCCCTGAATACACCAATATGTTATCCACAAACACAACCTCAAAAGAGTCCAGATACCTATGAAATATACAATTCATTAATGTTGTAAATATATTTGGTTCATTTGTAAGAACGAAAGGCTTAGCTACATACTCGTAATGACCATATTGACGGTAAGAACCTGTGTTTTTAAAATGGAATAAATTATAAGATAATTTCTATTTTTTGTAATTACTGAGTAGGTTATATTTAGAATAGAACGAAATATCATAATTATGAAAGTTAATATGTCTATATGAAATGTTTTTTAATTTTTTTAAATTCCCGAGAACATTACTTGGAATATCGAGGAGTTTTGAGAGCACTTGACTGGGAAATAAATATTTTTGTGCACTTTTATTAGGCGTATGGTTTTTCTAAATCTGTGTAGTCCATTATTGGAAATAGTTAATCCTTGTTAAAAGGGGACAGAGAAAATTTTCATGGTTTTCACATGTTTTTTCAAACCACGCACCTATCCCACATGATTCTCACTCAGTGGTAGTAGTATCACACTCTACACTGCATGGTTTGTGCATGGTTTTGAAAACTATGCAGATAAAACCATGTGGTTTATACAGTTTTAAATTAATTAATTATTTTATATTAAATAAAATTAAAAATAAATCATAAAATCAATCACCTCCTCTTATATTTCATCTAATCATGCTGCACACACCCATAGGGGGTTCCCCCTTCGACACATGATGGTCCCCTTCCATATCCCTCTCTAATAGAAACATAAATGTGTTTTTTTCACGGTTCATGTCTGATTTGACAGGCTAAGTCTTTCTCCATATCAATTATCCTTCATATCATCCGATTTTTGTCTTCCTGATGACCTAGTTGATTCATCCGAACACCCTAGGTAAGGGTTCGATTTGATTTTCAGCATTCTTTTTGTTCTAGGCGGTACAAAGGGCCTCTTAGGTCCTGTTGGTCCATTTTCTGAAAACCTCCACTAATGGTGATGTAGTGTTGGTTGATTCCCATTACATCCATGGATTTTGGGTATATTCATAACCATATTATTTGTTTTTTACCATCTATTTAGGGTTTAGTGGTGTTTATGTGACCGGGGGTAATTATTGTTGGGAGTTGTGATAAATTAACAAGTCTTCACACACATATTCCCAAGTATAAATATATATAAATAGATATATCTTCTCTGATCATGTTCTATCATGGAGTAGGGAACATGTGCATCATTAAGGATATATATATAGATGCGAATGTGTGTGCATGGAAGTAGGTTGTTTCTTGAGTTAGATAGTATTGGATTGGACATTCTTTGATGTAGTGACCATAACCATTCCCTTTGATTTAAAAATGAATTGGTTACTTTTTTTACAACATTTGATAAATTGGGATGTAATTATGGAATGAACTAATTATGTGGAATGAATTATTTTTTAAAGAAAAATGTCAGGTTTTTATAATAAAACCCCTCCAATGGTTGTGTGATGCCTTCATGCTAAAAACATTGTGAGTAGACTATATGTTTTATTGGTGTGATGATATGTGATTTTTCATATGATTTCCTAGTTATAGAAATATTGATTAAATTAACGGGATGTGGTCTAAATAACTATGAGATTTATTGTCTCATTTTCATAACGACTCACTTGAATTAAAAGGTTATAATGAGCTAGAATGGGGTTCATGGTTGGGTAAACCCATGTGAAAGGAATTAATGTAAATGTTATTAAATGGTAGGGTATTCCTATGTGATAGGAATACATGTGAATTGTATCAATGAGTGAGTATACTCCTTGGTTTCATGGTTTGTAAATGGTGATTAATGAATTGGGAATTTTAGTATTATAGTTAATGAATTTTGATGAAACTGATGGATAATGGGTGGGTATACTAATTATATTTCAAAACTGGAAAATGTATTAATTAGTGTGTAATCTCATAAGATGTATTAAAATATTAAATTTACAAATGATAGGTAGTTCTCATTTGTTGATTTTGTTGTATTCAATTAGGAAATGGTGGTTTATGAGTGGGTATACTTATATGACTTGATTAAAAGGAAATGGAATACATGAGTGGTTATTATCATGTTGTTTTTAATAATTGTTAGTGGGTATTCCCACTAAATGAATTTCTATGGTTAAAAGGGTGGGTATAAACATATACATTTATTGAATGTCTTTATTGAATTGTGATTCTTGTGTAGGTAAACCCATGGAAAATTGATGATTGGTTTATATGAGTGGGTATACACTTATGGTAAATGTTGGAATGGTTTATTTGAGTGAGTAGACTCATATGTTTTTTTAATGAATGGTTTGAATGAACTAATGATAGATACCATGGAATTCTCTCTGTAGATCGGGAATGAGGTAGTGGACACCTTGGGACGATTAATCTCATTATGTATTGATTTTATTGGATTCCTCGGGCTTTTATACGATGTGGATTAGGCATTCTAGGACGTGTGTAGGAAATGTAGGTACACATGCACCTTGGACTCCAACCAGTGCCTATACCGAGTTTCCACTAAGATTCCCATGGGACTCAATGTGGATTCCTTGGAGAAGTTCCTTGGATCCATCACTTTGTGGTCTATATTCATTATGTGGATTCCTTGGATGAGTCCCTTGGATCTGGTCCTTCATGGTCTACACTTCATTATATAAAAAGGTTTTGGGATTTCTATATGGATGTATAAATTGTATGTTTATATTGTTTGTTTTTAAATTACATGTAGATGGTTTATTACAAGAGATTGAATATCTTGTACATGGAGTCTTGTGGGGAAATTTCAATGTACTTACCTAATAGTTTCATGAAGTGGTAATTTATTATTCACAATTGCATATTACTTATTTTAATGCATGATTTCTATTTACATATTGCACATCTTAGATGGGCTTGAAACCATTGGTGTCGGCTTACTGATATGTCATCTCACACCCTACACAGGCAACATTGTTACCCGAGTAGACTCTTCTTGTTTGTAGGATTGTGGATCAGTGATGGTGTGGTTTTATATTCTGTCTAAATGTCCCGAGAAAAGGATCGAGTGGGTTCTTGGGATGCTCGTGGAGATCACCCTAAGGTCTTTGATTCATATCATTATTTTTTTACTGATACATATGGTAGATTGTGTTGTTTACTTCATTCAATTTATTTACCATTTTTGGAAGGCATACATTGTATAAACTAGCATTGTCTAGATTCCATATACAGTAAATTTTGTATTTGTTTTTTATGCTTTGATTATTTTCTAATATATTCTTCTATTATCATTTGTGTTTATTGTATGTTTACCACTGTACACTCAGAATATGAGGTTATAATCTCCACAATGTATATCCTTACACACTTTCTTATTTTCGGCAGCCTCTAGCATATTGGGAGACTTGCTTGAGGTCATGTGGCGACCAGTCTGGCAAACGATTTAGTGGAAAGTTGGTCTATGATGTTACAAAGTGGTATCAATACATTTTTTTCCTTTATCGTTCTATTTTAGGCCTATAAAAATAATAGTAGGAATGGGTCGGGTCTTAGTAGATAGTCATTCATGGGACAGATCATCCCACATATGGGAAATGACCATGTGTCCAGGGTTGGGAATTGTTCATTATACTATTCGTTGTTACAGTTGATGTGATTTTAGATTGGGTGAATGTATTATTTTCCTTGGCTTATGGATTTTTGACATTTTGTTAAATTTACCATTGGCATAAATATAAAGGAAATAACATGATATGAATCATATTTTTCAAATAGATACTCACAGTTTATGCATATATTCCATGATATGTAGTTTCATTAGAAGGTTTCCTACTAAGAATCATTGTGTACCTTAAGTTATGCCATTTTAGTTTTGAACCAATTGTGGTAATCTGTTATCATGGATATTTATTAGCATGTCTTGATTGTGGTTTAATTTATAAGATGTTATATTCCATGCTTTTGTGTTTGATGTATCATGTTATTTTTATATGTGAAATGATGGAGTGTGTAGGAAGTTGTAGTTTTCCATTTAGGCAAGATCCAACATTCAATCATTTGGTGTATAGGCACCTTATGATTTGGGAAAGAGTAACACGTATAATCAAACAGACTCTATATTTTCCTAAAATTTTATATACACTTTTTTAATTGAAAAAAACATCTATTATTAAATGTTAAAATGGAATGTTTTTATTTAATTTTAGTCAAATTCTAGCGGTAAGGTGTAGGGGTTCCTTATCGATTTGTAGGTGGCCACCCATGTGAGTAATCATTTTTATAACCATGGTGTTTTTAGCAATGGTAATAAATGTAAAACTATTTTTATTTATTTAAAATGGTTTTGTTAATTTCAAAATTTTTAACTAGACCCAAGAAGGTCAGTTGGGGCATGTTTTATTGAAATTAACTATTTTGGGGTTTCTTTTTGAAGAACACATATTGAATAAATGGGACCCTTGAAGGAATAATAATTGATTAAAAAGTAATATACATGGTAAATTTCATGTTTATGATGGAATTTCACTGAATATTATAATTTTAAAGATGATGTTTTGTATGACATGTATATTATTTTCATCAGGCATTGATTAAAATCATGTTCCTTGACATGAAAAGGTACTTGTGTGTTGTTAAAATTCGTTCAAATATTTAAAATGTTGAAATGAATTAATGAATAGGTATAAATTATTACCGGAAGTGGTTTCCTTTGTTTGAACCCAAAAGGAACAATAGTTTTATATGCTTCTTGTGGTATGTCTTGGAATGGAGATATGTGCATTTATCCATAGGTTGTCTCGTTTTAGCTACAGATTTAATGAAAATGGGATCTTGAGCTTAGTGAATCTATTTTTCATTACCAATGGACAGGGTTGACGCCTATTCATCATAAAGGGCTAGAAAATTGTAGGTATCACCCATAGATCTTGACGTACCTTCCGTATGCTGTGAAATTATTGACATTGGTGTCATTTGGGTGTTATTGTCCCTAAAAGGACTTATAGATTCAGATGGACACCATAGTTTTGAGGGGTGGTTGTTTTAATTTTAATCATGATATAAGAACTAGCATATAGGAATGCTCGGTTCATTAGGTTATACAGGCCTCGATCATAGTCAGTATTTAGGAGGTCATGTGAACCTCTCTTTTATTTAGTTGTGGATGGCTCGGTATGTCATCATCTGAGTTAATGGTTGTATGGGATAATGTGTCATTTTATTTTGTGAAATCAAGGTTGTATGTCTTGACATACATGGTAAATGTCAACTGTTATGTGGTGTAATTAAATAGTTGAGTTTGGTGTGATCGTTGAGATTTGACATGTGGAGGATGTTCTTGGGATAACTTTAGGGTAGAGTGATTGGGGCGTTAAGGAAACAAGCTTGTCCCACTGCTCAAGAGGACTTTTTCGGACTCATGTGTTTTGATGTCAAGTCATAATAATTTTGGATTTCAATCTTGATGTTTGACGTTGTGATTGTGGTTCAGGGAACTTCACCGGTGAATTTAACTTTTTTTGAGATAGTGTTCTTGTGAGCAACTGTTCTTTTATTTCAACGACATGGAAAATCCCAAGGTCGGCATCATCACATAAGTTCTGGTTTGTTTTTTGTAGCTTGTTTGTAAGCATGCCATTGACGAGTTTGGTGGTATACACGTTCCGTTAAAAACATTGTCGACATTGAAATATTTTCATTGCTAATATTGAAAGAACATGAATGCTTCCGGTGGTATAGTAATTGGGGTTTTGTTGATGATGTAACATCAGGTGAAACTGAGATGTTTTAAAGAGTTGACTGGTAGTGGTTCTACTGAACTATTGGGTTACCCTTCGTGTACTCTTAGTGTACTCTTATGAATGATATGAGAATGTCCCCTATATTGTTATCATCTTAGAGGCAGTGTGACATAGTTATTCTTACGTCGCGCTAATGTTTGAAAAGCCTTTATTCTTGATTAGTGGTTGTTATCTTGGTTTTATGCACTTTTCGAGGTTCATTCGGTTACATATTTATTCGTGGTAAGGAATGACGGTTTTAAAATAACCTAGTGATGGATTAACCTTGAAATGTCACCGAAATTCATGTAAGGACATCACATTGTGTACTTGTGTTAAATGGAGAATTGCATAAGAAGAAAGGCATTGTGGTTCAGTTGGGATACATCAGACACCTATGTCATCCATTTTTTGAGTTCAATTATCTAGGTGTTGCTGGGATTTTTTACTTATTTATTTTTTATACGGTTGGTAATGGAGTCATTTTAAAGAAAACGTTGCTAGTTTAAAGGAAAATGTGGATTATGGTCAACGATGTCTTTTGAAGAATGAATGTGGGACTGGTTGTTGTTTGATGATTGGGATTTGATTTTTTTTTCATCGATGAGTTCTCTGTTATGAACTCGGGTGTAACTGGGTTCACCCAGATTAATAAATCACATCAGAATCATTTCTTGAACTCTTAGGACATATCATTTTAGGCAATTTCAACGGTTGAAGAGTTTTGGGGTGGAGTTAGTCGATAATTGCTAATACTTTTGGTGCTAAGCACCAAAATGGGGATGGTTAACGAGAATATAATGACATAGTGTCACTAGTTACGTGGGACTAGTTAAACATGACTTCAATACATTGGTTTAGAGTTTGAACATTGACTCGGGGTTTAAAGGCATAAGTGCCTTGGGCTTGTGAAATGGATAAAAAGCATGTTTGGTGTTTTTAAATACAATGATATTGTTCAAATGACACTTCACATCATTTTTATGTTGGGTTATATTCTAATTATTCCTAAAGGATTTTTGGGGACAATAAGTATTATGGTGGTTAGATTCTAAGAACTCATGTTTTTAAACTGAATGAAATTCTGAGCGAATTTAAAATTTTAGTAATTACTGAGTGGGCAGTTTTTAGAAATAATCTTTAGAACATAATTCAATTATTTGGGATGTTTAAAATCTATGTTTTTGACTTGGGTAACATCCCATGAACATTCCTGTAACACCCCGACCCCAGATACCCAGAGTCGGTGCATTACTTCGTAACATTGGCATGATCACAAAAGATCAAGTCTCGAAAGACCGATTAGTTTTGTAGACTTGGAAACACTAGTTACATTCATAAATGTTACATTACATCAAAAAGTAAACAAAATACAATAACATGGTCTTCATAGTCCACAATCATATCCCTTTCTGACTACCCCTGCAGGTCATTCATAAAATACTTTTTCACATCCTGGAAAAATATTAAAACATTGAAAGGGGTGAGCTCAGATGCTTAGTAAGGTTAACAATATAGCGGAAGCTTTCATAAATAAACATTAACATTTAAGGCAATGTATAACTAAAACAAAAGCCTTTTAAACTTGAACTTCAACATAATATGGCAAAAGTAAAATGAGATAATGCCATTTACATCTTCACAAGGATATTCTACTGGTCGAATAATCCCATGCAATATCAATAACCATTTTCGTAATGATGGAATGCATAATGCCAGACTATCATAACCACGTAGCCAAGGCCTCGTGCCAAGACCACAAATAAAATTTTGTCAAGGCCTCGTTCCAAGACACTAGTTTGTCTCATGAGACATGTCGATGCATCGAGGAGCTATAGCGGGCTCCACCCGTCACTTATTAAGTCCAATGCATTTTTCATATGAATAGGTTTAAACATATCATAAACCATAACATAATCGTATCACATAAAACATGCATAAAGGAAACATAACATTTCCACATTTCAATCACAAGATATAAATACAACACATTGATATAATAAAAATGCTTTCAAAACCATTTTCAATACCAAAATAAAAGAAAGTTAAAACTTAGTATTTATTTTTCATTAAAAAAATATGGCTTGTAGAGGAAGCCGAATCTCAAATAAGGGTCACGGTGGCGGAGAAGTCATTGTCTCCGCATAAGTACGGAAATAAAAACATTCCCTTTTGTCGTTTAGTAAAAGGCTTCGTATAACAAAAATTCCTTTTGAATAAACGTAAAAGTCAAAGGGGTTTATACACCGTATAAAATAAAGTTGTGTATAAAACCAAATATGCCTCAATGAAAGAAGATTGAGACGAAGTCCCTTAAAAAGATAATTTTTTTAAATAAAGTACATATATAATGTGTATTCACTATAAGTACACATAAATAATGTACAAATACAATATAGGACATAATAATATCATGACATAATTTGAAAGTAGGAGATTAACCCAAAGAATGGAAGTTGGGTTAAGAAATTCCCTTACCTCGTGTCTGACTTGACTCAACCGTTCTTTAACCTCCTGAATAATAAACAAGAGTTAATATATACCTTATTAAGAACCATTTTCAATTTCATTATCCTTATTATATCACTTATTACAATGATATGAACATTATGTAATTATTTAAGTTAATAACGGTCGTTTTGTCGATCTTTGTTACTTGAGTCAACAATAAACTTATTATAATTACAAGTTGTTTATGTGGTAGAATATCCATTATCTCCAGAATTATATTCATGATTTAGATGTCATATATATCTTATATATCCAGTATATACATTCATTTATAATATTACATAACATTTAGAGGTAAGAAATGAAATGCACCGTTCATGGAGACGGTAAGCCGTACATACGCATGAACGGTACTTACATTTCAATTTCATATTTAATGGAACGAAATCATAATGATATAAATGTATAATATAATTCCAGTATAATATAGTGTATAATACCATTTAATCCATCCTTTATACATCCCACATCTGACATTAACGATTCAAATCACTTTGAGGGGCGGTAGTCCGCACTTCCTAAAATGAAATTATCACGTTTTACCCATAATGGAAATCATAAAGTATGCCATAAATGAGAAATACAGAAGCATAAGTAAAACATAAACATATTATATATCATATATAAAAATATTTTCATCTTAATGGCCACCTTTGAAGGTGTTATATGAGTGTTGAACAATCATCGTTTCGTGAGGCAGAAATTCTCCATCCACAGAAACCGTATGTTCTTTAACCATTGGATGTAGGTGTGTGTAAGTGTAGATTGAATCCTTATTATAACAACATCCTAGTATATTTAGGACACTGGTTTTGTTACAAAATAAATGAATAAAAAGTGTTTAGGGGGTTGGAGAAGAAAAATAATACAAAACAACATTAGAGAAGACATTACCTCAAAATCGGGTAACTATTTTTGATTTGAGACAAAGGATTCCTTGGGAAGAGTTCTGCCCACTTTGAGGCTTCTAGGAGTAAGAGGGGGAAGTTGGGATTGTATTTGGGAAGAGTTTGGCCGATCCAAATGATTGAAGGTGTGAATAAGGTGGGAGAGGTGGGGGCCTTTTATAAGTGGAGAGGAGGGGCTCTTTTGGAAAGATTGAAATGTTACATTATTATACAATGCTTTTCGGATTCTAAATGTACCACACTTATATAATTCGTGTCTATGGTGATAAGGGTTTGAAATATCCTCATCCAATAGACTTTGGAAAAGTGTAAGCCTTGGATTTTTCATTATCTTCTCATTTTATTTAAATCGTTAAATAATGAGGTCATCGCTGCATCATAATGATGTCATAAATAATTTAACTTATTTAATGTCTAAAAATTATAAAAAAAACTACTATGATGTAGGAAATCTTTATATCTTTATAATGAATATTTATAGTCAAAATTTGGACTTGTGTAACCCCACTTAAAAACTATTTTAGTAAAATAACTCTTGTTTGTGTCAATTTAATTTTAACATTAAATAAATATATATTAATGTCATTTTCCAACTAAAGTGGCTCCATGGGGTCCCCAAGTTGACCCATGGGTTTTCTTGGTCGGCCATTACTCATCCAATAGGAGTAGGACAAGTTTCATGCTCATCTCATATTATTAAAACATTATTTGTACCTTAAACTACACTAATTACCTCTAATCGCGATTAAGAACTTAAAAGTTACTTTTCACCAAAAAATTATTTTAATCTCATTTAACCACATTTTACTTTTTAATGACAACCATTTATGTCGGATTTTTGAAAATAAAATCACAGAAGTGGTAATATTTCATTTAAACGAAAAATCAGTTATTTAACTACCACTTAGTGGTTTCACTATTCATCAAAAATTGAAGTTTTTCAGAACAATGCCAAAATTTCACCCTAAGATATAATTGATATTCCGAATTCAAAAATGATGTCTATTTTACAAAATTCCAAACATATAAGTTGCATTAATTAATTTTATAATTAATTCCCGCTGTCACAACAAATAGCGTGTTTTTAAGAAATAATTTATATCAAAAGATTGGCAATTGTTTATGTCCAATTTCAATGTTAAATTAATTCTAATGACCACCATTGGATAAAATGGTAAAAATAAATTCTAATTATACTTTAAAACCACTAAATATTATAAATTATTTTGATTAAAAAAGTTGTTTTTAAGTAATTTTCACTATTCATAAAAAATTGGAAGTTCTCAGAAAATTACACGAAATTCAACTTTGGATAATTTCGATATTAAGAATACAAAAATGAAGTCAATTTTGAAATATAAAATTTCTATAATTTTAAAAAGTTGTTATTACTATTCATAACGGCTACTTTGATTAGTCGCGGTGTTTTAGAACTCGAAGTTGTGTACAATGCAAGCTATTGCATTATTGAATGAGAAGCGTATCATGGAAGCTCGAGGTGTTACATTCTCCCCTCCTTCAATAAATTGCGTCCTCACAATTTGAATTTTTTCTTTGAAAATAAAAGGTTGAAAAGAGAAAATTCCTTTGAGGAAAACCCACATCGGAAATAAGGTTAATAAATATATAACATTAAAAGAAAGCAAGATAAGTACAAAGGTCACCCGATATAGCCCATTTAGGATTCTATGAAAATATGGATATGGAGGAGAAACAAACCATCATGGTCTGATGGAGAGTTATAGAAAACAGGATTAGGAGAAAGTTTAACCACAAGAAAATCACAAACTTGTGATTGGTTAAACGGACATTGAATCCCCAGTTGGAAAATTTAACCGATAACATTTTTGTTTTAAGTTACCTTTTATACTGTTGAGGAATTTATTTAGGAGATTTACTTAGAACGTAAGGGAATATACATACATGTTATGTATACTTTCCTTCGTTAATAAATTTTTACTACAAACCCAAATTTTACTCCAAATGGTAACGAAACTCAAAAATATTTTATTTATCCTAATTGTATAAGGTTACAAATTTTAACACATACCATTTAGATTAGTAAAACTATTTTGTAATAACCAGGGACTTCATGTAGGATAGTGGTAGGAAATAAAGGCTTGTCGCACTATGGTTGTGGGTTCGATTCCTGCAGCTTTGTCTGACGCGACGGGTTATGCCCCACCCTGCAGGTTGTCCTTTTCCTAAAACTATAGTATCATAATATTCCAAAAATAATCTTCATAAATGCTTTAACCTTAAACAATTCTATCCATGGTTTAACTTAATCCATTCCAACCTTAATAGTTATCCAAAATACCTCTGTCCAGACTTTCTCTAAAAGGTCTCTTAATTCCAAAATCAATTTATCAGATTTCCCAAAAAAAGTAACGTTTCTCTTATTGTCACATACTAAAAATATAATTACCTTCATCATATTAAAACCTTACTGAAATCAACAAGTACTGTAGTGCAATCCTTATATATATATATATATCACATTATTCTAATAACAAAAATATAATCCATGAGTCCAAAAGCACCAATACATTAGTTATTCTGCTTCAACTGTAGTAACAGCATAAGATTGTCCTTGATCACTTGGCCTTTTCTGAGGTAAGTTTCCCTGATGCTTAGGACATTCATTTGCATAATGCCCCATTTCCCTACAATTGTAGCATTCAACTTTGACAGCGTCTTTCTTTCCCTTGAAATCACGAGCCTGGTGACCGTTTTCTCCACATTTATAACAAACTCCCATTCTTTTTAGGCACGTACCAGGGTGATTCTTCCCACAATTATCACATAATGGAAAATCCTTCTTTCCCTTTTTCCCTTTATCTGTCTCTTGTTCCCCCGTTCTCTTCATCTCTTGCTTTACTTTGTTGTCATAAGACTTAGAGAATTCCTTTTCTGTCTTGATAGCACACGAGACAATATCTTCGTATGATGAGAAGGATTGTGATACTAAAGCTCGATGGATAAATGGTTTTAACCCATCAAAGAAACGATCAATCTTACTCCTTGTGTTACGTATATTATCGGCAGCATGCCTCGCTAACCTTGTAATGTTAGCCTCATACTTTGCGACATTCTCATCCTCCTTCTGCCTCAAACTCAGAAATTGCCTTTCCATATCTGCTCGATGGTCGCGAGGAACGTATTTTTCTAAAAACAGATCTTTGAACTCTCTCCATTACATATTTGATACTTCATCATCTTCCTTCATGTTTTGAATCAATGACCACCATTGATCAGCATCTCCAGTGAGGCGGTAAACTTCCATGATGACATTTTCCCTTTCACTGCTCCCCAAAGCCTGAAATATTTTCTCTAGGGAATTTATCCATTGCTCGGCTACTAAGGGATTTTTACTCCCATTGAACGTTGGTGGTTGTGGCCTCATGAAATGGTCTAGCATTGATCCTCCACGTTGCGGATCAGGGTGCTCCATACGAGTAAGGTTATTATTCATAACCTGAGTGAGTTGTCCCAGTATGATAATAAGTTGATCAGCACTAGTTGTATCTCCAGATCCACAATAATTATCTTGACCAGGAGGGAAATCCCTACACGGAGTTCGTTCATTGATACAGTTTCCATTCCTTCCACTAGGCGCCATTTCTAAACAATGGCATTAACTAGATTAGTTTATAAATCAAAATACATATATCCATACTTGTAAAACACTTTACATAAATTGAACTATTTATGGATATAATCCAAAATCATAAAAAGAAATGTTTTCTTTGAGGAAGTATATACTCATAACCCTTCATAGTGGTTTGTAAATAAAATGAGAATTATCCTAAGCATATCCCCCGGGAGTGTCGTAACCAAGAGTGCAGCAAGGCCCGTTGTCGTGCACCAGTTCCTGTTCGAGTCTAGCTTAAAGCGGTGTTTTCGGGTTTTACCCCTAGGTACATCTGTGCCAGAGCCGCCTCTACCTGCTCGTATCCAGACAGGGATGTATTGCTCGGAAAACTCATAACAACTCTATAATACCAAAATTCTAGGAAGTTATTCTATACTAATCCTCAAAGTCTATCTTTGGACAAAGTGCTCTAATCAGAGTTTATCTACATCTAGCATCCAAGGTTAGTACTAAACTTCCTCTGATACCAATTGTAACGCCCCGACCCCAGATACCCAGAGTCGGTGCATTACTTCGTAACATGGGCATGATCACAAAAGATCAAGTCTCGAAAGACCGATTAGTTTAGTAGCCTTGGAAACACTAGATACATTCGTTAATGTTACATTACATCAAAAAGTAAACAAACTAAAATAACATGGTCTTCATAGTCCACAATCATATCCCTTTCTGACTACCCCTGCAGGTCATTCATAAAATACTTCTTCACATCCTGTAAAAATATTAAAACATTGAAAGGGGTGAGCTCAGATGCTCAGTAAGGTTAAAAATATAGCGGAAGCTTTCATAAATAAACATTAACATTTAAGATAATGTATAACTAAAACAAAAGCCTTTTAAACTTGAACTTCAACATAATATGGAAAAAGTAAAATGAGATAATGCCATTTACATCTTCACATGGATATTCTACTGGTCGAATAATCACATGCAATATCAATAACCATTTTCGTAATGAGGGAATGCATAATGCCAGACTATCATAACCACATAGCCAAGGCCTCGTTCCAAGACCACAAATAAAATTTTGTCAAGGCCTCGTTCCCAGACACTAGTTTGTCTCATGAGACCTGCCGATGCATCGAGGAGCTATAGCGGGCTCCACCCGTCACTTATTAAGTCCAATGCATTCCTCATATGAATAGGTTTAAACATATCATAAACCATAACATAATCGTATCACATAAAACATGCATAAAGGAAACATAACATTTCCACATTTCAATCACAAGATATAAATACAACACATTGATATAATAAAAATGCTTTCAAAACCATTTTCAATACCAAAATAAAAGAATGTTAAAACTTAGTATTTATTTTTCATTAAAAAAAGATGTCTTGTAGAGGAAGCCGAATCTCAAATAAGGGTCACGGCGGCGGAGAAGTCGTTGTCGCCGCATAAGTACGGAAAGAAAAACATTCCCTTTTTTCGTTTAGTAAAACGCTTCGTATAAAAAAATTTTCTTTTTGAATAAACGTAAAAGTCAAAGGGTTTTATACACCGTATAAAAGAAAGTTGTGTATAAAACCAAATATGCCTCAATGAAAGGAGATTGAGATGAAGTCCCTTAAAAAGATCATTTTTTAAATAAAGTACATCTATAATGTGTATTCACTATAAGTACACATAAATAATGTACAAACACAAATATAGGACATAATAATATCATGACATAATTTTAAAGTAGGAGATTAACCCAAAGAATGGAAGTTGGGTTAAGAAATTCCCTTACCTCGTGTCTGACTTTACTCAACTGTTCTTTAACCTCCTGAATAATAAACTAGAGTTAATATATAACTTATTAAGAACCATTTTCAATTTCATTATCCTTATTATATCACTTATTACAATGATATGAACATTATGTAATTATTTAAGTTAATAACGGTCGTTTTGTCGATCTTTGGTACTTGAGTCAACAATAAACTTCTTATAATTACAAGTTGTTTATGTGGTAGAATATCCATTATCTCCAGAATTTTATTCATGATTTAGATGTCAAATATATCTTATATATCCAGTATATACATTCATTTATAATATTACATAACATTTAGAGGTAAGAAATGAAATGCACCGTTCATGGAGACGGTAATCCGTACGTACGCATGAACGCTACTTTCATTTCAATTTCATATTTAATGGAATGAAATCATAATGATATAAATGTATAATATAATTCCAGTATAATATATTGTATAATACCATTTAATCCATCCTTTATATATCCCACATATGGCATTAAAGATTCAAATCACTTTGAGGGGGCGGTAGTCCGCACTTCCTAAAATGAAATTATCGCATTTTACCCATAATGGAAATCATAAAGTATGCCATAAATGAGAAATACAGAAGCATAAGTAAAACATAAACATATTATATATCATATATAAAAATAGTGACATCTTAATGGCCACCTTTGAAGGTGTTATATGAGTGTTGAACAATCATCGTTTCGTGAGGCCGAAATTCTCCATCCACAGAAACTGTATGTTCTTTAACCATTGGATGTAGGTGTGTGTAAGTGTGGATCGAATCCTTCTTATAACAAAATCCTAGTATATTGAGGATACAGGTGTTGTTACAAAATAAATGAATAAAAAGAGTTTAGGGGGTTGGAGAAGAAAAATAAGACAAAACAACATTAGAGAAGACATTACCTCAAAATCGGGTAACTCTTTTCGATTTGAGCCAAAGGCTTCCTTGGGAAGAGTTATGCCCAAAGTGAGGCTCCTAGGAGTAAGAGGGGGAAGTTGGGAGAGTATTTGGGAAGATGTTGGCCGAGACAAATGGCATGAAGGTGTGAATAAGGTGGGAGAGGTGGGGGCCTTTTTTAAGTGGAGAGGAGGGGCTCTTTTGGAAAGATTGAAATGTTACATTATTATACAATGCTTTTCGGATTCTAAAGGTCCCACACTTATATAATTCGTGTCTAAGGTGATAAGGGTTTGAAATATCGTCATCCAATAGTCTTTGGACAACTTTATGCCTTGGATTTTGCATTATCTTCTCTTTTTATTTAAATCGTTAAATAATGAGGTCATCGCTGCATCATAATGATGTCATAAATAATTTAATTTATTTAATGTATAAAAAATATAAAAAAACTACTATGATGTAGGAAATCTTTTTATCTTTATAATGAATATTTATAGTCAAAATTTCGACTTGTGTAACCCCACTTAAAAACTGTTTTAGTAAAATAACTCATGTTTGTCTCAATTTAATTTTAACATTAAATAAATATATATTAATGTCATTTTCCAACTAAAGTGGCTCCATGGGGTCCCCAAGTTGACCCATGGGTTTTCTTGGTCGGCCATGAATCATCCAATAGGAGTATTACAAGTGTCATGCTCATCTCATATTATTAAAACATTATTTGTACCTTAAACTACACTAATTACCTCTAATCGCGATTAAGAACTTAAAAGTTACTATTCACCAAAAAATTATTTTAATCTCATTGAACCACATTTTACTTTTTAATGACAACCATGTATGTAGGATTTTTTAAAATCAAATCACAGAAGTGGTAATATTTCATTTAAATGAAAAATCAGTTATTTAACTACCACTTAGTGGTTTCACTATTCATCAAAAATTGAAGTTTTTCAGAACAATGCCAAAATTTCACCCTAAGATATAATTGATATTCTGAATTCAAAAATGATGTCTATTTTACAAAATTCCAAACATATAAGTTGCATTAATTAATTTTATAATTAATTCCCGCTGTCACAACAAATAGCGTGTTTTTAAGAAATAATTTATATCAAAAGATTGGCAATTGTTTGTGTCCAATTTCAATGTTAAATTAATTCTAATGACCACCATTGGATAAAATGGTAAAAATATATTCTAATTATACTTTAAAACCACTAAATATTATAAATTAATTTGATTAAAAAAGTTTTTTTTAAGTAATTTTCACTATTTATAAAAAATTGGAAGTTCTCAGAAAATTACAAAAATTTCAACTTTGGATAATTTCGATATTACGAATACAAAAATGAAGTCCATTTTGAAATATAAAATTTCTATAATCTTAAAAAGTGGTTATTACTATTCATAACAGCTACTTTGATTAGTCACGGTGTTTTAGAACTCGAAGTTGCGTACAATGCAAGCTATTGCATTATTGAATGAGAAGCGTATCGTGGAAGCTCGGGGTGTTACAATTCCAATGATTCTAGAGGAGTTTTGACAGTGTCGTACCGAGAAAGGAAGGTTTTTATGGGCCTATGGAGGGCACACTTTTTTTCTAAAACCAAGCAGCCCACTAATAGAAACCATGCAACCTTGTTATAGGGGGTATTTATTTTTTACATGGGATATTCATAGTTTTTAAACTATTTTCCTAGCTCTCATAGTTTTCTCTTAGAGGCATTAGCCCCACATAGTACACCACATGGTTTTTTGCATGGTTTAACAAATAGTGTAGATCAAACGGTACAATTTACCCTGTTTTAAATTAATAAATTATTTTTAAATAAATTAAATTAAAAATAAAACATAACATCACTCACCTCCCCTCTCTCTTATGATCACATGACGCGCACCCATAGGGGGGTTCCACCTTCGATGCATAATGTCCCCCTTCGGGCTCCCTCTATGCTGGCCAGATCAAGGCATTTCCTTTTCATTTTTTTTCTAATTTAACAAGGTAAGGATTTCTCCATATTACACATTTTTTATTTCATGAAATTTTTTCCTTCCCAGTGCCCTACTTGATTTGGTAAAAAAACATAGGTTAGTTTTTTATTCAATTTTTGATTTAATTATGGTTTTAAGTTGTGCAAAGGACCCCTTGGGACTTATTGTTCTGTCTTCCGACAACCTCTATCGAAGGCAAGGCAGTTCATGTTACTTCTCAATACTTATGTTGATTTATGGTATGTTCCTAAACACTGGATTTGTTTTTCATCATTTATTTAGTGTTTAGTGGTGTTTATGAGACCCCAAGGAATTTTTACAGGGATTTGTATTCAATTTCGAAGGACGCACATGCATATTCTCAACAATGAATATATATATATATATATATTCCATGTGTGTGTTCCCTCATGGAATGGGGAACATGTGCATCGGTTTAATAATATATATATATATATAGACACACACATATGGAAGTTTGTGCATGCATGTGGTCTAATGATTGAGTTAGAATCCTTTTGCCTGGTCATCATTTGAGGTAGGGTCCATAACCATTACCTTTGATTTAAAAATGAATTAGTATCTTATTTACTACCTTTGATAAATTGGGTTGAAATTATTTAATGAACTTATTATGAGGGAAAAATTATTTTCTTATGAAAAAATTCATGTTTTTATAATAATCCCCCTCTAACAGATGTGTTTTTCTTTGAAGCTAAAAACGTAGTGTGTAGACAATGTTTTATTGGCTTGATGATATGTCGTTTTTTTATGATTTCCTAGTTATGAGAATCTTCATTAAATTAAAGGGATATGTTCTGCTTAACAAGGATATGTAATTCTTTCTTTTCATGTTGACACAATTGAATTAAATGGTTCTAATGAACTAGAATGGGATTCATGGGTAGGTAAACTCTTTTGAAATGTAAAAAATGTAAATAGTAATAAATGTGAGGGAATGAATATGTGATAGGACTGAAAATGAAATGTAATAATGAGTGATCATACTCCTTGGTTTCATGGATTGTAAATGGCGATTAATGAATTGGTAAAATAATTATAAGAGTTGAATTCATTTTGATGCATGTGATGGATAATGAGTGGGTAAACTCATTATTTTCCTTAAATGGAAAATGGATAAAGGAGTGGGTAAAATTGTAGGATATATCTAAATATGAAATTTAAACATGATAGGGTATGTTCATTAGATTATTTTTGATGTATTTAATAATGAAAGGGTAGTATATGGGCGGGTATACCCATATGACGTGATGAAAATGAAATGTAATACATGATTGGGTATACTAATGTTTTGTGTGATAATTGTGAGTGGGTATACTCACTAAATGAGTTAATATCGTTATAATGGTGGGTATACCCTTATTATTTTGTTTAGGGTATTTCTTGAATTGTGAACTTTATGTGTGTAAAACCATGGAAAATGTTTGAAGGGTTTGTATAAGTGGGTATACTCATATGTAAATAATGGAATGGATTATATGAGTTAGTGTAAACATATGGTTAGTTTGATGAATGGTTTGAATGAATTAATGATAGATGACATGGAATTATCTCCATGGATCTAGAACATAATTATGGATGCCTTGGGTTGAAAATTCCCCTTGGGTCTTGATTCCGGGGGATGCCTCATTTTTTTCTACCCCATGTATCCATCTTGCTTGGACTCATGTAGTACTTTTCGATACACATGATCATAGGACTCCAACCAATCCCTACACTGAGTTTCCACTAGGACTCTCATATGACCCAATTTACATTCCTTGTATTATTTTCTTTGGATCCTACCCTTCATGGTCTAGATTAATTATATGGATTCCTTGGAAAAGTTCATTGGATTCGACCCTTTGTAGTCTACACAATGTTTAATTGTAAGTTTGTGGGATTTTAATATGGATGAGTGAATTAAGTTGAAATATTGTTTATTTTTTCATTACTTGTAGTTGCATCATTTTTTGATCATGACTATCTTTTTAATGGAGCATCATGGGTCTATGTTGGTATAACTATCTAGCAATTATATTCCATGGGCATTTCTAATTGTCATTTAGAGATTACATATTTATTGACACTTTGTTTGTTTACTTATTGCGCATATTTGATCATGTTGACACCATGGGTGTAATCATACTGAGATTTTATCTCACACCTTACTAAGGAACAACTGTAACCTGAGTAAAAAAATATTGTTTTCAGGATTGGGGACCTATTCTTCTGTTGATTTATCAAATACTTGGGAGTTAGGAGAAAAGGAATGATCAGGAGCTTGGGATGCTCGTGGATATTTTCCTTGGGGATTTTGGTATTTTATTTATTTATATACTGATAATTAATGTGGGTTTTATTGTTTACTACTTTTAAATTATATACTATCATTGGTATACATACATTGAATAAACTGGCATTGGACATTTCCTATATTTAGTTAATATTTCAATTGTCTTTGGATTCTTTGATTATTTCCAAATATCTAATTCTGTTGTAATATGGGTTTATTGTATGATTACCATTTTTCACACTGGATGTGAGGGTATAGTCACCCCAAATACTATTCTTACACCCTCACTACTATTTGGTAGCCTATGGTGTATGTGGAGTCATGCTTGAGGTCATGTGTTGACCCGTCCAGCTACTGGTTTAGTGGAATGTTTGGTCAGGATGATATACAGTGGAATTAGATCCTTTTTTCCTTTGTCTTAGGATTTTTGTCTCTTAGGAAGAAAACTAGAAATTTTTTGGAACTAGGTAGATATTCATTCTTCGGACTGATGACCCCATATGGGGAAATGACCATCTGATTAGGGATGTAAATTTCTTTTTCTACAGTTCAGTGTTATAGTTTATGTCATTTCACCTTAGGTGAATGTTGTATTTTCCTTGGCTTATGGAATTTTGAAATTTTGTAAAATTTACCCTTGGATGAAATGTAAAGGAAGTAACTAGAAATTCATCATAATATGTACATAAAAACTCACATTCCATGATTATATTCCATTCCATGTAGTTGCATTAGTTGGTTTCATACTATGCATGATTGTATGACTTGAGTTATGCCATGCTTGTTTTGTTCCTACTGAGGTAATATATTATCATACATGTTCATTAGCATATCTTGATTATGATTTAAATTTATAAATGTTATATTAGACTAATTTGGGCTTGTTTTATCTTGCTATTTTGATATATAAAATGATATAATGTGCATAATCTTTTTTTTTGTGGTTTGGGCGGGAGACAATTTTTTATCGTAAGGTGTATGGGCACCTAATTATTTGGGAAAAGGTATCCCGTATACTCAAACCAACTCTCTATATTCTTCAAAGTTTATAGACTTTGTTGAAATGAAAAATAATCTGCTAATTTTAAATTTTTTAATGGAATTATTTTAATTGATGGGAGTCAAATGCCAGTGGTAAGTTGTATGGATGCTTTATCGATTGGAAGATGACCACCCATGTGACAAAGACTTTTTATAACCATGGTGTATTTTGTAATGGTTATAAATGTATAAAATTTGAGTTTTTATTTGAAATTATTTGGTTAATTTTTTAAATTATCAACTAAATGCAATTATTTCATTTGGGGCATGTTTTATTGATATTAATTATTTTGGGGTTGCTTTTTGAAAAACCCATATTAAATAAATGGGTCCCTCACAAGAATTTTAAATGGAAAAAAGAATTTAGATGCTAAATTTCCTGTTTATGATGGAATTTTATATAATGATTAATTTTTAAAGGGGAATTTTGATATGAATTTCCTGTTTTTCCAATGGGGTATTGATTATAACTGAGTTTCTTTTCATGAAAAGGTACTTGTGTGATGATAAAATTTGTTTAAATATTTAAAATTTTGAAATTAATTAATAAATTGATTAAAATTGGAAACATAAGTTCTTTATATTGTTTAAACCCTTTTGGAAGTGTAGTTTTAAATTCTTCATGTGGTATTCCTTGTAATAGAGATGTGAGTGTTTATCCATAGGCCTTTTCTTTTTAGATTCGTCTTAAATGAACATGGTTTCTTGATCCTAGTGAATTTTTTTTAATGTCCGAGGGATAGGGTCAATGTGTATTCATTGTAAGGCATTAGCCCATGGTAGGATTCACCCTTAGATAGTGAGGTGCCTTACTTGTACTATAAGATTTTAGATGATGGGGTTGTTTGAGTTTTGTTGTCCCTAGTATGAATAATGATTCTAAAATGACAACCTTGTTCAGATGGGTGGCCATTGAACTTTGACTCTAAATATAAGATCAATCATCTATGAATGCTTGTTTCAGTATGTTAGACATGCCTCAGGCATGGTCAGTTTTTTAGGAGGTCGTGTGAACCTCTATTTACTTTAGTGATAGATGACATGTTACATCATCATCTAAGTTAATGGATGTATTGGATGATGTTTCATTTGGTTTTGTGAACTCTAGGTTGTATGTGTTGACATACATGGTACCCATCAGGTGTTTAGTGGTGTAACTAACGGGATGTGTATGGTGTTATTGATGAGATTTGAGATGTGGAGGATGTTCTTGGGTTAACATAGGGGTAGAGTGTCAAGGGTGTTAAGGAAACATGTTAATCTCACTACTCGGGAGGACATTCTGGGACTCTAGCGTTTTGACTAGATGAATGGTTTAATTTTAGCACTCATTCTTGATTTTTGATGTGGTGATCTTGGTTTTGGAACGTCACATTTGCATTTAAGGTATTCTATGCTAGCATTCTGTTTAGTGGCTGGTGTTTTATTTCGATAACATTAACAATCCTAAGATGGGTAATGTCACGTTTGTTCTAGTATATTTTTCAGTACTTTTTTAGAATCATGACTTTTATGAGGTTGGTGTTATATGAAATCCTTTATAAACTCCATTGTTTTTTAAAGTTTTTCAGTGGAAATATTGAAATAATAAAAATTCCTTTGGTGGTACAGGCAACAAGGTTCAGTTGATAATGCGTCTGTATGTGAATCCTAGATATTGTAAAGTGTTGACCATTAGTGATTATACTGAACTCATTGGCGACCCTTTGTGTACTCTTAGTGTGCTCTTCTAAATGATACAATCTTGTACCCTATCTTTATGTCATCCTGGAGGCACTAAAATAGTGTCGGTCTTCCATTGTGCTAATGTTTGAAAAGATATTGGGATTGATGAGTTGTTGTTATCTTGGTTGTATGCGAAATTTGTGGTTCATTGTGTTACACATTTATTTGGGTCGAGTCATGTTGGTTTTAACAAAACAATGTTATGGCTTGACCTAGAAATGTCACAGGAATTCAGGTAAGGAATTCAATGTGTGTGCTTGTGTTAACTAGGGAATGCCTTGGGAATAAAGGCATTGTAGTTCGGTTGGGATACGTCAGCCACCTAAGTCGAGGATCATCAAGAGTGGTTATCTGAGTGTGGCTTTGATTTTGTTTCATTCATTCATGTGTATGCAGTTGATAATGGAATCATTTTACATTCATGTTCCCATTTTAAGGGAAGATTTTTTTTGTGTTTGGTGATTTCTTTCAAATAAATCATGCGTGACTAGTTACTGGTCTATTGGGATTCGACTATTTCTTTTGATGAGGACATTGTGAGGACCTTAAATGTAATGGGATTCACCAAAATGAATAAATCACATGAGAATCATCGCTAAAATGCTTAGGATGTATCCTTTTAGGAAATTCTGATTATGGTAGAGTTGTGGCATGGAGTTGGCTGCTAAATTCTAATTCCCTTGGAGGGAAGCACCAATGAGCGGATGGTTAAAGAGAAGATGATGTGATCATGTCTTTGGTTATGATGGCTCAGTTGAATGTTTCATTGATGTTTCAGGTTGTATCATGAGCATTGGCTTGATGTTAAAAGGATTAAGTTCCTTGGTCCTGTGAAATGTTTAAAAGTAGAGTTTGGTGTTTGGAAACACAATGTGATCATTCAAACAAGACTTCATAACATTTTTAGGTTGGGTGATATTCTTATAGTCCCTGATGTTTTATCAGGGATAATAATTCTTAATGTGAGTAGATTGTACGAACCCATGTTTTTAAATCTGACTAAATTCATAGGGAATTGGAATATTTAGTAATAACTATGTGTGTCATTTTTATAACAAAACATCAAAAAAAATTCTAAAAGTTGGGATGTTCAAAAGAGATGTTTTTGGGATTTGATAATGGCCTTAAAAATTTATTGGGGTGATCGAGGATTTTTTTAGAGTGCTAGATTGGGAAAGGAAGGTTATTAAGGACATACATAGGGCACACAGATTCTCTAAAACCAATCAGCCCGCTGCAGGAAACCGCACAACCTTGTTTAATGGGGTAAGATACGTTTTTCATGGGTTGTGCACCATTTTTCAAACCATGTGTCTATCCTGCATAGTGTGCTCTAGTAGGAAGTATCATAGCACTGTACATTTCACGGTTTGTGCATGGATTGGAAAACCATACGTATTGGTGTGGTTCACCCAGTTTTAAATTAATAAATAATTTTTTATTATATTAAATTAAAAATAAAATATTACATCTCTCACCTACCCCTCTATCTCTCACCTAATTGTGTGATGCACACCCACAAGGGGTTTCCACCTTCAATGCACGATGACACCCTTCCAGATCCCTCTCCTTTGGCAGGATCAAGGTGATTCCTTCATGGATTTTGTATGATTAGATGAGGTAAGGATTTATCCCAATTTCTTCTCCTTTGTGTCAGCTGATTTTTTTCTTCCTAGGGTCCTACTCGATTTGGATGAACACCCTATGTTAGGGTTTGAATCTATTTTTGGTATTCTTCCAGTTTTAGGTTATGAAAATGGCCTCTCGAGAAGTACTAGTTCATGTTCCTAAAACCATCGACTAAGGCGAAGCAGTTTGGGTCAATTTACTAGACTTCCATTGACTTGGGGTATGTTTCTAAACTCATGATTTTTTCACACATTCTATTTAAGGTTTAGTGGTGTTTGTGAAATTAATGGGAATTTGTATAGGTATTTGTGATAAATTTACAACTGTGCACACATTTATTCCCAAGTATGAATATATATATATATATATATATATATATATATATATATATATATCTCGTGTGCATTGTCGTGATCCGAATCTGATCGCCATTGATACTGGCACCAAACCCGGCCCGTGAAAAGGCTTAAAGGGAATTCCTGATCCCCACGGGCAGGAACATGATCCTGGGTATCATAAAATGGGAATTGGGAATTATTTACCCAAGTTAATAAACATAAAACCATAAATGAATCCAATTAAACGAATCTGGATTTTTCAAACCAAACAATTTTTTAAAAAAATTAAGAACTAAATTACATAGTCTAAAACAACCCAACAAGACTATAAGAATGGTACAAAACCAAAAATTAACATCCCAAGAACCTCAACATGGAAAGTGGAATCACCATCAAGCCATCTCCATAACACTAAACCATGAATGACCAGTGAAAACCTGAACTTTTGGCACCAAAGTTATACAGTAACCTGTGAGAACAAAAATAACCATGTCTACATACACCCAAGGGTGTGATTAGGGTGTGAGACAATTCCTAGTAGGATACCACCACTAATAGATATCATGTGATAGTCATTCAAAGATGAAAATCATGCATGTTTTCAAAAACATGTAATTTCTAGTTACAATTTCTAAAAGATGCTACTTAAAAAAATCAGTTTTTAAGTGGGCTAATTTAAAGAATCAATACTTTTAAAATAAATCCAAACGCCATAAAAATTTTTCCATCCAAATATACTGTATTCCGACAGTATGTATAATGGATCTAAGGAGCACAAGCAATTGGAAATAACCCCAAGGTACTAGCTAGTTGTGGGTCCCAGGTACTTCATATCTCACTGAGAGTAACCACGAAAAAATACTTTTTCTCGTGCACGAGAAAATAGTAGGGAACATACCCATAACCTAGTGGTCCGTAATCATCATCATCATAGTTTAGTTTGATTTTTATGAATAAATCTTGAAAATTGAAACTATGGCCAAACCCCATGGATTCACTAGCATAATTGTTCACGTCCACCCACTTAAATACCCGGTTTTTCCCTTTGTGCTGAAACAAGTTCAACAAGCCATGAAATATAGTTTTCACATGAAAATATCACTTCCAAATCACTCATTAACCAAACATCCCCATGTACATCACACAATTCACAAATTCTTCTTTTCATTCTAATGCATCTGGAAATCAAACTCACACCAAAATAGCCCGCAACACTTTTTGCATAACTTTAACAATACAACACAACCTTTAAAAATTTTGTAAAGTCCCTCCAAATATGATAAACATCACATAACAACCGAAACACATGTTTCATAAAACCCTTTTTATAAACAAAATACATTTTTTCACATCACACTCACAATAATAGCCCACATCACTTTCACACCTCTTTCACATTTAAGTAAATCCATTAGACATTTTTATAAAACATTTCCAAGATGATACACGTCAAATGAAAGACGTATTCACATTTAAAATGGTCCTTTTGAACATATAAACAATCAAAAACAATTTTCCAATATGGTTTCAATTCTTATTTGAATAATTAAACCATTCAAATCATTCATAAAACAATTCTAAAGAGTGTACCAAATGTTTTCACATAAACCCCATTTCAAAACCATAATTCAAGGACAATGTCACAACAATAAACATTAGAAACATAATTAGAAGCCCCAAATAATTTACTAAAATACCCACATGTGTTATACAAACACCTCAAAAAATACCACAAAATATTCACATGAAAACACACGTTTTCAAAATCACTTTCAAGAATAAAATATTGTTTTACACCATAAAATCATTAAAAACCCTCATTAAAACCTAATAGAACACCAATACCCTACCAAATAAGAATTTTCATCCCAAACAAGATTTATTAAACCAATTTAATATGTTATAAAATACACCCAAACAATACCCTAAGGGTTACACATGAAAAACACCCAATTTTAAGATAAAATGAAACTATAAAAATAAATTCTTTACCAAATCCAAAATAATCAATTTTCACACCACACACATCATATTAGAAACATGCATAATAGGTAATTCAAGATAACTAAATCATCTAGAAATTATTACACATGGAATCACCTACATTTTATGTTAAACCCCTCAGAACATGTTGTGAAGTATCAACTGCAGCACCACCCCACCTAAAGGAAGATAAATCCAGCCCTTGAGCACAATATTTGACCAAAAATAACCCAATTCAAACCCTAGGATCGAACCTCATCTTATAGACATTAATAATTTCAAGAAAGGCTCAAAGGAACCCTAAGTAAGGGGAAGAAATCATGGAAAGAAACACTTACTTGAAACATCTTTAATCAAATGAACCAAATACATCAGAATTCGAATCTCCAAGCAACCAAACCTGAAATAGAGGCTCTAACAGGGATGAGAAGGTCAAATAAAAAATCCAAAAACAAATGATAAACAAAGAATTAATTATTTGGAAAGATTCTCCCCTGAATGCCAAACACCTCCAGTGATCATTTAAGGAAGGATTACTCTCACAACAAAAACATACACCACTCTCCTGAAACAATCATGCACATTCATGATTCATCCCAAATGATAACTCCTCAAACAAAATCTAAACAATTCTCAATAAATTTACCTAAATAAACAACAACACCCAATAGAGTTAAACTTACCCTACTAAAACTAAACCATTGGGAACTCTCCAATATCAATGTTTACCAAAGGATGATATAGGAAGTTATATATCTCTGAATGATAATACCTACTTCCAAGACAATACCACAAAATAAAATCTGTGTTACTCATATAAACGGTCAAAAATGGGATCCCCACCATTAAATACAACTTAAATTTATTTCCCGAGACAGAATCAAGACACAAATTTGGGGAGGCCCTTACAGAATCCCTAATACAGTGGGTATACAGCTATTAGAAATATCCAAAATAATATGCATGGTACCCATGGTGGGTATCCCCACCACAAGAACCAACCATCTTAACCGACCAGCATGGGCCAACACGAAAACACCCAAATTTGTGTAATTTCTAACTTGTGTGATGTAAATGGGGCTATTTGGTTAATGTGTGATGTGTTAGTGATATTTTCATGTGAAAACTATATTTCATGGCTTGTTTACGTTGTTTGAGTACAAAGGGAAAACTCGGGTATCTAGGTGGGTTGACGTGTACTAGTATACTAGTGAATCCGTGGGGTGTGGGCTCAGTTTCAAACAACAAGATTTACTCTTACAACTCTAACTAAACTATGATGATGATTATTGGGGACCACTAGGTTATGGGTTTTTTCCCTACTAGTGGCTTGTGCATAAGAACCGATATTTTTTTGCGTTTACTCTCACCGAGATACGGGGTACCTCGGTCCCACAACTAGCTAATGCCTTGGGGTTATTTCATATTTCTTGTGCTCATTATACCCTTTATACTTACCGTCGGCATACGGTATATTTTGCAGGATAAAATCAGTAGCTTTTAAATTTATTTTAAAAGTGCTGATTCTTTAAATTATTCCACTCCAAATTCATTTTATTGGATTCATTTTTTGGGTTATGTTTATATTCTGGGGTAAATCGTTCCCAATTCTCATTTTATGATACCCATGCACTTGTGCCGGCCCGTGGGGATCGGGAACGCCCTTCGGGCCTTTTTATTGGCCGGGTTTGCTGCCAGTTTCGATGGCTATCAGATTCGTTTTGTGACATGCAATTTTCTAAATGGTGCGGGAACACATGAATTAGATTAAGGATATATATATATATAGAATTTTGTGCATGAAAACGGAATGCTTCTTCAGTTAGAAAGCTTTAGATTTTCTATCCTTTGAGGTAGGGACCTTAACATTCCCTTGGATTTTAAAATGTTGTAGTTGATTATTTATTTCCATTGACAAATTGGGTTGCAATTCTCGAATGAAATTTTTATGTGGAATAAATATTTTTTTAATTATAAATTCATTTTTTTTATAATAAATTACCTCCAACATAGGTACGATGACATCAAGATAAAAATTCAGTGAGTGTACTGTATGTTTGACTGTCTTGATGATATGCAGTTATTCCTATGCTTTCCCAGTTAGAGGAAGCTTTATTAAATTAACATGATATGACTAGCTTAAATAGAAAATTTATTTCTTCTTTTTCATGTTAACACACTTGAATTAAATGGTCCAAAGAACTAGAATGGGATTCATGGGTGGATAAACTCATGTTACATAAATAAATGTAAATGGTAATAAATGGGAGGGTATATCCATGTGATAGGAATAAAACAGAAATGTAACGATGAGTGAGTATACTCTCTGGTTTCATGGGTTTTAAATGAGGATTAATGAATTAGTAAATTCATTATAAGACGTAAATGCATTTTGATGGAAGTGATGTATAATGAGTGGATATGCTAATTATATTACTTAAATAAAGAATGTATAAACAAGTGGGTAAACTCATATGATGTATTTATATATGAAATTCCAACATTAGAGGCTATGATCATTGGTTGATTTGTGAGGTATTTAATTATGAAATTGTGGTATATGGGTGGGTATACCCATATAACTGGATTAAAATAAAATGGAATACATGAGTTTGTATACTCATGTCATGTTTGATAATTTTGTGTGTCCATACTCACTAAATGAACTAGTATGGTTATAAGGGTGGTTATAACATTATTCATTTGTTTAAAGTCTTGCTTGAATTGTGACTGTTTGGTGGGTAAGGCCATCTTAAATTGTTTAATGGTTTATATGAGTGGGTATACTCATATAGTATATGATGGAATGATTTATATGAATGGGTATAATCATATGATTGGTTTTTGAAATGGTTTTAATGAATGAATAATATATTTCATGTATTTCTTTCTATAGATCATGAAAAATGTAGTAGATGCCTTGGGTTGATTATTCTCCATGGGCATTGATTCGGTGTTATGCGCCAAGCATTGCTATCCCATGGATCTGGTGTTATTGGAATTGCATAGGATATGTCAGTACACATTCTCCTAGGACTGCAAATAGTTCCTAGACAATGTTTCCATTAGGACTTCCTTGGGACTCGATGTAGATGCCTTGGATAAGTTCCTTGGATTCGGACCTTTATGGTCTAGATTCATTATATGGTTTCCCTAGACGAGTTCCTTGGATCTAGACCATCATGGTCTACACTAATTTATATAGAAAGGCCATAGGATTTTGATGTTGATGGATAAATGGAATTTCTATGTTGTTTAAATGTACATTTCATGTAGTTTTATTTGTTATAAAATCATTACTATCTTACATAGGTAACCTCAAGGGGATATATTGATATAATTGTCTAGTAGTTACAAGATATTGGAATATCGTATTCACATTTACAGCTTATGTATTTACCTAGACACTACCTATTTACTTATTTCACATATTGGATGGGATTGACACCATGGGTGTTGTCATAACAAGATGTTATCTCACAACCTAGTCACCTACCATTAGTCCCCAAGTAGACTCTTCTTGATTGCAGGATTGTGGACCTATGCTTGTATTATTTTCTCTTATACATGGGAGTTATGAGTAAAGGACCAAATAGGGGATCGAGGTGCTTGTTGAGATCTCCCTTGGGGACATGGGTATTTTCTTTATTTCTATAATGAGATGTATGTCAAGTTTTATTTTTTTTTTCTAATATTTTATTATGAACAATTATTGGCACACACATATTGTATAAATTGGTTTTTTTCATTTTTTATATTTAGATGATATTGAAATTGTCTTTTGATGCCTTCATTATTTCCTAATATATACTTCCAATGTCATCTGGATTTATTGTATGTTTACCATTGTGCACTCTATGTACGAGGGTATAGTCTGCCCACTCACTATCCTTACACTATATATACTAGTCGGTAGCCTCTGGTATTTGAAGAGATGCACAAGAGATCATGTGGAGACTGGTCCAACCATCGGTTTAGTGGAAATTTGGGTTGGTAAATTACATCGACTCTTGAAAGATTATTTCTGAATGTCATCCTTCCAAACCCGCAATTAGTCATATCCTAATGGCAAGTCAATTTTATAGAATCACTGGGCTACCATCAATTTATATAATAGATCATAAATTCATGGAAGGGAATATTTATTATTTATCATCAGTTTTTTACGACAATGGTAGTCCAGAAGAAGAATTAGAGTTCCATAATTCATTTTCAAAAAGAAGACTAATGCTACCCATAGAAATGTTCTTAACTAAATGAAATCTCTTCTTTCTAACTATTCCAACTATAATTTCAATTCCCTTAATTCATGTGGTTCCAACTAAAAAATAGAAGTGAGATACTAATGGTCCTTGGTAAAAGATCAATCTTAAACTCCACTTTTCTTATGGGTGGAAACCCTGAGAATACATTAGGAACAAAATCTTGAAACTAATCAATCACAACTAGAGATATATTATACCCAATATCATCCATCGATTCCAGATTCAAATATTCTTACTGGTATGATATATTTCCAACTATTTTTTCCAATAACATTGTGGCATCCACCATTACATTGTGATATCATCTAAAGAGATTCTCAATGCCATCATCAGTCATAAGACTATCTCTTCAGGTATAAAAATTGATGTAACATTTAAAAATTATAAGCCAATACATACCCAAGATTTGTTATAGACTTCTATCCCAAGTACTGATAAATCTCATATAAACTCAGATCCACTAATTGATATAGAACATTCAGTTCACATACAGTATTGACACTCTCATTGGCCAAGATGAGTTTGATGTATCAAAATAGAATTCATCATATAATCCTAAAAACTTAGATGATCAATAGTAAGAGAAGTAATTAACAAATGGGATGAACCTATATCAATAAAATCACGCATAGTGGTATAATTTAAAAGAATCGTACCTCACCATAAAAGGCCTAAATTGATCATCTAATATCATGTGCTCAGATCTATATAATTTATTATACCATTCACTTTGGTCTTTTTTATCTTGTTGAGATTTCCATTGTTGATGAGTCATGGTATTCCTATAATCACCCTGACTAGTAATATTTTACAGATGACGATTTTTCTTCTGCACTCATCCCATCGAAGCATACAACATCTGTGAACCCTAATATGTGTCCCAAACACCTGACCAAGGGGCACTATGATGATAGAACTAAATATTTCCTATCTGGTTTCAATTGTGTCATACTCTAGGTTGTTTTGCATAATCTCAATTCATCTAGTAATATTAACCTCATTAAAAACATCCAAGATTACCCTTCAGTTTTTGAGAAATATATATTGATCTAGCTATATGATTTTATGCCATTCCACTACCTTTGATTTTTTGTGTCCCTCTTTCTCTTATTCCCAGCATTAGAGTTCCCACCATTTCCTATAGGTATCAACATGATTCTTCCACTAGTATTTCCTCATATATACCTTACAACAACCATCACACCATTGGCCATATCTATATAATCCATTATAAAAATCATGAAAATAATTGAGTGAATATTTTTCATTAATCCTAATTCAAAAAAATAACTTTATGAATTCACTAGATAAAAATTTGGTCACAAAGTGAACTAAATTCATAAATTTAGTCCTATATTGTTTCCCCAAAAGATTATCCCACTTCAACATGAAAAGATCATTGTTCTAGAAATTATAAATGTGTGAGGGTAGAAATGTTTTATAAAAAATTCTTAAGATTCCTCCAATGAAATATTTTGGTCTAATTTATCCTGAATTACTAAATACCACCACTAGTGTTAAATATCATCCAACATGTACGTTTCCAATGTTACTTTTAAATCAGTTGGTGTTCCATGGAAATCAATGGTTCGATTAATCCTACTGATTCACAACTTTGAATTATTCGGTTCCAAATTACCCCAGAATATGTGTGGATTCGTATTATATAACTGAATGTAATGATTCATGTTCCTTGGTTCATTCCATTGGTTCCCCATGTCCACAGCCTAAAAGGATTGGACTATATTCTAATCCAGCTTTTGGTTCATCTCCGTCTCAGGTGTAACCACATTCCCAGCAACCTCATCCATTTAGATTTTTCTATAACTACTAGGTGTCATTTTCTATAAACTAATCTAACTCCATTAAGTGTCACTACTTAGAAATTGGAGTCTTAGAAATAAGAAATTTACCCCATTTCAAATATAACATAAGGCATTCCAAAAGAAAACATTTTCCACGTTCAAACCATTTCTGAAAATTACATCATTCTCTTTGAAAATTAAACCATTTTCAATATTTCACTACCATGCATTTCCAAAATCTCACATATGAAAACAATTTAAACACTTTTTCTAAATTTTTTTCATTTATATGAAATCATAATTCATCACTCAAGATGAAATATTCACAAATAGTGGGAATTAATTTATATGAATGTGTGTCATGTTATTCTCATCAGCTAATCCCATGATAATGAGTTTAGAAATTTTATATTTGTCTAAAAGAACATGAGTACCAAACTACTGGGTTACATGAGTATCAACATAAATATGTTATCTATGCCTTTTAATTCTCTAAATTTCATATTCCAATTAATCTACTCCTTTCTACCAATCCAACTTATGGAATAATAAAGAATGATTTTCCAACTCAATGACCAAAACCCAATTACGTTTGTCCCAAAATATTTATGGATATACTAAGACTGATACCATTTGTAATATCATTCCCTTCATCATTGGCTTGAGAAGGGAGTTGGACATTATTGGTCCTTAAGTGGAATCCTCAAGACACTAAAGGATGGTAAAAAATTCCAAGGGATTCATAAATATATGGGGGATTATTTTCCCTTTAAAAATTAAACAAATAACCAAAAATACCATAACCAAACAAACACTAAATTATGAATGAGAAAATTGTATACAACTCAAGTAATCAAAAAAACAATATACAATATCATAGTATAATGATGAAACAAAGACCAATATTAGAGTATAAAGTAGAATAAAAAACCAAAAACACTCAGAGACTCCAAAGACATAAACCCCACTGTTCCAGACATGATCCTTGATCCAACTCCATAATCCTTGATCAATGCTTCATGAGACATCACTAAAGAAATGAAATACTTTTCCTGTACATATGTCCCAATATACAAAATCTGTAAATGCACCAATGTTCCCATTCAGGGGTGAGTATAAAACTCGGTTTCTTTTACCCAAATGGATTCCCCACTCATGCCACTATGATAGAACATGTTAACACATGTATATAATAAAATTATATAGAGACATTTAAAATAGTTGATATAAAATCCAGAAAAAAATTTCCAAACCAAACCTTTTTCCAAGGAAATCAAACAAATAATTCCTTTAAACAATTTCTCAAATTCACTTGCATACCCATTTCTTAGTTTTAAAAATCCACACAACCACACATGAATCTCTAGGTGATAGTTCTATACTCATCAGTGGTTTCTAATCCATCCACTAAGACATCACTATGTGTCCAATCTCCTTGTGACTTATTGTAACATACCCCTTATCTAGGGTCACGTCCCTTATACCCCAATGGTACACACCACATATTCAAGGTCACGTCTAAATAATTAAATCACAGTATCCTATGTATTCCAAAACCATGACAAACAAACATTTTCATGACAATTATATGAAACATCCCTTTTATTGAAAACATTTATATCAAACCATTTCCATGAATAAAAAAATGTCATATTTTAAAATAAATTTTTTAAAATCACGAAAGAGATCACTTTTCACAACAACTAATTTTCCCCAATTTCCATAACCATCACTAAAGAAGATTTATACGAAGATTAGCACAATAATATCATCATTAATTTCAAGTAATTATGAAAAATTACAACCAATACCTAATGTTCTAATAATAGTAGTCAAGAGGGAATCAACCTACCTCCAAAACATTGGAAAAGAAATGTTGAACAACATAGATTCTTCCACAAAACTAGATTAAAACAATAAAAACATGACTTAGATTTTTTTCCTATCATAAACAAATTCATATATCATCATTATATTCATAAAACACCATGTATCTGTCCCTAATGGATTAAATCCATGATTCCATTATAAGGAATAAGAAGAAAAAAAGGCAAACTGACAAGAATGAGGACTTACCAAGGAATTCGGGCCTAAAAAACATAAAGAATCGCCATCAAAGTTCACCCAGATCAAATGTAAAGGACTTTAAATCCTTTAGGGGGATATAATATTGAGTTAGTGTATGTTTAGGGGGGAAATCAGAGGTTTAAAGGAAAATAATAATTTGATCCACATTTTCCAAATATTTGTTTTAACAGTGCGCATTTTAGGTTCATGGTTAGGAAAACTAATAAAATTTTTTTTGATATCCACTACTGAAAAACATCTATCTCATGGATAGATTACATTGATAGAAATATCATTATCCAACCATGTTTTCCCTTAGTTTCACATTTCTCAATTACTCCTAGGTGGATGCATTCTTTGGCCAAACCATGCACCTAATCATGCACCTACCCAAATCTAATTGTTTCTCTTTGTATGGTTTAATAGAGGAGTTGTGTGATTTCAACTAACCATTCTCAAACTGTGCACCTCAATAAATTCCTAAAAAAATCCTAAATTCATCTAAATCCTCCCAAACATAACCGAATTATATTTTATAATTAAAATACATAAATAAGGGGTTACTTAACAGAAAATCGGGGTACGACACTATTGGTTGGATAAATATAATATAGATCATTACATGAATTATAGTAGAGATATCAAGGGTATTAGTTAAGGATTGATAATATTCCATCACATTGAATTATTTCTATGAAATTAATCATTTTAGGGTGGAGCATTTAATTACATGTATGAGATTTTAAATATTTTTGTGGGGTTTTTTTACAATTGTAGTGGTTTTTACATAAGGTATTTATTGGGAAAATCAATCAATGATAAATCATAGGTGACTTATCATATCTAATTTAGTATAAAAATTCCATGTAAAGTTGAAAATAAAATGAAAATAAAAAGGAGGAATTATTTGGATATGATAGATATTGAGAAGAAGATGGAGATGACCAGTAGAGAGGAGATAAGATCCATGGCTAGGGAAGTCATTAGAAGCACAAGGATGAGGATCTAGAGATTAAGATGATGGAAAAATAATAATTTCATATTATTTATATTGCACTATTTCTTCCAATTATTATCTTTTCAATATGAATTCATTGAATAAATATATTTTTTCCACATTGAATATGTGTAGCTAACTAAACGTAGGGCATTGGATAGTAATGGATTGAAAATATTACTCTTTTGTATGCTTTTTCTCGTAAAAAATACCATTTTAATTTCATGTTTAATGATCTAAATTTATTTCTTTATGTGATTCATTTTTAAACTTCTCTATGAACTGTATGGATGTGGTAGTGGGTTTTCATTTTACCATTGAATATCAACTAATGTATTGAATATTAAAAAATATTGAATATTATCTTATCTATAATGAATAAAAAACAATTATATATTTGATAAAAAAAAATTAAGAAGTGGTCATTGATAGTGGTGAGATCATAGAGTCATCTTGTCGTTTCATCACCATAACACTAAGAATAGTAATAAATGTGATTTCAAGAAGTTAGTGAGAAATTTCTTGTTAAAAAATCAATCCAAGTATATTTATTTTCCTAAATCTTAACCTTCATAGTAATTTTTCCCAAATAAAAATATTTCTTTATCTCACTATTTCATGTCGTACCGTTCACATCTCACAATCACTATTATCCCTTTTCATTCACTTTTTTGTCTGTTTTTATTTGTTTTGGTCCAAAAACTCACTCAGACTTTTCGTGGTTCAACCGTAAATTCACTTTACTGAGTTCTAGTAGGTTTTATAAATAAATATATTTTTATTTTTTAACTAAAAATTTAAATAGTTCTGAGTATTCTGATATGTCCCCCAGGTGATCTGTGTTCGATCCTTGATAATAGTGCCAAGTATTTGACATGATGTCATTGAAGATGTGAAAAATTAATTAATTATTTAATCCTATAACTACATTAAAATTGTATAGTGGTGATTACAAGTATCATATCTATAAGGAAAACTAGTTGGGAAACGTACAACAAAAATAATTAAAACAATAAAGAATAGTGTGTCAAGTGATGAAGAAGTGAAATATAGACAATGATAATAAGGATTAACAATGTCAAAAAGGTGTATGGAATAAGTTTTGATAGAAAATATTCCAAAAGAGAAAACAGTGGATTAAATTAGGGATAATAGAATATAACTAATTGATTTAAATACTCTCTATTTTTTCTGATGTTAACTATAAAAATAAATAGTTCTTGGTGAAAATATTATAAATCACTAAACTTTCATTCAATTTGTGACAGAGCATAACAAACACTATTTAGTGTTGATCACATGACCAATACTGATGAGTGGGTATGTTCAATAATGGATAATAAAATAATCTCATTTTCTAAATTCTCTGAACATTTTTTTTATTTTTCTAAATTATAATGATTCACTACGATCACTAATCGTTACTTAAGTTGTTTAAAGATGATGGCCATTACAATAAATATGAGAACATTGAGAAACATATCTCACTAGAAAAAATCACAGAAAACAAATCAAGATAGATTAAATGTTATAAATAAATTTATACCAAAATACCATATGAAATTTAGTTACACATGATAACAAAATAAAAAAATTACAAAATATGAAGGAAGAGAAGTGAAAACTTCATTAGTGATACTATATCCTTCATTAAACTCCAACTCTCGATCCGAGTAATTCTCCAAGATCATTTTTCTATGAAATTTTATATTTTCTACTCTGAATTATGGATCATGTACTATGAATCCCCAACCTTATAAATTATAATAAGAAATTTAGTAATCAGTTGTCACCAATGTTCATTGGTTAATTATCCAGATAAAAGCACATGGGGAGTCATTCTACTCTGTTTATTATCATATCCAGGTAATGAAAATATATTCTATCTAAAAAATATAACACATCCCTGTGTGATTTTTTCTAGACTATAAAAAATACAACTTGATATAATCCCACCGTCATTCACTTATCTACTATCATAGTAAAAATGTCTATATGCTTCTATTAGTTCTTTTTTTTCGAGCTAAGAATATCCTATATTATTATAATTATTATTATTTTAAATTTTATTCTAAAGACTACTTTTTAATGAAATAATATACCTATTTTTATTTTTTAGAGGAAGACCCATTACATAGTCCATAAGACAAAGGCCAAGCGGCCCATGAACATTTCCCAAAGGCACATGCCTACAGTATTCTACATACGTCATGCATGTGACACCACATGCATGTATCATGCTTTCTTCACCACCTGTCCATATCAGGCCTATATCACCACCTATATTATAAATCCCAAAAGGGGCTTTCTGGGATTCAAAATCTAGTCATTGGGATATATGATTATGGGGAAAATCCTAGAATTGAGGGCACTGAATCATATACTATTATTTTGAGGCATGGTTTAGGCTTTGAAAATAGTTTTGAACCTTATATTGGTGAGACTTTTAGTGTCCATGATACTGTTATGAATTAATATATATTTTGGTGTCTGGTAGACTCTTCTAAGGCTGTTTGTAGAGAGCAGTGGAGTCCTCTATTAGTCCAGGATCAGCCATGCTCATGGGGTGAATATGATGATGAAGAGTCAGTGGATTTTAAAAGAGAGGATCTTATTGAGTCCAAGATTGAACGATCTGTATAAGTAAATATGGATAGTTAGTTGAATCAATAGAAGCATTTTCATTACTCTAGACATTGAAAAGTTAATTTGAATAAGTTTCTTTATCTAACTCTCATAGTCTACGAAAATCTCAATATAATGCATAAAAATCACATATGTAGTAGAAGATATGGATCAGGTGGAAAATAAGGGGTAGATCTCTCTTAATTAATATTCTCAACATCCCTTTTCTAATGATTATACTACCTATGTTAAAGGGGTGTCTACGCCTATGTATAAAGAAGGATTTTAGTTGGATACTTCTAAAAAATTCAAGTCTCATTCATTTTTTCTTTGATAGGCCTCACCTATACATATTTTTGAAATACGAGAATAGGAGTAGTCTAGTCTTGAAGATTCATTGGGTGTTCTAATTTTTGGTGGTACTATATAAGGGAAGATGGCAACTGAGGAATGTGTCATTGTCCCACTATTATTTCTCCTGGTCTAAATAAATATCCAATTATTATTATTTTAAATATATATAACAGTAGGGATGTCATCCTTGAAAAATTTGGTGATGACCATGCATCCTTTTTATTTGAAGGAACATACTCAGATCCTAGGAGTGTCAATTAAAGTAGAAATTATGATCAGATGGGTTATGTCTAAAATTATGATGGTTCATCTTTGATAATAAAAAATGATTTCATTTGAGGAATTGAGCCTTATTATGTGTTTGGTGTTTAATATGGAACATATAATCAGGTTGACACATGGAAGAATATTAATTAGTAGAATGTAGATAGACACTCGAGAGGTTATGGTGGCTTCTAAGTAAGGGATGGAAGGCATAAAAATTATGATTATTTAATTAACATTAGTCTTTGGTGGAATTATTATTACCACATCTTATAATTTTAAACCCCTTCTTTCCATGCTTTTTTTACTTTCTATTCTTCTAAGAGGAAGAATTAATGTTTTTTTATTGTACATTTTGAGCTCATTATAGGGTTCCCTATAGGGTTTTTCCTTGTTGATTCTCTTGAAGTAAAATATGGTAGTTCATTGGTGGTTGCTGGTGATGGAACCATAATGGAAGAGGCCACTTACCAAGCCCTGATGAAGGAAGATAGTGATGGAAACATTACTAATATGGTTGATGATGATGCCATGATGATGGTGTCTAGTAATAGATATTTGTGGGGAAAAGACAGATGTTCCTCATATGAAAAATAATGGAAGATTCTATATCCATAGGGTGAAAACCCCTGAAAGTCGAATTTATCTTGGGAGAGGCAGCCGTGGTGTCTCATTGGTGGGTTGGATTGGGTGTCGGTGGCGATGTCCACAAGATATGGGGTGAACAATGGTTATGATCCATGTTAGTGAATTCTGGATAAAATGATGTCAATTATGGCATTGATTCTTCAAATGGAACACAGATGATATTATGTAAAAAGAATATTATGAGAGGATCTAGGATGCAAAATTCCAACATCATCTTAAGGATGTGGGAAACAGGCCAGTGAGGATTTGGGACCCTAGTGGTGGCATTGTGGTTAAAGACAATGTATGACTGGTAGATGGTTTGTGAATCAATCAGCTGGTGAATGGAACCCCAACTTTACAGTGGGCAAGAGGTGTAGTACAACAGCATTCTAGTGAATAATTCATGTTTTGATAGTCGGGATGGTAATGGGAGTTTGCAGTGATGATGCATGGTGATGACAAGAAGCAGGCTAGCAATGCCTTTATGCATATGTCATGTGGGGTCCCAACACATGGCAGGATGGTGGTTGGGTGGATGGGAAATGGCTGGTGATGACGAGGGATCATGCCAGCATCAAAAAGGATGACCTCAAGACATGGGGTGACAGGGATGGTGTCTGGATGTTGAAGGACCTCTGGGTGTGGAAGGACCTCAAGAGACGATTGTCTTGTGATAGAAGACATCTTTTGGAGATGACCTCAGGGCTCATCTAAATGGTCCTATAGGCTAACAACCTCTGGTGTGGATATGAGTTGGAAACAGTTCAGGATGGTGAAATCATGAGATGTTTGTCAATAGGATGGCGTCAATTTCGGATGGCTAGAGTGCGGTGATGGTTACCCAAAAATTTTGGAACGCTACAACAAAATTGGGCTGGAGTTTCTTTTAGGACTTTGGGACATTTTTTATAGGAATCTATTTATACAATCATGTTTGGAAATTATGGAAGTTATGGGAGGGCGTCGATGGTAAGAGACACTGATGAGTGAAATCTTCTTGGGGTTCATAGGATGTCAGGGGTATGGGGAACCGACAGTGTTTTCTTGTTAATGACGTGTTGATGTTGGCCCCTTCGACAACATACATCGAGGATAATCCACATGCTCATTATTATTGTTGTTGTTGTAGTTTTTTTTGTGGTTCATCTTCTTATTGTTATAATTTTTATTTTTATTGTTTTTATTATTATTATTATTGTTGTTGTTGTTGTTATTAATATTGTTATTTTTAATGTTATCATTATTATAATAGTTATTTACCCTAGGAATTGAGGTTTTGGGTGTGGGTGTTTCAATTGGAATGTTAATTATGATGAAGAATGTGATCATAGAGCTATTATTAGGAAGAAATTAGGTCCTGATTGAATTTTATGAGGGAAAAAGAGCAATGTTTGACTGCATCTTCTTATATTTCTATCTTTTTTGTTTTCAATTAAAGGGTCTTGCCCCTAAATTGTTTTAAAAAAATTGTAATTATTATTGTTATTATTATGATATTATTCTTATTATTATTATTTTTATTTTTCTTATTATTTTAGTTATTTTTATTCATTTTATTATTCTTATTGTTATTATTATTATTGTAATTCTTATTAATAATTTTATTATTCTTATTAGTCTTATTTATTATTGATATTATTATTATTATTATTAGCATTCTTATTCTTATTCTTATTCTTATTCTATTCTTATTCTTATTCATATTCTTATCCTTTTTCTTTTTCATATTATTATTCTTATTATTATTCATATTCTTTTTATTATTCTTATTATTATTCTTAATCTAATTCTAATTCTAATTCTTATTATTTTTATTATTAGTTCTACTATTGTTGTTGTTTTTGTTGTTATATGTTGTTTTTTTGTTATTCTTCTTATTATTATTAGTATTACTGTTGTTGTCTATGTTGTTATTGTTGTTATACATATTTTTTTTTCATTGTTATGATTATTATTATTATTATTATTATTATTGTTCTTATACTTATTGTTATTGTTATTATTGTTTTAATTCACACTATAGTAGTTGTTGTTGTTATCATCATTATTGTTGTTGTTGTTATTATTATTATTATTATTATTATTATTTGTGTTATTATTATTATTATCGTATCCCCCAAGGGATAACTCACCCCTCGATCCCCTCATATTTATTACAAAATAGCCTGTAGACCCTTAATATATGACCTAATGGCCCTTCTTCACCATGGACCAGCCTAACTGCACAAACAATGGCCCATAGGCCCAATAAATCACTCGCTTAGTTGGTGTTTGTCGACACCTGACCAACCTGCATCGCCAGTAGCTCCACTGCCTAAATAGGTTGTTATCCCCACCCATATGCAATTCATCGCTACCAAAAGATGACTCTCAAGACCACTTCATTCATCGCTCTTTGCGCCTGCTCTATCTATATCAGGGAACACTACCTTGTCACAGTGACACCATCACCAATATGCATGCCACCATCCATGCCCGTACACACCACTAAGACACCATTCGAGCCACCATCAATATGGTCGCATGACCATCACTTACACCGAGCCTAGTCTATCAAGCATCCACCTAAATCTAGTCCCTTACTCACACCCACACACGTTATGCGGTTAATAGACCCCACCGTTTTGATTGGGGGAAATAACCAAAATATATCCATATAAGGAGCAGATGGGAATCAGCCTCTTGTTATGGAGGGTGTTACTCTGGAAACAAAAACCATTTATGTTCATGTTGTTTAAATTTATTATTACTATTCTTATTCTTATTAGTCTTATTACTACTATTCTTATTACTATTATTACAACTATCCTTATTATTAATAATTCTTCTATTACTACTATTACAACTATTTCTACTACTATTATTAATATTTCTACTATTACTATTGTTACTACTATTACTACTATTTCTATTATTAATACTATTACTACTATTACAACTATTACTACTATTACTATTATTACTATTAATACTATTATAGAAAAAGGTGTGAAACATGGGTTAATTCAATGACCTCGAGAAATTAATTAATAAAAAGTAATGGAAGAACATATAATAGTAAAACAATGGTCACCCATATCATCTATACCATCCTCATACTCCTAGATTGGAGGATCCTCATCCACTACATTAGGATATCAATCATCAGCATGATACTCTTATCCTATGTGACCCTTGTCTGCCCTTTCCTAATATATATCATAATCATGTCATCTCGAATCACCTCCCTCTTAATGATTTAAATATTCAACTCCACCTACAATATGCTGCATGGGTTCCTCAATGATTAATAAATATCCTTCACCTCAGGACATTCTTTGGGATTTTCTGAATTCTTCAAGGAAAACCTCCCAACATTTGATTCTATTTATAGTACCAAGCATGATGAATGAATGCTCCCATGTCAGTTCTTCATGAACAGAGGTAAAAAACAATGATATCTATTTTTTTTGATATATTGGCTTCAACAGCCTTACCCTAGTCATCAAGATCTTTTAAAGCACCACCCCAAAAAATGGTCCTCATTAAATCTAGTGGATCAAATACATCCATGTCAGCAAGGGAACAAGCCCCCATTAAATCATGTGATCCCATAAGTTTCGACTGCACCTAGATGGATGCATCTAACCTATTGTCTTTATCATGGATTTTCCTTTCATCTATATCATGTGTAACCATTTTTCAATTATATAGCTACTAGATGTAGAATGCATCCATCATTCATTATCAGGGGACTTTACACAACCATTTTGACTTCTCTTTATTTTTTATATGGGTGAAAGGATCTATTATATGAATTTATTACAATTTCTATATCTAGATTTCAAATATTTTCTTCATAACTAACATCCATATTTGGCTATTTTTCACATTCAGGGGACTAATAAATAAATATATTATCACCAACATCATCGGTAGATAATCATGAAAATTTATTCACATCATGATCGAAATTAAAACATTGGATTCAACTTGGATCACAAGATGATCACACTTCTGGTTTGTGGATTCCTTATCCCTGGATTGAATGTGATCCTTAGGGTCACCTGGAGCCTAATTTGATGAAGGTTGATTCATGTTTAAATCTACCTTGTGATATTTATAGTTTCCATGTGAGCCTTCTGGTTTGTCCTATGATTAAGGGTCCATCTTCCTATGGTGATTCACTCCCCCATCTCTCTTCTACATTTATTGGAAGAATTCCCTTTCAGTCTTTATAAATTTCAAAACACATTCCTTCGACCCCTTACTAATATATGACATAGGCCGATGGGTCGGTCATACCCCCACCCCTAAGGGATAATGGACCCATCATGTAATCTTTTAGTCGTATATTAAATAGGCTCGTATACCCCTTACTAATATCATGTTGAAGAAACTTAAAAATCCTCCCCCAAAAGGCCTAATTATATAGACCAAAGGGCCCAAACCACTATGTCCCATACTCCCCATCCTCATTGAGGATCGCCTGTGAAACTCTGTGTAAATTCTGATCCCTAATACATTATTAATATGACCTACCATAGGAATTGTCATCATAAAATGGCCCTCCCCTACAAATTAATAATTGACAGTCCCCCTCCAGGCATTTACGACATGTTTATGGGTCATTATGACTTCAGGCCATGTTCATGGGTCACGTGGACTTGGGCCTATGGTAGTTTGAATGGGCCTCCCTCTAACAAGATATAAATAGGTCTTTTATGTTATAATAAAAAACTATTCAACCCCAACATAGAAAAATTATTATTATTTTAATTACTATTACTATTATTATTGCACATGACCCCATGTTCAATTTGAATATGTGGATTCCATTTGTTAATTTTGATAGAGGTTTTGTCCCCTAATAGACTACAATAAACCCAAATAAATTAGGTGGTGGTAGTGATGGTAAAATGGTGGTAGGGAAGGTGGTTATGGTCCTCAGCGTCAGCGATGGTGATAAGGTTGGGACATGAAGTCTCATCGGTGTGGGTGTGGATCAACGGAGGTTAGGTTCCTTGCGTGGAATGGAATGAGGTTGTTCCTCAGTGATAGTAGTGGTACATAGGTTGATGGAGTTACTTATGAAATAAATATCACCTTTGGGGTCTTAGGGAGATAAGGTGGGATCAGCGAAGACCCGCAACAGGGGGGAAGATGAATGTGGTGAGTTAGGATATGGATGTTCAGGGGTGAATGGAAGTACAAAAAATTGAAGGTGCAATAATCAGTCTAGTAGGGAGGGATTCCTAAGTAAATGGGCCTACATGTCCGGGCCTTTGGGTCATAACGGTCCAATGAGTTATGACCTTTAGGCCATATGTAATGGGTTCCCCTCTACTCGGTTTAAAAAAGATGGTGTAATTGGTTTAATAAAAAATGTTGTGTTTCCTCTTACCTATTAAAAAAACTATTACTATTATTATTACAATTATTATTACTATTACTATTAATATTAAAATTATTATTACTACTTATCACAACCCAACCCAACATGGCTTGATCGGCAACTATCCTAACCCTTCCATCAACAGGCCAAGGGCTAGTGACCACTGCTGAGTAGGTATATAACAAACATGGGGTGCCTTATCCTAATGTACATGTACCGACGTAAATAAATCAAAGAACATAATAATGTTAATCTGTAAAAAAACAAAAAAAAATGCAGGAATACATCTAAATTCCCACCATCAGTGTACGACAACATGTACTAGAAATTAAGGGTTCAAATACAAGCCCACCAAATGAAACTAAAGAACATTCTATCGTATGATGCATAAGAGGAATGAAATAAATTAAACCAATGAAACAGACCTCAGTTTTTCTTTCTCACTAAGATCTACCTTGTTTGGGTCCCTCTAAGGCTCCATCAAAAGGTTGGTTGAAAAGTCTCAGATCGAGAGACCACTCGAATACTGCTTTGAATTTAGTTTTCCACATGACCTAAAGTGAATTTACCTAAAGTCAAGAGGATTCCGACTAGCAGTGAGTGCAAAGGACTAATAGTGGGGAAACAATGCCCTCATTTTCAATGTGTAACACAACAGAACAATAATAAATAATTGAATATGCTGTAAAAACCAACTGTTGATGTAAAAATGGACAACTGATGATAAAGATAACCAAAATTCATAATATACAAAAGTTGATTCTTCCTATAACTATTAAAAAAGCATCCAAAACAAGATACATTGTTATAAGATACAGAATACAATAAAAAGGTATAGAAATAAAAAAAGAAAAAGCAGAAATATCACAAACCTCACCTTGATGCCATACTCTATTGCACCTAAATAGAAAATCCAGTACCGATAGAAGGGAAATTTACCTTATCGACACAAAAAACAATATATAATTTTTGATCCCAAAAGCATGACCCAAAGAGGGTGTGAGAAATAAATCCTAGTAGGAATCCTCTCAGGATATGTGCCTATCTTTCATTGAGTATATGCAACAAGTAGTATAAAAATAGGAATAGCATTAAATTATGAATTACTGAAAAGTAAACAATCCTAAAAGTATTATTTCAATTTATATTATTTTCATATTCACTAAAATAATTATTACATTGAATTGCATCTTCTCGATATCCATCCATAGACTAATAATCCCTTGTATCACGTAATCACAGCAGACTTCTTGAATGACCTTATAAATATTTATAAGGATAGACTGAATCAAATTATCTGATTTGTCTTTTAAGATGAATCATAAATATTTCCATAAAATATTATGTTCAAACCTCACCTATAGGAATAAAAAAAATATGCCCATTGTCATAACACATCCATGCCCACAGGCATAACCAATCCTCACCCGCAGGCATAACACAACATTTCATGGAGGAATAGCACCACCTCTTCCATAGGCATATCACAACAACGTCTTCATGAAAACAATATAACAAGCACACATGTATATTGAACAATTATATCTAAAACATTTATCTACTCATGTGGACAATTCATAATAGAAGACTAACATGTAATCTAACAATTAAAGGGCTTAAAAATTATTTATCTCACATTGGTGAACATTTGATTAAACAAAGTTTATTTTAAACAACCCTAAAAAGGGAAAAATGAATTCCCATGGGAGACCTTGGCTAAAATGGTTAAACATTGGTTATATGAGGGAAATGAACCTACTGGGTGTCTCTTAATCAAATACAACAAGCTCAAAATGATTCAATTCATATAATTAATCACCTAATCATCTTTGAGAATCAACATAGGTCAAAATTTCAACAAATAGACACCCTAAATATGGGAATGAGAAACTTCAACATATATAAACCACTCGATAGTTAGTGAAAGGCACACGACCGCCAAACTCGTTATCGTACAACTCTCCTTGTCCATCGTCAGCCTCTAATTTGACCTAGAACATGGTAGATCTACAAAATTAGAATAACAACTCGACCTTTTTAACTTGGTTTATAAGAGAAATCCTGAATAATGGATCAATAGGAATTGAGAACATACATATTTTGTTCAATTTCATCTGATGGTGATCAAAATGGAGTTTGGAAGGTCAATTAGATGCCAAAATTAGCTCTGGCGCTACAGCTTCACAAACCCAATGACCCCTCTATCAAAGATGACATAAACAAGGATACTGTCCATTTTAAATTTTGATAAAAATACCCAGCATGTCCTTTGAATATACAGTCCATGTATATTCTATTTTTTCCCACTATTAACTGACATCATTTACACGCTATTAAAAGGCCTACCAATATCCATACACTATGTGTCATAGGATTACATGGTGTGTATCCTGCAGTCACATTGTGAATCAATCCTGTATTAAGATTTTAACCTCTTTCCCCTTAATTATCTTAAATTAAAACAAAAAATCAATGATCTGTTCCACAATGGGAGAATTGGGATGTTACGAACATCCCCCTTTAACGATATTTGTGCCTGATTTTCCCTTACAAGGGTGAGGATGAAATATCATTGAACAACTCCAGCCACTATGATTGTACTTTAGCCACCCTCTCCCAGGTCTTTTCCTGAACTCATTTGTGCTTCCATAGTACCCATACTAATGGAATAGATCGTCCATGGATAATAATTGTGCAACAATCCACAATTCGATTAGGATGCTCCTCAAAATACGCATTTGCCGGTAACTCAACCTCATTAGGTTGAAAAGAATCATACAGGTCTAAAAAAGTAATGTCGTAACTATAAAACATAGAAGATTTCATGCATAGTCTGGTACCCTTAAGGTAACTACAACCTATAGGAAACTTGCTCAACCCTTTCAAGAATCTCAAATATGCCCAATGTATCTCGTTGAAATATTTCTCTTTCTTATGATCCTCTTATGTCCCAAACATGGTGAGATATGTAAGAAAACATGATCCCTGACCAAGAATTCTTGAGGTCATCTATGGAAATAAACATAATATTTATAATGAGATTGTGCAGAATCCATAGACTTCTAAATCAGCAGCACCTGCTAAATGGTCTTATAGACAAGTTGAGGTCCCAGCATAGCTTCTTCTCCTACCTCCAAGAAAAAAAGGGGTGATCATAATGGTCTACCATTCAAAACTGTATATGGAGCCATCTGAATAGTAATGTAAACTCTATTATCATAGGAGAAATCATCCAGTGGTATTTTCTCTCCCATGAAACATTGAAATCAAGGATTCAAGCCCAAATCATACCCTCTAATACTTGAATCATGTTCTATGATCATCTATATGTCTGATAGTAGTATATCATTCGTAGAAGCACATGTGTACCTAGAACACACTATATCACATACTAGAAATAAGATGTAAAACGACATTACCTATCTTAAATGATAGAATGATGAACCTCGAGTAGTCATGGAATATTCTAAATGTACAACCTCTTGAGCTCATTAACATTATAGGTTCCCTTGATCAGTAGGAAATATGCTTCCATTAGGAGTCAATAAAAAACAACCCATACGACCTCATTACATTGTGAAAAACATGGAATCTCTATAACGAAATCCGTCACGACATCATTCCATTTACACTAAGTAATGGTTAGCTGTTATAAAATTCTGAATGGTCATTTGTGTTCCACCTTCACCTGCTATCGAGTGGAACATCTCATGATGAAACCAGCTACATTCCTTTTCATACCTATCCCCCAACACTGACTGTGTAAATCATGATACATCGTGGTGACACCAGGATGTACTACCTATAAATTGGCATGAAAATCACACATCAACTCCTCCCAAAATGACTGCAAACACCCATAAGTGACCATGTAACCACAAAACCTCATCTGATAGTATGGTCAAATAAGGAGGAGGGTCCTCACATACCACACTCTCTCATAGAACTGGGCCTTCAAAATCAGATAGTTGAATCATCCTCTCATTAACTAGTAGGCTGGAGGTAATAGCTAAGGATGAAATAAACTTTTTTCCCAAACTATCATACACCTCCAAGTGTATCATAGAGAACAAATCCATAAGCTGACTCTCACTATTGGTCAGCTGAAAAGCCTATATATGATTCCTCATGATCAATGAATCAACCACTACATGTACCTTACCATATATGTAGGAAATCTCAAACTCAAAGAACTAGAGGTATTTCACCCACCTTTACTACCTCCGATTCAGATCATGCTGAGTAAATATGTGCTTGTGTCTTTCGTGGTCTGTGTACAACACAAAGCACTCTTATAGTATGTTATGTCTTCAATAGTGCAATGCATGAACAATTGAAGCTAACTGGAGATCATGCATTGGGTAACTCCTCTCATGATGCCTTAAAATCATATATATATACACAATGACTCGATCCCCCTGCATATGAACTACTCCTAGATTGAGGCATGATTCATCACATTAAACATTGTAACTTTTTCCAGGCCATGGGAAAATCAGTATCAGTGCTATAGTAAATCCCCCTTTCAAATCATTAATGGCCATCTCACAGAAATCTGTTTATACATACTTCACACCCTTTTAAGTCAAGCCCATCATTGGTGATTCTAAGCGTGAGAAGAATTATATGAAATGATTGTAGTAACCATCCAAACCCAAGAAACTCCACACCTCAAAGACATTCTTGGGATTCTCCCAGGAAACTAATTCTCTCACATTTTCTAGGCCCACTGATACTTTTGTCTCTGAGATGAAGTGACCTAGGAAGTGCATCTAATCCATCCAAAATTGACACTTTGTGGTATTATAATATAACTAATACCCTCTCAATGTACACAAAATTAATTCAACCTATTTTTCAATTTAGTGTCTATAGTGAGAATATACCTAGATATCATCCATAAAAACCACAATGAATGAGTGAAGATAAGGATGGAACACTATGTTCATTAGTTCCCTAAAGACTACAAGCACATTCACAAGACCGAACAACATTAAAAAATACCTATATAGACCATACCTGCTCTGAGAGGATGTGAGATTTATGTCTCATGATCTAACACACACTTGATGATAACTATATCTAAAAATCAATCTTAAGGAATACTTGAGCTCCTCAAATATGATCAAAGATAGAATCAATTCACGGAAGAGGGTATAAGTTCTTAACCATAAACATGATCAACTTTTGATAATCCTCACATATCATGAGGGTATCGTATTAGTTTTTCACAAAAGGATCATTGAACCCCATGGATAAGTATAACGACCCACACTTTACATACATTGTTAATACTTCAAAATTGAATCACACTTATTACAACATATGACAAAACCACAAAGGACCGTATAGGTATAGTGTCTTTAGAAACTGGGAAACATAAACAACTGGTTCATAAATCTTCTACAGTGTCTCCCATTTATTTCATCATATCTAGGGTCCCTTTTAGCATATTCTACTTAATATCCATCTTCCTGGCCTGGGGAAAAGAAAACATAAAAGGGTGAGCTCAAATGCTCAGCAAGGGCAAATAAAGGAAATAAAAATCATATCATATCTTTTTGAAAATTAAAACCTGTAAGAGAGATCATAATATCTTAACATGGAATAAATCATAGAAGTGAAAATGAGATCCCCATAATCATAACATAAAACTTGAATCTTTGTGGCATGCACACATAATCATGGAAAATCATTTCTTGTTAGTCATGACTCATTGCCAAGACTATCTTAGTGGACAAAGTCCCTTTCTGAACCGAGTTCACTCCTCGTTTCAGTCCTGTATCACCGAACCGAAATAACCTTCCGTTCCATCCATGTCTATCTCATGAGATATAAAATCATTACCCAATGCATTGGAGGGAGATATAGGTCCCACCCATCTTATAATGAATCCTTTCTTATGTGTGCCACATAATCATAAAACATACATCATCGCATAACAAAAATGGGATTCTTGAAACATCATGACATCATAAATCAATTTATATATGATAAAGGAATTCATAAACATAATTCCATCACAACATAGTCAAACCAATGTAAAAATATGGATAGAAACAGAACCCTTTATTATCTTAGATGGAAAATAATTTTGATAAAACACTTGAATTGAATTCTTGAGGAAAATATCCTTTCTTCTTCAAAAACATTTTTCCTTTCATATCATGTCATACAACTTTAAAATAAAAGAAGTTGATTAAAAATAAACTTGAAAACTTGTAAAGGAAGCTTCTTTGAAGTAATGTTTTTAAAATCCATTCATGCCGTATAAGTTAAAAAACATTCTTTGTACTTTTGTCGGAAAAGTCAAAAAGTACCTCGTACGGAAAAACAACAAATGATTCCTTTCATATTCTTTACTAAAAACTCACCTAAGGGTAAAATTGGATTTAAACTATTTCAAGTGGATGGAAATAAATATTACATATTGAGGGAACATGGATGTGGATGATAAAATACACCCCAGTAAATACTTACGAATAAACAATCTCGGATAAAAATGAGATTGTGATATTTCCCTTACCTTAGGTCCGATTTGCTTTGTTCGTGTCCGAAGCTCCTGTATAATGGTTTAAATAATGTTATTGACTTATTCCAGAATCATACATATTGATATGAGATCATATATGGTCATATTATTAGCTTCTTGTTAGTAATATTTCATTGTTACTTGTTACTCGGGTCTTTATAACTTTTTGTTCTTATGCGTGTTTTGTCGAATAAATTCTTATTCTTATCTTTAGGTTATAGATAATTCATTTCCAGAATGGTATTAGTGTAGTATATACCATATTCATTCATTCAATTCATTTATATAATCATTATGAAATGAAGATCATGTAGAACGAGACGCATCACATAGTGGAGACGGTATTCCGTACGTACGCACGAGTGATGATATCGTTCCTATGATCGTGGAATTGTATTGGAGTATATATATATATTATTTCAGTATCAATATTACTTAATAATAATCATATATAGTCACTGATTACACCATTATACCCATCCTTGTAAGGTAATGGTGGAAAATAGATTACACCACGGCGTGGAGACGGTATTCCGTACGTACGCACGCGCGGTGATTTCATTTTTCCGTAGGATGGATAGAAGGTGAATTAGGGTTGTTTCGTATTTATTATAACATATCATTATGTAAGTAATACTGATGTTATTACTTTATCATGAAACAACTAAAGAAGAAGAAGTTGAAGAAGAAAGAAATTGAAAAGATCGGTAATGGATATTACCTCTTCTTTGGAACGCCTTTTTGAATCCTCCACTTAAGGAACTAAGATTGGTCTTTGGAGAAGACCTAGGACCTCTAGGATTATTCTAGGGAAGTGGATAATGTAAAATGGCAGGGGTTGGCCGAGCTTGAGTGCTCAAATTGGTGTGAGGAGGAGGGGGAGGAGGTGCCCTTTTATAAGGGAGGAGAGGGGCACCTTAGGAATATCTCAAAATATTATTTTATATTAAAGTCAAAATCGGTTTATAATGGTTCCAAAGGGTCTTATTTCGAAGCTAAAGTGGGTATGGGTCGAAATCCTATCAACCAATAGGATTTAGACAAGTTTACGGTATTATTTTATCCTTATCAATTAGATTTAACTCTAAGTTAAATAATTTAACTTTTACCATGTCTTTTTGTTTTCTTTCACTATATGGTTAATAAACTTACTATAACATGCCAAATGAACCCCAAATTGTTTATTATTAATATATATATCCTTAGCTAAGTCATTTGGCCGAACCTTAGATTTTTAGGAATAAAATAACAATTAATAATATAATATTTGATTTAAAAACTATTTTGTGTCAATTTTGACACTATTTGATATATGATTTTTGTGAAAGTCATAACAGAATTATATGTTCGAAACATGTTGATTAAATCAATACTAATATATCATAGTAACCTATAAAATTAGTGGAATTCATAAAAAGTCTTAAATTATATTTATTTTGGTGTTTATAACATCAATTATGTAAATATTTCATTAATAAGATAATTACTGCATCATCTTTGTGTCATAACTAAATTATATTATTTGATGTCTAAAAATTACAAATAAAATATCATCATGTAGGAAATCTTTTTAGCTTTCTAATGAATATTTACAATCGAATTTATCTTGTGTATAACCCCATATTAAAAATTATTTACTTATTAAACGTTTATTTTAACTATTTTAACCCTTCTTTAAATAAATTAATAATAAATGTCCTAATCTAATCCAAGTGGGCCTAAATGGTCATATTTTATTCCTAAGTTTGTTTTTGGTCGAATTACACTTGTCCAATAGAATTAGGACATGTGTTAGGGTAATATTAATATCATATTTACCCTTAGTTACCCTATTTACTATTAACCGCGGTAAAAAAAAAGTAAAAAGTTACTATTCACCAAAAATTATTTTCATCTCATTGAACCACATTTTAGTCCTTGATATTAACCGTGTCTCTCGGATTTTCGAAATTCCAATCACAGAAGCGGTAAAATTAAGTTTTATGCAAAATTCGGTTTTTAACCTACCACTTAGTGGTTTCACTATTCATAAAAAATTGAATGTTTTCAGAAAAATACCAAAATTTCACCCTAGGCTAATTTCGATATTCTGAGTCCAAAAATGAATTCCATTTTGAAAAATAAAATTTATAAAATTTCAAAAAGTGGTTATTACTATTCATAACGGCTAGTTTTAATAGCATATTGTTGTTTAGTGAAACTCGGTATTGCGTACGACGCAAGCTATCGAGGAAGGTCGCGATTGCGTGTAAAGCAAGCCAAGCAAGTGTTGTGTAGAAAAAGATTCATTTGATGATTTATATAACATAAAAGTCTCGGGTGTTACATTCTACCCCCCTTAAAAAGAATTTCGCCCTCGAAATTCGTCACTTTGCAACAAACAAATGAGGATACTTCTCCCTCATCATATCCTCAAGCTCCCATGTAGCTTCTTCAAGTTGGTGGTTTCTCCATAAAACTTTCACCAAGCGAGTGGTCTTGTTTCGTAGGACTTTTTCGCTATGATCCAGAATCTCTATCGACTGTTCTTCATAAGAAAGATCTTGCTCCAGCGGTACAACTTCTGAGCTGAGTACATGTGAAGGATCTGGTATGTACTTTCTCAGGAGAGATACATGGAACACATCGTGAACTTGAGAGAGATTCGGTGGAAGCGCCAATCGGTAAGCTACCTTCCCAACACGATCCAGTATTTCAAAAGGACCGATATATCTAGGGCTCAACTTCCCCTTCTTTCCAAATCTCATAACCCTCTTCCAGGGAGATATTCGTAAGAACACTTTATCACCCACTTCAAACTCTAGGTCTTTTCTTCGGTTGTCGGCATAACTTTTCTGTCGACTCTGAGCTGCTCTTATGTGTTGTTGAATAGATCTGACCTTTTCTGCCATTTCATCAACGAGATCAGGTCCTAATAGCTTTCTTTCCCCAACTTCATCCCAGCAAGTTGGAGTCCTGCATTTCTTTCCATAGAGAGCTTCATAAGGAGCCATCTGAATACTGGAGTGAAAGCTATTATTATAAGAAAATTCCACCAAAGGTAGGTGTTGATCCCAACCTCCTTTGAAATCCATAGAGCAAGCTCTCAACATATCTTCTAGGGTTTGAATTGTTCTCTCAGACTGACCGTCTGTCTGGGGGTGATAAGCAGTGCTGAAACTCAACTCTGTATCTAGAGTATGCTGAAGACTTCGCCAAAACTTCGAGGTAAATCTCAGATCTCGATCAGATATAATAGAAAGTGGTACTCCATGCAATCTTACCACTTCCTTTACATATATCCTAGCAAGCTGATCTAGAGAGAAATCCTCTCTAATATCAATGAAGTGTGCAGACGTTGTAAGACGATCAACTATGACCCAGATAGCATTATTGCCTTTGGATGTTTTAGGAAGTCCTGTGACAAAGTCCATAGTGATGTTTTCCCATTTCCATTCGGGTATGGGTAATGGTTGTAACATCCCCTTAGACTTCTGTCTCTCAGCTTTAACTTGTTGACAAACCAAGCATCGAGAGACATATTCAGCAACATCTCTTTTCATGCCATCCCACCAGAAGTACTCTTTCAGGTCCCTATACATCTTCATGCTTCCAGGATGAATAGAGAATGAAGAACTATGAGCCTCATCCAGCAGCTCTTTCTTTAATTCAGGGATGGGAGGAACACAAACCCGATTCCTGAACTTTATTATCCCATCACAATCAAGGTTGAATTCAGGAACATTTCTCACCTTCTTTTGTAACTCGACATCTTCTTTCTGTGCCTCTTTAATCTTCACATGTATAGATGGTTGAACATTCATTTGAGAAAGATAAGATTTTTCCCCTTCCATTATAATTCCAAGATCCATCCTTTGTAAATCCATAAATATTGGATCTTTTGTGATCCTCATCATGGATAAACTAGCATGGTCTTGTCGACTTAATGCATCTGCCACCTTGTTTGCTTTCCCAGGGTGGTAATGGATTGAGAAGTCATAATCCTTAATCAGCTCCAACCATCTTCTTTGGAACATATTCAGCTCCTTTTGTGTGAAAATATACTTTAAACTTTTATGATCAGTATAAATATCACACCATTCACCATAAAGGTAATGCCTCCAAATCTTTAATGCAAAGATTACCGCATCCAACTCCAAATCATGTGTTGGGTAATTTTGCTCATGGATTTTCAACTGTCATGAGGCATAAGCTATCACCATATCATTTTGCATAAGAACACACCCCAATCCCTTCTTGGATGCATCACTGTAGATCACAAACCTTTCTCCACTACAAGGCAGTGTGAGCACAGGTGCACTGGATAACCTTCTTTTCAACTCCTTGAAATTCTCTTCACATTCCTCTGTCCAGACAAACTTAACTCCTTTCCGAGTCAACTTGGTGAGTGGATTAGATAATCGTGAAAAATATTTTACAAAACGTCGATAATAACCAGCCAAACCAAGAAAACTTCGGATCTCAGTTACTGTTGTTGGTCTTGACCATCTTTCGATAACCTCTGTTTTTGCTGGATCCACAGATATCCCCTCTTTTGAGATTATATGACCCAAAAATGCAACTTTTTGAAGCCAAAATTCACACTTGGTAAATTTGGCATAAAGCTTCTCTTTTCTCAGGGTCTTCAATATAATTCTCAAGTGATCTTCATGCTCTTCCTTGCTCTTTGAATAGACAAGAATATCGTCTATAAAGACTACCACAAATTGATCAAGATAGTCTCTAAAGACTCTATTCATTAGATCCATGAAGATAGCAGGGGCATTAGTAAGACCAAATGGCATCACTATAAATTCATAGTGTCCATACCTTGTACGGAAAGCCGTCTTTGGTATATCCTCCCTTTTGACCCTTAATTGATGATACCCTGAACGAAGATCAATCTTGGAAAAGTATTGAGCTCCGCGTAGTTGGTCAAATAAGTCATCAATGCGTGGGAGAGGATATTTGTTCTTGATAGTGATCTTGTTAAGTTCTCTATAATCAATGCAAAGTCTCATTGATCCATCTTTCTTCTTAACAAATAGAACAGGTGCTCCCCAAGGTGACGCACTAGGGCGTATGAATCCCTTATCAAGATTCTCTTGGAGTTGCTTCTTCAATTCCTGCAACTCAATTGGGGCCATTCTATAAGGTGTCTTTGAAATAGGAAAAGCACCCGGTACAAGTTCTATTGAAAACTCAACTTCACGATTTGGTGGAAGACCCGGTAATTCCTCCGGAAAGACATCATCAAACTCCCGTACAATGGGCATATTCTTAATCGTGAGTTTCTCACCAACTATTTGAGATAAATAACCTTCATTTAGTGGAATCAATACCCATAAGATGGAAGAAATTTCCACTGGAAGGTTATGTTCATCCTTGCATTGATAGACGATCGTAGGTTGATCTGGAATATGAAATGTGACTTCCCTTCTTTGGCAATTGATATGAGCTCCATGTAGAGAAAGCCAATCCATGCCAAGAATCACATCAAATTCCACTAAAGGAAGGATCACAAGATTTGCAGGAAGCACTTTCCCACAAACTTCGATCGGAGAAGAATTATAAACTTCTGATGCGATTGATGTGCCATTAGGTGTTGTCACAGCTAACTCAACATCTAATTGTTGAGGTAATACGGTGATACCCTTAGAAAAATCTTTAGAAATAAAAGAGTGGGTGGATCCAGAATCAAATAAAACATTTGCTACTTTAGAGTGGATGGTAAGTGTACCTTTCACCACATCGTTATCGTACTCCACATCGCTGATAGAAATTGCATGTAACTTTCCTTTTTCTTTAGCCTTAAGAGTTTGTTGACGTCGACCATCATCATCAACCCTTGGATTTGGGCATTGATTGGCATAATGCCCCATCTCCTTGCACTTGAAACATTGAAGTGTAGCAGGTTCATTCTGTGTATCCCTTCCTTTGTTTGCATCATTAGACATCTTCTTCCCATTATCACGGCATTCAAATGCCCGATGACCTTCCTTTCCACATTTAAAACATTTACTTGTCCCTTTAAGACAACTCCCTCCATGTTTCTTTCCACACTTTGAGCATAAGGGAAAGTTCATCTTCTTTTCCGTGTGCTCTTTAGATTTTTCTTTGAATTCCATCTTCCTCTTCTTATCAAACCCATGTGACTGATGGGTTACTCCAATCTCCATCTCGACTTTGAGAGCACATCGAACGATTTCCTCGTAGCTATTGAAGTCCCTTATGGCTAACGCCCTTCGAAGACTTGGTTTTAAGCCACTAAAGAATCGATCGATCTTACTCTCAGGTTGGATAATAATACCAGAAGCGTACCTTGCAAGTCTGGTAAAATTTGCTTCATAGGTACCAACAGATTCATCATCCCTTTGCTTCAGTTCAAGGAACTCTTTCTCCATCTTTGTTCGGAGAATACGAGGGAAGTACTTATTGAAAAATAAGTTCTTGAACTCGTCCCATTCCATAGACTCAATTTCATCCCTTTGCCTTGTATTCTTAACAAGATTCCACCATTGATCAGCATCTCCTTCCAAACGATACACTGCTAGGATGACTTTATCATGCTCAGAACATTGAAGAACTGAAAATATCTTTTCAGTAGTACTAATCCATTGTTCAGAAACTAATGGATCAGTAGACCCGCTGAAAGATGGTGGACGCTGCCTCATGAAGGATTCAACAGAATGTTGCACCCTCCTTTGTTCGTTTGGAAATCCTGCATGATTCATAGCTTGAGAAAGTTGTGTGAGCATGGCTACAAGATTTTGCATTCCAGCTCCCATATCGTTTGGTTGCTCAGGGGGACAATCATTGCATTGCCCATCGCATTCCGCATTAACACGGTTCCTTCGGGTTCCAGCCATTGACTAAAACCAAGAAGAATAGTGTGAGCAACACTAATTATAATAGAAAACCACATAATTCAAGAATAAAATTTTCATGCTTATGGTCTTATCCTAGGTTATTCATGGCCATTTCTAAGACTGTGTTCTATGCTTAGACTTATCCTTAGGGTTCTTACTAAGGCTTTCACATCCTAGTTTCCAAAGGTTGACTATACCTTTCCTCTGATACCAACTATAACGACCCACACTTTACATACTTTGTTAATACTTCAAAATTGAATCACACTTATTACAACATATGTCAAAACCACAAAGGACCGTATAGGTATAGTGTCTTTAGAAACTGGGAAACATAAACAACTGGTTCATAAATCTTCTACAGTGTCTCCCATTTATTTCATCATATCTAGGGTCCCTTTTAGCATATTCTACTTAATATCCATCTTCCTGGCCTGGGGAAAAGAAAACATAAAAGGGTGAGCTCAAATGCTCAGCAAGGGCAAATAAAGGAAATAAAAATCATATCATATCTTTTTGAAAATTAAAACCTGCAAGAGAGATCATAATATCTTAAAATGGAATAAATCATAGAAGTGAAAATGAGATCCCCATAATCATAACATAAAACTTGAATCTTTGTGGCATGCACACATAATCATGGAAAATCATTTCTTGTTAGTCATGACTCATTGCCAAGACTATCTTAGTGGACAAAGTCCCTTTCTGAACCGAGTTCACTCCTCGTTTCAGTCCTGTATCACTGAACCGAAATAACCTTCCGTTCCAGCCATGTCTATCTCATGAGATATAAAATCATTACCCAATGCATTGGAGGGAGATATAGGTCCCACCCATCTTATAATGAATCCTTTCTTATGTGTGCCACATAATCATAAAACATACATCATCGCATAACAAAAATGGGATTCTTGAAACATCATGACATCATAAATCAATTTATATATGATAAAGGAATTCATACACATAATTCCATCACAACATAGTCAAACCAATGTAAAAATATGGATAGAAACAGAACCCTTTATTATCTTAGATGGAAAATAATTTTGATAAAACACTTGAATTGAATTCTTGAGGAAAATATCCTTTCTTCTTCAAAAACATTTTTCCTTTCATAACATGTCATACAACTTTAAAATAAAAGAAGTTGATTAAAAATAAACTTGAAAACTTGTAAAGGAAGCTTCTTTGAAGTAATGTTTTTAAAATCCATTCATGCCGTATAAGTTAAAAAACATTCTTCGTACTTTTGTCGGAAAAGTCAAAAAGTACCTCGTACGGAAAAACAACAAATGATTCCTTTCATATTCTTTACTAAAAACTCACCTAAGGGTAAAATTGGATTTAAACTATTTCAAGTGGATGGAAACAATATTACATATTGAGGGAACATGGATGTGGATGATAAAATACACCCCAGTAAATACTTACGAATAAACAATCTCGGATAAAAATGAGATTGTGATATTTCCCTTACCTTAGGTCCGATTTGCTTTGTTCGTGTCCGAAGCTCCTGTATAATGGTTTAAATAATGTTATTGACTTATTCCAGAATCATACATATTGATATGAGATCATATATGGTCATATTATTAGCTTCTTGTTAGTAATATTTCATTGTTACTTGTTACTCGGGTCTTTATAACTTTTTGTTCTTATGCGTGTTTTGTCGAATAAATTCTTATTCTTATCTTTAGGTTATAGATAATTCATTTCCAGAATGGTATTAGTGTAGTATATACCATATTCATTCATTCAATTCATTTATATAATCATTATGAAATGAAGATCATGTAGAACGAGTCGCATCACATCGTGGAGACGGTATTCCGTACGTACGCACGAGTGATGATATCGTTCCTATGATCGTGGAATTGTATTGGAGTATATATATATATTATTTCAGTATCAATATTACTTAATAATAATCATATATAGTCACTGATTACACCATTATACCCATCCTTGTAAGGTGATGGTGGAAAATAGATTACACCACAGCGTGGAGACGGTATTCCGTACGTACGCATGCGCGGTGATTTCATTTTTCCGTAGGATGGATAGAAGGTGGATTAGGGTTGTTTCATATTTATAATAACATATCAGTATGTAAGTAATACTGATGTTATTACTTTATCATGAAACAACTAAAGAAGAAGAAGTTGAAGAAGAAAGAAATTGAAAAGATCGGTAATGGATATTACCTCTTCTTTGGAACGCCTTTTTGAATCCTCCACTTAAGGAACTATGATTGGTCTTTGGAGAAGACCAGGACCTCTATGATTATTCTAGGGAAGTGGATAATGGAAAATGGCAGGGGTTGGCCGAGCTTGAGTGCTCAAATTGGTGTGAGGAGGAGGGGGAGGAGGTGCCCTTTTATAAGGGAGGAGAGGGGCACCTTAGGAATATCTCAAAATATTATTTTATATTAAAGTCAAAATCGGTTTATAATGGTTCCAATGGGTCTTATTTCGAAGCTAAAGTGGGGATGGGTCGAAATCCTATCAACCAATAGGATTTAGACAAGTTTAGGGTATTATTTTAACCTTATCAATTAGATTTAACTCTAAGTTAAATAATTTAACTTTTACCATGTCTTTTTGTTTTCTTTCACTATATGGTTAATACACTTACTATAACATGCCAAATGAACCCCAAATTGTTTATTATTAATATATATATCCTTATCTAAGTCATTTGGCCGAACCTTAGATTTTTAGGAATAAAATAACAATTAATAATATAATATTTGATTTAAAAACTATTTTGTGTTAATTTTGACACTATTTGATATATGATTTTTTTGAAAGTCATAACAGAATTATATGTTCGAACCAAGTTGATTAAATCAATACTAATATATCATAGTAACCTAGAAAATTAGTGTAATTCATAAAAAGTCTTAAATTATATTTATTTTGGTGTTTATAACATCAATTATGTAAATATTTCATTAATAAGATAATTACTGCATCATCTTTGTGTCATAACTAAATTAAATTATTTGATGTCTAAAAATTACAAATAAAATATCATCATGTAGGAAATCTTTTTAGCTTTCTAATGAATATTTACAATCGAATTTATCTTATGTATAACCCCATATTAAAAATTATTTACTTATTAAACTTTGATTTTAACTATTTTAACCCTTCTTTAAATAAATTAATAATAAATGTCCTAATCTAATCCAAGTGGGCCTAAATGGTCATATTTTATTCCTAAGTTTGTTTTTGGTCGAATTACACTTGTCCAATAGAATTAGGACATGTGTTAGGGTAATATTAATATCAATTTTACCCTTAATTACCCTATTTACTATTAACCGCGGTAAAAAAAAAGTAAAAAGTTACTATTCACCAAAAATTATTTTCATCTCATTGAACCACATTTTAGTCCTTGATATTAACCGTGTCTCTCGGATTTTCGAAATTCCAATCACAGAAGCGGTAAAATTAAGTTTTATGCAAAATTCGGTTTTTAACCTACCACTTAGTGGTTTCACTATTCATCAAAAATTGAAAGTTTTCAGAAAAATACCAAAATTTCACCCTAGGCTAATTTCGATATTCTGAGTCCAAAAATGAAGTCCATTTTGAAAAATAAAATTTATAAAATTTCAAAAAGTGGTTATTACTATTCATAACGGCTAGTTTTAATAGCATATTGTTGTTTAGTGAAACTCGGTATTGCGTACGACGCAAGCTATCGAGGAAGGTCGCGATTGCGTGTAAAGAAAGCCAATCAAGTGTTGTGTAGAAAAATATTCCTTTGATGATTTATATAACATAAAAGTCTCGGGTGTTACAATAAGTACATGGTTGGATTAAATCCTTTAGCCTCTAAATCCTCCAGCGGAAACATGAGCTCTTACAACATTTTCATAGACATCCTATAAAGAGGAATGGATGTTAGTGAATCTATTATTACTAGATCGATTGAGAAATCTTCCCCACTCACTAGAGGTCAGCTTGAAAATCCATCTTGGGAGATATCCTTGAATCAATCAACTATAGGGGGAAAAATTTATCTGACAGGCCCCATGGTCATCTAGATATAATTTCGTTATTTGGGTTGTCATCCTACCCATACCATGATGCTTGGGTCTATATGGGATCACTTGGACATCCCACTTACCCTTGTGTAGAAACGATCCTCCCTCTAGTGTTGTAAAACTCACCCTACAGCGATAGAAATCGATAATGGGTTGAAATGAGACCAATTAGTCCATTATGAGAATGAAATCAAAGCATGTCATCTCTAATATATAGAGGTCCCATTAGAAGTTACACCCACCAACCTCAAGGGTTCACTCTTTACACTCACACACACTTATTGTTCTCATCCACATTAGAGTTTCTAGAATAATAACATCATCATAAGATAAAACATAGAGCCTGAGGCTCTCTAAAATGCGCACTATTATAACAATATATGAATCCCCTATATCAATGTGTGAGGAATATATAACAGAGGCTACTAGAATTTTACCTATGAATGTAGAGGGTCTTGGATCCTTGTCTTGTTGGGTTTGTATCACAACAAAAGTCTTATCGATACCATGACATTTTGAAACCTCTTGACTACTCTAAGATGATCTACAATCCTATCTCTAAAACCATAGGTTCTAGATACAACGAACACAACCACCACCTCAAACTGACCACCCGAACGTACTCCAACTACCAGTCTGATGGGAATCCACTAACCCTTCTCTTGATCATGGAGTCACTACAGAACCACTCTCACTAGATTCTAGTGGATATTCCCTCTAAAAGAACTATAGATGGCCCATCTTGCTACAATCTTGGCACTAGACTAGGTCAATCAGACATGGCGGTCTCATATTTACATCTCTATGACACTGGTACCACCTCTCCTTGATACTGGAAGAAACATTCTAATTGGTCATATCACCACAATAAATATCCCTATGACACTTTTTCATCCAGGTCGAGACAACACCTTCTATCAGTGTTAAACAACCATTGTTCCCACCTCCAACTTCCCATGTATTATTCACTATAATTAGTGCCTAATTCATGATTGCATATATAAAAGTAAACCTGAAATTATTCACCTGAAATCAGATGTCATACCTAATACCATCCACGAATGGCCAATCCCTTGATGTCTCATTACCCATCAGAATAGGTGTGACTCAATGAAGCTCAGCAAAATGGGTAGAGTATTCCATCACTGACATAGATCCCTTCTCTAAATGCATGAACTCTCAATCTCTATCAACCTTTAGCATCTCGAGAAAATAGTAGTCATATAAGACTATCTAAAAATCATCCCATGCCATGTATTGATAATTCCCTATCTAAGTGGTAACATCACACCACCTCTTGGTTGAATCATGCCGTATATAATTAGTAAACTTGACTCTCCTCTTAGGAAGTACCTTCAGATGCTTGAAGATAGAAATCATGGATTCTAACTATGACTCTACATCCTGTGATCCACCATCCCTTGAATACGTTGGTAGAATTTTCTACTAGAATACTAATTTTAGTTCTTCAAAACACGTGGCAGGTTGAGGTACTCCCTATAATTTTCTACATAAACCTCATGAAGCCTTCACGGAACTATGAATTTGCACTTGTGTTTGCTATAATAGATGGTGATACATCATTCACATCTATAGGATCATCTGGTATCCCATTTCCTACCACTTCTAGGGTTTGGTCATCGCCACTTTCCTAGAGTACTACTCGAGGTCATCGTTGTGGAATGAATCTGCATGGTAAAGCACATGTTTCAGTTCGAGCACATTGTGAAGGTTTTCCATTCAAGAGTGCCTAATGAAAATAGGTAAAGACCCTCAATGTTTCTCAAAAAGGAACTACACAGTGTGTGAAAACCATACACGGTGTATACCCTTAAGTCTTTACATGTTTGTGTAGTATTACTGGCCTGGTCATTTATCAACCCTAGGTACACTACATGTTAGATGCATAAACAACATTTACACAAGTCTGCCCTCCAAGCCTTGTAATCCCACACAATTAGATTCAAAAGGGTTCTTCCTGAGTAATCTCACTTGGTGTGTACTAAATGTATATGGTCGTGTACTTAAGAACCCCACCATCTCATGTTCCTTATCACATGGCCAGACACACAGTCACTTACCACATGATGTGTTCTATGAGTACATGGCATGTAACCATTAAAATAAATTATCCTTCTCAAAACTGGAAGAACACATGGTGTGTTAGGAAATATTACACACAATGTAAACTATGTTTTTGAGGACATAAACTCTATATTTCTCAGAAAACTCATGTTCTATGGAAAAACCAAACATTGGTATGTCAACTTTCGATCCATGAGGGCCCATACTCTCTACGAATCGAAGATGGTCACCCAATCATAATATATCACAATACAATTTTATACAAAAGGATGAATCATGATCCACCAATGTTTTTACCATGAGGGACCATACACCTTAGGGATAAAACCATGGATTCTATCTAATTTGAACTATAACATGTATCGATAGACCTATCACAACACCATGTATATCTATCTGGGTACCTATCACAATAGCTTGAATCTCAAGCACAACATCTATCACAACAACATGCAATCCGTAATTCTCTCTAAAGGTAATGGAAAGAATGCTTGGAATGTGATTTATAACAAGTTCTTATTTGATTCATGAGATGGAATAACCTCAACTCATTAGGATACAACAAAACATTACCACAATAATATCAATAATAACATCACCAAACAAGTGCATCACCCAATAGTGAAATGAACACAACTGTAACAACTCAAAATCCAAAAATCTCAATTAAATTCGAGGAAATTTGGTTTTTACATGTCTGTGGGTTATCTAAACCCATTCATAGTTTATTAAAAAACTCTATTTCCTTCATATCACTTCCAAATATCTCCAAAAAATTTAGTAAACCAGAAAAGAACCTCTTTGATACCACTAGGTAATGTCCCGAATCTGGAATCCACTGAACTGGTGCCCCCTACACAATTGGCCACCTGACCCCAAAAAAATTTCCATAAATTACAGAGGCTTATAACTTGTAGAGAGGTCCTAAGAATGATATTGTTGAAACTATGCTCAAATTTTCATATTTTAACAATGTGGAACAATAATATACAATAGAAGAAGAAGTAAAAACCAATCACTAATGTAAACAACAGAGGACTGATGATAAAGATAACCATAATTCTTAACATTAAAAAGATGATTCTCTTTGTATCATGTTATAAGAAAGAATCCAAAACAAGATACACTAATGTTAGATACAAAATACAATACCAAGGGAATTAAAAACAAAAGAAAACATAGAAGCATCGTAATCCTCAGCTAGGTATTATGATATCCTACTTCTAAATAGAAAATCATGTACTTATAAAAGGGGACGTTCCCTTATCTTCACATGCAATAATATAATATTTTTCGGCCCAAAAGCATTATCCTAATAGGGTGTGAGAAATAAATCCAAGTAGGCAGCCACCCAAGATCATTCTGTATCTGTTAGTAGGTATATAAAATAGGTATTGTCTAGAAATTAAAAGCAGTAAAGTACTCAAAAGTAAACAATCCTAAAAGTCATGTTTCCATTTAAATTATGTTCATGTTCCTCAAAAAATAATATTACATTGAATTGTAACATATCAAGATCTGGCCATATCCCAAAAATCCCATGTATCATATAAGAACAACCGATGTCTCGAAAGACCATCTAAATATTAATATGGGAAGATAATTTCCAAGATTGGGATTAGGCTTAGAAAATTAATAATAAGGAATTTCGTAAGATATTCAGTTCGAAACCTTGCCCAGAGGCATAGAAAAAACATTCCCACAGAAATAACAGAACTCCGCCTGCAGTCATAACCAATCCTAACCCGCAGGTATAACCAATCATTTCCCAAAGGCATGAGACAACATGACCCCCAAGCATAGCACCACATTTCCCGTCAACATAAAACAACGTCACCCGCAGGCATAACACATAACAAGTGCACATGTTGAGTAAACTATTACATGGAAAACATTGATCAACTCACATGTGAAATTCATAATACAAGCCTAACATGTAATCTAATAATTACAAGGCATAAAAATTGTTTATCTCATATGAGTAAACATCTAATTGAACCAAATTCATTTTAAAAAACCCTACAAATGGAAATAAATCCATTCACATTGGTATCCAAGGCTGAAATGCGTAATAATTTATTATTTGAGGGAAACACGCCTTCAGGGTGTCCCTTAATCAATCCCAGAAAGCTTAACATGCTTCAATTCATATAATTAATCACTTAAAAATATTTTGGCATCCACACAGGTCAAATTGTCAACAAAGTTACACCCTAAAAATGGTTTCATGGAACGTCGTCACAAATAAACCACTTAACAACTAGCTAATGGAAGAAGACCACCTACCACATTGACATATAACTCTCCTCATCTAGATTCGGCCTTTAATTCAACCTAGAATGTGGTAGATCTACAAAACATGCATAATTATCAACCTTTAATAACTCTGATGAGATGTAAAAACATGAATAACAACTAAATGAGAATCTAGATATTATTGATTAGGTTCAAATTCATCCGATGGTGATTGAAACAAAGTTTGGACAAACAATAGAGAGCCAAAACGTGCTCTGTTGTTTCTGCTTTGTGAACCCAGTGAACCCTTTGTACAAAATGATAGAAATGTGGAAACTTCCAATTTTAAAAAATTTTAAAAATAAACGATGCGTGCTTTGAATATATATGAAATGTATATTCCATTTTCCCTTATTTCGTTGACTTCATTTACACATCATAAAATGTCCCACCGACATCAATACAATATGTGTATTGGAATTAAACGTCATGTAACACTCAGTCACATTGTACAATGGTCCTGAATTTATCCTTTACCATCTTTTTCACGAGTTTCCATAAATTCAAACACAAAGTAAATGAACCATACCTCAAAGGAAGAACATGGTTCTTACATATGTCGTCTGTATAAGACATGACAATTGTGAGAAAATCTCATACATTGTTGAGTATAAAAATACCCAGTAGGACTCCCTATAATCACTAAGAATATATAATCATGAATAGTAGTCAGTTCATAACATGGATATGTCAATAACATTCATAATAAGAATATTCCAATACACTCATAGTAGACACATTGTCTCGAGGAAATGTCACAACTTTAAAGATAGGATTGGATTTCTGCACTAAGATTCCATATAACACTCATCCAGGAGAACACGTTACATGATTCTGACAGTAATTATGAAGTCCATCTTAGATTTCATGCTCGTTAGGTCATGCCACAGTAAGTAAATTTTGGAATTATGCTGATATTGATACACATATGGGGATCACACCCAAGGCCATGGGGTATACCAACAACCCAATCTAGATTAACCAACTATGTAGGGGATAAATTCCCGAATAGTGTTGGTAATGATGATACTAAGAACCCCACCTAGGGTGATGATGAGGATAAACGATCTCACTCTGTGCCTCTTGAATAGATTCCAACAATTCTATCCAAGAATAAAGTTCCTCAGAGGGGATCACCATCTAATTACAAAGGACGTGACTCCATACTAAACCCTCATAGAAAATATTATGGGAACATAACAAAAAAAAGTATCCATATTGAAGGGGACAAGGAGTCTATTAAATATGTACACAATTTGTTTTATAAGTACACAAAATCTCTCTTCAGTACCAGGTTCTACACTTATATTATGGCATGTGTCCATCTCTATGTAAAAAACATAGAGCCTACCACACATGGAATATGGGACCACATAGTCTCCAAGATGTGTACACCCTGTACACATAGAGTTTTCCTCTATGGTGTATAGGTAATGTGTCATGGCACACACAGTGTGTAATGCCACCCGGATTCATGAGTGTGTACATCATGTACATGATGAGATGGCCAACTATGGTCACACATCATTTTTGAAGGACCACATGGTGTGTTATCCAGATCATAATGTGTAAGACCTAACCTCTACTCAGGGGGTCCCACACAGAATGAAATTCTAGATTACATGTCGTGTAACACATTATTTCACAGAATTCGTGTTTCCTCCAACATATATGACTACACCGATGACACCTATGGATTCACTGAAGATCATTCCTTGAGATATCGGATCTGGTCTAATTGTGCTTCACAGACTCTTGTTTACAAAAAATCATGAATCAATCGGATCGAAAATCAACCATTGATCAGCACCATCATCGCATGCTAGAATATGTGATGAACAGGTTTCCCCGTATTTGAACTGATGGATCATCCTTCATTGTCATTCCACACAATAATATCCTCAACTACATTTGTACATGTGGTATTGATTAATTTCACTGAAGAATGGTAACACAAAAATAAAATACCGGGTATTCATCGAATTGTAGGACAATGGAATTCCCTAGGAATAACAAGCGAAGAACACGAGAATAAATACACAAAACACAAACATGAGGATCATACCTTATCTAGTCTCCATGTTTCCCCCAATTCAATGTTGTTAAAACAATGAATGAAGATGTATAAAATAATCGACAAGTTAAATTCCCCAATCCCTGAAAATATAACTTGTACCAACAATATTATTGATCATTGAATAAATTTTTTAGTTTATTTATTTGTGTTCATTGTAGGAATAATCATACAAGGATAAATCCAAATAAAACAAAATTATTTTATCAAGTTGGATCTATAACTAATGAAGTAGGAATCAGTGTTGATGTTATTGGAGAGATCCAGAAATTTTGATAGCGCAATTTTCCTTGACCTTGATCTAATATGATTTTTTCCACCAAGAAGGAACTCCTCCAACACTCCTCTAGGTCCTGAGTGTTTATAATTTGACCCTGATAACTCATCATAACTTCATATTCATAAAGGATTACAGTTTTCTTCATCAAAATAAATAAAAAACATAATATATTTATTTTATTTTATTAATTCATTCGTGACTGCACTCAATTTGAACATCCAATGCGCTACAATTATAAGTTGTTTTAGTGTAAAAATCACACTCTAAACTCAACGAAAGCCTCATATTTTGGATGTGATCCTTCATTCAATAGTTATTCAAATTTTTTAAGAAATATTTTCATTCGTGATATTTAATATATTTTAATAATAAATTTCAGGCTCACCAGGCCTCAGAATCTCATATTGTATCAGTTTCTAGCTCTAAAAATAATCCATATAATATTATATGGTAATACATGAAAAAATAATTTTCATTACATTCTTCACACCATGGAGCTTTATGCCTCGTAAAGATAAATTAAATACAACATAAAAAATGTGGTTATTGAGAATGCAACTAGGTCTCCTTCTCTCAGCTGATCTCTTGAATATTCCCATGATTCCATCGAAGTCATACTATAGGAATATATCACCCAAATAGGATCATCTTATATCAATCCTCAATATCTATTAGGTACTCTGCAAAAGTATCCACATCTTCAATGTCTTGAATTCCTCATTGAATAGCATTCGATGAGTCAAGAACATACCTTATCAGTTGAGACACATGGAAGACGTCATGTACCATGTCTAACTACATTAGTGGAGCTATGTGGTAAACCACCATTCCAACTCTATAAAATATTTGGAAAGGGATAATGAATCATTGATATAGCTTGTTGCCCTGACCAAATCACTGAAACCCACATCGAGGTGAGAAACTCAAGAAGAAATAGTATCATACCTTGAACTTCAATGGCCTTCAGTGTCAATCAGAATATGACATATGCTGGCTTTATGAATCCCCCATACAATCTAGGATGACTTCCACCTTCTCTATTGTGTCTCACACCAACTCTGAGCCCATAAGTACCAACAATCATGGATCATTCCAGTATAGTGGTGACTTGTAGGGTCACTGGTAAAAAGCATTAAATGGTCTCAATCCGATGGTGGAATGGTAGTTATTGTTTTTTAAAAACTCCACCATGGGTAGCTGCTCCTACTAACTATGTCCAAAATTCAACATGAAAGCCCACAACATTTCCTCTAAGGCATTAGTGGTCCACACAGTCTAGCCTCCAGTCTAGGGGTGAAATGGCATGATAAAACACAATTAATTCCCAATGGCCTCCTACAATCCCTTACATAACTGAGATTTGAAGAAAACATCATTGTATAAAATAATCATCGATGTAACTCGATGAAGTCATACTATCATATACACATACAAGTATCCAAATATATCTACGAAACACTGTTCTCAAATAACTAGGAAGTGGGCCGACATGGTGAGTCATTATACAATCACCCATATGGCATCATGTCCTATGGATGTACATGGTAACCCCTTCACAAAGTATATTGCTATTCCATCCCAATTACACTCTGGATCCTTGAGGGGTTGAGCTAAACTCATTGGAACCTTGTTCATTGCCTTCATTTTCTAAAATGTAAGTCATTGAGAGATAGACACTTCAACACATCACTTCACAGCTAGACACAAAAATTGTTGTTGAGTGTCCTAGTACATCTTCACCAGTCCTATATGTGTCACTACGGGTGATGTATGAAACTACCTCATCACCTCCACTCTCAATTAAATTGGTAGTATCATTCATCATTTAAAAAGAAATACAAGCTATCTACCATTATAAAATATATCGATAGCATGTTCAATTGATATCTATGTATGTAGGGTATCACAATAGGTATCCCAATTTTTTCCACCCTAACTCACAATAAAACTGGAGTGGTAACAACCATCGACTAGAGGTAATATTCTCCAACCCCATCCACAAAGGATAATTTTAATGTGGGAAATAACTCTGAATCCACATTCAAATGATAAAAATAAGATCTCATTCTAAGTGCATCTGCTAATATACTCCCCTTCCTAAGATTTTAGACAATCTAGAAGTTATAATCCTTAATGAACTCTAACCATCACCTATCTCCCATGTTAATATCCTTTTGAGGGAATATATACTTTATTTTCTTATGTTTAGAATAGATGATAAATGTCTCACCCATAATGTAGTGTCACCACATATTTAGTGTGAATACTATCACTGTTATTTCAATTTCATGGGTCCCATTTTTCTTATTAGTGGTCTCAACTGATATGAACCATAAGAAATCACCTCCATCCATTGAAACTAAACACAACCAAGCCAGGGCCCAAATGTAGTGAATAAAATTGTGTAGTTGAAACCTTCCTCTAGAAATCTGATGATGGGAGCGCTCATCAATCTCATCCTCAACTCCTAGTAAACCTTATGACTGCTTTTTTGTCCACATTAAATGATTCAATTTTTATTTAAAATTTTCCAATTGAGCTAATATCTTAGAGAAATAAATTCCAAATCTGTGATATTTGTTACGATCCCAAGGAATATCATCACCTCGATCACTCTCCAGGATAGATCCTATGATAGCACAACCTCTACCTTCATTAGGTACACTACAACACCATATACTGAGATAATGTGTCCTAGAAAGTGGAACTCCTAAATCCAGAACTAGAACTTCATGAGATTCACTTAATGATGGTACTCTCTATTGGTCGGATTTGATTACTCAACATGGAAGGATTCAATTGAGTAACTAAAAAAATTTATGTAAAAAATATTTCTAAAAATTATTCCCCAAAATTAAATAAATCACATTTAATCAATGTTATACTATTATAAGAGTTTGACTGTTTAAATAAATTCATAGAATATAGATTTGTTTTCAGTAATCTTAATATCAGTTATTATTATTACTTTTGAATCTATACTACTAATACAAAATAATTAAAACTTTTTTCCTGGAATAACTATCAAAGTGAATTTAGTGACTTTCATGTTATAATGAAATGCTGTAAAATAGAGAAGACTAAATTAAGAAGAACAATGAATATGAAACATGTGGTTCAGTTTCATGCTGAGACCTAATCCACTATACTTAGTGATCACCTACCACCATGCAGTTAATATAAATAAACATGATCCACAACCTGGATCGTTGTTAAACAATAGTACAACAGACTATCTATTCCTCACAAGGAACTCCTCCACAGCTCATCCTAGGTACAAATAACTAGGACACAAAAGGACTTCTTCCACACATGTCTATGGGTATACACTAGTGTAAATAGTTGTTTTAGTCAGGATATCGTGTATCCTTCAGTTTTATGTTGGAGATAGATTTAGTTATATACAAAAACACACACTGCTAGAATGTTAATAAAAATGATACACAACAAATAAACAATATTGAGATTGGTTTAGAAATGCTTTGAGTGTTAGTATTTGCAGCTTTGGACTACTCAGATGACGCAGATGCAGAGCAAAAATCCACGTCTGAAAAGCTATGTTTCATAAGACCGCAAAAGTGGAATGTGTTCTTCGTGATGTTTGACAGTGTGAATATGTATTCTATTACGGGTTTCAAAAATGATTTGTGTGTTTTTAAATATTGTTGACATGAATTAAATAAGCTTTCAATAAAAAAATTATCTATGTGTGTTATTGGTTATGGTGATCATACCGGCTTGGTTTTCTATCTCTTGCATTTATTATTTCTGGGAAGAACTTTTCTTTTATCATGGAGTGCATGTGTTGAGGCCAATAGGTTACATTTATTTTTCACCACATAATATCAGATGATTTTTCTACAAGAAACCATTAATTATGTCAGTGCATTAAAATCATCAAATATGATAGTTATTAATTAATTTGAAAAATGAAAAAACATATTAGGAAATGGTGACACTGTGTGTCATAGAAATGGTGCCTCCTTTACATGGTGTCTGTATAAGTCATGGTGTCGTGTGGTTGTGGTGTCTGGATGTTTATGGTGTCTTCTTGTCCACGGTGTCTTCTTTTTCACAGTGTCTCTACGTAACGGTGTCTCAAGGTTACAGTGTCTCAAGGATACAGTGTCACATGGTTATAGTGTCTCATGGTTATAGTGTATGAAGGTTACGGTGTCTTGTTTCATGGTGTCTACTTCACTATCTCTCGATGTCATAGTTTTTGGATTACCTTTCTGGAAAGACATAACCTGTGCAGGCTGATGGTGTCTCAGACTTTTCAAAATAACAGAATCCAGACTTATGCAATGATGATCAAAGAATGGATTTGACATAATCATTTTTAAAGGAAGGAATTTGAAAATTAAATCAAGGATAATATAAAGTAATGAAACTGAATGTAGATAAATTTAGATCTTTAATGGATCTTATTAAAGGGTGAGAATACTTTAAGTATAGTAAACATGATTTGATATAATTTACAAGATTTAACCTGGGGATTAGGATTTGTGATCATTAAAACATGATTAATACATGAAGAGTCCAACAATCACCCTATTTATGATGAAAAAAAATCATATAGATTTAAAGTGTATATTTTATTCAACTATTGAAATTGAGATAAATGTCAAACATATAAAGATTTATCCCCCTTCTGGGATTATGGAACATCATTAATAAGAGATGTCATGAAAAGTTCACATTTCATTAAAGAAAAGAAGTTCCATTACAAAAAGAAAGGAGAAAAACAAAATAAATATCATTCCTATCAAAATAAGGAAAGAATTGTTCTTCTTCATTGGATGGCCTTATTTTTTCATTTAACTGCAGTAGTAGAAGAGGAAGACATAAGAACAAAGGTCAAGGTAGAAGAAGGGAGTGAGGTGGTTGATAGAGAGGGTAAAGGTAAGCCTTCAATAACCGGTGGAGCCCTAGTAGGAGTAGTAGAAGATCGAGGTAGTTGTTGATCAAGGATCACATGCCTAATCTAACTATGTTCTTGGCTAACAAACATAGTAGTGGTAGATAGGGTAGACATGATCGTAGAAATCCCAGGACATAGTGGTGTAGCTGCAAGAGCAACAATGATTGTACTATGTACATGAATGTAAGTCCTTAGAAGCTTAATGAAATCCTAAAATATGTCTCCACCATACTTCATGGATTTATCAAAATCATCCTTTTTTATATTAACATATCCTAAAATCAAGTTATCTATGTGATCATTTGGAAATGGGTCTTTAATGCTTGAGTAACAGGAGGAATCATTAGATTTTACAGAAGATAATTGAAATTATTTTTCATATCAGTCATTGTGAATATTTGGATGAAGTATAAATCCACATTCTGGGAAATCTCTTACTGTGTATCATTAAATTTTTTTGAGTGTATTAGGAATTGATCGAGAACTCAGTCACTATTCTTGATAAAATCACATCGAGAAGCTGCATTGAAAACACTGAGTATATTCAGATGCACTTGTTTAACCACTGTTCTAAGCAGATCACTGTCTAAAATGGATTTAGAGGATTTAATAGAGGCTTTAGAAACCATGACAATAGCAGTGAGATATTTTAGTTGATTCTCTACTTTTCGAAGACACCACATATATTCATTAGTGAGCTTGTTAAGATTAACAATAAGCTCTGTCATCTCCATCACAATTTATTTGTTTTTTCAGAAAACTTTTTATCTAAGGAATCTAAATAATGTTTAATATGAGATACAAAAACTTGTGGGTTTTGAGGAACAACATGTGCTACAGGAGGAGAAACAAGCTATGATCTCTTATGCATCTCTTTTTTCATTTCTTCAATCATACCTCTCAGAGTCTTCAATTCATCACTAAGCATCCTTTTCTCTACTCGAATTCCTGAATCTGATAAATAATTTTGGGTTGTATTTTCCAAATAATATTGTTTAATAGTAATGAGGCATCTCTCTCATTTAGATGTGTCACAAGAGAAGGTTGGGGATTTAGAAATATTTCAAAACGAGACAAAAGGGTAGCACCAAATTCATTTAGATCATCATTACTCACAAAGGATGGATGTAATGATTATAGTTCAAAATAGGGAAATATACACGCTCAGGTTCCTTCTCAAGATCTAGATTAGAAACAGATTTAGGTCATAACATAGTAGAATGTTCATTGCCTTTTACTAAAACTTTTTGAGAGTCAACCACATAATAGAAACATGGGAACTTATACCTAGTGGCTATAGGACTTGTAACATCCAGATTTGGTACTTCAGAGGATTCCAGATTTGGTGGTCCCCCCCTCAAAAGATTCATTCTTTTTAGGACTGAGAATTTTAGGATATTGATCTATTTACACAATATCATCTTGTAGTTCTCTCATTTTCCCCTTAGAATGCTGAAAATCTAGCTCCATCATTTCCTCAGCTGAAGGAATGACCATAGGAATAGATTGATCCATTGGGAGTTCTTCAAGATCAGATTCTTGTATAAAATGTCACAACCCATCCTCGGGGCCCATGCTGTGACTACATGAAGCCCGCCTTCCATAGGCCAGGGGCTGGAGACTAGCACCAAGGCGTAAATCCCGTAAAAAGGGAAGGCATTGCCTTTATATTGTAAACAAACACCACAGAGAAACATGCAGAAAAGTAAACACTAAGTAAAAACGGGTACAACAGTAAGTGCAGAAAAGTAAAAAGGGGGCCGGAAATACAAGCCCAACTATAATGTAAAATTAAAAGGGGTAAACAGCAACTGAAAAGAAAAGACGCAGCATCGAGCCGTCCCCTGGAAGTCCCACCTGAAGGGTGAGCACAGATAGGCTCCACAGCTCCTCGGTCCAGCCGTCTGCTCCGAGTACGTCCCGCCCAGTGGTCCACCTCCAGGTGTCGTCCTGCTCTGCAATCCTCCACCACGATCAGCGTTTTCTGTCGTCTGCAGCCAACACAACGAAGTGTGGGCATAGCCCGTGTAGGGGTGAGTATAAGCTACACTGTAGGGACCCCGAGACCCCCAAAGGTCTCCTGAAATCCACAAAGGATAAACCACAAAGGAAAGATACAATCAAGAAGTAACTTCCGACACTGCTTAGGTATATTCCCATACATATACCTAAGTCATCAATTCCCATTCGGCTCCAACACCCGAGCCCAAGCACAAACCAGTCCACACAAGAAAGAAAAACGTATACCCACACCGGATAGGACAACACAATCCATGAAGGAGAGCAAAAGTAATCCACATAGGATAGCTCAAAACAATCCAGAAAGGAGAGTGAACAGAAAATCCACACAGGATAGCTCAACACAATCCACAAAGGATAGTAACACAGGATTCAGCTCACACAGGTATACTTCTTTAAATGATGATAGAGATGATCATTGATCCATCTAAGTCGTCGGACCCACAAAGGATCGATAGAAACTAACCCCCGCAATGACCCACACAGGATCATACCCACACAAGATCAATAGTTAACTAACCCCCGCAAAGACCCACACAGGATCAGACCCACACAGGATCTGTTGGTGCAAGCTCACACAGAACCGCTGAGCGCTGACCCACACAAGACCAGATCCACACAGAATCTGTACCACTGATCCACGTAGGATCGCTGAGTGCAGTTGTCGTCACAGTCCACTGAGGATCTCTGCATAGTCGTCGTCGAGTCGCAGCCATCACTAGGGTTCCCGCACACATCAAGCATGTTCGGACGGTCCGCTCTACGAGCCGAGAGGCTGATACATCAACTGACACAAAGTCTAGAGTTGATGTATCCAAAAGTTCCGTATCATCAACAGTAACTCAACGTCACAGACGACGCATCAATCTGACACCCGGTCTGAGAGTTATTGGCTTTTTTGTCCCAGGGGCCTGGTTGGTTTTGAAGGAAAAACCAACCCGGCCATACTCCACCTTCATCCAAACCTCAGGCGGAGTGAGCCAAAAGATCCTTCTCATGTAGATGATTCCAATAAACTCGAAGACACGTCAATCAGACATCCGGAGCTCACGATATGAGCGTTTCCGCTCCGAGGGCCCAGTTGGTTTCGTGGACGAACCAACCCGGCTGAACCCAAAATATTCTGAAACCTTGAGTGTAATATATCGAAACGACTGACTCGATTAAAGGATCGGGTTCAGCTAACGGCGCATCAATCGGAGGTCTGTAGACCATAATATTAGCAAAAGACTAAAAAGGTCCAGAAACGGGGTGTCTGGGTCCGGACCGACCCGACCCGACCCCCCTGGGTCGGCCCGAACCGGGTCGACCCGACCCGAGTCCGACCCAGCTAGACCCGGTCCGGCCAGGCCAGGGCGCGGCGCGGCCGAGCGACGCGGGGGGCAGCGTGCCCCCGCGTGACAACCCCCCCCCCCCCCCCCCCCCCCGCGGGGGCCGCCCTCGGTCAGCGGTCGCTGCGTTGCCGCATCCCGTGTGCGCCGGAACCGTGCGGCCGCGGGTCTACTAGTGCCACCGCCACCATGGCTTCAGCCGCGATGGCTCTGTCCGGTAGCGCACCCGAGCGCTGCCGCCTCTGGCAGCCGGCGCCACCGGTGGGTTCCGTTCTTCACTGCAGAATCATCAAATCACCTCTGCGGCATGTTTTTTCGTCGCCTGCCAAATCTGCACATCAACGAAGAACTGCCGAGTGTTGTCGGGCCGTGTTTGTTTGGCCCGCACCCTCCGCGTTAGGAAATAACATTCGGGAATAATAATCCACACATGGAAAACAAAACAAAATTCAATTTTAATAAATTAAAATTGCACTTGATTCGGGTTCATTACTTTTAGGAGGAAATAACCACGGAAATAAAATCATTTCACAAACAAAACCCCTACCCCGTCAAGTCATCGAGTGTGCGTTCATCGCGGAATTGATCGCCGCAGAAGGATGGGATCATTACATCGCGGAAGAGAATCGCGTCGACGAACTCTGAGGTTCAAGAACACGTAGATTTAATTATATTAATTAAATCCATGATGTTGTTATAAACCACAAAGAAGATTTGAAAGAAGAAACCTGAAATCTCCTACCTCAAGTAGTTGGTGTTCGGAGATCATGGCGGGGGATAACATCTCGGAAGAAGCGACTTCAATCTCTGAGGGTGACGGTGTTCTTCGTGTTCTTCCCATTCTTCTCGAAGGTGGATGAAGGCATAAAATTTCTGTCAAAAAAATCTCAACGAGCAATCCGCAAGAAGTCGTGCGTTGGTCTTATTTTATTATTATGCCAACGAATTGTAAAAAAGTTAAGAAACGATTAAATTAATTCATAGAATTATTGTAACGATGTTAACCGGCCAAATTAATTGGTGCGTTAAGAATTTAAGAAAACGATTCAGTTGACTTTCATAAAAACGGGTTTTTGCGGGTGCGTTACTTAGGGGAAAAGAAACGGTGGGGCTCGTGCGGGACCCACCTCACAAATATCCTACCAAGTGGGTAGAATATTTTGGATTTCACCCTATCCATTTCAACTAAGCCTAAGTAGCTTAAAGTTGTCTTTAAGCGACTTTAAGTGAAATAAAAATAAAATTGTCGCACAACTTTATTTTATTTCATAACGTAAATCCCAAAAAATAAAAACCACAACAAGCAAACACAACTCCGGAAGAGGCGTTTCTAAGTAAATACCGGCGCTGTGATTCCATCGGTGCCCTCTAAATTTGATTCCGAGCACCGGTTCAAATGTTAGAAAAACTCGCTCGTCCATTGACTGAACGTACCCGATCCAAACTTTGTAAAGTGATTCCGGGCACACCGGGCCTCAGAATCAGGTGCCGTTTCAAGCTGCGTTCTTGTAAAATTCCTAAGATAAATAAAAAAAATTCGTTGAAATTTACGGGTCTTTACATTACTCCCACCTCAGGGCTTTACGTCCCCATAAAGATACATCATAAACTATGGAAACAAATGTGGGTACTGAGCACGCATCTGAGCCTCCCACTCCCAAGTGCTCTCCTGGAGGTTCTCGTGCTTCCATCTGATGCGCACTAGAGGAATCGATCGTCCACGTAGGACCTACTCCTGTCGATCCTCGATCTCCATTGGGACCTCCGCAAAAGTCTCCCCATCATCAAGGTCCAGCTCCCCATGGTCTATGATATGCGTCGGGTTGTGTACGTACCTCCTCAGATGAGATACGTGGAAGACGTCGTGCACCCGGTGAAACTGAGGTGGTAGAGCCAGGCGATAAGCCACCTCGCCAATCTTGCTGAGGACCTAGAAGGGTCTGATGAAGCGTGGAGACAACTTGGTGACTCGGCCAAATCTCCGTAATCCACGTCGGGGTGAGACAAAAAAGAAGACGTTGTCTCCATCCTTGAACTCTAGTAGCCTCCGCCTCCTATCAGCATAAGACTTCTGTCGGCTATGAGCTATCCTCATCTGCTCCTGTATGTCCTGGACCTTCTCTGTTGTGGCTCGGACCATCTCTGGTCCCACAAGTGCTGACTCCCCAGGGTCTGTCCAGCACAAAGGAGATCTGCAAGGTCTATCGTACAACGCCTCATATGGTGCCATCCCGATGGTAGAGTGGTTGCTGTTGTTGTACGCAAACTCCACCAAGGGTAGGTGGTCCTCCCAGCTGCGACCAAAGTCGTGGACACATGCGCGGAGAATGTCCTCGAGAGTCTGAATGGTCCTCTCAATCTGACCATCTGTTTGAGGGTGAAAGGCAGTGCTCAGACATAGCTGTGTCCCGAACACCTCCTACAACCCCTTCCAAATCCGGGAAGTAAAGAGAGTGTCTCGACTAGAGACGATAGATGATGGCACTCTGTGAAGCTATACAATATCTTGAACGTAGAGACACCCCAGTCTCTCTACTGAGCCCTGCTCTCAGATGGGTAGGAAGTGTGTCAACTTGGTGAGTCGGTCAACAATCACCCAAATGGAGTCGTGACCTCTGGAAGTGCGTGGAAGTCCAGTCACGAAGTCCATAGATATCATGTCCCACTCCCACTCTGGGACCTCCAAGGGCTGTACCAAGCCAGCTGGTACCTGAGGCTCTGCCTTTACCTGCTGCCAGGTGAGGCATCGAGAAAAAAACTCTGCCACAGCTATTTTCTTGCCCGGCCACCAGTGCTGTCGTCTGAGGTCCTGGTATATCTTCACCACTCTAGGATTTACCGCCAAAGGAGAAGTGTGAAACTCTCTCAGAAACTTCTCTCGTAAAGTGACTGGTACCAAGTTACATCCTCTGAAAAGGAATTCATGCTCTGCTCCAAGGGATAAACCATTAGGTGCCTAACCTGAGGATATCTGTACATACCGGGTCTCACAGTCAGCGTCTTCACGTTGTGCCTCTCTCACCCGCTGTAGCAGTGGAGGGGTGACTGTGAGAGATTGAAGGAAGGATGCTCCGTCTCTATCCGCGAAGGATATCTGCAAGTTGGCTAGCTTCTCTATCGCCTCCTCAAGTAGCTGGATGCCCGTCATCCTGCTGAGAGCATCGGCTACTACGTTCCTCTTCCCTATAGTATAGACTATCTCAAAGTCATAGTCTTGGAGAAACTCAAGCCATCGCCACTGTCTCAGGTACAGGTCCTTCTGAGAGAAGATGTACCTGAGACTCTGGTGGTCAGAAAAGACTCTAAAGTGCTCGCCCATAAGATAGTGTCACCATGTATTTAGAGAGAAGACCACTGCTTCTTACTCCAGGTCATGTGTGGCGTAGTTCTTCTAATGATGCCTCAACTGATGTGATCCGTAGGCAATCACAGCCCGCTCCTGCATCAGGACACATCCGAGTCCAGTCCCTGATGCATCACAGTAGACTACGTATCCAACTCCCTCCTCAGGAAACCTCAAAATAGGTGCGCTGTTCAATCTCTGTCTCGGCTCCTGGAAGCTCTGCTGACATCTATCTGACCACACAAATGGTTTCCCCTTCTTCGTCAAAGATTAGAGTGGCGCTGCAACTCTGGAAAAGTCCGACACAAATCTCCGATAGTATCCAGCTACTCCCAAGAAACTCTGCACCTCCATCAGGCTCCTGGGTGGCTCCCAAGCTAGCACTGCCTCAATCTTCGCAGGATCCACCGCAACTCCCACCTCAGAAATGACATGCCCAAAGAAGTGTACCTCACGTAACTAGAACTGGCACTTTGAGAGCTTTCCATAAAGATGGTGCTCTCGGAGTGTGTCTAGTACAACCCTCAAGTGGTAGATGTGCTCCTCCTCAGTCGTTGAGTATACCAAAATGGCGTCGATGAGGACCCCTACAATTCGATCGAGGTATGGATGAAAGATCTTGTTAATGAGGATCATGAAAATTGCTGGAGCATTGGTTACGCCGAAAGACATAACCAAGAACTCATAGTGGCCATACCGACACCTGTAGGCCGTCTTCTGCACGTCCTCGTCTCGAACTCTAAGCTGATGATAGCCTGACCTGAGATCTATCTTCGAGAACAACCGTTCTCCCTTGTGCTGATCGAAGAGGTCATCAATCCTCGTTAGCGGATACTTGTTCCTCACTGTCACCTAGTTCAGGCGACGATAGTCGACACACAGTCACAAGCTCTCGTCCGTCTTCTTGGAAAACAATATCGGGGAAGCCCAGGGTGAAACACTGGGTCTGATGAATCCCTTGCCCTGCAAGTCCTCCAACTGTACCTGTTGCTCTCGTAGCTCAGCGGGGGCCATCCAATACGCTGGAGGGGATATCGGGGATGTCCCGGGGTACAGGTCAATATAAAATTCTACCTCTCTGCGAGGAGGTAGTCCTGGAACGTCGTCGGGAATGACGTACACATACTGATCCACCACTATAGGAAAACTAGGACTCCGCACGTCCACTGCTCCTAGGATGAGGCTAGCCAACTGATGAGTGATGGGTTGTCCTCTCCTCTATGGTTGTCCATCATGTGCTACAAAGTCTCCCTTCTCGCCGATGAAGGTGAACCTACTCTCGTCGGTGCGTACACATCGCACCATACGCCTAAAACATTCAATCTGAGCATGGACTATAGATAACCAATCCATTCCCAAGATGACGTCATAAGGCCTCGACGCAGCTACCGGAAGATCCCAGCCGAAGCTCTCGCCTCCTAATGTAAACTCACACTACCGGCACCAGTGCGTAATCATCGAGTTTGCTCCCGTAGGAGTCTCTAGCCGTAAGGATCGAGCCAACATCTCTGTTGGAATCTCTGAGCTCCGAACAAGGGTAGTGGCTATGAAAGAGTGACTCACTCCTGTGTCGATAAGATCTGCAGCAATGGTGGAATAGACACAGATAGTAGCTCAAATCATCTCGGGAGCACCGTGGTCGTAGGCCTCCGCTGCCTAGAGCTGTGCATGTCTCTGCCCGCTAGATCCCGGTGGTCGGGGTGGCCCTCCTGGTGGTGTTGGGGGTAGAGCCTCAAAGCATCGCCCACCACCCGCAGCTCGGCCAGCTCCTCTACCTCGTCCGCCTCCTCCCTGCGGACCGCCACAGTCGACCCTCTGCCTCTGCCTGGGTGGTCCCTCCACCGTCTGCAGCTCCTCGGCACGGCAGGTCGGGTAGTCACGAGCCATGTGGCCCTGCCCGACGCATCCGTAGCACTGTCTGCCTCTCAAAAGTCTGGCTCCGCACTGTGTTCCCCGCACTGCTGAGCCAGTGTCCCGAGGTCATCTGCCAGAAGGTATGGTCTGCCTAGACCCATGAGTCATCCGTCGGCTACCTGCTGCAGAAGTCTCTGCTACGTGCTTCCCCGCGGTAGGTCTCAATGCTGATGTAGACTCAGCAAGAAAGCTCTCGATCATAAGGGCTTTCTCCAGTACTCCTGCCTATGTCGGAATGCTGAGGGAGATCAGCGATGCCCTGATCTCATGTCTCAAACCCTGCTCAAAGGTCCCGGTCCAGAAGAAGGGGTCACGTACCATATTGGTTGAGTAGCGAGAAAGATCAGTAAATCTCGCTGAGTACTGGGCGACTGTCAGGAGGCCCTCCTGCAGATGAAGAAGCTCTTGAATACGCACCACACGGAGGGTGGCTGGGAAAAACTCTGAGCGGAATAGGCCCTCAATGTCCGTCCAGAAGAGTGATTCCTCATCGTGCACCTAGAGCATCAAGCTCCACCATCGGCCCGCTGCTGCGTACAGTAGGCTCGCAGCGAGGATAACGATGAGGTCTGCTGCTGTCCTCACTATACTGAAACACTTATGACCGCCTCCAGCCAGTCCTCGGCTGCCTAGGGGTCCGTCTCCCCAAAAAACCTTGGTGGTCACTGGCGCTGGAACTCGTGCAGAGCTCCGAGGCGATGTGCATCGTCAGCGTTCGTGGCGGGAAGCATCGGTGGATCGATGGGTAGAGGTACAACCGGTGCCTCTGCTGTCAAAGGGCCCTGTACCGAGGCCTCGTAGCTCGGTGGGCTGTCGTCACGCTCAACTCTCGGAACCCTAGCGGGCTGCCGTCGTGGGGCTATCCTAAAAAGGAAAAAAGTGAGTCACTGTCAGAATAGTATACCTGGTGAGCTGACACAAAGTAATCACAAAGAAAACATGAAACACACATGAAATCAATGTTTTCGTCCATTAAGTCGGAAATCAGAAGTCAGAGTCCTGCTGTACGGATACTTTGGCCGTCGCACCAACACTGGACTCCCTAGACTAATAACTGCACTTAATAAGCTTAATATTATTGCTTCTCATAGAAGAAAGATCAGAGTCTACGGTAGAACTGAACCCCTCTGATACCAATTTGTCACGACCCGTCCTCGGGGCCCGTGCTGTGACTACCCCAATCCCCCCTTCCATAGGCCAGGGGCTGGCAACTAGCACCAAGGCGTAAATCCTGGAAAAAGGGAAGGCATTGCCTTTGTAAAGTAAACAAACACCACAGAGTAAGCAAGCGGAAAAGTAAACACTAAGTAAAAAATTGGTACAACTGTATGTACAGAAAATTAAAAAGGGGGCCGGAAATACAAGCCCAACTGTAAAGTAGAACTGAAAGGGGAAAACCACAACTGAAAAGAAAAGTCACAGCATCGAGCCATCCTCTGGAAGTCCCACATGAAGGGTGAGCACAGATAGCCTCCACAGCTCCTTGGTCCAGCCGTCCGCTCCGAGTACATCCCGCCCAGTGGTCCACCTCCAGGTTTCATCCTGCTCCGCAAGCCTCCACCACGATCAGCGCTGTCCGTCATCTACAACCAATACAACGAAGTGCAGGCATAGCCTGTGCAGGGGTGAGTATAAGCTACTTAGTAGGGACCCCGAGACCCACGAAGGTCTCCCGAAATCCACAACGGATAAACCACAAAGGAAAGATACAATCACGAAGTAACATCCGACACTGCTTGGGTATATGGCCATACATATACCTAAGTAATCAATTCCCGTTCAGCTCCAACACCCGAGCCCACGCACAACCCAGTCCACACAGGAAAGCAAGACGTATACCCACATAGGATAGCACAACACAATCCACGAAGGAGAGAAAAAGTAATCCACATAGGATAGCTCAACACAATCCACAAAGGAGAGTAAACAGTAATCCACACAGGATAGCTCAACATAATCCACAAAGGAGAGTAACACAGGATTCATCTCACACAGTTATACTTTTTCGAATGACGATAGAGATGATCACTGATCCATCTATGTCATCGGACCCACATAGGATCGATAGGTACTAACCCTCGCAATGACCCACACAGGATCAGACCCACACAGGATCTATAGGTAACTAACCCCCGCAAAGAACCACACAGGATCAGACCCACACAGGATCTGTAGCACTGATCCACGTAGGATCGCTGAATGCAGCAGTCGTTGCAGTCCACGGAGGATCTCTGCACAGTCGTCGTCGAGTCGCAGCCAACACTAGGGTTCCCGCACACGGAAAGCTCGTTCGGAGGGTCTGCTCCACGAGCCGAGAGGCTGATACATCAACTGACACAAAGTCCAGAGTTGATGTATCCAAAAGATCCGTATCGTCAACATGAACTCAACGTCGCAGACGACGCGTCAATCGGACGCCCGGTCTGAGAGTTATTGGCCTTTACGTCCTAGGGTCCCGGTTGGTTTTTAAGGCAAAACCAACCCGACCATACTCCACCTATGTCCAAACCTCAGGCGGAGTGAGCCAAAATATCCGTCTCACATAGAGGATTACAAACAAGTCGTCGACACATCAATCAGACGTCCGGAGCTCAAGATAAGAGTGTTTCTACTCCAAGGGCCCGGTTGGTTTCGTGGACGAACCAAGCCGGCCGAACCCAAATTATTCTGAAACATTTACTGTAGTATACTGAAACGACTGTCTCGATTCAGGGATCACGTTTCCGCTGACGGCGCGTCAATCCGAGCTCCGCAGTCAAAGATATGGGCAAAATACCGAAAATTTCCGGAAATAGGGTGTCTGGGCCCGGACCGTCCCGGACCGACTCCCCATGCATCGGCCCGAACGGGGTCGACCCGACCCGGGTCCGACCTAGCAGGACCCGGTCCGGCCTGGCTCGGCTCGACCGGGCGGCCGAGCGACGCGGATGGCGCGCTGCCCCCACGTGAAAACACACCCCCCCCCTTTGGGGGCCGCCCTCGGTCAGCGGACGCCGCGTTGCCGCGTCCCCTGTGCGCCGGACCCGCACGGCCGCGGGTCTGCTTGTGCCGCCACCATCTCCGGCAGCCGGCACCTCCGCACCGGCGACCCGCGCCTCCTGTGGGTTCTGCGGGCCCCCGGAGTTGCTCTGGTGGTCCGATTCAACTTCCGTCTGCGCCGCTGCTCCACCCGGGTCCTGTTCTTCACTACAGAATCATCAAATCGCCTATGCGGCATGTTTTGCCATCGCCCGCCAAATCTGCAAATCAACGAAGAACTGTGGAGGGTTGTCGGGCCGTGTTTGTTTGGCCCGCACCCTCCGCGTTAGGCGATAACAATCAGGAAGAATAATCCACACATGGAAAACAAAACAAAATAAGATTTTAATAAAATAAAATTGCACTTGATTCAGGTTCTTTTCTTTTAGGAGGAAATAACCACGAAAATAAAATCATTTCACAAAAAAACCCCTACCTCATCAAGTCGTCGAGCGTGCGTTCTTTGCAGAATTGATCACCGAGGAAGGAGGGGACCGTCACGTCGTGGAAGGGTGTCGCGTCGAAAAACTCCAAGGTTCAAGAACATGCATATTTAATTATATTAATTAAATCCATGATGTTTTTATAAACCACAAATAAGATTTGAAAGAAGAAACCCGAAATCTCCTACCTCAAGCTGTTGGTGATCGGTGATCGTGGCGGGGAAGAACGTCTCGGAAGAAGCATCGTCAATCTTCGAGGGTGATGGCGTTCTTCGCATTCTTCGCGAAGGAGGATGAAGGCACAAAATTTCTGTCAAAAGCCTCTCAACGAGCAATCCACAAGAAGTCGTGCATTGGTCTTATTTTATTATTACGCCAACAGATTGTAAACAGGTTATGAAATGATTAAATTAATTCATAAAATTAATTTAACGAAGTTAACCACCCAGATTAATTGGTGCGTTAAGAATTTAAGAAAACGCGTCAGTTGACTTTCATAAAAACGGGTTTTCGTGGGTGCGTTACTTAGGGGAAAAGAAACAGTGGGGCTCGTGTGGGACCCACCTCACAAATATCCTACCAAGTGGGTAGGATATTTTGGATTGCACCCTATCCGTTTCAACTGAGCTTAAGCAGCTTAAAGTGGTATTTAAGCGGCTTTAAGTGAAATAAAAATAAAATTGTCGTACAACTTTATTTTATTTCATAACATAAAACCAAAAAATTAAAAACCACAACCGAGCAAACACAACTCTGGAAGAGGCGTTTCTAAGCAAATATCGGCGCTGTTATTCAATCGGTGCCTTCGGAATTCGATTTCGAGCACTGGTTAAAAAGTTAGAAAAACCCCGCTCGTTCGTTCACAGAACGTACCCGAGCCAAACTTCGGAAAGTGATTCCGGGCACACTGGGCCTCGGAATCAGGTGCCATCAGAAGCTGCGTTCTTGTAAAATTCCAAATAAAATTAAAAAAAATTCTTAGAAATTTATGGGTCTTTACATAATAGGTAACTCTACCTCTCTAGGTTCTCCCATGGAATTCTTTTTAGTTTCTTTGGAAACATATTCTGTTTCACCTTCGGGTTGAGATTTCTGAGTAACTACTTCTGTAGGTGTAGAAACTTCATTATCAATTACCACAAGAGGGATAGGAGTACTATCTTCCTCAACAGAAATAGTTTCCCCAGAAGGCCTAGCAACCTCCTCTTCCTCTTTAACATAATATTCAACAACCTCATCTGGTTCCAATCCATGAATAGAAATATCTTTTGGTCTAGAGGGATTTTCCACTAGATTGAATTTCTCATAGATTCTATAATTTTCTTCCAGAAATTCATTTTTCCAAGGATACCAAATAATCTTCATTCTCTTGATAGTGGATTTTGAATGGAAGAATCCATAGTCCTTAATTGATTCCTCATTAGGTTTAACCAAATAATTGGAATGAAGTGGGGCTAGATAAGCTTAGAGTAAAATAGGGATGTTGACTTGGATGTGTCATTGATGAATATATCAGCAAGCTGATACTTAGTACCAATGAATTCCAAAGTGATATCTCCTTTTTGATAATGATCTCTCAAAAATTGAAATCTTACATCAATATGATTTGTCATAGAATTTGAGAGAGGAATTTTAAAGATTTTAATAGAACTTGTGTTGTCACAGTTTATAAGTACATTTTTGAATAGATTTCCATAATATAGTAATGTGTGTGTCATCAAAAAAAATTGTGGAAAACAACTACCAGTAGTTATGTATTCTTCTTTTGTAGTATATAAATAAAATATTTTTTTCCTACTAAACAAAGATACTAGTGACTTGCATAAAAGGTGACATGTTCCAGAGGTGCTGTTTCTATCAAATATGCTACCAACGAAGTCACCATAAAAAAACTCACTAATTCAAATGATTGTCCTCTATGATTGAATAGTCAAAGATTTGTGTATGCATGAGGTATTTGAAAATTATCTTTACATTATTTAATTGGGAGTCTTTAGGATTTTTTTCAAAACAAGCACACATACACACACAAAACTTAATGTCAGGAAGACTAGTAGTTAAGCATAGTAATCTTCCAATCATTATTCTATATGTTATTGGATCAACAGATTAACCATCTTTATCAAGATCCAACTAACAAGTGGTACTCACAATAGTGTCACTAAATTTAGTGATATCCAATCCAAAACGTTTTAGAAGATCTATAGTATATTTTCATTGAGTTAAAATAATTCCATCATTATTTTTGAAAAATTTGAAATCCACGAAAGAATTTTAGTTCACCGATTAAACTCATTTAAAATTCATTTTTAATCATTTTATAACAATCATCACATAAATAATTTCTTAAAGATCCAAAGATAATGTCATCTACAGAGATTTGAACAACTAAAAAAATTAAAATTTGTTTTATAAGAAGGGTAGGATCAACTATTCCTTTTGTTAATCCATGTGAAATAAGAAAAGTACTCATCCAATCATACTAAGAACATAGAGATTATTTTAAACTGTATAATGATTTTGACAATTTGAAGATATGATTTGGAATATGGGGTTTTGGAAAACCAATGGGTTTTTCAAAAAAAAACATCCTCATCTATATACCCATTAATCATATAGTTTGAAATTCAGATGTGCAGCATAACCATAAAAGATTCTGATAGCCTCAAGTCTAGATATAGGTGAAAATGTATCTTCATAATCAATTCCTTATTCATGACTGTATCCTTGTGCAACTAATATAGCCTTGTTTTTAACTATGTTACCTGATTCATCTACCTTATTTCTAAACACCCATTTAGTGCCTATGTTGAATGTGTACTTTGATCATTCACAAAGTATACAAACATTGTTTATTTCAAACTAATTAAGTTATTCATTCTTAGCCATCAACCAAAATTTATCATTGATAACATCATTAATGTTTTTTTTGGTTCATGATGTGACAAGAAAACTTGATGTTCAACCTGATTTCTAAGATATGATCTAGTTTGAGCATCATTGTCTAGGTATCCTACAACAACATCTACGGGATGGTTCTTAAGATTTCTAACAGCTCTAGTTAGTGAGGGGCTGGTGATTTTCGGTTCATCAGTTGCTCCAGGAACATTGTGACTTGATTCTAAGGAATTCTCGGAATTGGAAGTTTTCATGGATTTTTTCACAGAATGGGTTGATGATTGTGAATTAATGGTCAGATTTGATACATCATCATCCAGATTCTATAGAATGTTTTTAGGCTCATGTTGATATTTTTCATCAAATTTGAAATTAATAGATTCTTCCACCCATTTATTTCTTATATTGAACACTCTATTGGCTTTACTAGTCATGGAATACCTAAAATAATTCCTTTATCAATCTTAGATGAAACTTTTTCAACATTGTACTTAGTATTAAGAATATAGACTTTACATCCAAAAAAATTTAAGTAGACAAACTTGTGTTTTATATTTTTCTATAACTCATAAGGAGTCCTTTATGGAATAGGTCAGATCAATACTATATTGATTATGTGGCATGTGGTATTGACAGCTTCAGTCCTAAAATAAATAGGTTGGTCATATTCATTGACCATTTTTATAACTATCTCTTATAGGGACCTAGTTCTTCTCTCTACAACAGCATTTTGTTGAGGTGTTCTAGGGAATAGAAATTGTGATTATAACCATTTTGTGAACAAAAGGATTCAAACGCTTTATTTTAAAACTCACGACCATGATCACTTCATAAGGATTTAATTCTATGTCCACTGTGATTTTCTACAAACATGGCATATTATGTTAAATAAGAGCAGGATTCACTTTTGTGAGCCATAATGATGGTCCATGTATATCATGAAAATTCATCTACAAGAACACAAACATTGTGCTTCTCATTTAATCTAGAAACTCTAGATGGACCAAAAAAACCATGTGAACCAGTTTGAGAGGTTGAGAAGTTGACACTTATTTATTTGGTTTGAAGGAAACTTTTTTTTGTTTTCCCTTTTGACAAGGATTAATAACTTTTTCATTTGGAAACTCATGATTGGGTATGTCTTTATATTATATTTTTATAGTTATATTTCTAAGGGAGTGAACATTACAATTTCCTAGTTTGCTATGCCAGATACATGAATCTTTATGAAATAAACATATGCATGATGCATTTTGAGAAGCTAAAGAATCCATGTTAATAGAGTAAAAATTTCCATTTCTTAATGCAAAAAATAATAATTCATCTTTATAATTAAAGATATTGCAAGCAACATTTTAAAATATAATATGAAATCCATCATCACATAATTACGAGATACTATGAATATTCTATTTTAATCCATCGACAAACAATACATTAGAAATCGATACTGAATTATAGTCACCGATTTGGCCGAGGCCAATAATAATTCCTTTGGAATTGTCACCAAATGTGACATTTCCTCCATATATTTTAATTATTTTCTTCAATCATGAGTAGTCCCCTATCATGTATCTTGATAATCCACTATCCATGTACCATATACTTTTACATGAGCCCTTTATGAAACTTTCTTACAAAAATGATTAATAAAAAATTTATTTCTGTACCCATACATTTATGGTTCTAGTTATATTAGTAATAAGTGATTTAGGAACCCATATCCACCTCATTTGTTTCCTATAATATTTATGTAATGAATATGAAAAATAAACACTATTTGGTCTAGAAAACCCGAAAATAGTAGAATATGTATCATGAATTGAATTAGTTGATTTGTGCCCACAACTGGGAGTAAAACTGTATTCCCCAGATTTAGAGATAAAATTCATTCTACCAATGATTCTTTTACCTGGTTGATAACCAACTTTAGTGTTGTATTTAGGGAAAATTGGTTTTCCTAGAATTTAGGTAAGGTTATTTTTCTTATTTGAAAATTTTTGTAATACATTATTCAACTACACATTAGGAATTTTTAATTTGTTGTTCTTATTGAGCTGTTGAGATTTTTTCACTTTTTCAATTTTGAGTTTAGATTTAATAGTCACAGAAAGAGAATGATGTTTCTCCAATGATTTATATTTGTCTTTTAGTTCAATGCATGTTTATTCAAGCATGTAACAGTATTCAAACATTTCTCCCTTAGTAAAATTTTCAGAGACACTATGATCTATCGAATAGTATGAATTATGTACTGGATAATCTTGTGCTGCCTCATATGTGTTTGTCATAAAACACATAATGGATTTATTTTCCAGGACATCATTTAATGTTTCTGAGTCGCATGAACTATCCTCAGAAGCACTCTAGGTTGCTTTGATTTCCATTTTATACATCCTGTACTTGTCCTCATATTTGTTTTTGTACATGATCTTTGGACAGTAATCCTTGATATGTCCATTGGTCTTACACTCATAACAGACAATTTCATCAGTGTTGTCACTTATTTTCAAGTCCATCATCCAACTTCCTTTTTGGTTATATTTCCCATTGATGTTAGGCTTTCTACAAATTTTCTTATTCTTGTAAAATCTATTGAATCATATTTATAATTCAGAAATATCCTCATCACTGTCGGGTGATGATTATTCACTGGTCTATCTTTTTATAGAGGATTCATGTTTCCCTTTGTCATTGGGCTTAGAGGTGGTGGTCTTGAATGAATCATATTTTCTATTTGGTTCATCCTCATCTTCCTTTTGATTTTAATCTCTTCCTTATACATCATTAGTTTCCCTATGAGTTTTTATAGGTATCTTGCTGATGTCACATGATTCTATAATAGAGACAGAGGTTCCCCTTCATCTGTTAGGCAGACATCTAATAAGTCTCATGATCTGTTTCTTGGTTGTGACATCTCTTCCATGAGAAATCATTATGTTGACAAGATCATTGAAACTAAGATACATGTCAGAGATAGGGTCATAAGGTTTCATATTAATGTTATCATATTTAATATTACACGTATTATGTCTAATTTCATTTACACTACATGGTCTTTAATGTGAGACAGATATGGTATCCCAGACTTCGTGGGCTATTTTTCAAAATGAAATTCTATTGAATTCCTAATCTCTTAAGGAGAAGTACAAAGCATTCATAGCATTGCAATTATTATATTAGTCAGTTTTGGTAGGTTCATCCCATGTGATTCTATCAATAGTAGGATTATTATATTCATCTATAATGGCTGAAAAATCAAAAATCACATACTCTCTCAGTGTATTTTTATGTTAATTTTCAATTGAGCTTAGTTTGTCCCATTAAAGAATTGTGGTATGTTGGTTGCAGCACCTAAAAATCAATTATCTATAATAATGTATTACATTAATTGATCTATCATTTTAAAATTAAAATAAATTTATAGATCTTTGATGTAAACTATAATCATAATTTAATGAGATTAAACAAAGTCTTAATAACTACCCCTTATACCAAATGTTGTTCATATTATATTACTCAAGAGGGGAGGGGTGAATTGAGAAAAAATAAATTTTTATTTAAAAATTATTTCTAAAAAGGTTTCTGCAAAATTAAATAAATCCCAGTTAATCAAGGTTATAATGTTATAAGAGTTTGACTATTTAAATAACTTATTAGAATTCTAATTAGTTCACAGTAATCATAATATCAGTTATTATTATTAGTTTTGAAGCTATTTTACTAAGACACAGAACGTATAACTTTTTTCCAAGACTAACTATAAAAGTGAATTTAGTGACTCTTGATTTATAATGACAAGAAGTAAAACATAGAAGAAAAAATTAAGTATCACAGCAGATATGAAACAAGCGGTTCAGTCTCAAGCTGTGACCTAATCCACTCCACTTTGTCATTATCTATCACCAATCACTTTATATAAATAAACATGATCTACACCCTAGATCAGGGTTAAACAATAGTACTCAGGACTTTCCAGGAAACACAAGGACCTCTTCAATAGTTCTCTGTGGGTACAAATAACCAATCTACACAGGGACCTCTTCCACACATATCTGTGCGTATACACATGTGTGAATAGATGTTTGAGTAAGGATATATTGTATCCTTCAGTATTATGAAAAAGATAGAGCGTGTTATATATAAAAACACATACTTATTCAATTTAAATAAAAATTAGACACTATAGAGCTGAAATATTGAGGTAGGTTTAGAAATGCTCTGAGTGTCAGTCTCAACTGCTATGGACTACTCAGATGAGGCAGATGCAGAGCTCAGGTTCTCATCTGAAAAACAGATTGACATAAGATAGAAAAAGAGGAATGTGTCCTTTATGATGAATGAAAGTGTGAAGATGTCCTTAATTATGGGTTTCAAATATGATTTGTGTGTTCTACATCAATGTTGATTTGCATGCAATATGGTTTTCTTCAAAATATTTCTCTATGTCTATTATTCGTTATGTTGATCACGCCCGCTTGGTTTTCTTTCTCATGTGTATATTAATTCTGGGAAACACTTTTCTTTTATTGTGGAGTGCATGTGTTGAGTCCGACAAGTTGAAAGTATTCTACACCTCATACCTCGTTCTATCAGATGATGTGTCTACAATGAAGCATTAATTATGTAATTGAATTAAAATCTAAAAATTTGACCGTTAGAGATGAAATTGAATACTGAAAAAACAAATTAGGAAATTGTGTCACAATATGTCCTGGAAATGATGTCTCCATCACATGGTGTCTGGATTAGTCACGGTGTGTTATGGTTCTAGTGTCTAGATGTTTATGGTTTCTTCTTGTTCACTTTGTCTCAAGGTAACAGTGTCTCATAGTTATGGTGTCTCAAGGTTACGGTGTTTCAAGTTTATGGTTTCTCAAGGTTACGATGTTTCAAGGTTATGATGTCATGTTTCCCTGTGTATTCTTCATGGTGTCTGCTTCCTGGCGTCTCAAAGTCATAGTGTTAGGTTTGCTTTTCCAGAAAGACAAAACCGGTGGCAGACTCAAGGTATCTCAGACTTTTCCAAAAAACTGTATTCAGACATAAGTAATGATAATCATAAAATCGATTAGACCTAATCATTTGACAAAGAAGGTATTTACAAAGTAAATCAACTATAGTATAATGTAATAAAACTGATTGTAATGAAATTGAGATCTTTAGTGGCTCTTCATAAATCATGAGATTAATGAAACAATAATACACATGGTTTGATATAATTTATAGTATTTAACCTGGTTGAATAGGATTCGTGATAATTAAAACATGATTAGGACATGAGGATTCCAAAAATCTCCCCCTTTTTGATGATAAAAAATATTATATATTTAAAATTTATATTTTATTTAAAAATATATATTGATTTAAATGTCTAGAATATATATATTTCTACCCCTTTTGGGATTATAAAAAAGTTAGAATAAGAGAAATCATTAAAAGTGAACATTTAATTAATGAAAAGAAGGTCCAGTGAAAACAAACAAAAGAAAATCCATATCAATTTGAGTCTTATAGAAAAGAAGTAAGCATTGTTATTATTAATGTGATTTCCTTCTCTTTTCCTTTAGCAAAATTAGTAGAAGAGGAATCTATAGGAGCAGAGGTCGATGGAGAAGAAGGGATTGAGGTGGTTGATAGAGAGGGTAAAGGTATGCCTTCAAAAACCGATGGAGACAGAGTAGGTTTAGTAGAGGATCGTGGCAGTTGTTGATCTAGGATCACATGCCTGATTTGACTCAGTGCTTGGATGACAGACATAGTAGTAGAGGATAGGGCAGAGGTGAAGGTAGGCATCCCAAGTCTTAGAGGTGCAATCATAGGAGCAAAAATGGTTGTACTCAGTACATGATGTTATGGACTCAATAGATTAATGAAATCTGTAATGATGTCTCTGATATACTGCATGGAATTCTATAAATCATCCATGTTTTCCAAAAACATATCCAAAAATCAAGTAAACTCTATGATATTTTGGACTTGGCTCTTGAAATCTTGAGTAACAGGAGGAATCGTCATATTTTCCACAAGATACTTGAAATGATTTGTCATATCGGTCTTTTAGATGATTCAATTTAAGTAGAAAACCAATTTCTTGGAGATCTCTTTTTGAGTATTATTAATAATATTTGAGTGTATTTGGATTATATTGAGATCATCGTCACTGTTCATGATAACATCAGAGTGAGAAGCTGTGTTGAAACCACTGACAACATTTAGATGCTTTTCTTTGACCACTGTTCTGAGCAGATCACTGTCTAATGATGGTTTAAAGGATTGACCAGAGGATTTAGAGGTAGTGACAGTTATGGTGAGAGATTTTAGTTGATTCCATAGATTCTAAAGACACCCCATATATTCATCAATGATCTTGTTAATATTAACAACATGCTCTCTCATCTCCTTCACAATATATTGTTTCCATTCAATGAACTTTTCATCTAAGGTAACTAAAGAATTTTGAATTTGAGATACAACAACCTGTGGGGTTTGAAAACAACATGTGCTGGAGAAAGAGAAACAAGATATGATCCCTTATTCATCTCATTTTTCATTTATTCAATAATACCTCTTAGAGTCATCAATTCATCAAAAAGACTCATGTTATCAACTCTGATTTCTGGAATCTCATAAATCATTTTGGGTTGTATTTCAGAAAAAAATTTCTCTAATAGTAATGATGCATATCTCTCACATAGATGGTTCACATGTATAGGTTGGGAATTTAGAACATTTTCAATAATAAACAAAATGGTAGAACCAAATTCTTTTAGATCATCCTTACTCACAAAGTATGGATGTTCTAATTAAGGTTTTTGAAATAGGTACTGATACAGGCTCAGGTTCCTTCTCAAAAAAAATATTAGAGACAGATTTTAGTTAGAACATAGTATAAATGTCATGGATTTTTTATGATACTTTCTATGAGATATACACGTCATACAAATTGGGGAACTTATACCTAGTGGATACCAGACTTGAAACAACCTGATTTGGTAATTTAGTGGATTCCATATTTGGGGGTTTCTCCCCCTCAACAGTTTCATATGTCTCACGATTGATAATCATAAGATATTGATCTAATTCCAGAAAACCATCTATTATTTCTTCTTGAATTACTTTCCTATCCATCTGAAAATCCAGCACCATCCTTTCATCAGCTAAAGTAATGAACTTAAAAAGATATTGTTCCACTGGGAGTTCATCACGATCAACTTCTTGCATAATAAGTAATTATTCCTCTCTAGGTTCTCCCATGGAATTCTGAATTTTCATAATGAGGTTTACCTAATGCAAATCTTCCTCTGTAATCTATTCTTATTATGCAGTTATACTCATTATTATACCCATCCAAATAATGATGTCTTTTAATAAAAAACTACTCCACAACGTAGAGACTATATGTTGTACGTATGATCGTATAGAGACTTTTTCTTTATAGGATGGATTAAATAACAAATATAGATCTTCAATATATATAATAACATCATATTATTTAGGATTTAATAGAGTTATTTATTTGGTATGTTAATTACAAAGAAAGAGGAAGTGGAAGATGAAAAGTACTTGAAAGAGTGTGGTGAAATTATTATCTCTTCCTTGGGTGTTTCGTTTTAAGTTGATCAGAAGGAAACCTTAGGATAGCATTATGATCAAATTAAGGTCTCTAGATTGATGTGAGGGATGTAGGGAGAATATTTGGGCAGGGATTCACTAATCCCAATGGATTTAGATGTGTGATTTTGAGATAACGGTAAGTGACCTTTTATAAAAGGGGCGATGGTCACTTTTGGAAAATATTTACATATTAATTTATTATACAAACATATTTGGTTTATAATGGCTCAAAATGAATTTATTTTTACCCTTAGGTGGTTATGGGTCGAAAGAATATCAACCATTAGGTTTTTGACATGTTTAGGATATCATTTTAACCTTATATTATAGATTTATGTCTTAGTTAAATAGTTCTACTTTTACCATGTCTTATGTTACTCTTACACTATATAGTTAATAAACATAATCTAATATTCTAATAGAACCAAAAACATTTCATTAATGACATTTATATATTATTTAAGACCATTTCCTGAATCTTATATTTTTAGTAATATTATATCATTAAATAATATTGTATTTGTTTTAAAAACTAATTAATGTCAATTTTGACACTATTTGGTATTTGCTTTTTGTGAAAGACATAACAACTTTATTACATCTAAAAATTTACATTTAATCATCTGTATAATGTCATATTCACCTATACAATTCTTGGATGTCATAAAAACATTAAAATTGTATTTATTTTAATATTTATAATACAATTTATTTGATTCTTTCTTTCATAAGGAAATTACTGCATCATCGTTGTGACGTATATAAATTTAACTATTTAATGTATAAAAATAATAAATAAAATAAAATAATGTAGTAAATAATTTTAGCTTTATAATAAATATTTATAGTCTAATTTATATTGTCTGTATCCCTATATTAAAAATGGTTTAGTTATTAAACATTGAATTTAACACATTTAACTCTTATTTAAATAAAATAATAAAAAATTTCATAATATCATTGAAGTGGACCTAAAGGAACATAATTTATTACCAAGGTTATTTTTTGTCGAATTAAACTTATACAATAGAATTAAGACATGTGATTTTGTAATTATAATATAATTTTTACCCTTAATTACACTATTTACTTTTAACTGTGGTAAATAAAATTAAAATGTTATGATTCACAAAAAATTATTTTCATAATATTGTATCACATTTTATCTACTGATGTTAACCATGTCTCTTGTATTTTTGATATTTAACTCACAGAAACAGTAAAAACATGTTTTAGGCAAATTTGCAAATGATCCTAGAAGATGGGTAAAAGATGATAAAAAGATCAATAAAACATTATACCTCTAATTTTATTATAAAATGACTCAATTAATTACCTTGAAAATATATAGCTAGAATATATATATTTTAAATTAAAATAAATTAAAATAAAATAAATAACTATTTAAATAAAAAGTAATTTTTAAAAAATAGTGCAGTATTTTTCACGATTCATAAAAATGTTAATATCATCAGAAAAATACAAAAAAACCACCCTAAGATAATATTAGTGTTATGAATCCAAAAATGATATTTATTTAACCATATTCATGACCTATATGTTTTATTTATTATTTTATAATTAAATCCTGTTGTCAAAACTAAAAAGAGAGTTTTTAAATAGTAAAAACTATCCAAAGATTGACATTTGTTTATGTAAAATTTAATTGATAAATTACTTATAATTACATAAATGATATTAAATGATAAAAATATAGTCTAATTATACATCATAACTATTCAAAATTATAACTAATTATTATAATTAATTTTAATAAAAATGATTTTTTCAGTTAAAATTTAGTATTTTTCACTATTCACCAAAATATAAATGTTATCATAAAAACACAAAAAAAATATTTAAACTAAATTTTTATGTCCCAATTATAAATGAGAAGTTTATTATGTAAAATTTTATATAAAAAATTCAGATATTACATTTAATAAAATTTCACCATTAGTACGATGTAAAATTTCATTTTTGAAAAATACTTCCATTATTTGAATAATTAAATTTTTTATTATATTATGTCTATGAAATACATAATATGTGTGTAAACATTATATAGAGAATATAAGATTGGAAATTTAGTAAATAATATTAACAATCACTTTTCGAACCGCTGGTTTGGTAAGTTTTGGTGCGTTCTAACTCGATGTTGCGTGTAGCACAAGCTGTTGAATTAATTTAATGAGACAACGTACTATGAAATTGTGGGGTGTAACATATATGGTCTGACTGAGCCTCTTCATTGCCACTCACTAAGACCAGGCCATCTAATTCACATGTAATTTTTTTTTTCATTGCACATTGTAATTATCACATTCTCAAAAGGGAAGAATATGGATCATCATATTGATCCCAATCTGATGTAATCGGTAAACACCTCCATCGCAAGCTGTAAACAATCCCACACTAACGGTATAAATCCATTATGCCAAATAATGAGCATGCTGTGATTGTTTTTTGGATATTCATTGAACCATGGGACAAAGTAATTTTCTATGATGTATGAAGAATGGTGTATGAAAAGCTCAAAACACAAACACGAGGAACATACCTCAATTAATGTTCATGTTTGTCTTGATTTGTTATTGTTTGAATGATGAATGAAGTGTTAAAAAAACAAATGAATTAGAATAAATATGTGACTTAATTCATTAGTTGATTGATTCACATTTTAAATGTAAATAAATTAGTGTGGATAAATCAAAATTAGACAAACATCCTTTCATGAGTCGGGTCTATCATTGATGAAGGACGCATCTACATCATTTTCATTAGTTAGACCCCAGAATTTCAATGGCACTACGATCCATGATCTCAATCCGATCATATGGCATCCACCAAGGAATATCGACTCGTATGGTCCTCAAGGTCTCTTATGCTATGAAAAAAAATGATAACTCCTCATAACCATATATTTATAGATTACTTCAGGTCACTACGTCGAAAGAATAAAAAAATTAATTTAGTTTTTTTATTAATTCTCATGTGATGACAGTCAACCCAAACGTCTGACGTACTCTAATTTTAAGTAGCGCCTAGTACAAAACTCACACCCTAAACATAGTGGCAGCCATATATTCTTGATCGGAGATTTTGTTCATGATTTATTCCAATTTTTTAGGAATATTGTTCCTGTGTGATATTTAATATATTAAATATATTTGAAAATTTAATTCTGAACTAACTCTTTCACAACCCGGACCAACGGGGCCCGAGCTGCGACTACCCCAAGACCGCCTACCAACATCATGTACAAATATCACACACATGGGAGGCCTTATCATAATGTATATATATACACACACACACACAAATATCTCCAAGCCTATACGATGGTGAAATGTAAAACAACCTACAATTATGCATGAAAACATCTAAAATACCACCATTAGAGTATGAAAAAAAGTACTGTGAAAAAGGAACCAAATACAAGCCTTCCAATTGAAAGTGAAGATGAGTCCAACCGGGGAATTATGAGAGGATATCTGTAAATGAAACCACTAGAACACACATTGGTCAATCTAGGTCATTGTGCTATGTCTAGTTCGGGTCACTCTAGGACTTCGTCAAATGGTCAGTCATCTACAAAAGACATGATATGTATGGTAATAGTCTATTCAAGGGTGAGTATAACAGTACCCAGTAGGACACCAAAAAATCACTAAAAATATAGCATCATGAATAGTAGTCAACACATCATAGGGATATTTCAACAACATCTATAGCATGAATATTTAGATATACTCATTGTAGACACATAGTCGCAGGGTAATGTCACAAATGTAAAGCCATCCTAGGATTCTAACTTAAAGGATCCATATACCAATAATATATGAGAACACACTCTATGAGACAGATAATGCTAATGGAATCCATCTAAGACATCGTTCTCATTGGGTCTCTCCACAAGAAGAACATAATGAAAGGATAAAGATATTGATACTCCGATGTGGATCACACCCAAGGTCATGGGTTGTACCAAAAAATATGTTTGGATTATCCTTCTATGTAAGGGATCATCTACCAAGTATTATTGGTCACAAGGATACACATAAACCCACACAGGGAAATGACTATTATAGAGGATCTCACTCTGGGACTCACAAAGAGATTCTAATAACAATATCCATGATTTATGTTCCTCAGAGGTTATCAAAATCTTTTTACATGGGCCTGAATCCATACTAAACTCTTAGGGAAAAGATCAAGGTAATGCACCATAACAAAACATTTTCATGTTGAAGGGAACAAGGGCTCTAATCCATAATTGGATAAGTACATGGTGTTTCCCTATGGCACCATGTTCTACTCATGTATCACAACCTATGATCGTATCCATGAATGATTACATGGTATGCTTCACACCACACACAATGTGTGGGGCCACACGATCTCCTGAGCGTGTACCCCAATATATGTAGAGCTATCTACCATCATGAACATGGTGTGGAGCATGGCCCGCAAGACAAGAAAATCCAATCAAATTCCAAGGTATGTATATCCCATACACACTGAGCTGGCTAGCTAGGATCCAATTGTGTGTGGTTGGGACAACATGACATGTGATCCTTATCTCTGCACCAAAACCCTAGTTTCTGATTAGGTGGTTCCATGTGTGCTATATTTCACAATTACATATCATGTAACCTATGATTTAGAAAAACCCAAGGATTATCCTCAAAGACTTCTGAACCACCTATCCCTCCCTGAGATTGAAAATCTGATCTTACTAAGCCTCACTAACACATTCACATCAATAATTGTGACTAAATTTTCTCAGAAATCATCCATTGAGATACCCCTTCGTCACACACTAGAAAATGTATGGAAAATGAATCCTCAAATATGAACTCATCGACCATTTTTTTATCATCATTCACTTCAATTGTATTCTCAACCACATTTGTATTTGTGGTGTTGATTCAGTGAACTAAATAATCGTCACATAAACATAATATAATTGAATCTTTGAGTCTAATGATAATATAATTTTTTGCGATAAACATGTGAAGAATTGGTGAAGAAATGTACAACACACAAACATTATGAATGGGAAACAACTGATGTTCTAGTTGTCCTTGATTCATTGTCGTTATAATGATGAAAAAATATATATGATAATCATAAATTGAAATTCCCAAATCATAGATAATCTAACTTATACCAGTAATACTTTTGATTCATGAATCAATTTATTAGTTGATTGATTCTCAGTCACTATGGGAATAATAAAAAGAGTATAAATCCAAATAAAACAGCCGTCTTACCTATAGTTGGACCAATAACTGAGAAATGATGAATTTTTATTACCATTGTTATTGAGATACTATAATTTGAATGGTTGAACGATCACCAATTTCAATCTGATCTAATTTCATCCACCAATAACACTCTTCTCTAATGTTATTCTAGGTGTCTAGTTTTAAAAAAACAATGCTAATAAATAATCATAATTACATATTTATAGAGGATTCTAGGTCTCTAAGTCATTAAATATAAAAATAATAATTTAATAAATTTACATTATTTATTCATCTCTGACTGCACTTAATCCAAATGTTTGATGCGCTCTAAGGTTATGTCAAGATTAGGGTAAAACTCATTCACTGAACTCATTGGAGGACATTAATTTTAATCCATGACTCCATTCAAGAGTTATTCCGATTTTTCAGAAAAAAATGTGCAAGCGTGATTTTTAATATATTTAATATTTCTAAAAATTTAATTATTTGGTTATTGGATCTCAGAATCTCACATTATTCCATCATCTAACACTGAAATTAATTCATATAAAAATCTAAATTAATAAAAGGAAAATTTTTACACTATTACATTTATTATTATAATTATTAACTAATTCATTAATGAAAATTACTTCCAAAATCACATATTGAACACATCTAAATCACTAAACATTGTCTCCACTGATCACCAGTCAAACATTACTGGCTTCGTATCCTACCATGCCAATCTCAGGAGTCTTCATCATTTATCGAATATGATATTAAATCATTCAAAACAGTTTTATCTAATAAATTGTTATGGGATGATCTCAACATATTTGGAAGAGAGCTCCTACATCAGTATTAATCCATTCAGGGAATCCTCAAACACATATTGTGCATCTCCAATAGATCATACATCACAATAAATGGAAATATAGAATCCCCACTATTTTGTTCTTTCAATCAAACCTTCAAAAATACACATCATTATAAATAAGATAGACCAACTCCAACATAGTAGAAAAAACAAAATTGTAGAGTAGAATAAGCCTCTTACCCAAATATATTTTTCTCATCAAAATGATGATTTTCTAATGTGGGGTAACATATTTGGTTCTCCACTATAGTTGTGCTATATTTTTTTTAAATTTCAATTAATTTTATCATTATAATAAATATTTTTTATTTATTTTATTTATTTTATTTGTACTCTAAATATTTTAATTATTTTATTTAATAATTTTTTATATTTTATTTTTCAGTTATTAAATTTTTTCAACAATATTATGAATCTTATTTTAATATATGATAAATATTATTATTATTCTTCTATTTTTTCAATTTTTAAACAAATAAATAAATTATTTATTTATAATTATTTTTTATTTATTGGTTATTTATATATATACATCATAAAATTTATAAAATTATAATCATATTATTTGTGAAAAATATATATTTATTATAATAAAGTATATATTGTGCTGTGTTCCACAATTGAAGATGTAATAGGCCAAGTACATATATAATATAATAAATTATATATTGCATATATGTTAAATTAAATTAATAATATTTAGTAATTAAATAAACATAAAATTGTAATATCGTTTGTTATTTTTTTATAAAAAATTATAAATTAAAATTAATCCTATTAATATATATACGTGAGTGTGTGTTTATAATAAGTATATTTTTAAAAAAATGGGACAAGATTCAAACATCCATGTTTACTTGAACATGTAAAAGATTAAACAAAAAGCATAGTGATACGTAATAATTAGAAAAAAACACACCAAAAACAATAGATAATACAAATTAACATTAAAAAAACAATGCTCAACATCCATATGAAAAATAAATAAAAGGTAGAAAATGAAAATCTATTAATCTGTTAAATTGGCATCACTTCCATCGATGTCAAAATATTGAAAAAAAATGGACATCTGAAGGTGATTACAAAGGTTCCCATGGTGGTTGTTGATGTTTTACTCCACTTTTCTATATAAAACGTGCTTTCTCACCTTAAAAAAAGCATGAACATTTTTATTACTGGTTTTATTTGGATCTCATGAGAAATTTTTATTTGTATCGTTTGTGCCCTTGAAATCGATTCTCTTTTCTTCAATTTCCATTTTCTTCCTTGAATTCTCCATCATCTCTAAAAGTTACTAATTTTTTACATTCAATGTATCAAGGATACATGGAGGCATTTCATTAAATTTTTTTAATTTAGTTCTCTTTAATACAATTGGTCATCTAGAATAAGAACCACTAACATTGTTATTGGTTATGTTCACCAAAACTAATGGAAATCTTAGAGAATCAGATGGACAAGACTTAGGAGTTATATTATCTAACTCTAATGATACATAGTTCTATTTTCGAGGTTTTTTTCTTACTGTACTTTCAACATCTTTGATGTTTTCAAAATAGATTATTGTGCTCCTAACATGATCAAAACCAAATACTTTCATACATGTGGGATCTTGCAAGAGTAAGAATTTTTCTCGATCTTGAAGGAAGAAATTAAATGTAAATATTATGTATTTGATTATATAAGCCTAAAAGAGAAAAATAATAAACTACTCAAAATAACTTTTTCTAATATACCACGGGGATTCATTTATTCAACTTGATTTACGTGTCCATTAAATTTCTTCATAGCCTTATCGATAGCTTGTATTCGACACTACAACAGTCTTTTACTTCAATGTTATTGACTTCCTTTTTAGCCTTAGTTGTATGATTTATTCGATGTGAGACCACAAATAATTAGATGACTAGTAAAAAAAAGTAATTGGATCTTTGGAAATCCAAATTTACACCTCACATAAGAGTATATCTTCACCAACAGAGTAGCTAAAAAATGGAAAAACTATCACTTTTTAAATCAAAATAATTTTAAAGAGGTATTAGTGAAATGAAGGGAATAAGCATTTCAAATGAATGAAATTGATAGTTATTTATAGGGGGTATGATAGATATTTCATATCTAATGTATAACAAATATACCATTTGATATATTTCATATTGATCTCAATCATTCGATTGATTTCTTCATCATCCACCATATCACGAATGGACATCCATCTCAACCATTGGATGAATTTCATTTTGATATAAACCATTGGATGGATTTTATCTTTGTTTCAATCTTATTATGATTTCAGTACAATCCCAGCCATACAAATGGATTTCACTTTGATCACAACTATAGGAGGTGTTTTAACTTTATCTTACCTTATCATGATCACATATTCTTCAGGACTATTGGATGGATTTAATTTTTATCACAATTATTGGATGTATTTCATCCTCATATAACCTTATAATGTTCTCATATAAATTTTTAATATTTAGGGATTAAAATTACATGTTTTTAATATAGCTTTAGTTTTCATAATTATTATATGTATTAATTTTCAATTTATGTATTCATTTTTAATATTTTAAATTTTTTATAATTAATATATCATATTTTTTCTTTTAATATTTTTGTATATATATATATTTTTTATAAATTTCACTCATTTTTAACTTTCAGAGTACAAAAATTGATTGTTGGATGTTTTTTATATTAATCTCAGTTGTTGGATGAATTTCATTATCATCCAAACTCATCATGATTGCACCTATATCCCAACTGTTGGATGAATTTCATTTTGAAATGAACTATCAGATGTGTTTTATCTTTATGCCAACCATATCATTATATCACTACGATCTCGACAATCAGTTAGATTTCATTTTGGTTACAGTCGTCCAATGTTTTTTTATCATATTTGATCCTTATCATGATAACATATTCATTTTTAATATATATTTATACATATTTAATGATTAACATTTCATGTAATCAATACTGTTTTAATTTTCATAATTGGTACATGTATTCATTTTCATTTTTAAGTATTTGATTTAAAATTTTCAAAATTTCTATAATTAATAACTCTAATTTATTATTTTAATATTTTTTTGATATATTTTTCTTTTAATTAGATATCATTGAATTTTAACATTAATAGTATAAAAAATGGATCTTTGGATGGATTTCATATTAATCTCAATCATTTGATGGATTTCATAATCATCCAACCTTATCATGATTGGACCTCCATCCCAAAAGATTGATGTATTTAATTTTGAAATGAATAGTCAAATGACTTTTTTATTTATTCCAGCCTTATCAGGATATCACTATGATCTCAATCATCCATTAGATTTCATTTTGATCATAGCCATCAGATGAGTTTTAATTTTGATGATACTTATCATGATCTCATATAAATTTTTAATATTTTTTATACATATTTATTGATTATCATTTCTGGTTTTTAATACAGATTTAATTTTTGTAGTTAATAAATTTATTTATTTTTATTTAAATTATTCATTTTTAACATTATTGAACTTTTCATTCCACAAATGAACCTTGGTATCGCTCTTGGTGTGGTATAACATCCCCGCTCATTTAGTCTGTCATTTTCGGTCTTCTAAGGTAGCCCAAGTGTCACCCCAGGTGTATATAATGATCTGAACATTGATTATTTTCTATTATTTCCATATAATGTGTCCATGTATAACTCGAGCGTATGTAACAATTTTCACTCTTAGTTTGTCCTTTGCAGTTCGTATAAGAGTCTAATTATCACTCAAGCATAGATAACTCTGCTCCTAAATGATTCCATCCATGGAGATCGTATGAGAACACATGTGTCACCCATGGTTCTTAATAATCATTTCATTATAATCATTTAATTATTCATGTTTTAATAGTTTATCAATGTTGATCATAAATTGGAACCCACCTCTCACTCTCATCATGACAATAAAAAAATGGTTATGGTCTCTAAGTCTAACAATACCATATAAGTTCACATTTAAATTCAATTGGACATCTCATTCATATATTCAAATTACTCACATCATGAGGTGTTCTAAATAATAGAACATGCTTATAAGGACTAACAAAACATGAATCCTTCCACCTGTTATAATTGGACATTTCATGTATGAAAGATGTATCAAGTAGAAATGAGTAAGAACAATGGACATGGCCTAGGGACGTGGACTTATATTCCCTTTTTTATACAAATAAATTATAATTTTATCAGTACATTTAACATCTCAAGGGCAATTGGTAAATGGTCACTCTTCAAAGGTGAATCAAAATTATCAACAACCCATATCCGTTTAATTAATTTAACTATAAACTGATGGGGTGGTCCAAATTGGAGGTCCTTTACCATTAATTAAACTTCAATGGGTCTCATGGGTCATCTAGGTCAAGCCTACCCATTCAATTTAATTATAAATTCAATTTATAATCATCTACCAAAAGAATTGGCATGTGGAACAAAGACATAATATAAAAACACTATGTACTTATGGGAAAGGCACAAGAACACCTACATCAATATGATAGATTAACACTCACCCAGTCTTAGACTCTGATTCGGTCTAGATAAGAAGAAAATGGAAAAAATAATGAATTCCCAAAAAATAGGACATAATAGCCTGAACCAAAATTGAGTCTTTGATATCAAGGAAACTAATTTACAACACAAGAGGAATAAAGAATTCCCCAGGGTGAATCTAATGTGATCGAAAGTGAAAGAATCAGAGTCTAAATCAGATATATTGTAAATTCTATGTTAAGATTCCACGGGGACTGTCAATTTACTAAATGAGTGGCCATTTCTTGCGAAAATAAGAAAATTGGAGGAGGTTTAAAAATTTAATGTATTAATGGTAAATAGTCATTTACACTCTAAAAACTAGGATGAACGGTTTGGCCATATGGTATTACAAACTGTGTGCCAACTATGAGCCCTTCCTGGACTCATGACCCTATCATACGACCATGGTTCAAAGTTAGATAAATAATGTACTAATTGCATTTTTTCGCTCTATCAAAATGCCTTTAAAAACACATGGTTGTGTGGACCTTTGTACAAGATTTCATCAAACTATGCAGCTATGGACAATGATGTAGAGCACCCCTCATGGTTAAGAAAAACCTTGCAATATGGTCTGTACAGTTTCTACAAACCATGAAACATAACTCCCTCCTTCAAAATCTCATGAATGGGATCTGTTGAATCCTGGAACACCCTCATTTTCTTTTTTACCCTTCTAAACACTCCCATTAGAAGAAATATTTAGTAATTAATGAAAATTATAAGGTTTTGTGCCTCATAAAAAATATAGGATCATACAATCTTCCACACTTAAATAAAGTTGTCTCCAAATTTCCCATCTAGAGGTGGTAATAAATTGTCTAAGAACAGCTCCAGCCACTAAACATGTAAATCGACTTCTCCCTCCAATGTTATTTATTATACACGATCGTACTTCTATAGCACACGTACAAGAGTAAAAAACTTACCTCAGACCATGATCAATAATATAAATATCATGCCTTAATAATGACACATGTATTTATAAATCATCCTCCTCAGGTTTAAGAATATGAGATGGATCAGAATAATATTTTCCAAGATAAGATACATGGAAGATTTCAAGAATAGCTAGATATCTTTCTAGAAACTACAAATAATATGCTATCGAACTGAATCTATCAAGAGTCTCAAATGACCTAACATAAAATTTAGATAGATTACATTGTTTTTGAATCCATCTATGCCCCAATCTAGGTGAAAGTTTTAAGAAAACCCGACTCTAACCCTTGAACTCTCGTGGTCGATAGAGATGATCGGTGTAAGATTAATGTCTAGACTAATCCGTAGACATCCAATTCCTAATAAGATGAAACAACTTAGAATTTTACTAAACAATATGAGTACCATTAAAATGGTTGAATTTTACCAATAACTAGTTGAATTATTTGTATAAAATAGAATTTTAAACACTAAAAAATAAGAATAACTAAATTTTGATAAGTAGGGTGAGACACATAAATAAAATAGTAAACTAACTCGAATCAATATTAATAAAAATAATGCTAAAAAATTATATTTTGTTTTAATGCATGATTATTTCACCCCAATTATACAATTTGCATTGAAAATTATTAAAGTTAGTAAATAAAAAAATTTAATAAATGAATAAAATATAATCTTTCACAATCATGATTGCGATTTTACTCATTTACAAAAAATATACGAACATAACTAAATGATGTTCACACACCACAAATTATTAAAAAAAGTTCAAAAATATGGGGCTCTAGAATAGTTCACTCATTCATAATAAATTCCACCAAATTTTTTTAGAGAAATAATGTTCAAAAAGTAATTAAATTTTTATGCACAAATTTAGAAATGGAATATGTGGGTAATCATAACATACCCCTCTCAAGATGATAAAAAATGTATTCATGGATGTTCTATCATTACCAACCAAAAGAAAAAATATTAGTGGTTGTAAGAGATTTTAGCATCCATTCCCTTCATTAATTTGAAAAATAATAAATAGTTTTTAGGGGTTTTAAGTGGCCATAGGACAGTAGGAATACAATGACCAGAAGATAGGAAAATAGGGGTAAAATTCCAACAAGGAATAAAACAACAAAAAATATTTGTGAAATGAAACATGGAAGGAAATAGAAATACATATTTAAAGTTAATGAATTTTAGAAGGAATAAAAGAGAGTTTAAAAATTGAATTCTATGAAATGTTGAAATATATAAAAAAACACAAAACTTCTCCTGATGAAACAAGATAAGATGAGGAAAGTGTTAATTTTTTCCTTTTTCCTTTTTTGGAATGTTAAATATGAAAAAAAATATATCAATAAAATAAAAAAACTTTTTTTTATCACATCATGATAGTAACTATAATATTTATAACAAGATAAAGTGTTTTGGAATTGTGATTTTTGACATTCCCAAGGTAAAACCATTTTTTATTGAATTTTTTAAATTTTTTAATCATTTCAATAACATGTACAAAATTTCATTAAAATTATTCCATTATAAAAACTCACCTAATTAAAAACTCTACCCCATAATGAAATAGACGATTTCCCTCATGAATATAATAACAAGATGAAAATCATGAAATTGATACCTGAAATGAAAACCATTCCCCCACACATAAATTTCATGATATCATGCAATGAAAATCCATGTAGATGTTGGGTGGGACATGGTTTTGGGTTTGAAAAGTGTTTACAAAAAAAATTCATTGACTCAAAGGGGATTTCAAAATTAGGATCATTGTATGTGTATTGAGGGGATATGTGGCTATTGTGATTCTTATATGGCTCAAAAAATTCCTCTATAATATTAATGTAATACAATGTAGATAATTCAACTCGAAACTCCACAAAATTATCACTGGATATCAGGGGGTGAAAACACATAACACGAAAAGATGGATAAAGGTGACCTTGGAATAAAACCAAACAAATTTCTCCCATGGTAGGGAGAAAACATTTTCCAATCAATAATTGAGAATTCAAAATTTATTAGTCTTAAAAAAATTATTTTTCCAAATTTATGATGAATATATAAAATTTTTGAGAAGAAAAAAAGTCATTAGATGCCTAAAAAATGTTGGATATTTTTTGAAAAATTAATAGTGATTAATTAGGACTAAATTTATTATCTGTATATTGTTTTTGTTATTTAGATTTTATTATTTATCTTAAAATACATGCTCACATAAAAGAGAAAGAGAAAAAAGGGTTTGATAAAGAAAGTGTTCAAAAAAGTTAATTTGAGGGAAGAATAATATTGAGGATGAGAGAGAGGGGGAGAGATAAAGAGGACGAATAAAGAAAGAAGGAGTTAATGGGAAAGGGGATCCACCTGGTTTAGATTTGGGGGATTTGCATCTATATCCTGTGGTGGGTCTGTGGAAGTCAAGGTGGTTAATAGGGCATGTTTCCTCTCTTGTGATGCAGGGGAAAATTTCCATTACCTGTAAAAAATTTATTAATTATATATTGAAAAACTAAAAAAAATTAATATTTCATAAAAAGAAAAAGGAAACATTGGTTTCCTCCCATGAAGCACTGTAGTTATTTTTTCTACAGCTAAATAGTTGTAGTGGACTACCCATTGTCTAATGGAGGCCACCGTATTTTCTCAACTCCAATGTGCTTCCACAAAAACTTTTCCTAGGGGATACCTGATTGTTCATTGGGAAATTTATTACCTTCCATTTTGTGGAAATTTTAATTCAATGGGAGTGGAAAGAGAATGTGGGTATCCTCCCTTTTGTCTCCATCTCAAGGAATAATGCTATCAACAATGGGCTATTTTTCCGTGTTTTTAAATTCCATAATAATCTTCAATTATGAAGGTGAATTTATATACGCTTTAAAAAATATAAAATCAAATTATGATATACTAGTTAATTATTACCCATTTCTCATCATTTTCCAATCTAGAGTAATGAGGATCAAAGGGGACATTATATTGAATATATTTTTTTAGTGTCACTAATATCAATGTTTTCTTCCCATGAATGGCCAATTTCATCCTCACCAGTTATCACATTATTAATGAGGGATCAAATATTTGCTACATTATTACCATTGTTACAAGATAAAAAAACTGAATTTGGGATCAAATAACATATAATAGAATATCTAAAATCATGTATGGGATATTATGAATGTTGGATAATTTGATTTGGATCCAAAGATGATCATGCTAGTTCATTTTCCTCATTACTATCCAAGATGGAGTTGTAGAGATCATAGGTGGAATGATCTTTCAAATTGTTTTCATGGTCCTTTAGAATTATAGAGTTTACATGTTAGATTTCAACATAAAATTCTATCATTATTAATTTGTTAATGTAGATTCCAAATTTACAAACCCCACTATCATTAGAATAGGAAGAACATGATGGATTAGAGTTCAACCCAATGTCAAAGAGACTTTTAGAAAAATGTATAAAGAATATAGATTCATTCTCTAATGGGTATAACCTATATTGAAAATTATAGAACATGACCAGTTAGTCACCAAATTCTATGGATAAGATGCTATTATATATATCAATTTGGTTCTAAACATCATGAGGATAGATATTCTTAGAATCAAAGGAGAATAGAAAGAAGTTATCTCACTATCCATGTTAAGTACATAGAAGTCATCTAGGAAGAAAAGATCATTGAATCAGATAATTATATCCTCAATTATTCCATTTGGACCGAGCATGATTCTATTAGGATACTAGATAAAAACACTCATTCGGTGGAAGTGGGCTAGAACAAAGTTGTAGAAGATAGATTTTAACCAATTTGATTTTTAATGATTTTTAGGCTAGAACTGATAAAGGAGGAAAGATACTCTACATTAATTTCCCATAGTTTCTTTTAATAATAGGCATGTCCCAAATTGTTATTACCTTTATATGGGTTCTTAGTAAAACACTTATATTGGGTTGTGAATTGAGAAGGATCATTAGGATAGTAAAATCATGGAGGATGATCTACACTATTCATATGGTGTGTAAAAAGAAAATTATTTTCCTAATGCAGCACATAAGTTGACTACAACTAACTCAGTTGAAGAGCGTCATAGTTAGTTAAAACATTAATTCTAATTCACCTAATCTAATTATTTCTGTGCTTTATATTATTTTTGAAAGGATCAATTTTTGGGGTTTTGGGAAACCTGAAATTTAACTAATGAAATATATAATTTATATCGATATTTAGATGTGATCAAAATGAAATTAGAGAAGAAAGTTCTTGATCCTAGGGTTGAATAAATTGGGTTCATTGATTATTTATTTGTTGTTTAAATTTAATTTCATTATTAATTAGGTGAATCTTCTTTAATGTATTTATTTTATTTTATTTATTGGGATTGTTATTTTAGAATTCCTTTGACACACCATACCAATCCTTCTATTATAGTCAAATAGGTTAAAAAATCAAATGAAAATGAAATTCTTAAGAGACTCGACTCCACCGTATGTCAATTCATCCCTTAAGGAAACCCCACCTCCACCATATGAAGTTTTTTCCAAAGATAAATGTGGGAAACAAAATAAATCAAAAACAATAAATGGAGTTGAAAATAATTCCATATTGGATGACCACCACACTCATGTAATAATTTCACATCCACTAAAAATTTAATAAAAACAAGTTGAATTGAAGCATAATAACAAAGAAAATCATGAAACATCTCTTAGGGAAAAGCCTTAGGTTAGTCACTTTTCCATTTAAAAGTGAAAAGAAATCACAAAGTAAGATAGAAAGGGGAAATATTGAGATTAATATTGGAAGAGAAAAAGGGGTGGAAAAAGAAAATGGAAACACATGGATAAAAATATGAATGCATTACACGGGAAAAGAAAACTAAAATACAAAAAAAAGAATGATAAATCATAAAGTAGAATCTGACATTCAAAACTACCCTCTCTAGTCGATATATTTTCACTCCACTCTTTTCCTCTTATGTATAGTCATGTAAGTTGTTTTGTGGTGTCATAACAGACCATTAATGACATAGGGGTCATAATGGGTCTTCAATGGTTGAAATTTTAGTTATAGAATATTCCTTCAAAGGAATACCCATGTTTCCACCATCAAATGTCTGAATTGATGACATGTGTCTTCATTAAAGTTATATTGAATTATTTTTTGAAATTATCCTCAAAAGTTTAAATTTATTTGACCCTTCTAGTTAATTTTATGGAATAACTATTGAGAATTCCTTTTTCCTAGATTAGAATTCCAGAGATCTCCCCTACTGTATATCATCTAATGAACCATTGAATGAGTAAATACCACCATAAATTTAATTTCAATCACTATAATATGTGTCCTATTTCAAATAAATTTGGAATAAACTCAATTGTAGGTGTGTATCATGAGTTTTTCTTCAGATACGGAGGTCGGGTCCATGTTGTCCGCCCAAAAAAATGTCAACATGAATGATTAGTTTGGGCACCATGATGTTCTAATCGGCTCTATCTATTGAATAAAAAATCTGAATAAAATAAACAAAAAAATCCTACAAAAAAAATAATCACTAAAATTATAGAAATAATATAAAATTTATTCATAAAAAACTCTTACGAATAAAATTTGATAAAATTCTAGAATTAAGAATTATTTTTATTTTAGCCCAAAACACACCAAATAATTAAAATTTGATCAAAATAAGCTCAAATTGATATGTTAAAAAGATTTAAATAATTTAAAATCATATAAAAATGAGGAACATATTATCTCTATCAATTCCCCCACACTTCAACCATGCTTTTCCATAAGCATAAAATTTCATCATGGAATTCAGAGGGCTCCAATGTTACCAATTATCAAATTCTATAGCAATAAAATCAAACAATTATCAATGTCAAATAAAATTTTTAAAAATCAACATTATATATCAATTAAATTTATCAATATTAAAATAAACAACCAACTCCTGATTTTTAATTTTCCCCTTTGAAAAATAATGGAGTTCTTCTTTTATTCATTTTAGCTCCTCAATTCACTATTATTAAACATTCTAAGTCATGATTTATCTCACTTGAATATTTTCTATCATATCTCATAATAATATTTAGGTAGAGTTATTATCATATAATGAGAACATTCTCCTTATCCATATCATTGTAAATTAACTACTTTATCCACATCGTAAAGACAAAAGTCACATAAAATCTTGAGAGCATTCCTTAAAGGCTCAAATGACTGCGAGTCTTATTGTTTGTAGGAGTGATGTTTAATAATTTAAGGTTCATAGGAGGATTCATATCAATTAAAAACATTTCATGATATCAAAAATGAATTTTTATTGTAATGTTCCCTTTCAAGGTAGTAACACCCACTTCCCTAAAACTCAAAGCAAAGGACATGAATAATTAATATACAATTAATGATATAGACCATCTTGAATATTTATCTATGATTTTTTATGTATAATTTCTCATTTCAAAAATTATGCTTAGAATAAACATCACAACCAAAAACTAAACTCAAATGAAAAAAAGCATCGATCATGTGCTAGTGATTTTTGATTATTCTAAGTCATAAACCAAATTCAGTTATTAATTTTTGTTGTTTTTAAAAATGGAAAAGAATAAAGTACATTGAATGAATAAAAAACCTTTTTTATTCCCACAATAACACCCCTAATGTTATTCTATAAAATGTATGTAATCCCTTACACCATGACACCCTTCTCCCCCATGTCGTAGCATTACAATATCATGAAAAATACAAAGAGAAGGGTAGGAATTGTAAAAAATTCTTTGAAACATGAATCACCACTATAAAGGTAATTCATGGTCTCTATGGGATAAATAAGGAATTATGTAAAGGTGGTATTTTAACGATATTTTATTTATAAAAATATATCTCAGTCATTTTAAATTTTATTTATTTTTATAACATTGATTAGTTTAAATTAAAGTTCTAGCAGGACAAATATCCTAGGATCACTCATGAAATATGATTAAGAATAAAATTGGAAGTACTTGGTCTAGAAATACTCTAATGAATGTAAATTTTAACATTATATAATCACTAAATCCATGATTAATAATAAAAAGTAAATAAACATGAATTTTATAATTTCAAAGCATGAAATTTGATAGAAAAATTTCATTTTCCAGAAATAATTAATTTCCTCAAATCATGAGTCCTCATTTTAATATACATGCTTCAATTTAATATATCAATTCTCCATTTTACTCATTCATTTACATTATATATGTAATATAAAACATGGAATCATAGGATTCATAAAAAACTCATTTCTCCTAGATAATTCATGTAAAGAATAATTATTGTTTGGTTATTCAATTTAAAATTTAAATCTAATAACATATTGTTGGACAAAAAAGTAAGGAGTATAAATAATAAATATAAAAAGGTAAATCCATTTTTAAATAAATAATTGGTCTTATTCCTATAATGTTTGTGGATTATCTATTCCATAATGATCTTATAAAAAAAATTACTCAATTAATCATGAGGATCATGTAATTTAATATCAAAAATAAAATGTGTGGGCCACATTCAAGACTAATCCAAAAAAAAATTAAAATTGAAATAGAAATTTCAAGAATTCATTTAAAGGTAAATCATGGTATGATCCCCCGTGCAGGACTTTAATTTTTTACTACCTCTAGAAGGTAGTCCTATCTATTATTCAATGTTCAATAGTGGTTGATGCTTTTTGAATTTAAACCACCAATTGTGGTTTCTTCTATATTTCACTTCATTGTTCTTATTTCGTAGAATTCCGTATATAGAGTACACCGGATCCTCCCCCTTCACAATGTAGTTATACTTACATGGTGGGGGTAATATGAATTATATAACATCATCATTGTTTATTTATACTTTAGAAACATTCTCTTTCTCTTATTTTACTCCCTCTTGTGAATATACAATGTCTTATGGGAGCTCTTGGTGTTCCCCGATAGGTACAATTTATTTTTCCTCATCATTATCTATGGCATAATAAGAGTTAGATGATTTTGAAAATTCAAAATAGTTGGTTGTTATACTCAAATTACATTCAATAAAATTAAATGAGTTCATGTTTAATAATGTATCATCTTCCTAATTTGGTTCATCTTGAATCACATCATTGATGGAAATTTCTAATTAGAGTTGATAGTGGTTGGATGTAGGTAAGAAATTATGCTCCTCCATTTTGAGTTTGGAATAAACTAATCAGATGTTCTGAGTGAAATTGGGGAAAAAAGTGGTAATTCTTTCTTGGACTCAAATATTTTCTTTTCTATTCATATTTCATCAATCATGATCATCAAACCATGTAGAGAGATCCATGTCTCCAGGCCTCTTTGAAACTGTTTGAATATTCTCATAAGAGAATAACCCCTTTGATAGAGTTCCTCCTTAGTATAATCTATATATTTTTCCTACACCCATGAGTAATATTCCAAGATATAATAATTTTAATTTGAATAAATCATGGAAACCTAGTTTTTATTTATTATTAAAATAGAAAATAATATTTTTTTAAAAAAAATTATTTTTAAAAAATGTGATTTTAACAAAAAGTGATCATAATAAATTTTTAGATCACTAGAAATGGACCCTGTTTTTATGCATGACTATCATAGGGAAACAAAAAGGAAATTTATTCTCGTTATGTAGTATAGTGGTTCACCAGTGTTGTCTCACATAGGGAGCATCTTAGTTGGTTCAATAATTAATTTTTAATTCACATAATCTAATTATTTTTATTTTTTTTATTATTTATGAAAATTCTATTTTTGGGGGCTTTAGAAAACATGAAATTAAAATAACACAATTGAGAATTAAATATAAATACATATATGATCAAAATGAAACTAGAGAAAATGGGTCTAGATCTTAGGGTTGGACAACATAGGCTCATTGATTATTTATTTATTGTTTAAATTAAAAATGATAATTGATTTATTGAAACCTAATTAATGAAATAATTTTCTATGATTTATTTATTATTTGATTTTATCATGCCTCTAGCATACCAAACCACACCTCCTTCAATAGTCAAATATGATAACACCTAAATTGAGAATGTAATACCTATGAGACTCTACACCATAGTATGTTGTTTCATCCCTTATGGATACCCACAAATCCACCCTATAAAGGGTGTTTTCAGAGAGAAGGGAGGTAATATAATTAATCAAAAAAATAAATGGAATTTAAAATAACTTTTTGGTGTATGAACTCCATACACATAAAATACACTCACGACTACCACGAATAGAATAAAAACAAGGTGAATTGATGTGTAATAATAATGAACACCACAAAACCTCTCCTAAAGAAAAGAATTGAGTTATTCACATTCCATTTCAAAGTGAGAAATGACCACATTGGAATTTTTAAAGAGAAATATTGAGATTAAGATTAGAAGAGAAAAGCGGTGGAATAATAAAAGGTATATACATTAATAAAAATATGAATGTGTAACATGGGAATTAAAACTAAAATAAAAAGAAAGGAAAGAAAATTCCTAAAGTAGAAGCTGATGTTTACAACGTCCCTTTACAATTTATATCTTTTCACTACACCATTTTCCACTTATTTATAGCCTTGTATGTGGTTTTGGAATGTCATAATGGAATATTTATTGCATAGGAGTCATAATGGGTCTTCAATGGTTGAATTTTCAGTTATCAAATATTCTTTAAAAAGTATCCATGTGTTACCCCTATAATATGGCCTAAATGGCGATAATTTTCTTAATAAAAGGGTTTTAATATATCTTTTTAATTGTTCCATAAAATTTTACATTGATTGGCCCTATCTAGAGGATGTTATGAAATAAATACCGAACATCACTTTTTTTGATGAGAATTCAATAAATAATCCTCCAAATTATAATGTCTAATTTCCCCATTAACAAATGAAAAACTCCATAAAATTATTTTTAAAAATTATTATATGTGTACTATTTCAATTATATTTTGAATCAGATACATTTTTCGATGTGTATCCCGAGTTATGAATCAATTATAGATGTGGGGTCTGGCTATCCACCTGGAAAATATTTCAACATGATTGTTTTTTTTGAGCCTCATTTTTTTCGAATAAAGTATTTCTCCATAAGAAAATGGAGAATAAAATAAATCATGGAATCCTAAAAAATAAAGATCACTCTAATTAGAATAATAATTTAAAATTTATTCCCAAAAAATTCATGTGATTAAAATATGTTAAAATTACAGAATTATGAATTTTTCACATTTTAGTCCAAGACACACCAAATATAAAAAATTAATCAATATAATGTTAAATTTATAAATTAAGAGGATTTAATTAATTTAAATCCATATTGAAGATGAGGGAATATTATCTCTATAAAAGGAGCAAGAGGAGGACTGCTCCTTTCAGGTTGATGTACAAAAGGATAATTATTTAGGAAGGTACCGCCACCTTGACAATATTGGAATTGCTTTAGATGATGGTGAGGAAATTAAGAGGTATTATAAACAAAATTATCATACTTTAATAGTAGTTTATAGGTAGACGAGAAGGAATCAATGTGGGGCTTGTTGGAGTTTATAACGAACTGACTTAATTGTTGAGGAATGGTGTTCCACTGAACATATATTATGTTGAGCTCTGTTGGATATGAATAATTTTAGGGATCCTCTTGTAGTTAAGGACTAGTATTAGTTAGATGAGATGGTGAGATTCAAATTCTACAATTTTCTTATAGGTTCAGGGAATAGAGATTATGGAGAAGATGAGGTTGGGTCTTTGGAAGCCACTAATAGTTGTCATACAAAGTTTGTAAATTTACTAATCCTTTTGTTCATCATGTTAGGATCTATGGATAGATTCTATTGGTCTTTTTTTCGTTGATCATGTGCTCGAGTGTGGATTTTTTTTCATGTTTTCAGACATGTTTCTTATGATATCTCATAAAATTGGTGATGTTTTTTTTCAATAAGGGCACTACCACTTGCAACATTAATGAGTATTTGCTAAATACCCAATAACCCATCATAAAACTGTTAGATAAAAATTTGGTTATAGATTTGGTGATGTGGGTAAATTTCAACAATCATTTTTAACCTTTCCTATTACACATGGAGTGATTCATTGGGGGAATTGATGGATACCACTTATATCCTTTCTATTAAAAGATTATTGAGAATATGGATTGAATTTATCTAAGAAGAGTCACTTCATGTAATTCCTAGTGGTTATGGAACTAGGAAGGAGGTAATAGAGACATTAATTGGTATAGTCATCTTGGGATAAAGGTAATTCTAAAATTTTGATTAGTTATTCAAGAAACACCTTAAGGATTTATGGTGGATCACACATCTTGGAACTCCTTAAGGTGAATATGTGGATCCTCGTCAGTTATCCCATGTAAATGAGGAAGAAGATGAATCAAACCTGGATTGAGGTTGAAACTATCCTTGAGGTTTGGAAATTGAATACCAGGGAGTTGGTAATTTATATCATGGGAATCATGTTTTTTAAGGATTTGTACCTTTAGGATTGACTGTATTCAGTTAAATTAAATTGTAATTGAATAGATATAGAGTGATTTGATTATCCATAAAGGTACTCCTAAGTTGGTGACGAGTTTGATTTATTTCTAGGGTAAATATATCTTATGTATTTTCTGAAAGGATATGAGGAATTATGAGAATATTTGGAAGTAGGAAGAAGGACTGTTTAATTTTTTGTTTTTTTATATATTTTTCTTTTGTTTATTTTTTTATATTTTTTCATCTACAAATATAAAAAAAACTCACAACAAATTTCTCCATCCCTAGAAATAGCACCATTTAAAGAATACAATATTTTCACCTATCTACTGTTCAATGTTGTGGTGCTCTAATAATGTGTATTTTGGCACTCTGGTCAAATCATTGGTGATGGTAAAAATTTTAGGGTCGATTGTTTTTAATTGATTATCTTTTGACTGGGGATTTTATTTTAGAGATTATATTAAATTATAAATTTATGAATATTGATTTAAAAGTATAATAAATATTGGGATGAGTTCAATACTAGTGATTTAATATTATGACATCCTGGAGCTTTGAAAAACATTTCATTTAATTAATATCCACTACACAACATGATTTCAATCAGAATTACAAGTTTTAGCTTTAATCCAAGAATTACCATGGGTTCTTATTGTCCTAAAATATCATTGATGTAAGGTTAAATATTTCATAAACCCATGGGTATTTTTGGTTCCAATAATCCATGGAATCCACATGTCAAAAATATTTCATTAATCAATAAAATATTTTATTTGTCACACAAAATATTAATTCAAGGAAAATTAAATCAACAAAAGCTATCATTCAATTAAGATCTTCAAATTATAAATCACCCAATGAGAGATTTAGTCATCAATTTTGGTTGTTAATAATATTTTTTTAATTTTTATGGTGATTACATAACAGGTTATGTAAATTAATCAAATCATAAAAGAGTGGTGCACTGAACACATGCACAAAATGTGAAGGGAGATAAAAATTCACTTTTGATTCATTGAGAAAGTAAAATAGGAATGTGAATATAACATGACTTGAAATATTTTAATACCATTATTATTTAACAAAATAGGGTGAATGAGGATAATATATAATAAAGAATAAACATTCCATAAAAAATTACAATACAAACACTTATGTGATTACAAATAAAACACACAAAAGGAAATCCAAAGAGGGAAAATAGGAATGGTCTCTCATGTATAAACATGAGTTTGGAAGATCCTCTCAATAATTTTTCATGGCCTTGGTCATGATAATATATCATCTTATGCTCTATATTTCCAACCCCTTTAATGGAGAATAGGTGTATGTATTTATAGTCAATGGTGGTGGATTATTTGCATTCCAAATATTCCTCTGTTCATGGATCACCTGTTTTTTAATCGTTAAATTTGACTATAGTGATTTTTTTAACCTATGTATATATTTATTCTTACTATGAACTCTATAACTTTTGTGGCCAGTGTAATTTTTTATCCAAGGTTATATATATTTTACTAAACAATGTAATTCTGTCCATTTTTATGTTGAGATTATCCATAGTCTAAATGTGAATGAATTTTGGGCCAGGAAGATTCCCTCAAATCCAAACTATTTATTCTAAAAAAATGGATTCCTATATCTTTTATTTCAAACCAAAAAATTTCAGCTCTATTGAAATATTTTATTGTGATAAAAGTCATGAATGGGGGTCAATTTTTAATTATCGGACATAATGGTGGGTTGGACTTCGAAGTATTCGTTGAGCCCCATTTTGGTGGAGTTGGACCAAATTTTTTTATCCATAATTATTTTACATAATCATGAATATATTGACGAGTATAATAAAATTTGAGCTCTTTTATTGATCCCATAAATTATATCAACATCGCCAGTCCATTTTCTTTGACATATTCATTAGGACTTCTTATGTGTTCTATATAACCCTCCAAATGGATGATTTGGCCAAAAATCCGGATGAATGATTTATAGATTATTAAATTTGGAATCATAAATAATAATAATAACACTATTTTTATAAATAGTTTGTGATTTATATTTAAAATTGTAAACTGTCTTGAATATGGAATAATAAAAATAATCATCAAAAATTCTATTTTATATTAAAACTTGTGTATTTCACATAAATTATTCACTCTTCATTGAAAATCGATTAATGGAGTAAATAAAAAATTATTAATAACTGAATAAAATCAATCACATTGATTTTAAAGGTATGATCAGATGATGTGTGACACGTGTCACATGTGTCACACGTCATGTGATACTTATCTTTTTTGTGGAAACCAAAATGCCCCAGCTAGAGCCCTACACAACATATAGTCTAAGAGTACACACTGTGTTACATAGAACATTCCAAAATCCATAGTTTCTCCACATTTTCCAACATGGTCATTACATTTGTTTCACCTCCTATCTCACCATGTGAATATCGATTTGGTCCGAATGAGCCTCATCATGGATTCTCTCTAGAATTTGACCATCTGATTCACACATAAATTTATCATTGGTACACCTCATCACTATCACATTCCAAAACGTGAATAACAAGTATCGTTAAACCGATTTCAATATATTTACATTTGTAAACACCTCCACCATAAGACATAAAAAATCCCATGCTTGTGGTATCAATCCATTGTGCCAATGAGCTATCACAAAATGATTGATTTTCAAATAATCATCGAACCATGGGCCATAAGAATTTCATGTGATAAACGAAGAATGGGTAAAGAAATGTACAAAACATAAACGTGAGGAACAGACCATGTCCAATGCTCATGTTGTCCACAATTCCTTGTAGTTATAATTATGAATGAATTTGGAATAAAATAAACAAACTGGAATAAATATGTGAATCAATTCGTCCTCTAAGAATGTTATACTCCAATGATCCTCTGGGTCTGTAGGTTTATAATGTAAAACTGGAAATCTCTTCATTACAATATATTTATAGTTTATTTCAAGTCACTACGTTAAAAAAATTATTTACTTATTTTATTAATTCTCCCGTGATTGTATTCAACCTGAATAACCCACGTGCTCCAATGTAAAGTCATTCCTTGGGTAAAAATCATTCCAAGAACTCCAAGGCGGACACATATTTCTAATTCGAGCATCTGTTTAATAGTAATACCAATTTTTAAAGAAAACATTGCATGTGTGATATTTAATATATTTCAAAATTTTATTCTAGACTCACATTATCATGACTCGGCCCAACGGGGCCCAATCCGCAACTACCCCAATCAAGCCTCTAATAGGCCTCATGTTGGAAACTAGCACTAAGTAGTAATATAACATGCATGGGAGGACATAGGTTAATGTATATGTACACATTGAAACATCTTCAAAATCAGATAATAATGAAATGTAAAACAACCAACAATCATGCATGATTACGTCTAAAATTATGCCATTAGAGTTTGAAAATTGTACTGGAAATAATGGGACAGAAACAAGAACACTACATGAAACTAAACACAAGTCAAACTTGTGAAGTTTGAGAGGACTACTATAATAGAAACCACCATAAAACATTGTAATGTCCATAGCTTATTAAGCTCTACCAGATCCGGGATCCTTTAAGATTCTGTCTAAACGTTGGTCATCTGCATAGGACAAGACATGTATGAGAAAATCCCATGTAGGGGTGAGTATAAAAATACCTAACAGGACAACCCAAAATCCCTTTGTATAAAAAATCTATAATAGTAGTTATCTCATCATAGGGATATTCCATCTAAATACCGGATAAGAATATATATATTCTCATAGTAGACACATAATCTCAAGGTAAGGCCACAACCATAATCCATCAGATGATTTCTTCTCTAAGGATCCATATAACACTCATCTTAGAGATCACACTCCATTAGTAAGATAGTATTTATGGAATTAATCTGAGATGTCATGCTTGTTGGTTCGCACCACAAGATGTAAATAGTAGAAGTTTGGAGTGATCGGCACATAGATGAGGATCACACCCAAGGCCATGGTGTATATCAATATCCCAATCTATATCAAATATCAAAGTACTGTACTCAAGCCTGTGTAGTATTGGTCACAATGATACAAAGACCCCCACAGGGCAATGATGGTGATATATGATCTCACTTTAGGCTTTATAATGGGATTCCAGCAACTCTATCCAAGACTAATGATACTCAAAGGGGATCAATTAACAATTACATAGGATTCTACTCCACACTGAACACTCAGGGAAAAGATAAATAGAATGCACACTAAAGAATCATTTCCAAGATGAAGAGAACAAGGGCTCAAATCAATCATTAAGGAAGTACGATGTGTGTCCCTTCAGTATCAGATTTTACCCTTTTATGATGGATCGTGATTTTGTATGCCTATAAGTACTCATTGTGTGGCCATCAACACATGGCATGTTTGGCCCTCCACACATGACATGTGTGGCCTCAACGCTTATTGGGTTTATTCACCATATAAATGTTGAGCTTCCTTCCATGGTGTATAAGACATATGGCGTGGACCACGCTACATGTAATACCACACAGCTTCCTAGTCATGCACACCCTATACATATCGATTTGGCTAGATAGGGTCACACAGTGTGTGGTAGGGACCACATAACATGTGATCCTTATGTCAGTGCATAAACCCTATCCTCCGCTTAGGGGTCACACATAGGGTGTAGTTTTAGATTACATGACATGTAACTTATAATTTCGCAGAACCCATGGTTCCTCCTCCATAATGCTTGTGAAATTGATATCATCTTGAGATCACGTCTCTATTATAACCAAGCCTCACCATCAATTTATCATCTAAAATCATGCCCCAATCTTCTCCGATATCATCCAATGAGTCACAACATCATCACACTCTAGAAAATGTAAAGAATAATTATCACCAAATATAAACTGATCAATATCCTTCCATCATCATTTCCAAAAATTGTAGTCTCAATCAAATTCATAACCACAATATTGATTTGTTTTATCAAAGAAATATCATGAAATAATCAAATAACAGGTAGTCGTTGAACATTGAGCCAAAAGAATTATCCAAAATGAATGCAAAACGAATGATGAAATATATTAAAAAAGACATGTGGAATTCATCTCGGTCAATGTTTTTATTGGCCTTTATTTTTTTCTAGAACGATGAACAAAGAGAATAAAATAATAATTAATTGAAATTCCCCAATCATAGATAATCTTACTTATACTCACAATTTATTTTATCCATGGATTATTTCATTAGTTGATTGATTTAAATTCATCATAGGAATAATCAAATGGGGTTAAATATAAATTAAAAAACATTCTTCGGATTGATCATTGATGAAGGATGAATCTTTTTAAATGTTATTGGTAAGACCCTCAAATTGAAATGGTGCAACGATCCTTGATTTCGATGTGATTTGATGTTGTCCACCAATAACATTCTTCTCCAACAGTCCTCTAGGTATCCAAGGTTAAGTATCCAACTCTATGAACTCATAATAACCACATACTTATAAATTATTATAGGTATCTATATTAAAACAAGTAAAATAAATAATTTATTAAATTTATTTTAATAATTCCCCTCTAACTGCACTTAATCTGAATGATTGACATGCTCCCAGGGTACATCAAGACTATGTAATATCCACACTCTCAACTGAATGATAGGCCAAGATTTTTGATCTGATAATCAATTCACAAGAGTTATTCCACATTTTAAAATAAATTTGAAAATGTGAAATTTTGAATATAATTCAAAAAATAAGATTGGGTTCACCGAGCCTTAGAATATCACTCTGTCTTAGTGTGTAGCTTCAAAAATAAACCATATCATATTCAAAATTAATTCAAGGAAAAACTAAAATAATTACACTATTAAATTTATTATTATTAATATTATTTATTAATTAATAAATAGAAATTCCTTCCAACATCACATATCAAGATAATCTCCATCACTAATAATAATCTCCACTGATCAACAAACAAAGCATCATGGATTCGAATCCATCCATGTCAATATTAAGAGTATTGATCATTTAATGAACATGATACAACTTCATTCAACTCATTTATATCCAATAAATTGTTATAAACTGATCTCAACATATTTGTAAGATCTCATATTATTGGGAAGCCTCATCAAATGGTGCAACCACATTGGTCAAAGATGTGTTTTTAATTTGGGGTAATGTCATTCTACACGAAAGATTTTATTTCAAAAGGGGATGAATTGGTTAGGATTAGAACACGACATCAATGCAAGGGTAATTTTTTATGATAATTTTTGATGGATAATATGTTTTTTGTGATATTGGTGATTTTTCATCACCCATTTATTCATTCAATGATCTTTAGTTCCATACAATTATATTTATTGTTTGCTCTTATTTCATTGGTGATGTTATATTGTCTGATCTCTTATCTATCTCTCTTCTCCATCGGTATTTTTCTTCTTCTTTTTTAGAGAGTTATACTTTTGAGATTCCTTTCATTTTGGTAGTTTCTACCATGTAATCATTTATTATAATGGATCCCCTTTATGGACTATGACTTAGGGGTTTTCCCTTATTGTGTTTTCGATGTCAAAATTTATGGTGGAAACATTTAATTTTTTCTAACATATTATTTTCTCATTACATATCCACTATAGTTTTGAAGGATTGTTTAAAGGGAATGAAAATTTATTTTTTGATGCACGTTCAATTAATATTTTTTCTATGTTCATCACATACTGTATTTTCCCATATTTGGTATTAGAGCACATGATTTTTATTTCATATATATTATGGAATCTAATTCTAGTCAGATGATTGTGTTGAATGGTACCAACTTCCATATGTGGGGATTAAAAATGAAGGATGTGATTTTTGTAAAATAAATGCATCTTCAGGTGTTTAGCACTCAGAAGACAAATAGAATGGAAGATGAAGAATGAATGTTTAATCATGAGATGGTTCATGGTTTCATTCACTAGTGGGTCAAAGGCAATATTATTAACCCCATTTTCAACTTCCCTTATGCCATATCATCGTAGGTGAATCTTGAGATTACCCATGCTTTCAGGATAGGAAAAAATAAATCATTTATTCGGAAACAAAAGATGATTTTGAGGTATAATGAAGCTATGTCTATTTGTAACTATTTTATTGAATATTAGGGATGGTTTGATCAATTTTATAGAATGGATATTAATTTTGAAGTTAAAGTTTTAATGATTTTTTATTAACATTTTACCTGAATCATTGGAGAATTTTCGTGTTAATCTAACAAGTTCCACTAATAATGGTGCTATGACATTCAGTTTGAGGATGTATGCAATTTTGAATGAAGAGTTCATGATACATGGTTGGGATAAATCTTCTTTAGATATTTTAAACATAGATAACAAGGGTTGAATCCAAGAAAAGAATTAGGGATATAACAATTGAGGTGAGATAAAAGGTATAAGTAATTCAAGGTCAAAGCATAGATTCATTATTTTGGTTATAAAGAAAATATTAAATCATTTTCTCATTAGATAAAATAGAAAAAATGGAATGATGGAATATTAGAATATGAAAATAGGATATGGATATGATCATGTCATTGCAGCTATAGAGAGTGATCTTGCTATTTTTTATGAATCCATTAATATTTAATCTGATGATTTTTATTAGGTTGTTGATATTGGTTCCTATATTCACATTACACCATGGAAGGATCCCATTATATCTTACAGCCAAGGTTATTTATAGATTTTAAATATGGGTAATGATGGTCATGCTAATTTCATAAGTATCAGGATAGTTTGTTTGGAGACCAGCATATGAAGTAAACTAATTTTGAATAATGTTCATCATGTTCTTGATATTTTTTTGAATCTTATTTCTATCAATTTTTTTTTAATGATGATGGTTTTATCAGTACTTTTGGTGATGGTCAATGTTATATTTCCAAGGATTATTTGATTATATATCAAAGGAAAAAGCATTTGGGGTTTTACTAGACTATAGATTCTTTTTATTGTGATACTACATGCATTGTTGAGTGCAATGTTTTGATGAAGTTATGGAATAAAAGGCTCAACTGTATTACTGAAAAAGGGTTCTATTGTTTGGAAAAGATAAATCTTCATTCAAATTTTAAGAGATTCAAATTGGACACTTATGATAATTATTTGTTACAAAACAAAGAAGAGTTAGTTTCATTCGTCATCCTTTTCACACAAAGTCATAAGCACTTGAATTAGTAAATTATGATATTTCTTGTCATTTGAAATCTAAGACCTTTAGTGGTGGTCATTATTTTGTGAAATTTATAGATAACTATTCACATAATATTTTGGTTTATGTTTTGAATGCCAAAAGTCAGGTCCTCATTTTTCATAAGAAATTTCAGGTTTCTGTTTAGAATCTCCCTAGTAAGAAATTGAAATGTATTTGAATTGAAAATAGAGGTGATTATTGTAGTCTGTTTGATCAGTACTATATATAGGATGGTATTTGACATCACAATATGCCTCTTATAATATTTTTTGGGTTAGAATTTATTTACTACTACTTATATTATCAATTTATCACATGTGGATACATTGAATATAGACAATCTCGATATGTTTCTGTAAGGAAAAGAGATCAGGTATGATCACATCCATTTTTTTTGTTACAAGACATTTGTTCATGTGCCCAGATATGAGAGGTCAAAACTTGATGGTAAGTCATGCGAATGTATTTTTATTGGATATGAAAACGATGATTTTGGGTATAGGTTATATGATCTTACTTTGAAGAAACTTGTGAGAAGTCATGATTCAATGGTTAAGGAGGACTAATGTATTATATAAATTGATAAGGGAGAAAAATATAATTCTCCATCATCTGATGGATTTAATGATGTTCAAGGTGAATATGTTGGATATGATATTTCCAATGCACCTTTTGTTTCAAATTATTTAGTTTCAGAAGTTATTAATGAACACATTATTCCACTCTCGAGTTCATCTCAACATCATATCTTTTATACTTGGTATTCACCAGATGACTATGTGGTCCTCGCTAAATGGGGAGAACCATAATCTTTTGATGTGGTGACAGAAAGTGAATAGAAGAACATATGGGTTGCAACAATGGATTATTGATGAGATACATGCCTAAAAACTAAACTTTTGAGCTAGTGAAATTACCCACATGTAAAATATATTTTCTAAATTGATTGATTTATCAGAATAAAAAACAAGAATCCATTTTTATTCCACAATACAAAGAAGTCTAGATATTTTTTCTTTCATCATAAGAGATGTATTGATTTTGATGATATTTGTTAACCAATGATCAAAATGTATTTTTTTGGGGTTGTTCAAGGTTTGGAAGTTAGTTTGGATCTATAGAATTAGTTGATGGGTGTAAATACATCTTTCCTCCATGGAGATTTAGAGGATGTGATTTATATTGAGTAGTGGGAGGGTTTTGTGGAAATTGGTACAAGAATAATGTCTGAAGGTTTAGGACATTGTATGGTTTGAAGCAAGCGATGAGGGAATGATATAACATGTTTGAAACTTTCAATTTTCATCATGGTTTCAAGAATACATCTTATTATCTTTGTGTTTTTTTTATCGATTTACTACTCATGACATTATTATACTATTTCTTTATGTTGAAAATATGAAGATTTTTGACCATGATTCTTCTAAAATTTATCGATTAAAGAAGGATTTTTCTCAGTCATTATTATGAAAGAATAGATTCCAGCAAGATAGATTCATGGCATGTCTTTCTACCATGAAATAACATCCATGAAATTATGGTTATCTTTAGAGTGATATATTGAAAATGTTATTCAAAATTTTCTATAGATATAGTAAAAGTGGTTAGTACTCCTATTAATTTAAATTTTAAGATTAGTATAAGTTAGTCAAATTCTATTGATAAGGAGATAGAAAATATTTATCACATAAATTATTCATCTATAATTGGTTGTTTGATATATGTTAGTGTATGTATGAGAATGGATATAGATCATGTTGTTGGTTTGGTCAGTCATTTTCTATCTAATCAAGTTAGAGTGCATTATAGTGTTTTGAAATATATATTTCATTATCTTTATGGTACTTCAGATCATAGATTGTGTTTTTTAAAATGGGATTATATGTTTTATTTTCTTTAAAGTTTTATATATGACAATGCATATGAATTTGAGGATGTATGCTTCAGGATATTTGATCACTTTTTAGGGGGAGTTGTATCTTAGTAGTATAGATTGTAGAGTTGTGTTTTATTATTTATTACAGAGTCTATGTTTATTGTATCTATAGTGAATTGAAAATAATTATTTTGGATTGAAACATTTATTTGAGAGCTCCATTTTAATCAGGGAATAGGTTTTTTATTTGGTGATAGTAAGAGTGCTATTAGTTTAGGAAGGAATTCAACTATTCATGGAATATTAAAAAAATATTGATGTTTAGTATCATTATATCCATGAAATCCTTGATTCAAGACAGTTGTATCTTGAAAATATCTACACTCATGAGAATGAGTCAAACATGTAGACGAAGAGTTTACCTAGAGGTAAATTTGAGACCTACAGACTGATTCCATGGTTTTCAGTGATCCCCACTTGAGTTATAGGGGGTGTTTAATGGGGAACCTCCTCAATTAGCACACCCGTGTTGGTCAATGAAGTGTTTTTATTTTTGGGATACATTTTTCTACATATAATGTTTTAATTTAAAATGGGAGACAATGGATGTTATTTTAATATAAATTCAACACATGGTTAAAGATTTATTTTAGTGATCGACTATGATCAAAAAAAATTCTTCTAATCTGGGAGATTTTTAATCTCTTGGTTATTCAATCGACAATCTTTGTACTTGTAAGGTCCAATTCATTGTATGTTCTTTTTGTACTGATACAATTATTTTTTCATATCTTTTTTCACCCTATCTTGTCTGTTGATATTTTTATTCATCAAAATAAATGTGTTATATTTTTGAGATCCCTTCCATTTTTTGGACTCTATACCATGTATTCAATGATTATTGCATAACTTCCTTCTATACTAGGTACTATGGTTTACCCTCTTTGAGTTTTTTGTGTTATAATTTATAGCATCAGAATTTATTTTATACTCACATGTTTTTTTCCAACTAGGAATCCAATTTATTTTTTTCATGATTGTTTGAATAGAAATTAAATGAATATCATGTTGAGAGTTCAATTAATGTTGTCTGTGAAATCACTGCTTCTATACATCTCAACACCTAATTACGTATGTATCCATTCAAACAAATACTAAAACACATGTTATGCATGATCAATAGATCATAAAACACAATCACCAAAAAGGGAAAGATCGAACCCCATAAATTTTATTCTTTTAATAAAACCGTCCACAAAACATTTCATCATAAATTAGTTATCAGCTCATAAGATTGGATTAAGCTTAGTTGGAAAGCCTCATTCTCATATTTATTGATCACTATTATCATTCATCTTTAACAACTATTCTGATCAGTTCATTTCTACATATAAATCTAGGCCTCTGTGTTTCAATATTTCAAGGTTCATTAGATGAGTTCAATTAAGAGATGGTTTGAATAATCAGAAAATAGATATTATAGGTTGTTTTGGTTGACTAGATCTTCATTCATAGGATTTGATGCTCATACCATAGGCTCCATTGAGTTCTCTATCTCGACTAATCAATATCCACATATCAATCATCACTCAACCATGTTTTTAAAAAGTTTTCTTTAATCCTAATTTAGATTTAGGTCTTCAACCCCAAACTAAGCTCAGACAACTTTGGACATCCCAACCTAGTCATCTTCGGATTACCAATATATGAACACCATCATGCTGTATTCCATACCACACATTAACCGGCATGAAAAAATCATCAAAAATAGTTTGGTTGCGACAATCAAATCATAAAAACTGGGAAATTGTATTCCTAAAGACCTCATCTTTGGAACTCGATTTAGCTTCCTCCAGATTTTAGTTGACCTAAGAAAAAGATATTCTCCCCTTTCATAAGCCTATGTAATAAATCACTTTTTATTTTTGGTATAATTATAATAATGATGACCTATGACCATTTAGAAACTCCACATGAAAAATAAATTAAAACACATTAAATTAAATAAAAATAAAAATAATGAAAAATTAACTAATATCAAAAAAAGAAACAATAATTTTATTGCACTCAAAAAAGTAAATATAATCATTAGAAATTATATTTCTTTTTAAAATAACATAAAAACATACAAATCAAAACTAATTATAATGGATTACAATAATTTACTCATTCAAATAAAAACATATTGGAAAACAAAAATTAAAAACATAAAAACATAATTTAATTCAAAATAATGAGATTAAATAGTTTGAAAAAAAATTACAAAAAATCTATTTTATTAAATAAAAACATAATTTTGACAATAAAAACATGATTAATTAATTTAAGTAATGTGAAAAATGTGTGGAATAAAAGTCAAATCAATAAAACCGATTCATGATTAATTTAACTAGGACTAAAAATGCATGATTCCTCATCTTAAATTAAACATTTAATTGCAATATTATAAGAGGAGTGAGTTATGAAATTGTTCCATAACCATTCACTGGTAATTAAATTTATAAATGAGGAACTCACCACCCAAATCTTATCCAGTCAACTTAATAAATTTTCATGGTTGATTGTTTACTTTATTTTTTTCAAATATTTCAACTTTTCATTAGATTACAAGTTTTGTTTGATAATAAACACATAACCATATCTACTTACTTTATCAGCACTGGTAAATTACTTGTAACCAATACTTGATTTTCATCTCATTATTCTACATATATCATTATGTATTAGGCCCAATAGTCTATTATTCCTTGCAACTATTCCACTAAAAGGTAATTTTTTTAATTTTTCAAAATAAGAAGATTCAAATTTATCAATTAATTCATACTTGAATGATTTCAACAATAAATTTCTAAAGATTCATTAAATTTTATTCTCATTTATATGAATATGATGAAAATTCCTATGTTAAGTTACATTATAATATAATTATCCAGCACTTTTAATATTTATTGTTATATATTGAATTGTACATATCAAGAATATATAAACCATTTAGAAAAATAATTATGTCAAATAACTTTTCACCCATTCATTCTTATATAACATCTGTTATTCATAATAGTGAATGAAAATCCAGTCATATCCAAAAATATATAGAAATAAAACATTTATTCAGAGTAATAAATAATAAAAACTTTTTATTTCTGTAATATATCCCCTATGTATATATAGAGCATATATGATAACATATAATGAAATAACTCTCGGTCTATGTCCATGGCATATATCTATTTCTCCAATAAATAATATTCGTTAATTTTTGACCTCCACACAATAATAAAAATATGTAATTCACACTTGATATTTAGTGACTAAGAGTCCGAATATGAGAATTTCACATTTATAACATTCATAAAATTATACTACAAATTAATCCTATTTAGTATAATATTAATCATTAATAAACATCTATTAAAATAAATGTATACCCTATAATATTTCTATAAAATATTTTCAAAATATATTCCATTATCAAAATTAAGAGGTATTTGTTATGTGCGTATCATATTGTATATCAATTCAATACGGTCATTTTTTTAATATAATCCCAATAAAATGAAAACTTCATAAATCATATATATTACTATACCATGATTCATTTTTAATTAAATATTGAAGCATTTTTATTTTTTTCTAAATAAATATCCATTTAGTAAGACAATCAACTCAATAATATAATTTATTATTCTTTGATACTTAGGTAGATGAAACCTTTTCTAATTCATTATATGAATTATCTTAACTCTATAATTTTATGAACATTATCCTATTACGATCACCTAACTAGGTGTAACCTAAAGCCCATAATTAAACATGTACATCTAATCTTATTTGGGAAACCATACTCAACATTCCTAATACATTATAATTCATGTGAACCCAAATGTATCATGAATTACCCATTTCAACCATTGATATATCAACATGTGTTTACATTAAATTAAATCCCACACATATTATTTTAAATTAATTTATTTTTCATACCACTTTTATACAAACATAATATATATCACTACATCTCATATATATAGTTATAAATATTTAGTATCGTATCTTATTTCTACAAAAAAATTAAAATATATGAATAATAATAATTTATAAAACATTATATAGTTATTGATTTCTATTACATAACTATATAAGATTACAATAAAAAGACTATAAATACTCTAATCCATGGTAGTATCCTAGGCCCTGATGGATTTCAATGTTATTTTTATATATCCACATGGGAAAATATCAAAATAGATTTCATTAAAACTATATCAGCATATTTTAGAGAACTAATCATCCCTAGAATAACTTATAAAACAAATCCCATTATTTTTCAAAAGGTGAAACAATTGTGTTCTTTCCACCATTACTGGAACATAAATATGTGTAACTTCTCTCATAATGTTCAATATACACTATTCAAAAATGGACACACTCATTATGATGTAGTGGACCCAGTTCACTCAAAATTAAATAAACCTGGATGGCCTTATGGCCTCAAGCGTGCCTCACCTTCTTCAGAGGTTGCCAACTAATAGTGAGGGTCCATCGTGGAACAGAGGTTGGACTATAACATCATGTTCATTATGCAGAAAATAGATATAATAATATCAATAAATAGAGGAAGCATAAAGATAACCGAACAATGAAAGATTATGAATCAGTTATATATGTAACCAATAAATAACATCCAACAATATCATATACAAAATGATGATCATGGAATTCTATACAATAATTAAATAATGGAAGACATTATAGCGGGTACACAAACATTTGAGTATACCAAAAGATCCAAAAAGACCAAAAAACCCATATCTAGATAGTATCATGATCGAAAGATCATCCCCATTCTCCCCTGATTCCATGCTACAATCAATTATGTATCGATAATCTGGCGCTTACCCTTTCCCGTACCTATATCAACTTATCCTATCCGAGTACTATAACGGTTGCCCAAGAAGGGTATGAGATAAACATAGTAATCCAACCCCAACTATGCATAATGTCATCCAGTATATGAATATTTAGTAAATAGTGTGTAGATAATAAATAAGCTGGGAATAAAGTTTTATATATAAATAACCCATATAGGTCAGGGTTCCAAAGGAACACCCATCTTCTGACACCTACTATGGACTTAGAAGGACTGTCTTTGAACAATAATTCAATCATGATTAAATTTATAACGAAGTATCATAACCTGAATCCTATCCCAAATATCCCCCATGAATAATATCCAATAAGATGTGTATAAAAAGGTCATCAGTAATGTGCAAGGCTTTGACTAAATCCATGAGGATGCTTTTGATTGGTAGATGCATCATATAAATGTTTCATTATAATATAAAATGTGAACCTGATCCCATCCATGACATTCTTAATTTGGAATCCAGTTATCTATCCCAACATATTATGAACCAAACAAATTATAATCCCATCCTAGTAATTCGTCATAGTAACCATTGTATCGCTCTAGGTGTGGTATAACATCACTACTTGCTGAGTACGTCTTTGGAAGCTCTCTAAAGGAGCCAAAGTGTCACCCATAACATATATAATGATATTCCCTTTGAGACATTACATGAAAATTCATGTAAAGAGTCAGAGTATCTCTCTAGAATATGTAACAATCTTCCCTCTGAGTTCGACCTTAGTAGTGTATATAGGATTCTAACTATCACTAGAGTCTATATAATCCTGATACCAAATGAGTCCATCAATGGAGTTTTCTTGAGAACCCATGTCTCACCCAAGTTTATTAATAATTATTTAATTATTCAAGTTTTAAATATCCATCCATGGAGATCCTATATTGGAACCCACCTATCTCTATCAGCATAACAATAAGAAAAATTGTCATGCGCCTAAAGTGTAACCATACCATATAAGTAAACATTTAAATTCAATTGTTCATCACATTCATATAATCAAATAAATCACCTCATAAGGAATTTTAAATAACAGAACAGTCATTGAAGACCTAGCATCACACGGATACTTCCGTTTCTTTTTATAGTCCATTTAATGTGTGAAATACATCTCATGAATAAATGAGTAAGAATAATGTACAAGGCCTAGTGTTGTGGAATTACATTCCCTTTTTTAATAAAAATAAATTACAATTTTATCATTACATTTAACATCCCATGGAAAGGGGTAAAAAGTCACACCTCAAAGGTGAATAAAAATCCTTAATGACCCATATTGGTTTAATAATTTTAACAACTCACCTATGGAGTGGTTCAAATTCCTGTTCTTTAACCATTAATTACACTTCAAAAAGTATCATGGGTCATCACGATCAATCCTACCCATTAAATTAAAATACCAATTCAATATATAAGCATTGCCTAGAAGAACTTGCACATGGCCCAATGACATAATATATTATCAATATAAATATATGGAAAAGTCATGAGAAATCCTAACTTACTGTATTATAAGAACACTCATCCTATATCAACCTATGATTCAGTCTAGATTAGAATAAAACATAAAAAAGAAATAACACCATAAAAATATGGCATAATAGTATGCACTAAAATTGAATATCTGATTGAAATGAAAACAATGAATAGTTCAAGAGGAATAATGAACTCACTAGCATGGATCCAAAGAGACCGATGGTGAAAGGATTGGAGTTAAAATAAGTGATTTATTACAAATCAGGGGTTATGCATCCTTGGGAATTGTTAATGTGATAATTGTGTGACTGATACTTTTGAAAAGAAGAAAATAGGAGGAGGTTTAAACATTTAATGTAATAAGTGAAAATGTACATTTTCATTCTAAAAACTATGTTACATAGTTTGGCCTCATGTTTTTCCAAACTATGTGCCAATAGTTCATCTTACACTACTTAAAGACCCCCTAGAAAGGATATGGTGCGTGGATAGACAAACTATATACTGATCGTGTGTTTCCCTATATCAAAATGTCAACAGAAAACATACAGGAATGGTTCTCCTAGTGCATGGTTTAATCAAATTGTGCTGTTGTGGATAGAGAGCAAGAGCATCGTGCATGGTTAAGACAATCCATGCGGTCTGGGATGTATGGTTTCTACAAATCTTACAATCCAACTCCCTCCTTCAAAATCTCATGATTTGGATCTATTAAATCCCCAAACACCATCAATTTTGTTTTTACCCCTATATACAATCCCATTGGGATAAATTTCAATAAATTAAGTAATATAAAATGGATCTATACCTTATAGAAAATATGGGATCTTACAATCTTCCCCCCTTAAATTAATTTGTCCTCAAATTTCTATTACAAGATTGTTAAAACATCTTTTAAGAACAACTCTGGTTACTCGGCACGTAGGTTGAATTCTCGCTCCCATGTCATATCCTATACAAGATCATGTCTTCATATCACCCAAACTAAAGGATATAAATGACCTTGAACCATGGTCAATAATAAGGATTGGATGATCCTCAAAGGACACATCTATATCTAAGTCATCCTAATTTGGATGAAAGAAAATATGACAGAACAGAATGATATTGGAAAAGATGAGATATACAACATACATAATACATGGATTGATACATATGTGTTTAATATACTAGATAGTATAATGAACTAAATATATCCAAAATATAAGAAGGGGAGAAACAATGAGGAAATATATTCCTTCTTCTCTAAATCTGTCTATTCCACAGTCAAGGATAAACTATTAAGAAAACCCAACACTCCACCTAGAACTCTCGTGGTTGACACTGAAAATCAGTGTAATATTTCTATCTAGACTCAGTTTTAGGCATCCCATTCATAATAAGATTATCCTACATAACATTTTCCAAAATAATATGAGTAACTAATAGCGCTGCTTATCTTCCCCCCAAACAGCACTAGGATGAATGACACAACCAACCGTATGGTGACATATTAGGATACATCATTATGTTCTTTCAGATGCTATAACTATAAGATAACTTAATTAATGTTAAGTGTTTCTAAAAAGAACCTTTAAAATCAAGGGTGTGTTATTTGAACATGTCCTCTAAAACATATATTGTATGCCTGTACTGGTCATTAGTATGGGGGTGATATGTTATTCTCAGTAGTGCCTATGAACCTAGTTACCCCTACAACCACTGGTAGAACTGTGACATGAAACAAAAATCTCTATACGACATGATAGATCATTGAACTCTATAGACACATATGATCTCATGAATTTAGTGGTTCTTGAGATCATCGATTAATAGAGTCTCCTAAATGGAATGAAAATGGGTGACCTTTTTCAAACTATTTATGATCACCCACACAACATTAGTGCCCCATGGTGACCTAGGAAATCCCATCAAAAAATCAGTAGCGATGTCATCCCTTATAAATTAAGGAATAGTAAATGTCAATAAAATCTATGTTGTCCACTGGGGTTTTGCCTTCACCTACTGACGGGTGGAACATCATGTAGCAGACCAAAATATCTCCCACTTTATCCCTGATCACCTATATTGATGGTGCACGACATGATACATAATGGTAATATCGGGATAGAAAACCCATAGAAAGGCTTGAGTCTCTCATATCAACTCCTCTTGGACATATGTGTGAACCCATATGAATACATGAGTAAAAGAGATCTCATTCTCATCAATAACCCAAACAAAAGGCATTCCATCCCATGTGAGGATCTCCGGTAGGACCATGCCCTCAGAGTCTGATAGTTGTCTCATCGTCAATCTCCCCTGAAGTGAATAGGTTACAAATAAAGATATGAGTACAACCTATACATGATGTTCTTGAACCTCCATATGTATCTCAAAAAATAAGGCCATGAGATTCTTTTCACTATTGTCCTCCGGAACTACCAGTGTATGAGTCCTCCTACTCAGAGGATCATCAACATCCTTTCCATTTTTAGGTGAATATGCAAGATCAAAATTGATGTATTGATGGTATTGAACACACCATTATTTTTTGAGATTCATGTCACGCTATGTAAATATATACCTGAATTTTTTTGTCCGTATACACTACATAATTCTCTCCTAGTAAATAATTCCTCCAATAGTGAAAGACGTGTACAACCATGGATAAATTGATATCATATGTTGGGTCACTGAAAAAACAGTACATAGAAGAGTATTTTATCTAGAGGAGATTTAAACCACTTCATTTAGGTTCTGTGGTGGTTATAAAACCCACCATCTATTGCATTGTTTATAGCCATTTAGTAGTTCTTTTAGTTATTTCACGGCAATTTTGTTAAGTGTTGTTTTATAGAATTTAGCAGTCGTTACCTTTTTATTTAGAGGTGGTGTTTTTATTTTAAAAATAATCTGAATGAAATATAAATATTACAAAAGAAACATTTATGTAACCTATTAGTAGGGGTTACATGTAACTAAAGTGAATCAATTTTTATATAATGTATTTAGCAGCGGTTACATAAAACCACCACTAATTAATTTTTTTTAAAATTTAATAAAAAACTATAAATATAAAAAATGAAATATAATAAACTAAAACATAATTATATTATAAACTCATAATACATCCATATTAATATACAAACATCTCATCATCATAAACTCTATCCATGAAAACCCAGAAATCTGTCAATATACATACAAAATATGTCCAAAAATAATAATGGACTAAAATACATCCATGTCATGAACTCCAATGAATATGTATGTCTGCACATCATGTCATCAACTAAAACCATCTACATTATCACATCTAATGTAATAAAAAAGTAATCCAAAATAAAAACTACACATAATAAAACATAATTTTTGAAAAATAATTGATAATATTTTAACATAACCAAGAAAATAAGAACCATCACTAGTACCTAATGAAGAACATAAAGGATCAGAATGGTAAACCTCTTTCCCAATGCCAACATCTACTTCCTATAAATAAAACCATATCATTTAAAAAAATGCTAAAGAGAAAAATACACAAAATATATTCAAAATAATACACATAAATTTATTTATTTTGTTAATAAAACAAAAAAAAATAATATAAAAAAAATAATATATAATTAAATACACTTTGAAATCAGAAACATACTTATTTATGATATGAATCAACACTGGAAACTCAAAATTGATATGTAAATATTATAATTTATTTTTAATGTTACATGTAGTGGGATTGTAAATATTTTAGTTTTTGTAAAAATAATTTAAAATATTGAGATATCTCATATTGTCCTATATTTGATTAAAATGATGTGGGGGTTTTCCCACAATTTTTAATCAATATGTGGTGCTTGGATATGGTTTGGACCATTCCACGTACGTTTTAGTGTTTTAAAATATAAAATTCATGTTAATGGCTATAACAAGAATGAATTATTTTAAATGATGTTCCATAAGTTTCTAAATATCAAAAATAAAATATATGGCATTTTTATCCTAGTTTTATGACACTCCAACGTTGTTTTCCTAGTTTTAACCATTCCATGCACATTTTAGAGTATTAAAAAACTAAAAATGAATTTATGACTATAATTAGGAATCCATTATTCTAGATGATGTGATGTAAATTTATAACTTTCAAAAATTAATATATGTTGGTTTTTCTTTCATTCCAGGACATTACAACATCATTTTACTAATTTTGAACATTTCACACATGTTTTAGTGCTTTAAAACACTAAAAATGCATTTTCTTCTATAACAGGGAGAAAAATAATTTAGAATAAAGTGACGTGATTTCCTAAATTTCAAAATTAAATCGATGGTTTTTGTCCCCTTATTTAAGAACAATATGACTCAATTTTCATTGTTTTGATTGTTCCACGTATGTTTTAGTGGTTTAAAAAAATAACAATGAATTTACGACTATAATGGGTAAACCATCACTCAAAATGATGTTATGTTAGTTATTATATTTGAAAATTAAATATACAGTGGTTGTACTCTGATTTCAGGAAAATATGTTTTTGTTTGACTGGTTTTGACTATTCCACACATGTTTTAGTGTTTTAAAACACTAAAAACACATTTAGGTCCATAATAGGAAATAGTCTTTTTGAATGACATACCATTAATTCCATCATTTTACAGTAAAATATATGTTGGTTTCCATATGTTTTTATTAAAATGTAACATTGTTATATAATTTTTACCGTTCCACACAAATTTTAGTGTTTTAAAACACTAAAACATCCTTACAGCCATAATGGGAAACCTGTCATTCAGAATGACACGCCATTGGTTCCTAAATTTCAGAATTAAATTTATGACATTCCCTACAATTTTAGGTCAATACAATGTCATTTTCATAGTTGTGACCATTACATGCATTTTTTAGTGTATTAAACACTAAAAATTCATTTATTTTCATTACATGAAAACTATCATTCGGAATGACATGTCACCGATTCCTACACTTCAAAATTAAATATTTGGTATTTATCCCATAATTGTTTGACAATATGGTCTGGATTGGCTGTTTTTAACTGATCCAAAAATATTTTAGTTCATTAAAACTCTAGAAATGAGTTTACCACCATAACTAGAGAATTTTCATTTAAAATGATGTGACATGGATTCATACATTAGAAAATTAAATCTAAGGTTGTTTTCCTATAATTTAAAAACAACCCAACATCATATTCAGTGTTTTGACTATTCCATGCATGTTTTTTTGTGGTTTAAAACACTAAAATCATGTTTATGGACACAACGGGGAAATCATCATTTTGAATGATGTTCCATCGGTTCCTATATTTCACAAATAAATCTATACTAGTTTTTAACAAATTTCATGAAAATCCAAAATAATTTTTCTTTTTTTGACCGTTCTATGCATGTTTTAGTGTTTTAAAACACTAAACACACATTTACAACCATAACAGAAAAAATGTGATTTGGAATGATGTATCATTGGTTCTTACAACACACAATTTAATATACGGTGGTTATACAATTATTTGAGAACCATATTACATCATTTGTCTGGTTTTGACGATACCACACACATTTTTGTGTTTTAAAACACTAAAAATGAATTTAAAATCATTATGAAAAAACCGTCTTTCGTAATGACATGTCGTCAGTTCCAAAATTTACAAATTAAATCCCCATATGTTTTCCCCTTATTTTATGACAATCTAATATGGTTTTCCTACTTTTTACCATTCCATGTACACTTTATAGTTTTAAAACTCTAAAAAAACATTTACAACCATAACAGAAATACCATCATTCATAATGATGTGCCTTCAATTCCTACATTTCAAAAATAAATATTTGTCCATTTTCATTAATTATAGGATAATTTGGTGTTGTCTGTCTAGTTTTGACCACTCCATGAACTTTTTAGTGCCTTCAAACACTAAAAACGTGTCTACGATGATAATGAGAAAATTGTCATTCACAATAACATGATTTCTGTTACTACATTTAAAAATTAAATCTACAGTCATTTTTTCCTTATTTTAGGACAATATAACATCATATTCAGGGTTTTGATTTGCCCACATACATTTTAGTGTTTTAAAATACAATAATGAATTTACGAACATGAATGATGTGCCATCAGTTAATACATTTCCAAATTAAATTTATTCTTATTATTTCATAATTGTAGGAAAACCCAATATCATTTTTCTATTTTTGACTATTCCACACATGTTTTAGTGTTTTATGATAATAAAAACATGTTTATGTCCATAACGAGGAAATGTCCATATGAAATAAAATTCCATCAGTTCATATATATTAAAATTAAATATAAAGATATGATAAATTTATTTTAGGATAATACACTATATTTTTCCTATTTTTTACTATTCAACACTTGTTTTAGTGCTTTAAAACACTAAAAATGTGTTTACAACTTTAACATGAAAATAGTCATTCAGAATGATGTATCGCTTGTTCCTACATTGCAAAATAAAATCTACAGTACTTGTACCATGTTTTAAGGAAATTATGATTTTTTCCTAGATTTATTCTTCCACACATGGTTTACTTCTTTAAAACACTAAAAATGCATTTACAATCATAATTGGAAAGGTTTACTTTGAAATGACATGCCGTCAGATCCTATATTTCACAAATAAATATGTGGTTGTTTTACTATGATAAATTTTGTAATAATGAAATATTTTTTAAATAATTATTTTAATAAATAATATTTTATTAATATTATTAATAATTTATATCTAATTACAATATTAGTTTAATTAATTACTAAAATGCATATTGATTGTTTTTTGTCTTTCAGTGAAAAAATTTTATTGAAGAATTATAATTCTACATTCTTAAATTTTTTTTATTTCATTATCAAAAACCATTTAGCAGTGTTTTCTATAGTTGAATGATATTTTTTATATGTGTTGTTTTTTTAGAACATATCGATGGTGACAGTTTTAAAAAAAACAAAAATAGAAATGTTAATAGAAAAATTGATAAATTATTTAGCGTTGGTTATTAGGAATCATCTCTAAATAGTGAAAATAAATATTTTAGTGATTGTTTTAAAAAATTACAGCAACAGAGATTATAGATGATATATGTGTTCTTTGAAAATTTGTGAATGATATATAGAATTTAGAATTTACCTTAAATTGGATGATCTATAAGATTAAGAATTTATTTGGGGATCTTGCCTGATATCTGATAAAATACAAAAACTAAAGCATTCGATATTTATAACCACTAATTATCTTGGGTCTTCCTATAACCATCTTGTTCTTTCATTTTTCTTTAAATCTTGTTAATTACTTTTCTGTTCCCAAATCAGCGACACTAATAGTACACCGAATGGGTGTAACAGTAATGGATGATGCCACCCTACCGAAGAAATCTAAATGACTATAACTAGAACCCATCACATATACACTTTCATTGTGCTCCTTCCCTAAAACTATTCTAACTGCATCATTCTGGGAAGCTAATACTAACTTCAAAGGGCTCACATACTAGACACAATGATTTTTAACCTATTAATAAAAAAATAATAAAAATGATATTTGAAAATATATGAAATTCGTAATGTTATCAAATTAATATATATTTTATTATTATTTATTGTTATTTTAAAACTATAAAAAATATTATTTAAAATAATATTATAAAAACAAATAAGCATTAAACAAAATTAATTGGTCCGACTAGATTTATAAAACAATGAAAATTTAACATCATTATATCATTGTTACTGGCCCAATTTAATCAGTATTAAGTCTTGTTAGTTGTTATAATATATTTTATTTAATTATATTTTATTGTAATGAAATAATATGAAATGTTCATGAAATATACTTACACCAACATCTTTGGTATGGTCATTTTGAAAATTCAATACGATTTTCTAAACACATTAAACAACATATATGTTTGTCCAATATAGTTACATAAGTAATTATCCTTTATAAAAATAGAAATAAAGTTAGAAAAACCTAGAGTTATAAAAAAACGATATAAATAATACTAAAACAAAAAAAATTGTTTTTTCTCCAAAAACATTGAGACCCTTCAATGTGAGGATTGAATTTCTTCTCACGATTAAAATATATTTTTTGATATTTCTTGAAAAAATAGAATAATTAATATAAATTATAATTTGGTTTTGATTATATTATTAATATACTTTAATGTATAAAATTACCTCATGAGATGAATCCCTGTTGATATCAACAAAGAGCTTCCATTTCTCATGAGAAATTCCTTTAGGAACATTCTCATAATTTTTCATAAGCTTAGAGAAGAGTCATTAAACTCATTTCATATTCCATCATTAAAATATATGTATTTCCTACCCAAAAATTTCAATGTCCATGGGCATGAAAGGTATTCATGGTAATGAAAAGTATAAAAATCTATAAATAAAAAACATTACACTTTATCAGTATATAAAAAAAATTTACTCAAGTAATTTAAATTAGTTGGAAAGGAATATTAAATTTATATTACCTCTATTTGATTAATATAGTTCTAATTTTACCATGATAATGGAATATTCCCTCAATATTTATAATTAATTGGAAAGCTTAATGTATCACAAGAAAAACTTCCCAATAATCTGCTTGTAAATTTTGACAGTATCACTAGTAGGCACTCTGAACACATCAAATGGAAAAATAATCTTGCATTTCATCAGGTCACAAACATATATAGTGTTCATATTTTATCCTTTATATAGGTGAATTTATATATTTTAAAAATTCAATAAAAAATATGTAAAATATGAAGTTTTTTTTAAAAATGACATACGTAACAGTAATAGAAACTTGCCAATATCTCCTAGATAGAGAGGTAACAAACTGCTCAATTTCCATAGGTGAATTAGGAGGTGGGATATCAATTCCATCTGGGGAAATAGAGGAATCACTAGTAGTGTCAGGTACCATAGAATCACTAACATCCACCGAAGATATCAGGATTGGTGGCATACTCCGAGATGCTGATTGGCTAGGATCCAGATTTTTTTTGTTCTCATCATTTCTGCATTTCAAAAGATTGATGACCATATTATTAAAAATTTATATTGTCTAAAATTGATTAAAATTATTGGAATTATTTTTTTCATTAAAATAATGTTTTTTATAAACCATTTTTAATATAGATTTGAAAAATTATTGTATAATTGTGAACTATAACAATGAATATTTAAAGAACCTTATTTCATATTTGAAACTTATAAATATTCAACAAAAGGGGTGAATCATATATTTTGAATCACTATTATATTTTAATATATTATTTTAATATTATATATTCTGAAAAAAACATTATAATAATAACTGAATCATAGGGTATTTATTATAGTCCAATATCACACCATATACAAGATATGTGATATAGTTTTTGTAATATAATATTGAAATTCATTTTTCATATTGGATATTATTCGAATATTTATAATTATAATTATTCACATATTCATTGATAATACATTGATAATCAGAAAAATGGTCATAAATTATTATATAATAACATCCATATATTTCTGTAGCCACAAATTAGTGGTAACTCTCAAGAAAAGATATTTAAGAAAGAAATGTAAAATAAATAATCTAATTAATATAGGTTCATTACTAGCAAACCTATCTGATGTAATCGGAATGGAACTCATCAAACTAGTTGCACTCTCATATTATTAGGGTCATGACTATTATATCACAATCCTACCTAAAATAGTATAGGGGATGATGACTAGCACCAATAAGAGATAATATTTAAGAGGCCTTAAACTATAGAATCTAATAGCTGATAAGAATGAAAAAAAAGACAATTGACAATACACAAACAAAAAACCACAATCAATAAAAAATTACCCAATTGTATAACAAATTTATGGAAAAATAATAATACTTATTGAATACAATGAAACATATATAACCAACCAAAAAAATAAATATCAATAATAAAAAATTACAAGATAACAATAATCTACGAAATGTAATGATTGCACTTTAGTTCAAATTTTCTGCTATGGAGGGGAACCGGGCTGGGGTGAGTGAGGATGGAGGATGGGGGGTTCCCATCACTAGTGAGTGGTTTAGAGAGAAGATAACAGGGGGTGGGCTATGGGGGGTCTCTCTTTGTCTGCGAGCTGGTCAAAGAGTATGTTAGAAGGCTGGAAGGGTTGTAGGGGGAGGAGGTCATGTCACCAGTGATCCAGCCAGAGAGGATGTCATAGAGAGGGGGGTTGGGTATCATAGTCTTGGGGTCACCATTGGGGAGATGATAAATGGAGGTGTGGAAGAAAAGGGGGTCACGGGCTCAGAGTCACCTCCAGGGAGAGGAGGAGGGGTGTGGAGAAGTGGGTTGTGAGCTCAGGGTCACTGCCTGGGAGAAGATAGGAGGTCAGGGGAGGTGTTTGTGAGTGTGTGGGGGGGGGGGGTTGGTGTCACATAGAAGGAGTAGGGGAGGTAGATGGACTTGGTTTTTAAAAAAAAAATTTAGTGGCACTTAATTAAAACTACCATAAATTGAAAACATAAAAGAGTATCCGGGTATTTTAGCGAAACCACCATGATATTATATATAAATATATATATATATATATATATTTAACTAGATTTATTTTAACGTGGTTACTAGAACCTGTAATAATAAACTGCTAGTAATCATATATTTTATTGTGGGGGCAATTCCTCTAGTGTGGCCTCAACTACCAAGACTCATACTCTATGACTCACTCATATTATATCAGAACTCATCCTATCCCGATACCTAATGCATTATAATAAACTGTATAAATCCTTCCTTGAAATGGAATAATCAAGATTGATGAAAATGTTATTCTCCCTCTAATCTCATGAATGGTCTTCTTTCAAGTCTATGAGAAAATATGTTTCCCACTCTTCTTAGTCATAATAGTATGTGGTGATGCTAAGAAAGAGAAGTAATATATGAAGTTCCAATAATAACCAACTATCCCAACGAAACCTCTTATATCAAATATGTTCTTGGTATTCTCCTAAGAAACTATAACTATCAACATCTATGGGTCAGATGATACTCCTATATCAATGAAAATATGAATTAAGAAGTGAATCTTATCCATCAAAAATTATAAGTGTGGGATCTTTACATATAAATGATTCTCTCTATCAGTGTATTTAATATGATATCAATATGTTTTTCATTGTTTTGTTGAGTTTGATAATACCCAAGATATCATCCATGAATACCACAACAAATAAATTTTGGCATGGATAGAAAAATTAGTTCATGAGTGGCATGAAAATACTATTGTTCTCATGAGGCTGAACAACATTACGAAATACTAATACTATAAATATATACTATAAGAAAAATGTATGTGGTATATATGATGTTATAATACACACTTAATGATTACCCGATCATAGATAAATATTTAAGAACTCTTGATCTCCTCATATCTAGTTAGATAGATCATCTATATGAGGTCATAGATACGGGTTATTAACAAAAAAATAATTAACAGATGGTAATCCATTCAAATTCTAATGGATCCATCCATATTCTTAGAAAAAAGGACAGGTGAATCTCATGATGAATAACTAAGTCATATAAACCCCATTTCTTCTAAATCCTCTAGCCACCTCTTGATCTCCTGCACCACATAAGTATCCATCCTATGAGGAGGAATGAATAATTTTGTAGCTCTAGGAACTACCTAAATAGAACACTCTACCTCCCTAATAAGAGGTAACCCGAAAATGATTCCAGGAAAAATCCCTGAAATGATCAACCACTGGAGGGAAATCTTCTGGACACATTCCCAGGTCATTTATATATATTATAGAAATCTTGGATATCATCCCACCCAGCCCATCATTCTCGGTTCCTTCTCACGTTTCCTAGATATCCCATTCATCCTTTTAAATAAAAATCATTCCATTTGATGATGAGAATTTCACACTTCGACAAAAACAATCAAATAAACCATGATAGAAAACTATACTATCTATATTGAGAATGATATCAAACTCAATCATCTCAAAGACACCCCCTATACTAGCATAATATCTCTAATCATATCCCCAAAGAAGCATCATGTTTTGTCTCACCATAAAAATAATGATCATCAAGCCTACTACTCTCCACAAGAGTCACAAATATGAATATACGAGAAGAACACATATTGAGAAGATCTAATAATATTTTAAAAGTAATCAAGATAGTTTCACTCAATGTATAAGGTCCATAACTCTTCTAATGAGGTATCCATTTTACTGTGTATATATGGCATGATCCATGGATATTCATGATATTTTTTCCCAATGGTTCATATAATGATCGGTGCATTAAATCCCACTAAAACAATAACCTGGGAACTACTAGTAGAGAGACTCGAACACCGTACAGCAAGTGTCCAAGGATGCACTTGGACCAACTATTCCAGGTGGTGTTACTTGTCTTGAACTAAGAAATCATATATATAAAGATTTATATATCAGTCCATATATATATTAATAAAAACTAAAAAACCAAGAATCTCTATCGCATTCAATATCAGTGAATTCCCAGTGTAATTACTCACATTCCATATGAATTTTTTAGGAGAAAAACAATGAAATACAATATTTTTTTAAATAATTGTTTTTCATTTATATATTTAAAATTACCCAAAATTAATTATTTTATTTATATTTTATGAATTATAATTATTATTATGGTTATTTATTATGATGAATGATTTTTTATTCGAAAGGTCAGTCATCGCATATTGATTTTTTTATCATACATTTTCTAATACATTATTTGATCGTTAATTATTAATTTAATTGTTCAATATTATAGGTTTTTATTAAAATAATGAAAATATTATATTTATAATCAGTTTGTGATGTTGATGTTTATGGTTACTGTGAAACACATGAAGTGAGGGGACATAATATTATTAAATAGAAACTATCCAAATTGTGTAAGGACTACTCTTACTTTCCGAAGACAATTGTGACTAGGTCAACTAAAAAACGAGGGGAAAACTGGGAGGGTGTGATTTCTAAGGACCAAGAAATGGTTTCATAAGAATCTATACCCCAAATTATTTTAAGAGAATGTCTAAAAATTTGGAAACAGAAAAGAAAAATTGTCTGGTACTCATTCTCCACTCGAAAGTAGAAATTCTAAAAGGATCTTTTATTATAATCTCAATAAATGATGAGGCTAATCGAATATATGATTTAATGAAAAATGTAGAAATTAAAAAACACTAATGTGAATGGATAAATAAATAATATAGTTTGTTGATATGATGAATTAATGGAAAGAATATTAACATTGAGGAATACATTCAAACGTGCTCTAATTTGGACCACCATTTTAATGAAATAAGGAAAGAAGACTTAAAAACTAAGGTAACAACATAAAAAATTGTGATTATATAGAGTGGCTGGTTATAATAATCTCAGAATCATCTTAAATTATTTTGTTATTTATTTCCACGTAAAATGATTCAATTTTATTCCTTATGAGGTTTTCTACTTTTTAAAAAAGTTCATTTGAAATGAAAATTTTAATTTTTATGTAATGAAAATTTTTTCATATATAAATATTTAATAATAAAACACAAAGAAAATAAATATTTTTAATTTATGAAACGTCATTACAAATAAATTTAATTATATTTAAAAAAATTTCTATATATGTTTAAAAATCACTTTGTAAAAACATTTAGAAAGAATGTTTTGAAAAGATTTCTAAAAAAAATGTTTTGAAAAAACATTTTAAAATCCATTGGAAAAAACATTTATAATTTTTTTTTATTTTTTTAGAAATTTTATTATTAAACATTTAATTAATACATTATAAAAAATGTTTATAAAATTTTTTTAGAACAAACATTAAAAAAATTCAATAAATGTTTATAAAAAAAATTTAAAAAAATGTTTACAAAAACATCTTGAAAATATGTTAAAAAATTATTTAAAACAAATATTAAAAAAATTGATTTTACAAAAAAATTTGTTTTACAAAAAATAAAAAAATTTAAAGGAAAAAAATTAAAAACACTTACATAAATGAAAGTATGAAATATACCTATATTTTTTATTTTTAAAATAATAATATTCTGCAAGGTATGTCCAATGCCCCTACCAGACCCGACGATTTAGGCTAGCCTATGTCAGAGCTCAGTGTACTTCATGAGGTTATTCCAGCCAGCCCAACCAGACTCGAATAGTGGTTTACAACTTTGCTTTTTATAGAGTAGACTTACCCCAACCTGACCTGATCGTAGATGGGATGGGGTGGGAACTGTTGAGATTACACCCATATCCATGACCCTGTGATATATCTGGGCTAACATAAGTAGCTCTACCCTACTGGAACATTATGTCTAGTGTCTGGAAACTGTGGCCAAGATCACCGCCTCATACTAATTGTATGTATGTACTCCAGATCCTTACATGAGGAGAAGCTTCTAATCCCGCTCCTAAAAGTGGACAAGGTGCTACCATCTCTCACTGGATACCAAAGAAAAATATCTACACAACCACTATAAATGGCACATCTTTCATGAAGATTTCCACTCAATTGGGTTCCTTATACTCTAAGGCCTCATATTTCTTGGTCTACATAACTAATGACCCATTAACTAGATACCTGACTATGTATCCTAGCTACTAATATCACCATTTGGATGCTCTGAATGGAAATTCCAACTATTGGTCGACATAGTTCACGATCTTGATGCCAAACTTTCCTAGCTCACACCTCCATCATCTAACAGGTTACACTTAATAATAAGCACATGATTCATTATTATAGTTATGGTAGTAAGCCAAAAGATATTCACTTGTGATCAGATTTTAAATTAGAGACCATCCTAAAAAATGTCATGATTTTGATAACTCATCACCTATCATAATATGTGAAAAATGATGGATCTTTGTGGAATGATATGAATAGACTATAGAAGACATGGTTCCCAAATCAAGTGTATTATATCTCTGGATTTATCAACCCTAAATATCTAATTATATATATAATCATAGAAGGAATTATGAAAATCCATCCAAGACATATCCCAAGGATGATCCCTCTAAGTAATAACATCCCACCATATCTTGGAAAATCCCATAACATATATGCAGCGGGATTTAATCTCCTGTCGGGAGGTGTATCGATATTCAAAAAAAATTATATCATGTAATCTATCGATGTCTCCATTGCCCATGGTTTGTTATCCCGTAAAAAATTGATGAAATCTACATCTAGAACTCACATACCAATTATTATATTTAGGGTAAGTCACAATGATCCCTGAATTATTTGTGTAATGTGTAAGAACCCCTCTCAAAACTGTGTTTCAACACCCTTATCAGATAAAACTAGTGATGTCATAGGATGAACTACCGGTGGTTCTGTAGGAGAACTAGGGACCACCACTACTAAAGCATGGTCACCTCCACCCTCCTAGTGCATGACTAGAGGACTTCATGGTGGAATACCTCGATAAATTAATAATATACACATCAATACAAGATTTATGAAATTATAAAAGAACATATATAAAAATATCATATGTAAAATCCTTCCTAAATTGGAGTCACACCCCTCTGCCTACTTCTAAATCTATATCTGATGATGTACATATCAAAAATCAAACATGAGAGACTACCTATTTCCCACTACTGAGGATGGTTCTATGTCATTTTCACTATTATATGTCCACGGTCCTACTATACAAAGTCCCAATTACAGTTTAGAGAGGAAAACACCATTTAAATTAAAATTGGAAGCCCTATTTAATGATGACCATTAATTTTAGTATATAATTTCATTTAAATTTCATTATAATTTATATTAATATTCTATTATATTTTTTATTAATATAGGTCACTACTTCAAATTTATAAGGGCCCATACACCTTATAAATTAGTGTGTGTAATCCACATAATCCCAACTAGTCACTTATCAAAACCCTACATGACATATTTTCACTATTTCAAAATCATACCAAAAAAGGTATCAAAACAAGATATACCCAATGTACGAAGTAAGTAAATGTGGCATGGAATAATACAAGACACCTAAATTTTCAAGTTCATATGATGATGCATTATGCAATACTTCATTTCCGTACCATCCAAGGGTAAAAATCCATTATCATACAGAACATTAAACATATAGTGCATCACCTAACAATTAAATCAAGGAAACCATAATAAGTTCAATCTAGAACAAAATGTACCATCTCAGGTAATTTTTCTTTTCAATGTATGGGGGTTAGCTACTCCTAGGAACACACTCATAACCAAATCATAATACATCATGTTTATTCTTTCAAATATCCCAAAAATAGTCAAGAAAATAAAAAAACCATTAATAGAAATTTTTTGTGTCCCGAACCTAGTTCACTAAATAATAACGAAACCTAGTTGGCCAAATGACATCAAGTGCGCCTCCCTGTATGATTGATAATCCCAACTCGTATGATGGGCCTATATTGGAATAATGAGGAGACTATATCCTCCTGATCAGAGTGTTGCACAATAGTGTAATAATAACAATTAATAGTGGAAACAAAAAGATAAATGAACAACAGAAGAGTAAATACCCATCATATAAATAACCAGTAATCAAATCCATTAATTCCATATATAAAATTATGAACATGGAAATTTATAAAAAATGAAATATTGTCAAACAAGATATTAGGTACCCATAAATACAAGTATTACCAAAGTTCTAAGATGATTTAAATGACTATCTCTAGACAGAATCACCAGACATAGATCAGTCTTATTCTTCCCTACTCCCATACCATAATCAATCAAGTATTGACCTCTAAGCCTTTTCCCCAATTTATTTCAACATATATGATGTCTTTCTAGGTACTATAATGGCAACCCTAGTAGGGTGTGAGATAAACAAAGTAGGACACCACCAATAATGTCTAATACCATCTAGTGTGTGAATATATAATAAATATGGTACATGTAATAAATATTATAGAAATTAAGTGAATTATATAAATAACCCACAGAGGTCCCATTTCATATAGAACACTCATCCTCTACTACATTCTTTATCCAAAGTCTAACTTTCTCTAAACCACCATTCAATCATGATTTAATTTATAAGGAAGTCTCTGGAACACGTCATATCCCAAAAATCCCCCATGTGTCATATCCAATATTATGTGTATGAAAAGTCCATCCGTAATGTGTAAGTCTCTAATCAAATCCATGATTTTTCATTGGCTTAGTATACACTTTATATATTCATTTACCTATAATATTTCAACTGAAACAGATCCCATCAATTTCATTCCTAATATGGAATCTAGGTATCTCTCTTGGTATATCATGAACCAAACACCTTACAATATCATCCTATATATTCCTCATAGGAACCCTAGTATCGATCTAGGAGTGGTATAACATCAACGCTCACTATGTATGTCCTTAGTGGTCCACTAAGGGAGCCTAAGTGTCACCCTGTAACATATAACAATTAGTCTACTGAGTTTCTCCTTGTATGTCCATATAGGGAGTCCCAATATCACTCTTGTGTATGTAACAATCTATCATCTGATTCTATCTTTGGCAGTCCATGTACAATTCCTAGTATCACTCGGGAATAAATAATCCAGCTTCCAAATGAGTTCGTCCATGGCATTCGAATGAGAACCATGTTTTAAACCAAGAAACTTAGTAATCATTTAATTATTCAATTATGAAGAGCCCATCTATGGTGGTCATAAATTGGAACCCAACTCTCACACTCAGAATGGAAATTAGAAAAAAAAATGGTCATGGGAATGATGATTAGTCATACTATATAAGCTCACATTTAAATTTAATTGACTATCACATTAATATAATCAAAATACTCTCAGAATGAGGTTTAAATAATAGAACATTTAATGAATTCCAAGCATCACATGAATCCTTCCATTTGTTACAATTTTCCATTTAATGTATGAATGATGTCTCAAGCATAAGAGATCACGAAAAATTCCCAAAGGCCAAGGGAGGATGACTTAAATTCCATTTTTTATAAAATTTAATTATATTTTATCATTTAATTTAACATCCTAAGGCACGAGGTAAATGGTAACAATGAAAAGGTGAATAAAAACCCTCATACCACCAATGTAGTTTAATCAATTTACAAAACACCCAAGGATGGTTCTAATTTGAGATACATAAACTTTAATTAAATATTAATGTTTCTCATGGTTCATCAAGGTCAAAACAAACCATTCAATTAAAATAAAAATTAACTTTAAAACAATTTCTTGAAAAAAATGGAATGTGTCATAATGAAATAATATATAAACACTGTGACATTAATGTAAAATAATGAGACCACTTACCTCAGTGTGGTAGATGAACATTCATCATGTATCAACCTCTGATTTTATATAGAACATAATAAATTGAAATAAAGGATAAATTACCTAAAAATATTTCATAAGATTATGAAAAAAATAGCGTCTGTCCTGGTAAGGGAAAAATGAATAGTTTAATAGGAATATAGAACTCATTGATGTAGATCTAATGAGTCCTAAGTTGAATGAAACAGATTCAAGATTAGATAGATATAGAAAATAGTAGGTTAGGCTTCCATGGGTGCTGTCATTATGAGAAATTGGTGCCCATCATTGAAAAAAATATTAAAATAAGAGGATTATTAATCACATAAATCATTATGGAAAATATGGCCATTTAATCTCTAAAAATTGGGTCGTATGGTTTGGCTAAATGGTTTTCCAAACTATGTTCCAACCATGAACCATTCACTACTTAAAGACCCCCACAGATAGGAATGGCACATGTTTAAATAGACCATGCACCAGCCGTGGGTTTTCCCTCATTCTAAATGTCAGAAGAAAGCGCACAGCTGTATGATCCTTGTTCTATGGTTCTGTCATACTATATGGCCCTACATAGAGAACTTGACCATCCAAAACCATTAAAACAAATCATGCGATATGGGCTGTATGGTTTCTACTAACCATGCATCCCAACTTCTACATTCAAAATATCAGGATCTAGGCTCTGTAAAATCCCTAAACACCACTGTTTTACCTAAGAACCCTATAGGAACTCCCATAATGGTAAATTTAATTAAATTAATGGAAATAAAAAGGTCATATACCTCATAGAAAATCCAACATCTTACACTCATCTCCTCCCCAAACTAGTCTTAAAAGAGAAATTTGGATTTCATTAGGGTATAAGAATACAAGTATTCATTGGTTTGGCATAAGATATGATAGATGAGCCCGATAGTAATGTTTTGGAGACCAAAATCATGGTGAAAATTAATATTAATAAAGAATATTATTGATTATAATGTAGTTATATTATGAGGTTCATGATGTGAATGGACTTTTAAGAACGTGTCTATGACCCATTCTTCCATATCAACTCCTACTATGAGATCTTGATATAGACTATGAGGAGAAAATTCATATTCTTTAATTAATTTTATGGAATTATTTATGACAATCCCTAATCTCCCAACCTTTTTTCTACACACTAGTCATCATCAATAAGAACCACAACATTAGCATCTGAAATGGTGAGGAAAATTTGTTCATAGGATAATAAGTATTCCATGGGATTTCTCATCTATCAATCTTGTGTAATAATGTTTTCTTCTTAAAATACCAACACAACTCCATCCATTTATTTGAAGAAATTATAAATTAATATAGTATATGGAGTGGATATAAAATATATGTTTCAAAAATTAGTGCATATATTTTAGTAATTTAATGACCAGATGATCTAAAATAATTGAGTTATGGATTTTAATCTCTATAAAAAAAACATCCTTATAGACTATCTTATATGAAGGGACCTAATATGAACATGCATAAATAATACCTTTATACAATAGTTTAATTAGTACATCTCAAAAATTTTCTGAAAACCTAAGGAATTAAATATTTATATTATTGTATACAAGGAACATAAAAACACTTATTTTATATATTGTAAACATTTGTAAATAAATTAACAATCATATTATACATTCCATGATAAATACTCATCTTTAACACCAAGGGAACGAAAAACATTGAAAAGGTTGATTTTAAACACTCCGTATGGGATAATACATAAAATTCCATAATGAAAAGACCATAAACATACAAGAAATAATATTTATGGATAAATAACTAATTTTAATTAACATTAATCATTTAGTCTAATGAATATGTATTAACAATAGACATATCATCACAAATGATATAACTTTTATGATGGCACGGTAAAATATAACATAAATAATTAGAAAACCATGGAATATATGAATAAAATTTGAAAAATCATAAACATAATATTTCTTATCATTATGAACCTGGCTAACCTTTAACTATTTCACACATAAAATTGTATGTGGAAGAAATGAAAAATGCACTAACCTTATGTGAAACTAGCAACTGACTATCCTATTAATATAAAATTTTTATCCCATGAGATATAAGCTTTTACCCAATACATTGGAGGGATATATAGTCCCTAACCAATAAAAAATTTATACATTTTTGGGCAAATTGGAAAAAAATAATCACATCATAAAATAAAACATTAAAAGAAAAACATGATTCATTAGATTATCAAACGGTATCTCATAAAATAACGTAATAACAAAAATCAAATGATACAAAAACATGTTCACCCAAATAATATACCATGCAAGAGAACATATAATGGATATTATAAAACCTATATCCAATGTTTTTAAATATTTTTTATACATATAATAAATTAAGAGTAAAACTTTAAAAAAAATTCATTAAAATCCATATAAAATTTATATAAAATGGAAATTAAAATCATTTCCATGATATTTTATATTTAGCTATAATAAGGATTTTAAAACATTATATATTAAAATAAATGTTATTGAAAAAATAATTTTCTTATAAATTATAATTTGTTTTATATGTTATAATATAAAATATTGAAATTAAAATCGTTATATATGAAGACAATTATACCTTTTTCAAAACACATATCATTTTAAGAGTTGATAAAAATTAAATTTAAAATGTTTTAATTAAAATATTTATGTAACTAGAGATAAAACATAATATTCTTCCAAATAATAATAAATTTTTTGAATATAATGAAAAATAAGGAAATTGAAAAGGAAGGATAAATGAAAAATACATGAATTATTATTTGAAATTTATAAAATTATAAAAAAATTATCAGGGAAAAATACATGGGTATAAAAAATTATTCCATAGAAATGAAGAAGGGTTTATTACATAATATCATCAGAGGAATGATTAGAAAAAAATAATAATGATACATTTCATGAAAGTAGTGTATAACTCAATAAAAGATAAATGAGTTTGCAAAAACCCATACAACTTGAGGAGACTTAATATAAAACATAAAAGATAGATCATTAAATTTAAATTCATTTATCATCAATAAAAGTAATTTAATTTTATAAAATCTCAATTTTTAGTTATGTACATCAAGAAAATGGTATTAGTTGAAAAATACAAAACATGTCTGAAAGGGATGAATTTTGAGACAATACCCTTTACCATTATTTTCTGTTTACTCAAACTTTCTCGGACCTCCTATAAGTTTTACATAATTAAATTAATTGCTTAATTTAATACCATGTTAAAATTTATTACTCTATATTAAATTTATTTATATTACCTTATTATAAATATATTACATAGTAATAGTTTTTTCACCAATGAATGTTTAATCACTAATTTGTTTTTCTCACTAAAATATCATGTTAACGAAGTCAATTATTAGTAAGTGGATTAATGTTAATAATTACATGATTATTATTTAAAGAATAATCCTTTCTTTCCTCTTATTACTTATATTTTATTTTTAGTAATTAAAATACACTATTTTGGTATGTTAAAACGGGAATAAAGATAATCTATTTTCGACATGCCTAAAGATCGAAAGATTGTATATTAATAAATATTATAAATTATTATAAAAACTTATAAAATCATAAATAAATATTAAATTTATTATTATTAAATGATATCATAAATATATTATAGACCATAATTTTATACTAAATAGACATTATAAGAATGTTAACATAGGTGGTAAAACCAAGTCAAAAGGAAATGTTTTATAATGTTTTCAGGAGTAAGTGGGATTATTTAGATAATAACAATATAAACTACATATTAGCTTAAAAATGTAATATTTATCTTCTATTATCCATAAATACATTCTTAGAATCATCTAATATAGGTGGTGATGAAAAAAATCGTTATTCATGAAGGATGTGGTCCACTGTACACATGATTAATAATCTTATTTCTCAATGAATGATAATAATGATCATATATGAAAAATGATCAATAAAGAATTTATTTAATTAAATATAAAACATATTTATTCATACAAAACATCACTCATTCTAGGAATTTGTAGTGGTGAGGAAAAATGAACAACATTGATTTTTGGAGGTTGTAATCCACATGTACGCCCAATGACTATCAATTTGATTTTAAAATGGATGGAGAAGAATGAATAATTATTTTAAAATTAATATATTGAAATATATGTATACTTATTATATTCAATTCAATATTTTCTTAATTATTGATAATGTTAGGATAATAAAAATTAATAAGGAAGCACTATGAATTAATGGATACTCACATTAGAGGATTATTTTTTTTTGGAAATTCTACTTTGAAATAATGTTCTTATGCTTAATAATAGTGACAAGAATATATGATAAGAAAAACGGGGTTATATTATGATAAATTTGTATATTTTAAAGTAATAATTAATAGATAAGGTGAATCTTGGGTGATGAAAGTGTTATCTTTTTAAATGTGAATGAAAGAGTAGTTTTTGATGTAACCCTATCATTTTCAACAATGTAATGTTACCATTCAAGGGTAAATACACTAAAATTAGAAACAAATTAAGGGAAGGTGGGAGTGGGTAAAAAATCACACAAAAAATCTATTAAATTTTTTTAAACATTTTATTGAATTTTCTCCTCAGAATAATCCCTTTTACAATTTTTAATTTTGGCTTGGGTAAATATTTTTGTTAATATATGTAATTAATTTTGATGAAAAAAATTAAAATTAACATCATTACCTAATTTGAACATTATAATTTTATAATTTGAAATAATTTTATTATATAATATTTCCAAAGGAAGGAAAATTTATTTTTAAAATAACACACATAATTGTGTAAAAATAATTTTTAGAAAGAAAATGATTTTAAAAATAAAAGTTATATATAATATAAAATTAACATTGTTACTAATTTTAATAATATAAATTTATTTATTATAAACAAAACTAAATTTATTGAGTCATTCAAGTCAATACAAAACCAAATATAACCATCAAAAAAATTTATTCATATAAAAAAATTATTTATTAAATAAACAATTTAATTTTGTTCTATAAATATGTGAAATTCTTTTTACAAGTTAAAATAATAATTTAAAATGAATAAATTTATTACTTATATTTTTATTACTAATTTTTTTTAGATTTCTATGCCATGTTTACATAATGAAAAAAATCAAAAAAATCATAAATATCACAAAAAATTTATTTTTAGAATAAAAATAAACCTTTTCTAGTGATGATAAAAAATTTATACTGACTAAATATTTATATTATGATTTCAAAAAACAATTTTTTAAAAAATAAAATAACCTAAAATAAAATATATTAAGAAAACACTTTTTAAGATAACGTTTTATGATAATAAAACATTTTATTTTTTTATCTTCTTAATGTAATAGTTTTTAATTATTTATCATCATATATTTTATTATATATTTATTAGTAATGTTACTCAAGCATGTTATGGTTTATCTAAGTTTGTAGTACAATGTAATGAGTGCTATCAAATATATTTTATTTTTCAAAAATCATAAAATTTCAGGTCGTTGTATCAGAGATATGTTTTCTATACATATGAATTACATTATATATTTTTATGGGTTGATGAGTTGAATTATTCTATGTATTTTGAATTATATAATATATTTTATCTTTATGATGGGAAGGGTCACCCAAATTTAAAATGTGTTATTTTATATTCTTATTCATGTTTTTTTGTCTTTAGGGATCCCAAAATAGTGATAAAAACATCAAGATCATCTTTTGTTGATTCTTATAGAACACATATAAAGAGGGTGAATGTCACTAGGAATGGATGGTATGACTAGTTAAAAGAATATAAGAGGTTTATATCAATATGATAGGGCTCAATGTGATCATATAATCCAAGAAAGTAATGGTATCATGAGATTCTCTGGTGGGATAGTCACTATGTGTGAGACATATCAAATTGAAATATAGAATGAATCACGTTTCTTTGAGTAACATGATATATCAAGTACCCCGCTCTACTATATCACCCACAAGACCATACTTACCCATTTATATCACTCCCTCTAGATTATTGGCCAATGAGACATCTCCTTCTAGGGTGAAAAATAAGTTTGAAATCCACCATATTTCTAAGATGTATGTCACAATACTATAGTTTTTATGTTCCTAGTGACCACACAAGGTTCATTATTATAGTCCTTTATAATGATTATAAGGTATTTTTTTTGTAAATTAGAATGAGGATGGAGACTAATTGATGTTTATTTACACTAATAAGTTCGGGTATAGTCAATATAAAACTAATTTTCACAAGATCATCCATATAAAACAAGTTTTAGATGTTTGGGATAAAATTATATATATATAATCCATACACATAAAATATAAAATACATATATAGTATGTATGGTATTGAGATATTCTCACTAAAAATGAAATTAAACATAAAGGTTCTCATTTGGTCATGAAATTACCCCATTGCATGAACTATAAAAAAGAAAAGGATGTTCATTTGTTCAATAATGGGGTGTTAGAACATTTAATTTTTCATTTCCTCAAGAAATTTATAGGGGTGGAATACAGAAGGGATCCCAATATCATTTCCAATCTACATGGTTTCACACCATTTATAGCACATCCCCTAAAGATCATGATTATTGTATGGTTTTTAGAATAGGATATTAGGTCATTTTTTATGTAAGAAATGGGTCTAAAAATCATAGTTTTATATTTTATTATATCCATATAAAACCAAAGTCATCACCCATGATCAATGATATTGGATCCCTAAATAAGGGGACAAAGTTGTCTCTTACCTTCAAAAACCCACTTATTAATAATTTAGAAATTTAAACAAGAAAATGAATAAATTCAAAGGCCACTATCTGTGCTTGAATGTACATTGTATAAGACATAAATCTCAACAAGTATTGAACTTATATTAACTAAATAATGTGTATAGGATACATTATACAAGATAGATAGTTTTCAATTGTTATGTATTACAATTCTTATTTGGGGGAGGGTAACTCACTTAGCACAGAAGCCCAAGACATGTACAACAGTCTAATTATATGAAATCTCAACAAAATATCGCTACCCATGGTGGAATCAAACATTACATATTTTTTAAATTCTTATCATAATACTATTATGTTAATTTGTTTATTTCATATTTCATTAGGTTATAAAATAGTTTTATTAACCAAGATGAGGTGATCCAAAACACCTTGTGTGAGGGAAACAAGGCAGCTAATATCTTGGAGTCCAAATGGGATCAATATGGAATTCTAAAACATTATTATAGTAATGTATTCCCACCCTTTAATTTCATGTACATTTTTAAGGGGATTCCCTTGGGATATATCACATTAGAATACCATGAATCTCACTTTTCGAGGTTTCTACACATTGTTAACAAAATATTTAATTTTTTCTATTACCTAGGTAAAACATTTTGATAATTTATCATGAAATTTTAAAATACATATATTATATATGTTATATAAAACCCTTTTATATAAACATATTGAATCATACAACACAAAAATATACTATAGTTCTAGTATGGTAAGACTGGAAGCCAAAACCCACTTTTCTATAAAATACCCTAGCCTCTTAGTTCAGGGGGAAGTCCAAACCAAAGTACCACCATACATGGATCTATATTTTATAGATACCATAATTCCAACACAACCCTATCACATAATATATATATAAAACATCAGACCATTATAAATAGGTATATAACCAAATAAATTTATAATTTTAATCAAAACATATTTTGGTATGTTAGAATCTCACTCAAGTTCATAGAGGTCCATTAAGGCAGGCAATATCATATATTTTTTAAACCATTTATTTTTTTAATATAGAATTATGTGAACAATATTGTTCATTTAACCATATTTGTATTATGAAACAACAATTTAATAGAAAATGTTATATCCATTAAAACAAAATTGATATAAAATTCCATCCATTGCAATGTATAAGGGTAGATCCATGTAATAATATTTTCCATTGAAAAAATAGATAACACGTTGAGAAATATGTATTCATGTTTTAATGCTATATTTCAGAAAACCTTTTCATTATTTTATTAATTGTTCATTATTTTAATGTTATAAAAATCCCTTACTGTCGAAGAAAAAAACTTGAAATTTCACTTGGTATAGATAACAAACCAAACACTTCACTATTAATGTTAATATATTATTTATATATAGAAAACATACAACAAATATTATTACACTATTTTATCACCATGATTTATATGATTCTACTTTTGGGTTTTAAAGAACATTATAATGCCTAAATATAGTAAAAAATTATTAGATGATATATCAATGTGAAATGATATTTATAGAAAAATACTGAAAATTAAATTTGATTACCTCTATATCTATGATTTATGTCTAACAATAGATAGTTTCATAAAAAACATTTTTTATTAATCATCCAAATCATTCTATATATCAAAGCTACTAGAAAATATAATCAATACACACATTTATAGGACCGACTTCAACTCGAATAACATATTAGAATCAAACAAGGGTTAAATATAGAAAAAAAGAGGGATCATTGACATGATATTTTTTAAATTAGATCATTCAAACATAATTCAATTAATACATACTTATTTAGTTCTTATTATTTCAGTTAAGTAAAAAGATTATTAAAATGTTTATATCACTATTAAATTTTTAAACATGTTACAAGAATGATAACACCTTTTTTATTCCACTATTTGATCATTAAAATTATTTCAAAATATAATTTCTCATAAATTTATCATCTCCTAACATCTTACAAACAAAATGATAAATTTAATATTTATTGATGAGTTAAAAATAAATAATAAAATAATATCCCATATTAATTTTTTAATATGAATAAAAAATTCACTAATTTATTCTTTTAGAATATAGAGCATAATATGATTAGTTAAACCCCCCAATCCACTGAGAACATTACACATTAGTGTATATTAAAAAATTACAATGGAAATATAGTGGGTTGTAATATTTCTCTTGTATTACTAGCACTGAGGTTAGTATAATTTATTATATCATGTTCACTAGAACTGGTTTGTCTAAGGTAACTCATTTTTTTCTTTTATTATATATAAGTTTATATAGATGTTATTGATATTAATAGTTTACCCAGATCTAAAAAGATACAATGACACAATTTTTATCTATATGAGGTCATTGGGTTCAATAGATTACTTATCACTTGACCAAATAATTAGGTAAAAAATATTAATATCACCGTGGGTCATAAGGGATGATATGAAAATGAGCATGAAGATTAGTTTGAGTTATATGGTACCTATTATTATGGGGAAATAACCTAGTGAAATATCATGATGTGTTCTATAGATGACGAGTCAGTGTGGTATCAACAAGTCTTGTAGTCATGTGCAGAGCTTCCAAAATTTCTATTTCCAAGGACACATTGTCAATGGATTATGTGATGTGATCCAATGCATATTGGTCGGTTAAATATTGATATAATATCTTTATCATTCATGTGTACCCATTTAACTTAATTAAACCAGTATGTTAGGGTATCATGTCAGTCTATTACGAACATGAGTCTCAATGATTTATCATGCATTCTTTCCTATAATATATGATTTCATTATTTAATCATTCACTCGATAATATTTTTATTATTTTTTATCTATCACAAACATATATATATTTTTACCTTGGTGAGTGTTATAGGTCAGTTTGTTATGTCATACTATTTTTTATACTCATACCCTACACACACACAATTATATAAATATATGATTTATGCATATTGGGTAAGTATGGATCAACACCCTCTTATAGGCATGGGAACTAGGGTTGTCTAATCTGATGCTTTTAAAGTTAGATATATAAGAGATTTCATTTTTAATGATGGATGATTGATTTTTCATTTTGAATAATTTGGGGGATTTTATATAGATAATCCAATTACAAATACTACAATATAGAATATATAATTTCTCAAGATTATAGGGAATTCATATTTAATATTGTTTATTATTATTATTAATACTATTTAATCTTATAATTTTTTACATTATTAATTTATATAAGGTTGATATTTTTATGTGACTATTTTTTAATTTATTTACTAAGATTTATCTTATTATGTGTTTAAAATCAACAGTGATTCATCAACAACATTTAGTACTAGCTAGCAGACCCTAGAGATTGGGGAGCATACATGAGAAATTATGGAACATCATCTCTGGTCAAGCGGTCCTATACCTTGCTGGTGTGTTACAAAAAAGTAAAAAAGATCTATATGATGGTTTTGGTTATTGGAAGACCATATATAGGTTTTTTTGGGAATTTATAGGTAATGCTTAATTACACCAACCCATCATATTTAATGCAAAAGTTCGTTTTTCAACAGAGTTATGAGATATGTTTTTTCTTACATGTAATTTTGTGATGAGTATGAATTATGATTTTATTTATTTATTATTATATAAAAGGATATATAGGTTATTTTTAAGTATCATATTAGGCACATAAGACAATTTTCTAAATGATTTCTAGTGTGTCTATATATGTATTCGGTTGAAATTAATTTAATTATAAATTGAAAAATAATAATTTCTGGAATTACTTAATATTTATCATATTAATATTTTTTTGTAATATAATTATGACTTATGATTTACATAATCTGGAATAGTTATATCATTATTTATGTATACACATAATGATTAATTGATTCATCTCAATGTTATGAACTTTTATTCTTTTTGTCTATTATGATCATTCAATGATTATCCTGAATGATTGGAAGTTAATAATTTATATTTAATATATTCTTCATTTTTAGTTATTTTTATTCAATTATTCATAATTAGGATTATTTCTAAAGAGGTAATATTTTGTGATAATTAAACACAATCAACTACTACTTAATGATTAATTAAAGGTTGATCGATATTGAGTTAATTAGTGGAGGCAAATATTTTTCAAATTAGAAAATTCCATTATTTTTTTGAATATATAGATATAATAAAATATTACCCTAATAATTAGTTAATATTAATTGATACAAATGACTATTTCAAAAAATGTGTATTTTGAAAAAAATATATTTTTTAGTGAATTTACCACTGATGTATTTATAAATCATTGGATATAAGAAATGTCATATTGAATTATGTGAATATTTAAATATGAGAATAATATATTATAAATTTCATGTTATGTATGTTTTTTAAATATTTAAATAGTATTATTATTCATTGATTAAATATAATTTAATTAATAATAAGATATGACTATTATATATTCATAAAGTGAAAATGATTATATAATTGGATGTATGTGCCATTTTTTATTAATAAAAATGTTAAATGAAATATATACGATTTTTGGAATGATAAATATAAGGTTATTTAATTTTTATTTTTATATATTTTTATCAAATTGATATTTACTATAACCCATAATAATGTTATATTTCCTAAAAATAACACGCCTTTTCCTTTTCACTAGTAATTTAAAAATTGGTCTATGTGGTATATTGTAAGAGAGTATAATTATATATATCTCTTGGAGATATGTTTTTTATTAGATAATTATAAAATGATATTTTGATAGGTAATATTTTTATATAGAGTGATTATTCAAAAATAATCATGAAGGGTGTGTCAAGAAGATGAATTGGATACTAATTTTTCAATTAATACACATGTTAGCCACATATTTATAACATGTATAATTTGTGTGTTAAATTATTTTGAAATATTATTTACATGGAATGATGATTAGGTATCCTAGGTTATTCACTAGTCTTATATTTATAATAGCTGACTCATTATGGAGTATCTAGATTCTCAAGTTATAATGAATTAGAATGAAAAAAATACACTTTTCATTTTAATGTGTTAATTCCCTGGTAGAAATGTGATTTCAGTTGTTTGATTCAAAATTTGAGGGTGTGGTGTGATGATAATAAAAACATAAAAAACAGGTCAAGGAATATGATTGATTAATATGGGATGGAGTTAAATATATATTTGATGGAAATTTCTTTCTAGAAGCATATAATCATAAAAAATTATAGGATTTCATGAATCTATTGTCGAATGAAGGGACAGTGTGGTAATAAATTGTTTACATTAAGGAGTTATTCCATACATTGGAGGAAATTATTAAATGAAAATTTAATTGTTTGGTAAGGGTTTTAGGTATCCTATCCAAGTTATGGTAGTACCACTCAACCATGAATATTATATGGAAGTTGTTGTTAAGGGACTCACATTAGATGTTGTGAACGCCGTCCACTTTTAGTTTTTTGGAGATAAGAACTAATTTATCATAAATTAATGTAGGATAATGAATATTGGAGAAATAATTATTATAAAATTATAAAGTATATGTCATTACCGCGACAAACTATAATAAATTGTTCAAAAAAAATGTTACAAGAGTAGATAACTATGAAGCATTTAGTATACATGTATAGATTAATGCTGGCAGTATTATGTATCTAAAAAATTTTAGAACATGTTAATATTTTTCAGGATATTATATCAGAATTGAGGGGGTTTAAAATATACATAAAAGTGTGTATTATATAAACATTTTTTAGTGTTAGTTCCCTATACCCTACATGAGTTTCGCTTTTTAATTACCACATCATGTATATATTATGAGTTAAACATGATTAATTTTTTTCCATGATACTATTATTATGTCCACATTCATTATTTACATGGTAATTCTCTTACATTATTTTTCACATCAAAATGTTATAGAGGTTCCTAGTAATAATGAAAACATTACATTACATTGATAGTAATCTTAATCATATTTCCATAGGTATAAATACACCATACTAACATAAAAGAAATGATTTCTAACTTTTAGGTGTTGGGTGACTGTATGTAGTCTAAATTATTCTTATGATTTTATCACATATTGATCGATAATAATAGATATCATGAGGATTGGCCATCTAATAAGAACACCACATGTGCTTGATTTCATTGTACTTTCTTATATATGAGAATCTTTATTGTTCTCCTTAATTGATATTTTTATCAATGTGTACCATTCAATAAGATACTTTAATTCATGATTAAAACCCTGAAATATTAGGTTTATGGTCAGGTAGAATTAATAGGATGTGTTATTAGAGGTATAACATTACTTGATTGATCAAGAAAATATTTGTCACTTTTGAATATAGGATAATGAAATTATTAACCATATGACTTGGATGGAAGGGACATGATTTGAATAGTGTCCATGGTAGAAGAGGTAAATGTTATTTAACATAGATAAATAAATATTAAAAAATCATTAAAGGATGATTGAAAAAATTAATTCATACATTATTATAAGTTATCATGAGAAAAAAATTATTATATTACATAGTATTGTTCTTATGTCATTTTTGTATCTATAAATTATCCTTAAACATTTATATACTGGGTCATGTTATTAATTAGTATTGTTATTTTATTATAACTCATTGTTACTAAAATAATTTCTTATAAGGACACACAAAAAGTATATCCATAAGTCCCACCAATTCATAAGTATTAGAGATTAGGTTCAATGGGCCCACACATTCTTAGTCTAGAGAACGTACGATTGTAAAAGATCATATATAATTAAATAAATATGTTCACTTATATGTTAATAAATTCTTGGATAATAATGATTCAATTTATTTCACATGGATTTCAAAATTTATTTAACTACAAAAATTTCTAAAATAAAAAATTTTGTTTTTTATCTGAATATTATTTATTAGTGGTTTGTTAAATTTTTTTAGTATGAATAATAAAAGTTAATGATTCCTGATTGTAAATGTGATATGAGATTATGTATCATGTGGTTGATAAAATTTGAATGTCACTAACGATAAGTTAACTAATATTTTAACAGCTAAGCAAAAAAGACTTCTAGTTTATGATTCTTAAGGCGATTAGGTAAAATTAAAAAAACTTTAAAATAATTATAAATAAATAATTATAGGCAAAAATAATAAGTAATATACAATATTTCAGAAATTCAGAATCCACCCAAGTTATCTATTAGGCATTAGAGAGATAAATAATAATATTGAATAATATCATTTCAATTTATCCTCAAATCAATCTTGTTTTGTTCTGATGAAAATGTGTTCATTACTATATTCTTGGTTCAATAATTATATCTCATGAAGGATTTAGAACAATGAACAAGGATTTTTTTTAAATGTGTGGATGATCTATAAGCATTGTTTTTTGGATTCTCTGACCAATGAAAATCCATAGAAGTCCATAGCATGAAGGGATTGCGTCGTTCAATCTAAGTACCACATTGATTTTTCTTTTAGTTATTTAAATTATTTTCAAGAGATATATGAATTAATTAATAATTTTATGTTAGATATAGTGTTTTAACAAAATATCATATAAAAAATTTGAAAATACTAGTTACACATGCTTATTCCGAGGTCAGGCACCTTCAAATATGATAATAGGTAACCTATTTTTTGATATAATTTGATATCTTCTTTACCTTAAAATTTCCAATTCTATTTAACCTATTATTCTAATATGTATTATATATATTATATACATGGAAATAATCGATATTATTAGTTATGGGTTTTGATATTATATGATTTACTATTATATTATAGTTACATTAAACAATACTCTATCTCATAATGATTAAGCGGGGCTCAAGGGGTGGATGTTCCACTTGTATCAAGGTAGTAATGGTTAACAAGAATTATACGAATACTTATATTTAATTAAAAAATTTTGATAGAAAGTTTTAGAGTAAATACTAATGGATGGGAGAACCATAGAGGTTCATGATTTTATGATGAACAATACTAATGATTAGACATAATTTATAAAGGGAAAACACTCATAATTAAATCATGATATTAAATTCATGGTCCTATATTTTGAGTTATAGTTGGATAATTTTATAAATTTTAATAATGGAATCTAAATTAGTAATACTTTTGTATATTTATGTCCAATTTATTAGATGTTTCAAACGATTCATGAATTTCATACAAATTAAAATGTGAAATTGTGGTTTCAACAGTATAGATGGACATTATGAATTATTTAGAATGTTTCATTGGGATTCAAAGACTTAAGGTGGAATGTTTCTAATGCCCATATTTTCTGGCTCAATATTTCATATTAATTTTAATTATTATAGTTTTGGATAATCAAATTTCTAATTAAATATTTTTTAACAAGAATTAAAATATCAAAAAGGGACTCAACCATTATTTTTAAAATTGGGAAACGTGGTGTTGTCTTACAATGATGTATTTGGTTTAAATTGGAAGGAACTAGGTACTTGCTGGAAAATTAGATGAAAATAATATTAATGGTTTTTTAATATGGTTATATTTTCATATTTAATACACTTATCCCCAACATTCTAATCAAGCATGTTTAATAGATAAGATCCCTCCACATGGTTATCATTCTTATTACATTATCCCCTTGAAAATCATATAATTCTTATCCAAGAAATAAATAATACAAGACATCGAAATTCATGTATAAGTATAACAAAATGAACATTATTATATTTTTACTGTGTTTATAATTTTTTAGAGTGGAATTCTATTTTTTATATTTTATTATTGTGTTTCTCTAAAAATTTAAAACTGAGTCAATTCTGTAAGAAAAAATAATTCTTATGACATTGAAGATATCAAAATAGGAGTTCTTTAACCTTATTCATGTTAAATTTTTTTAGTTATATTAAGTATATTGTATTTGGAAACTATGTACATGGGACCTTGGGTTGGGGGGAGGTACCCACACTATCTACAAAACTATAAAACATTAAGAATAGAATAATATTCCCCTAAGTCACATTCTCCATAAATATGATTAATTTTATAATAAATAAAATGATATTTCCCATTTATGGAAAATTCATTACCACATTAAAAAAAAATTATTATTAATTTATACTATTTATATAATTTTATTCTGAGAAATGAATTAAGTGATTTATTTTTTCAAGCATGTATATTATATCACTATATGTAGTTTAATGTAAATTTTAAATGATTATATTAAGTTATAAATTAGTAAAAAATTGTTTCATTTCCCTTATTATTTTGAGTATCCAATTTTTTAATTATTATTTAAGTGTTAAATTATATATATATATTTTTCTTAAAATAATTACTATGTTATATGATTTATGATTATTACCATTATTACCTAGTATTATTTAAATATATATGTCAATATAGTTTCCATATGATTTATTACTAACATACTCATACTATGTTTATAAACCTTTTATGTATAGGTAATGAATAAAAAGGTTTTATAATGGTCTTGAGTGATGGGGAATATACCTTTTGTATGTGGGATCATGAAAAATATATATGTTGAATGATATTATTTTAACTGTTTTGATTTATTTTATTGAATGTTTACTGTATTTTAGTTGATATAATATTATTCATTTTAGAACTCCTTATATTAAATTACTCATCAATTTAATATTAAGAATTTTCATTATTTAGGGATTCATTATTATGAAGATGGGTTAGACAAGAATGTTTTATAAATAATTGGAGTGTTAGAATAACCACATCATAGAAAGATGATTTCTCTCAATAATAATAAATAACCATTAAGTATATTATTTTAAAATTTTATTTGTTAGGTTTTATGAAAATCCCTCAGAAATTGAATATTTATTAAGGAAAAATTGACTAGAGAGGGCTGGGATTCATAGTTTCTCTCATCCAGGATGAGTCTGACGTAATCATTATATCCCATGTTCTCCAATTCCAATTGGGATAGAGTGGAATATTATTTACATTGATTATAATATGGGGTCTAAGGAACTTATTAACATTGATCGGTTACTTAGTGATATAAGATTAGAGTTACAATTATTCTACTGATGTGTCGCCTTATACATAACGATGTAAGTAAATCCATGAAAAAATTTCTAGGATGGAAAGTTTATTGTCAACAACACGACTTTAAGTCGAAGAAAACATTATAATAATGATATATCTGAGTGATGGTGTTATTTTTTAATGGGATTTAAACCCATGTAATATGATTGTAAAAACCTACATGCCGCGATTAATATTTTTTAATTGATTTTTTAATTTTATAAAAATTGATATATTTTAATTGAATTAGAATGGATAATGTAGTCATATTATTTTAGAAAATTTGAATCGAAATGTGTTGATATAAGGATCACCAAGCGATCATTTGGGATGATGTTTTTCTTATTTTGGTTGATCTATTGCAATATGGGTTGGTTTTGGTATGGAGAATCACTAGAAATAAAAACATTACAATGCTACTTAGTAGAGATGGCGTGAATAGAACAATAAGTGGATACATGTTTATAAAATGTCTATTTAGGAATGCTAATGTAATATTTAAATTTTTAGTACTTAATTATATAAATTTGGTCCATATAGAATAGAAATATGAAAATCATGATTAGAAGGATTATATTATTGGTTTATATATATAGTAATATGATTTTGAATGTTAGGGTAGGGACATAGTACAATTTGGGGCACAATTTTTTAATCATGTATTAAAATAATGTATTGAATTAAAAATTATGAATATTTTCTTAAAATGAGTGGAAATAATGTTATGGACATCATCTATCCACCCTATATATAGGGGATGAAAAATTATTTTCCAACACATTTCACCCTTAATTATTCATCATTTAACAAATAATTGAACCATAAGTGTTAATATTTTTATCAACTTTTTTTATAATAATGTATTTGAATAATTTAAATAATATTTATAATGAATGTCATGAATCTATTTCATTTATTTATTGAATCAAGTTGTATCAAAAAATATACAAGGCTTAAAATATATTATTCTTATCTGTGTGCATGTGATAATTTAATAATGCATAAATGGGGAAATAAATCAAAATTTTGAATAGGTAGTCATTTTTTAACATGATTCATTTTCAAATAATGGGTATAAAATTTATTCTTAACATTGACTTTCAAACCTATGATTTTTAGTGTTTTATATACAATAATATATTTTACACACCTTGACTATATTATTCCTAGGAATTTTATATTTATGTTTTAATTGGTATTATATATCCTTAATAGATGTAATATTAGATATTATTCTTCTCTGTTATTAAATTTTCATCTATTGAAGGAATTCTTCTTCATTTTGGCGCTAATGAGTAATGAGTATTAAAGTGAGTCCCTCAAAGTGATGGTGATTCATCTTTCAGGTAGGAAGTTTTATTATTGTGTCTGCATCATTTTTCTTTATTAAAGTTCTACACTTATAGAAATAGATTCACAAATTATAAACATTATTAGTGTTTAAATGTTGGTAATAATTCATATATACAAGGTGGAAACTATTAAATAAATATATTATTATTATTTTAAATTAATTAGATCTCATATAATTTTAATAGTTGAATTTTATAATTCAATTAATTACATTTCGATATTCAAATTATTTTAAAAACAATTTTTTCATGAACAGGTGATGAGATTATATGATTATTGATTGAATATATATAAAATATTCTATTGTAAAATAAATTGTGATTATTTTATTATCACATAAAGAATTGATTTATTACCTTAGTAGTTTCTTAATGTCATTCATTTCAAATTCAATAATAAATAAATATATAATTATTTCCGGGGGATAACATGGGGTTGAAGCATAAAATTTTACCATGTTTTTTATTATGGGAAATTTTCTGTGATTTTCATTTCTAACATGGATTTTTCATAGTGATTAATATTATGATTATTTATCTTTATTAATTTAATCATTGATGAAATAATTTGATTCAAATTTTTTATTCTCTACATGATATTTAAATCATGTTTATCAAATCTATTTTTCTTAATGCACCAAAATTTGAACTCATTCTTGGGTGGTCAGATATTACACTAACCACCACTCTCTTGATGATTCATCACCCATTCTTCTACAGGAATCTTATCTTGGTTATATGATTTTACAACAAAGGATAACCGAAGAAACATGATATCAGAACCATAAAAGTATATATAGGATGAGTTTTGGGAATACATTGATTACATTTTGGAGAATAATTTGGATTAATAAGGATGGTTGGAAATCACACTGATGAGGTATGATGATGGAAACATGAGTATTTTATTTGAGAATCACTAGTGACATAGTCAAAGGTTGAGGTAGTGACTTGATTCATAGGTCTGTACATTTAATATGTCCAGATTTTATGACTACATTTCATGTAATATTCTAGGATACAGACCATGTTGTTTATGAGTTGTGAAACATGGGTTACATGATTTATAAATATCTGAAATCGTGTGTCATTAATACACACATCATATTTCACTTAAAAATGTTCCTCAATATATATTCTGTATACATGCCAACTCAACATCAGAAATGCACATCTCATGTTTCATATCTCAAAACCCATCTGTTCTAGGAAATATGGCTCCAAATTTATAGGATATACATACCGTGTATCCATTTAGGACTTACAGGACATGTATCAAACAGAGACTCCATGCATAGTTTTAAAGGAATCTCTACATGTACCAAGAGTATACCCATTACAACCAAATTAGTTCTATATTCCATGTAGATTATATACATGTAATGCACTGATATACATGATAAAAATTTGGTTGTGGTAGTACATAGAAAACCTTCCTATGTAAACTACATGACATGACCATATAGGTACTCTCAATGCATTGGGAAGATTCTAGAATTCATTATATCTAATTTCTAGTATTCATTTTTTGATGCATGAGTAGTCTATTAAGTTTATTTTTTTCATGTATAAAGTAATGGTATGTATATCATCATAATTATCCATCTGTTTTTAACACATTTGAGTAGTTAGAGTTTTATAACCTTATAGTTTTGATGATGAGTGTGAGTGGACATTTAGATAATCCACTGGGTATTTATCCCTTTTGGAATCTTGTTATCACATTGGTATAGGTCCTCCATGTACATAGTCGAATAGGTAACCCTCCCATATTAATGGGGTTCTTGTCAGCCAATTATAAAGTATATAAAATCTCCTATGATGCACATTCCACAAGTCAATGTGTGAGTTTATCCTAGGGTTTTATAATCCTATTATCTAACATACTCTCATCAGCGAGGTGTGGTTCCAACCATTTATGTTTCCACATAGGGATGCTACAAAAGTGATTTTTTCTAAATTGTATGGGTGCTTTGGATTTTATGGTTCTGTAAGTATTTCGGGTTTTATTTTAGTAGTTTAATATTATGGAGTTTAGTTATGAATATCAATGACCATTATGACCATGGTTACCTATTACTATTAAGAATAAAAAAATTCTTTTTTGAGTTGGATTTATACAGAATTTTCCTCTTATTTTTTTAGGGTTCCCTACAAGTTATAGTTATAATCTACACTATATGGGTGTTGTTTTGAAACTTTTTTCCATGAAGAAGATGTAATGTTCAGTGGGGGTTTTATAGAATGTGATGTTGGTGGAACGTATGGAGCTTCTAAAAAGAGGATCTTAGTATTGTTCATTATTGATAGTGTCTGTATTAGCGTCGGTGTGATGGTGAATCTATAAAATATATATATATGAGGTTTTTATTTTTAATGGTATGATGGGTTTTGTACTTTTCCAAGTTTTCTTACTCTAGATTATGATTTTTTATGAGATATTTATTATTTTTACATGCGTGTTATACCACATTTAAATCCTTTTTATATTTTATGTTTTCATTTTTATATAGTTTTTTCATGTTATCTACTTTTTTCTATTGGTTTATAGGAAAATGGATAAATTTTTCAACCTGTTCAATCTTGGTGTTTTCAACATCCAATGATCTTATAGAGGTGGTATTAGGGTGGAATACACATCTTACTACTGGTCCATGTGAGGGCACAGTTGGATGGGTCATGTAAAAATTCTATTATAGCCAATATCCCATTAGAAGTGCATAAGAAAATCCATGATTTTAGGTTTAGGGTCTACAATATGGGTGTTATAATTTAAAATTATAATGTTCAACAGCTGTGGAAATGTGATATATAAAAATAATAATTGGAAATATACATATAAAAAAGGTTCCCATTTTTTCATGATCCTACATTATTAAAGATGTAATGTTAAATATGAAGAGCCTAGTTCATTCTCATGATGGGGGATCTCTTGGGAAGTTTCTCAGGGTGTGTGTTAGTGAGGAAAAATCACACTAAAAGAATCTATGTTGGCCTGTGGGGATATTCATTAGTTTAACATGATATCATTATAGAATATAACATGGCCCAAAAGAGTGGAATAAATGTCTCTTGATGTAATTGATTCTGCCTGGTAGGACAAGATTCAAGGGAAATTCAATATGGTGGGGTATCTTATGAAAATAAATAAGGATGAGTTGTAATGAATTATATCAGAGTTTTTGGAGTTTTAGGATGAAGTTTTAATTTAGTAGTCTAATGAGGTTTAGCTTGGCGTATTATAGTAAATGAAGTTAAGGGGTCTTGAGATTGTTTAATAAGCCTACGAACCTAATAATTAGTATTTATATTCGATGTGACCTTTTATCAGGTCACTAATAAATAGTTAATAAACAATGACCTAGAATGCACAATTTGTAGGATTCGATGGGACAGTAAATGAATCATGTAAAACATTAATTACGTATTCATTCACACCTTATTATTTTTATAGCTTCTAGATATGCTATAGAAACATTTTCTTTATCTTGTCAAAAATTATTCCACGACATATATATCTAGATAATTGATAGAAATATGCTCATCATGAACACATTCCAGTGATTTAGCCAAAATTTATTGACTGTATAATAAATAAACCATCAATTTAGGAACATTATATTGAGTTGCTTCATTGAATGAGTGTGTATTGGGTATATCCATCACTATTTAAGTGGCTCTAACACCCACCAACATTACGCATAGTGGTCCCCATAGAGTATGATGACACTACTCATTGGTTGAGTAAGGATTATGAGATCTAGGAATAGAGGCCTTCTAGGTTACACGGTGAGCTAGATTCTCGGTTAAATGAAAAGTCACTAAAGTAAGTTTTTCAAATTTTCTGTTCAGTTCAGATACAAAAATGAAAGATTGAGATTCTTTCTACATAATTTATTCATTGAGAAAATGTATTCTAGTGGTCATTGATCATGTTAAATCCTTATTTGGTTATATAATGATGAACCCAACAGGTTTATTGAGCTTTGGTTTAATTTTAAATTGTTTTCAATATGTCGTAGAGATGAAAATTAAATGTGTTACAATTATAATTATTTTAGAGATATTATTAATTTCAAAAGACATGTTCCAATTTAAATAAGAGAAAAAAATCGTTTTCTATAAATTGTTAAATGAATATTACTTTTTGATGAAGTGCTTTGGTAGTTTTTATTGAATAAAAAATATTGAAAAAGAGAAGAATTAATTTGAGTGAGGAAATAATGAAAGGCTGTGTATTTTTCCTTGGTATTTATCTGAGAAATTTTCTATATATTTTTATTTGAGTTGAACTGAAAAATATGGACAACCAAATCCACCAAAGGAGAGACATCTAGTCTGCATATTGGAGAAATTTTGACCAAGTGGGATCCATCCCAAGCATAGGAAACCATAGTGGTAGGAGGCTTGCATGATGAAATGAAGGTATAGTGTGTACATAGAGAACACTAAATATAGTGTCACCGCTATGTGATGTGGTGATAGTGGAATCTTCTTTACATGTTTCATTACTAGTGGGAATTAAGGGTGGACCCCAGTAGACTATTATAGACTATAAAGGGCGTGCTTTATAATATTTTCGGGTGGAAGGCTGATTAAAGAGTCGATGTGGGATCCTAGGTAGTGGATCACTATTCATCCATTTTAATAGTTATGTAGAGAATATAGGCTATCTAATTTGATCATTTAAAGTCATCTGGTCATATTTGTTTGTGTCTTCTTCCTTGAGCTTCATTAGAGAAGTTTTGTTCATCAGAATTTTCATGATAAAATATCTAACAATCATATCAACAAACTATTAACTTACATGGTTTGCGAGATCCATCTTAAAAGATAATATTAAATTCAACAATGATTCATTGATTCTTTCAAGATGATAAAATTTTCAGTGATAGTGATTTTCTAAAGCCATAAAGCATGAGATGAGTCAATGTGTAAAATAGGTATGGTTGTGTGTATAATATAAGAATAATGGTGATTGTAGTGAATTAAGGGGGTGTAGTTAGTTGGTGGAATATTTCTATAAATACCCCAAACACATTATTTTTTATGATATTTGAAAAATAGGAATTTTGATGATCTGAGAGTGAAAAACATTAGAATCATGAGTTCACTAATTTCATATTAGGATTCTATGGGATATTCAAGATGTTCTTTGCAAATTCTTCACAACCACATGGTTATTCGTTTTATATGTAATGATTTTTATTATGTGAAACATATTCAATTAGATACATGAGATTATGGTGAAAAAATTCCAGGAGATAGGGTTTCATTGGGGAGTTTTGATAATGATATGTGTAAACCTTTTTTTAGCAAATACACAGTGCATAAAATAATATTTGTTGAGTTAGATGAAAAAAATTGTGTTTTGTGGTATACATGTGTAAAGGAATATGATAATTTTCTATGTGATGTATATGTTAAGCTATATTCATGCATCAAAGAAATATAAAGTAATTAAATTTAAATTAAGGTAATGTAAGTGTTTTATCTTTTATCAAGATTTACATTTAGATGAAATAACACTTATATAAAAATTGTATAAAACTTTTGAATTTGTATTATTGTAGAATGTAAAAGAAAATTGAGAAAACTATACATTGTTTCATACATACATTTTTGAGAAATTAACATGAAATATATTTTTCATGAATAATGTGTAATTAATTTTGAGACTAAATCCAGGAAGTCTTTTAGAGGGTATTCATACCTGATTAATCATTTTTACGAGATAAGTCCATATCATTTTAAGATATGTGTTTGTGAGAAATATCATATATTTTATAATCAGTTCCTAATTATCCTGATTTTTTTTACGAAAATATCTGGTGATCCATTTTTTGTGGTAGAAGCTTTTATTTTGAGGTAGTTAATAAGTTATTATAAGATGAAAAAATATTTCATATTAGTGGATAATATTCATTGAATTTGGTGACACTGGAGTAACGTTAAAGTAATTGAAGGCCATTCGGAAATAATTAAGACTATGGTATATAGTAAAACGATCCTCTAATAGGACATTGGTGTTATAACAGACAATGCATGGCATTCTGTTAATTTCATATATAGGTGTGAGATTTTGATAACTATTAGTACTCTATAGAGATAAAACAATAGGACTCATTGTTGATGGGAATGTGAATTTCCCTAGAGGTAACAACTTATATATAGTGAAGAAAATGTAACTAAGGGAAATAAATAACTGTAAAAAATAATATATATAACGATCAATCCAAATAAATATCAGGTAATGATAATCATTTACATTTTAAATTTCATAAATGATCTAGGAATCCTAATAGGTGATAAAGGCTTGAAATAAATTTGTATAAAGGAAAAAAAATTATAAGAAAACTCACACCCAAATCACCTCTCCCACTCTTACTATGTCTATATGATACAATGATCACATCAATGGGTATCATTGAAAAAAAAACATTTATTTGGATTTAATTTACTAGTCTAGTTATTTATTTTAAAATTATAAGAAGTAAAGACATGCATTTAAAGAATAAGTATATAAGATTCAATTGGGAAATAATACTTCTATAAATATATTTAAAATGTATAATTTTAAGTCAATAATTATAAAATAAGAAAGAAAAGAGTAGAAAATAAGTTGAAGATTGACTCAATGGTAGAAAGAATATCAATTATAAACTAAAAGAACTCATATAAGTAATTATTCCATAAAATATTTTTATTATAATTTCTGAATAATCATGTTTAGTGTATTATGAATACATGATATATATTTAAATTAGAGATAATTTAATTAATGTTATGAAATAAGTGGATACTTTCGATGGTAGAGTTTTCAAGGAACTTCTTGATGAAAAATCACAACAGGAAGAGGAAGCTAATGAAATAGAATAAGAATTATATAGGAACATCTATAACTAAAAAGATCTCTAAATAATTGATAGAGTCAAAGAATATAATATGATATTTTATAAATAAATTGTCCCAATATATAAAGAAGAAAAATGAAAATTTATATATTTCTAATAGAAATATTCATTTGAATAATGAATATTTACAAAGGATTTTTTCATAAAAGTTTATGATTGAAATGTTTTTTACATAAGTCATTTATTCACATCAAAATCTATATAATACATCTATGAATGTTAAAGATGCAAAAATAATGTTTAAATAATAAAATAATTATGTTTATTGGAAATTTGATGATGAATACCAATTAGTTCTATAAAGAGAAGATCAAGATGATGAATTTTCCTTAGGAATGAATATTCTAATAAGTTATATAATGGAAAATTTCTCTCCATGTAAAATTTCTTCAATTAGAATTTAAAATGAGAAATATGGAAGATAAAAAAATTTGATACATCCCATTTCAAGGAGAAAATAACTACTTCCAAGAATAATTTTGGTAAACGTATTATTTCTAAAAAGACTCAATCTAGTGGCATAAAGATCATTAGATTATCTAAGGATAAATATAATGTAGGCCCATTAATGAATGTAACTCTTTTTCCAGATGAATACATTTATAATAATATTTTTTTATGACTATTACAAATTCAATGTTAAAATTTGGACAAACATGGATGGAGAAAATTTCTCATGAACCCCCTACATCTTCAAATTTTTATGTGAATAAGTGTATTAATTATTATTCTCCAAATAAATATTAAATGAAAAAATTATTTTTACAATATAAAAAAGTGTCCAAGATAGTCATAATATGTCACAAAAGAAAAAATTAAGATTTCATGGGTACTTTTGGTGCTCTTGGATATTTTGGAATCTGTAAATAAATTATTTTCACAATATTTCATTGTATAAAAATTACATAATACATACATTTCGGGGGAGTAGAGTATAATAAAAGTGAAAAACTACCCAAAAAATTAATAGTTAAATGAAATATAATCTGTCTATTAAGAAATGAGAGGAATACATTTATTGTTTGATTATTTCCATAGAAGTGGACACTATTATAATGAGTGCTTCTTTGTACAAATCATGCAAAATTCTTCTATTTTTGAGAAGAGAATACCACAATAAAATGGGAATCAGTTAAGAAAAGAAGACTATTGGTCATCCATGCAATGTGAATGAATGAATAATATCATTAAATAAAATATTCATAAGATATTTTGGATGAATGATGTAAAGGGTGTCATAAAAAATACAACACGTTTCTATTTTTTTAGTAAATATCATATCATAAACCACTAAAATTGGAAACCAACATATCTGATAATTAAAGAAAGTTACAATCAATAAAATAATAAATATAAAAAATATACAACATGATTTACTTTGAAAAATAAATCTATGATTATGAATATAATTATTTTTATTAAAATGAAAACATGATGAATGCTAAAGTTGTGTATGAAAGGTGAAATATGTCTAGGAATTCATATAATGAATGGTTGATATGTCTTCCTGGAAAAGAATTATTATTGAAGAATATTGTGAAATAACCTATTAATTATTTTTCTAAATATATATATGGGAAAAATGAGTATTTAAAAATTTGTGACTAAACATGTTCATAAGAAAATAATGATCATGTAACCAATGGAATCAGAAGAGTCCCTAATGATAGAGTGAGCATAATAAACTGAAAGTGGTTTTATAGTAAGGGTAAATAAGCCTAATATCTCAAAAAATAAAATCGGTTTGACAAGAACCTATCAACACTATGACACTAAATAAAGATAATTTAAGATCCCCTTTATTCATATATGTACAATGTGTTTACGTTTCTGAATGGAATGTGATGGTGATTCAAGTATTTATAAGGTGACCTAAATTTGATAAATTCTATGAACATATTATAACTAGAGTGTTACCCATCATAGAGTACTATTTTATTTATGTTTCCTCTTTTAAACAAATTAATTTATATATGAAAATGATAAGACATTATTATTAAGATAATAAAATCATTATGAAATTGTATAAAATTCATCTCTTGAGGTGGATAAAAAAATAAAAACCACAATATATATATATATATATATCTCAGTTGATATCAAATAAATACCAGAAGAAATATTTAGGGATGTATCTGATAACATTATATGTTATTTTTATGGATATTGATGATTTTAATCATTGAGATATGTTTATTATATTATCTAATTTATGTACTAAAAGATAAACTCTAAAATAGAGAGACTTACAACTTAATGAAAAAATGGGAAAGAAATTTTAAAAGGGGAAATAAATTCTTAAACATGATTTTTTTGATCAATATTTGAGTTAAATATAGGGAAATTATTTGAATATCTTTTGAAATCCATGAATATAAGGTTTTAGTGTTGGTAGCACATGTAGAAACTTTAATAAAATAACTAATGTTATACTCGATCACTCTTATCTTATACACCAAGCATGGATCACATGGAGTTAGAGTTGGATAACTTTATCTCATTATTCACATTGGAATGATTCCATCCTCCTCTAAAGAAAATTATATTATAAGTTTTAGTAGAGGAGAAGATGAAACCCCCATAATCATATATTTTTTATTTTATTATCAATAAGGGACAGAAGATAAAAATTAATTTACAAATTAAATTGGTATTGAAAACAAAAACAAAGTATGATATTAATAATCCCAGGTGGTTTATTGAGCTTGTGAAAATATTAATTTTGTTCAATAATTTGTAATGGTAAAAAGTTAAAGTGTTTTAATTTTAATGAATCAAGAGTTGTTCTTAAATTCCGAATACATATTCCAATTTAATAAAATAAATAACATTGTTTTAAAAAAATGACGTTTGTATGATTTATTATTAAATATTTTTTGGAATTTATAATGAAACAAAAAAATGCAACAGAAGAGAATTAATTTGAGTTTAGAAATTATGAGAGTTTGATTATTTTTTCTTAAGGGTTATATGATAATTTTGATAACAATTTTTACTTTGTTTATATAAAAATGTTGCAAAATAAATCCACCCAAGGAGATCTAGCTCAGCCACATATGGGATAAAGCTTGATACCATTGGATCCATGTGAAACATGTGTGATAGGATGCTAGTGGGAAGGTAGTAAATCATAGTGTGTGCAGAATACACACCGGAGAATGTGGAAACACTATGAGAGGCAACATGATAACAGAAGGGTGCTGACATATGTGGGTTGTAGTGGGAATCAAGAGCAGACAATGGTACTCATTATTGGATAACAGAGTAAGCTCTTTGTATTATTAAGTAGTGAAGGCTATGTGAAAAGACATTATGGGATCCTAGGTAGTAGATCTCTAATCATATTTTAAAAAATGTTCATAATTAATTTGGGCTTTCATATTTCACAGGTTTGAGTTATCAGATTGTGTCTGGTCACTTCTTATTACACGAGCATTATTGGGGCAGTTCAGTTAGTCAAAACATGAATTAGGAAACCACTATCAATGATATTGAAAAATTATGACCTTACCAATTTTTAGATAATGACCAAGAGAGATCATATTAAATATAAATATTCTAGATTGAATCATTGAATATAATATGTTTCCTTGAATATGATTATTTTTGAAAGTCATGAAGTAAAAGAAGTGTCAGTGCAAAAAAGAGTTATGGTCAAGAACATATGAGAGGAATGTTCATTCACATATGGTGTTGAGGTGGTAGAGTAGTTACTGGATATTTTTTAAAAATATCCCCGACCCACATAATTTTTCAATATTATAAGACGATGAGTTTATGATATATGAAAGTGGAAAATAGTGACTCGCGAGTGATCGGATTTCACATAAGGAATCCATGTAACGTTTTCTCTATGCTTACTAAATTTTTAATGACATAATAGTTCATTTTTGGGGCTATGAAGTGTGTGATTATATTAAATACGTTCATTATTCATCATGAGATTACAATGAAACATTTAAAAAATATGTGGTTTCGTGAGGAAGTTTTTAGGAATACATTATGTATACGTATATTACACAGATACACACTACATAAAAAATAATTGGTGAATAACATGAACAAGAAAAATCATTTCATGATATAATTTCATGAATGAAGATAATACATATCTATGAAATTCACATGAAATAATACATTCAATCATGACATTAATATAGAACAATTATAGGAAAATTAAAGAAGTGTATGTGTGATTTTTTATTTATTATTGTCATACACATGAAATAAAACATCTATGAAAATTGTTAGAGGCATGTGAATTTATTAAATTCTAAAAAGTAAAACGAATAATAATTGATAATACTAGACATTTTATCATACATGCATAAATTTTTAGAAAATAACATGAAATGTACTATAAATAAATAGTGTGAAATGATGTTTTAGACAGAAGACATGAAATGTTTTCTATTTAATTCATACCTTATGAATCTATTTGATGAGAAAATTAAAGAAAATATGAAGATCAATTGATAGTGAGAATGAATAGAGAGTTGATTATCAGTTTCTAAAGTTCTTGAAGTTTTGTGCAAAGAGATAAAGGGATATATTCTATTTTTAGACTAAAATATTATCTCAAGGTAGTGTATAAGATATAATAATAAAACATACATATAACCTATCATTGGATCATATATTAGAGCGTTAATGAAATTAGTGGGACTCTAATATACGAAATACATAGTGGAAAGATAATAATACACTGTGATGTAGTATAATGATCATACCATGAGACTCTGATGGTAGAGAATATATAATGGAACTCAATGTTAATTACTTTTATAGGTGGTTGATTTTGATATATAGTTGGACTATAGAGTGGGAAAACTATTAGACTCATGGTTAATGGGAATGAAATTTATTATGGATGTAACAACTCGTATATAGTAATGAATTTGGAATTGGGAGGAATAACTGGTTACAAAAAATGTGTATGCAATTTTAATTACATTTATAAATATCATGGGTTGAGAATCAATTTCTTTTTATCTTTCATACAATATCCACACATCAAAATAAGTGGAATATTTTTGAATTAAAATATTGTAAATAAAAAATAAAGTAACTCAGTAAAACAAGTCATGCCTAATTCACGCCCTCTCTGTATGACTGCATGATCCATTGAAAACTTCATTTTACTTAGGTTAGAGTTTGAACAGTTATTGAGAGGTTTCATTTCTATAGACGTTGTGGGTGGTTCAAGTTTATGAGATTATAGGCCACATATATGTTATGATGGTACCTCAGTATTCCACGAGGTTCATATACCTCTAGAGGTATTATAAATATATGATTCATGTTGATTTTCTTTGAGCTTGGATGTTTGAGTGTACCATTTGATAAGATATTAGAGATTTTACTACAGATATATGTTTTCTAACCTATTCCAATGTTAAATATAATTCCTTGGTTATTGATAATTTTCCAATAGAATCACAACCATATTTTAGAGGAGATTTACCTACAATAGTTAGTTTATAGTAGAAAAAATAGCATTTTCATTTAAGGTAACCATATAGTGATCAAGATCTTAGTAGAACATTAAAAAAGATGACAAGTTTGTTCTGCCCTCCCATTGGGTAGATCCTTGTTTTTTGTGGCTGATAAGGACACCAAACTCATTTTTTCCATACCAGGAAAGAAGTATAGTATATTAAAAGTGGTAACGTAGATAAACCTTCCTATCAGAGGCACTATAGATATTAGTGTCTTCACTGAGGTTGATATAGTGGCCCTCTTATAAGAATCAATTGAAAATGAGTTCTTGGTGATGTTATAGCTAGGGGTGGATGACACATTGATCCCCTACCAACACTACCACCTCTAGGATTACCATTATAGGATGAAGGTGCAAGTGACTGAGGAAAAAGATATATACAATAAATTGAGGTATTCAAGTATATACTTATTAATATTGTTTATGGTATATATTTTTTTCTTATCTTTTTATATCGAACTCATTTATACAAATGTGACTCATTCATTTCATAATACATCATTATTCATAAGCAGGATATACTAATAATGATCTTTAACTGACTACATTAGTTGGAGACTCCTACCAGAGGCAATCATCCTCTATCAGTCATAAAATCCATTAGTGTGAGCTCACTCTTGATAGAGATATGTTATCTTACGACCCTATCAAATAAGAGATGTGATCTTTTAATGTGACACTTATCAATGAGTAGTTATCTACAATCTTGGATTGGGTATAGTATTATTGATGTATGGTTATATGTCATATGGTATAAGGGAAAAGGTTCAACATCATTTGTGAAGGAAACCCTCAAACTGGACAAGTAGTGCTGGCTTATATAATATTATAGCTAGTTACCCATTAACTAGCGACTTTGGGACTATGTTACATTAATTCCATAGAGTTGATTATTATTATTTTGGTAGATAAGTATATGCATATTAACAAAGTATGTTATGGGATTAACAAATTTTTGAGAAGTGTTTATTGTTATCAAAATGAACATAAAGACCACATTGACATCTTCAATAACTCATCAGCTTCAACTCAGCACAGGGCACTAAAGGTTAAGTTAGAGGATCATTTATAAAATAAAATTATTACACCAAGTGTATCCCCATAGACATATTTTATAATCCTTTATAGAAATAATATCTGTCATTGAGAATTTGTAAAGACTATCGTGGATTAAAAATATGATAATAAAAAAATAGTCATCAATGAATTTATTTTCACTTCAACCATCTAAACGGAGTGGAATTATTCTGGAAGATCATTATCAGGTTTGATAATCACTAGTTTTTGGTTCATGATGAAGATATCTTGATAAATAAATTCACATATTTCTATGGTCACAATTAGTTATTAATTATACTAGATAATATAAACAACAACCATTATTGTGTTCCTAGAACTCAGGAACATGATCTTCTAGCCTTACTTTGGAAAATTTGTAGTGGGTTTCATTGGTTACATACTGCTTTACATATAGGTATAGGAGGAAAAAACCAAGAATTTGATGATTTTCTTTGATGAAATTAGCTGTATGGAATGATATCAGATGGAAATTTAAATATTCAGGATATTCATATTATAGGGAAGGACTTATTAGAGGGTGAAGTTGTTATAAATCACCTAATGGTTGATTTTGTTATGTATTGAATGACACCCAGTATGTTGTATAAGGTTAATAGTTTCCATTATTTGGTGGGAATTACAATATATATATGGAATACTTCTATATGATTATCTATTATATGATATACTATAAAAAATGGACAACCATTTTGTGGGTTAGTGAAATTATAGAAATATTTCAATAAGGTGAATAAGTGGTTGATTGGTAGCCTATTTTAGTAGATTAATTAGTAATGAATGAATTAAGATGTTTGTTGAGATGGAACATGGTTTTTGGATAATTTTATATTTATGAAGTTAATAGTTATGATTTATCATATGTCTAGGTTGTTAAGACCACATTGTAGGATTACAAAATGTAGGACATAGAGGTTGCAGATGAGGTGTTTCCTAGGAAGATGTAGATACATTATTTTCATGGTGATTGATTTTTTTCCTCATAGACCGCAAGAGACCCAATTATATTTTCTCATATAGTGACATAATTATGAGGTATAGATGATGGATAGTGTTCCTATATGACATTCAATTTGAGATATTCTATACTTTTGGGAAGGGAAATGTTGATGTTGATACCCTTAGAAATATTTCCCCTGCTCAATTAATGGAGGTGGTGTTTGAGAAGTTAGCTTCATTTTGGATGAATTATATATATGAAATAAACATTAATTACATTTAGTTAATTTTTTTTTATATTCTTCCATATTATGTGAATTATTTCTAGATTTTAGATATTGATTATGATATTTAGTAAGACTGAAATTTCTATAGAGATGTAGTATAAAAATTCATTGAAAGATAGGAGAAAAATATCCTCTTATAATGGAAAACGTAAAATTTTTAGATATGAAAAATTTCCTGGTCAAATAAATGGGAAAAATAAATTAAGCACATGAAAAAAATTTTTTTTATTATATCAATATTAAAATTGACATATAATTGACGAATATATTCCATATAATTAAAAATAGTACAGTGTAAAAATAAACACAAGAAAATAATAAAACTAGAAAATGACATTTTGATACATTGTATTCCCATAAAATTATCAAATATGTTAACAATAATTTAAAAAATAAACTATTAGATACAATATTGTATTTTAAAAAATTATAAACAAAATTGGGAGAAAAACGAGTGAAGTAATAATGATGGAAATGGGATAAAATTTCAAGATATTTAGTGATTATATAACCATAATAATAATATAAGATTTTTTGGAATAATAATTGACTATTTAAATAGAAACCTGATAGATAGAAACACTAAAATTACAAAAAAAATAGTTTTTAAAATGAGTATGAACTTATAAATATAAATAGTATAATTTGATAAGGTGAATTTTTCAATCATATAACATAAAATAATAAGTATAATGATTAACAATGATTTTTTTCATTTTTAAATATTATATAAATTGTTATTTAAAAATTTAAATAATTTTTTTTGAAGATTATTTTTTTTAAATATATGGAATTATTAATTATAAACCATTTAATTTTTAAGACGTAATAACAAATAAAAATTGGTTACATAATGTGAATGAAATAGTATTTATATGAGATAAAATTGTTTTCAATGTTATTATATTTTTTATTATAATGTTAAATATATAAAACATAGAATTTTACTTTTATATAATTTACCAATGTTTTTTGTATTTTTCAGATTTTTTTTATTTTTTGGTGAGTTGAAAAAATATAGTATTTATGAATAATATAACTTTTTCAATGTCATCATGATATAAAGATAAAATAAAAATTTATATAAGACGTTATTACATTAAATTTAATCAATTATTAATGAAATTCATCTAAAAATATTAATTTGGATTTGTAAACAATTATTTTTAATTTTTATGCCCAAGTTATAATTTATTCAAATGAAAACCAGTTTTGATTCATTATCTTTAATAATGTATTTACAATAATATATTTTATAGTGGATTGATTTTAATTTCATAAAACCTCATACATTTGTTCATAAACTAGTAAAATTCATAAGAATCAATAGTATTCTTAGTTTTTAGCCTAAATAGTAATATAATTAATACATTATTTTAAAGTACCACCCCCCTTTCACTATATAAACAACCATCATAGATCCCATTATTATCAGATAAAAAATTCAATATGTTTCCAAATATCTTCTCATATACCTCTATAAAAACCATAAACCACATCATGAGGCCTCTTCTATGGCCAAATGTCCATCTTTTTTAGTCTTTAGGTTCACTCCAAAGGAAGAAATTCATGGTGTGAAGCAAGGGTTACAAAACCCATGATTCCATTTTCATGTTCCTCTTACCACATTTTATAACATGAATCAATCAATTAATGTAAATTTAAAATCAATTATATAAAATAATTTAATATTTTCATAAAACTATAAGATCAAATACCTTTACAATTATTTTTAAAACACTCTTAAAAACAATTTTTCACATATGGTTTTTTTATACTTCTTAATTCAAGAATAATATTTGGATATTCAATTATAAATTTTATAAATGTTGTTAAAAATATATATCTTCCTTTAATATAACAAAATAGTCAAATAAAATCAATTATATGATTATATTATGATAAAATATGCATTTTAATAATGAAATTAAATACAAACAATAAAATTTATTTTTAACCATAAATTAAAATATTACCGATGAAGATTACATGAATGGTAAATATCTACAACTATATTAAAATGAATCACTTATGGAATGATAAAAACCATAATAAATTAAACTTATTGAGCTTATTGTGCCATTTTATGATGAAAATATACCACTACCCCTACATTAGTGTACCCAAATTTTAATGATTTGGTTCTTTTAATTATACCACTTACACTCAAACCCCAACCCCAATTATAAGGAATGGATAAATTAATTCAATATTTAACATCATCTTAGAATGTAATGTAAATAAGAAAAAAATAATCGCATAAAATTTTATCTAAAATGTTTGGCCTCAATGTCAGAGATTACTCCTTGGAATGCTCAGATCATGTCAAGTAATAGATTCTCTTATCAATGTTAAATTGTTTTGAACATATGTATGGCCATATGTTTCACATAATGGTTGGTATGGTTTCATTAAAATACCCAAGAGTAGGGGAACCATATTCCTGATTTTATGAATTTTTTTATTCCAGAGCCAATAGTTCTTAAAAAGTGTTCATTAGATTGTTACCATATATTCTTCAAATATTAAATCTAACTATTGAATAGGTCACCAATAGCTAGGATCCGATAGAAAAAACAACATCCACATTGGAATTTTCCATCCATGATTATCACAAAGATTGGGAAGAGAAATTTAAATTCAATTATTTCCGAGACTGGATGCAATAACATAAAAAAACAATAGCATCAAACTCTTATTTTTCAACTACCTTGATGAACATAATCTCTTGAATGTAATCATCCCCACTTTAAATAAAATATAAATAACCTATAGAGGTGTTGGTATCGAGATTTAAATTATTTTTCATCATATCCTATTTATATATTTACATAATCTTCATTAATTATGATTCTATGATTTCAAAATCTTTGAAATATTCTTTATACATGGACATCAATCTCATTTTACATCTAGATAATATCCCCGTGAAATATCCTAAAGACTTTGATAATTATCTTAAGATGGTTATTTAATATCTATTGTTATTCCACTCCATATATCCCATTAATGTAATATTCATTTAAATTATTAATAATTTATGGGTTTAAAAATCCAAGAGATTTTCATATCATGACTAATTTTCTATTTTAATTTCCCTCAAGCTCTGATTCCATAAAAATCATTCAATATATCTCAAAACATCAATATATGCATGTATAATTCTCAAAATAATGAAAACAAGAAATTGAAACATTTATGTTGTAAATATTTAATGTGAATCTCATCTCAATATCCAATATATATATATATATATATTGGAACATGATCATTTCATTTGATCTTAATAAAAAGATCCACAATGAATAGCTTGTGTACACCATTTTGTTTATCTATTCTTTAAACATATCATCTTGTTATTTTATATACCCTTGATAATCTTAAGAAAAATCCCCAATAAATATTGGTGATCATGGAGACCCCATAATTTTGATCCCATGAATATCAAAAAATTTAATTTAACTGAAGTATGCATGAATCATGTAGCATTGAAAATGTAGTATGGTTCCTCTATATACACAACAAAGTACACAATATTTTTTCTCCATTCATAACAAATTTTAAATGTTGGAATCCGTACATTAAATTATTATAATTCATGTAGATTCATTTCAATTTATTATCCATACATTCTTGACATAAACATTGAACATGTAGTATGAAGTAAAAATAATTTCAAGAGAGAGCCTAGGATAATTAGCATACACAAAAAGACATCTTATATTGAGATTAACATGAATATGGATTACTACATTTTTCTTTTTATCAGGAACACATATCTAATACTTTGATACTTTGTTCTTGATCATAAAAATAACATTCGAATTTCCAACTCTGCTTCTAACATTAGTTTAAGTGAAGCCATGGTAGCATTGTATTTTATCATTTTTTTGGTCAAATTATGTGGTTAATTCCATATATTCTCATTATAGGACATTCTATCCTAAATACTCAAAGAGTAGGTATATATTTTTTATGTTTTAGGAGAATTTTATTCTTTTGGTGATTTTTATATCTTATGATGCATCAATCTTAATTAACGCATCTTGTAAAAAATGATGCATTTGGTTCACTATTGATCTTATGGTTTGTTGGAACCTCTTTAAATAACCATGTCATTCAATCTCATAATCATTTTATTATGCATGTGTGGTTAATTCATATCACCCTACATAGTTACCCATGACTTGGTAAATGTTAATAATGTGGTTAGTATATCAACCAGGTAAAAATATAATACACCTAGTCATATGGGTATCACATACATTAATAAGCATTTTTTATGCTAGGTAGAAGATTATCATGGGACACGATCAGATGGCTCAGATCAAATAGATTATAAAACCCATTGTTTTTGTATATAGTTAATCATAATCAATAATATGGTGTTATTTTGAGTCTCACATTGTATTTACAATTGAATTTTATATCAGTTTTTAACATACAATGACATATCAACCCTCAAAACAACCATTGATCTTTATAAAAGCTCTTGATACACTAGTACACAGTTATATGGGTTGTTTCACCCCACTGTCTGGTTCCTTCACATGCCTACACACATGCACAAAATATTAAACCATGATCAAACCATGCTCTCCTGTAAGAATTCTCAATAATTCCCCTTCACTATGTGCATGTTCAGGTTTGGCCATATGTTTTATATAAATCCACCTAAAAAATAGAAAAAAAAATTTATAAGGTTAACCTTATCAATATAATTGATTTTTAATTATTCTACAAATTTTCATGAAAATAAAATTTTTATGCCAGTCTCATGATTTTATGAAAATATTTTTTTATGAAAAAATTTATTATTTTCCCATATATATCTAACATATAAACACTTACTAAAAACATCATAATAATTTTATAATCCATTAGTTACACGTAACATTGGAAGGATTATATAGCAAACATATTCCCTATATCGGAAAATAATAATCACATGTATCTATAATTATGACCAATTCACCAAAAATCATAAATAACTGGTTTCTTTTTCCTGAGTAACTCTAACTAGATTCATTTTTTTAGAATGATCTCAATGATAAATCCTTATTATATTTTTCTATTTAATATAAGAGTGTCTTTTTTTATTTAACTAGAAAACACCTATAAAACATCATAGTTAATAAATATAACATTTTGTCATTTGATTATATACCATTATCATATTTATCGACAAAATATAATACCATCAAACATGTTTTCTTTACTCCCCCCCCTTTGTATTAGTTTTTGATGCAATTAAACACTTAATGGGATAATGTATGACATATTTTCTTCCCTTTAATGAAAATAAATTCAAATAAATATTTTGGCTGAAAAATTAAATCATATAATACATATTATTAACGACAAAAGGGTACTTTATAACAAATTACTATTCTTTATAAAGTATATATTCTATCCTGACTCTCTTATGAGAGAAGGATTCCACCACACACAACTTAGTTAGGAGTCTTCAATTTTTCTACTCTAACTCTATATAGGGGATTATATTTTAAAAAACAAAATATAATATACTAATAAATAAAACCCCTAAATTAAAATTTAATCATGTGATAAATCCTATAAAAATATCAATATAGGTGTTGATCAATAGATTTATCAAGAAATGTAAAACTTGTAGACTTATCAAAAACCCAAAAAAAATGTTTTCTGTAGGGAATAAATCCCACCTTTTATTTTATCAACTAACACCCTTTTGAAATAATATTTATTCTAATAAAAACATGTATAAATTATATTATTTGAATACCACAAACATAAAATTGAGTAGGACAGTCAATAATTATATATTCAATGAAAATAAATATTTTTGATAATTCGTATTCATGATTTCTCTATATAGAGGGATGAATTCCTTTCATCATCATGGTAGAAAATAATATTCCATAATGGTCAATACATTAATTCCTATATACTATTTTCATTATATTATCTAGTTCCCATATTATTTTATCTCTTCTAATTTCCTAGATGATAAAACACATAAACAAGTAACATGAAAAAAAGAGATTATTACTTTTTTATTTACTTATAGAAGTAAGGTTGAGTAGTATCTATAATCCAAAATCGTCAATTATTTTTAGCATTAATATTGGGAGAAATATTTATTCATGTACTCCATTTGATTTTATAAGCTCATTCTTCTTTTGGAAGAACACTATTTTTAGTTTCTATAATTTATTTCTGTGAGATATTCTTAAATTATTCAGTTTGTGTAATTCCTATTTTCATTAAGACAACTATTTATGCTATCAAAATTAATAATAACTAGTTATCATAGTGTCTCACCATGTTTTATATCCCACTAAAATCTTATTTAACACTTGGTCAATCATGGGTTGAGAACCATGTTTGAAATTTAATATTTACTTATGGATTTTTCTCTTCTCCTTTAGCATAAGATTTTCCTTTTCCTTATTCAAAAAATAATTATGTATTTGAATCATCTATCCTATCAATAAAAATATGATTTTTAAGTTAATTATCTTTTTCATATTAACCACATGTCTTTATTTGAACAATATAATTACCTATTTTTGATTTTATATTCACATTTACCTTCTATATGTTATCAATCACTAAACTAATAATTTTTTTATATTTATTGGTTTATTAATTATCCATGGGGTGGCCTAAAAAACCATAGTAATATCAGTTTATTCCTTTGGATACATCCTTTGTATCCATTATATAAGAATTCTTTAGAGTGGTGTGATTAATTTTATTCTTTCATTAAATACCTTTATTCAATTATTTTTCTTTCCACTAAGTGTTAATTCCTTTCTCATTAGAAATTATGTTTATTTTGGTGGTATATATTATTACCCTTCATTGTTTTCACCATACATATTGCAATATTCATAAAAAATTTCAATGTATTCAAACTTGAATTTCATGAACACATTTATTCATTTATGTGTGGTCTAATATTGTATTGTATGTATTATTCTCTCATATATCTGGCCCCCCTTCAAATAAGCCTCTAAAATTATAAAAAAATTGATACATTGTACCAATGATCAATTTACCTATGTTATAATTGTCAAATCCAAAAAAATTATACAATAAGTATTGTTATTTCACTTTTGTTGCAATATTACCAGATTTTAATTCTTTCTTTTCTAGTTATTTTTTTATTGAAACACATTTATTTTGGGTTAGTATTGGGGAGATTTGATAGATCAATATTTTAAATTATTATTTTAATAAAAAACTTTTTCATCATTTTAAATGATTAATCTTTTTCTGATATTTATTTGTTTTATTATTTTATGGAAGGATACCATGTTTAATATAAAACAAGAATAAAAGTGAGGAATTCAGTATAAAAATGATATATCATGATGAATGGTAAGAAAAAACACACTCCTAGAGCCTAAAACAGATGAATTGGGATAAAAATGGGTGAATCCTATAAAAAACCACCAATTCACATTGTGAATGTCATTCATGATCTGAAGTTTGAAGGAATATAAGATGTAAAGTCATGAAGTGATGAGAAAAAGAAATATTGTGTAATGAAATCAAAAGTCATGGCATGACACAGATGGTCACATTAAGACACAACTAAGTTCATGCCTTGAAAACCCCTAGAATGTGTATGATATTATGGAAGTTCAGACACTAAAATTACATGTTTTGAAACCACTCTTTATAATGCGTGATTCTCCAACATAAATTGAATCAACCGTGGTTGATGTGATTTATGGGTGACTCTAATTTTTTAAGCTTGGACCACTGAACTCCATTGGGGTTAAACTGGAGTCATTTATATGGGAAATTTTTTTATCTCGAATGAAATTTTTTTACCTATATAAATAGTGTTCCTCATCAAAATAAAAGAGGATTGACTCATCAAGTAGAAGCATAGAATGAGGAAACCCAGCTGCTGCACTAATTTTCTATTTTATTTTAAACTAATTAAGTTACATTAATTTTTGAAATGTATCCCATATCTAAAATCATCATACCTACCCTATCCTTGTAGGGGTAGTGTTTTTGTGTAATTGGGTATGTGTGACTCTTTATGAATAGTTGTTCTTGAATATTTGTGCCTAATTGAAAGAAATCCTTCCTTTATTTTACTTTCTTATTTGAAATTGTTAATTATGTTTTTAAATATGAATACTTATACATTGGGGTAATATTATTTTAATCCAAATTACCATTGTATATGATAAACTTATCCCTATACCCAATCCTTTTCTGTTTAATATGGAACAAATTAAGGTTCGTTGGTGAGTATTCAATGATAGCCAACGCATGTAAGCAATTGTGACAGTAACTTTTTTTAATTAGGGAATAACAATTCACAATTGCGTATTTCCTTAATTTATCAACATGAATCACTATAATTCCATGATAATATGAAGGAGGTTGAAATTTTTTAGTTTTATATTAGGGATATCCTCACCATCACCATTTGGACATGGGTGAGAGGTGAATCAGTAGAGGAATATCTATATTACCAGTTGATGGAAGGAGAATTGTTAAAAAATTGGAAACCACATCACCATAATAATAGGGCTTTCCGTTCCCACAATAATCAGAACCGAACTTTAATTGTTTTAAATAATTTAATTTAATTTTCTTTTGACAAATACCTAAGTTATAACATAAAACAAATTAAAAATAAATTTTACTATGATCATGTAATTGCAACAACCAATTTTGTTATGAAATCCTCCTATAGAGACTACCCTAGTTATACACTAGTCTATTCGTAGGTAATAAAAATTTGTTTTCTTGTGCACCAAAATATGTGTGCATCAAACATGGGGTCATTTTCAGGGAGGTAGTTCCACTAAAAACACCAAAAATTAATGAAATTATTAACCCTTAATGAACCAAAGTTCAATAGACCAATTAATTGATTTTGACTGTGAAATTGAATTTAAACATACCAAAATAAACAATATTAATTTAAAATAAGTCATTAGAGGAATAAAAAATTCAAGCAACACTCTAAGTGTTCACTCTAAACCTGAGTAAATGGATTAGAATCCCTGATAAACACTTAGAGATACTCACACACTCAAATTTAATAATTCTCAATACCAAATCACTATGCATACTGTACAAATTTATTTTGAATTTCATTGTAATATTATTCTAGAGATCTAAAAATTTACTGGTCTTATCGAATCATAACCTAATTATAATATTAAGGAATTTGTGTATATCTGCTAAATAATTAGCATGAGAGGAGTAGATGAAGATAATAGAGCTAATATTTCTAATATTTTTAACGTCTAGTTAAATGACTTAAACTTCTCAAATTTAACAATTTGATCTTTTTTGTAACAATTTTGTATTTAGAGTGTGTTTTGGGATAAAAAGATTAAATTGTATAATTCTGGATTTTAAAAGATTTTTATCACAGGGGTATTTTGTTCATTTCATATAAAATATATTTCATAATTTTGTGATTTGAATTTTGTTTGAACTTTTATTTGATTTACTTCAACTTTGTCTTCAGGACCAGGGGATGAATCGATATTCTAAATGCCCAAAAAAAATCAATGAATTTGACAATTTTTCCGGGCGGACTGCGTTGACCCTTTATTGGTAATGGAAACAAATTTTGGGATACACTAGTCCAAATGATTCGATTTTACCTAGATATGACAGAGGACTCCTAGAGGCGTCTCAACAATAAATTTCCAGCCGTTTGGAATCCTTTATGATGTCCGTTGAGTGATAGAGTTTTTAAGGAAGCTTCCATGAAGCTTCATCTAGGGAAATATATTTTAAATAGAAAGACCATAACTCCTTCAATAAGAGTCCAATTAATCTGCAATTTTGAGGGTGGACGACCAAGATATTTAATAATAATATTGATGAAGAGGTCCATGGGTGAATCGGCCATTTAATAGGTTCTAAACGCGACAACCTTTTGCAGATAAAATCTTCCTATAAAAGGAGGGGATCTCCTACCTCTCAAAAGATATTCCATTTCTTCACCACCATCCGTCACAAAGGGAGTTGGCTTGAGAGAGAGAAGGGGAAGGTGGAGATTTTTATCCTTAAGAAGATGAAATACTTTGAAGACTCAATAGAGAAGATTAAGGCTTCTCAATTGATGGAAGGCTAAGCGGCAAGTGGTTGAGGACGACGACACCTAACAGACACTGTCTTCTGAGTTTGGATTTTAATATGTAATCTCTTCTTGAATTTCTCTTGAACCTATATTTTTGAATGAATCTGGGTGTTTTATTTCTTAAATATATTTTCATCAAATTTTTTTTGATCATTTTTCCATCTATAAAGTAGAACAATTGACTTCACTATTTAAAATTCTTTGGTGAGGGTTTTCTATTGAGCAAAGAAAATTCAATTGGGTTCAATTAATTAGAGGTATTTAAGTAATTGAATCACTTATATAGGCGGGAAAAAAATCATATTGAAGTCTTTAATAATGTGTCTTTTTAAATTTGAGTTTAAACCTTGGGGTCCTTGGGGGTATATTTAGGAATTTAAAATAAGAGATATTTTTTTTATATACAAAGAAGAGGGGAGTGTCCGAGAGGGTGAAGCTTGTCTGTGACTGATATTTTTATTCTTGATTTCAAACCCACATTATCTTTCCTTTAAATTTTTTTTTAGTATTTAATTAAAGTTTTATTTTCAAATTGTTAATCAAACCCCCATTTTCATTTCAACAAAAACAAATAAAATAACAAAAGTGAATGTTTTAAAACTCGAACTGCAACCTCCTCGAGAGAAAACCCTGTGGTCACCACTATGCTACATTAAAAGGGAAAATTTTGATTGAGGGTTTTACTAAAAAAATGATCACATCAACTGGATCCATTTCCGGGGAGGTTGCTAGAGTTTATTTTATTTTAGATATATATATATATTTTTTCCTTTCTCTTGCATGACCAAAACTTCTGAACCGAACTTGTTACCTTTAGATTCATAAATCGATAGAGCTTTTCACACTGGGGTTAGAGGTACTAATCCACATGTTGCATGTTGTGAATCTTCCACCAATACACCAAGGGGGGACTTAGTAGAAATTGAAATCAAAATGGCCGAAAATAGAACATTGAAATAACTGGCTTCATCCTATGACGAAAATCACAAGAATCTTATTGAGTACCCTGATGCCCCTGTTGGATTTGAAATCAAGTCTGGTTTCATCCACCAACTTCCCAAATTCAATGGGTTTCCTGGTGAAGACCCACACAAACACCTCCAAGAATTTTTTTACACATGTGTCAACATGAAACCTCATGGAGTTAATGCCGATCAAATGAATCTTAGGTCATTTCCTTTTTCTCTATATGGAGTTTCTAAGGAATGGTTTTTCTATTCTCACTCAACCTTGATTAGAAATTGGAATGAATTAAAAAATATTTTCCTTGAAAATTTTTTCCCTGGTCTAGAACTGCCTCTATTCGAAAAGTGATTTGTTGAATTAGGCAGACACAAGGAGAAACGCTTCACAAATTCTGGGAAAGATTCAAAAGTCGTTGTTTTAGTTACCCCCATCATCAAATCAGTGACCAGCTTCTCATTCAGTACTTTTATGAATAATTGCGTCTCACTGATAAAAGTATGATCGATGCTGCTGCAGGTGGAGCATTAGTTGATAAGACACTAGCTGCTGCTAGGATTTTAATTGCAAACATGGCCCAGAATGCCCAACAATTTGGAACCAGAGGCCTTCTTCATGTCAAAGCTGCACAAGAAATCCCTACTACTAGTCCCAAAAACAGCACAATTGCAAGTCAACTATCTGATCTTACCACCATGGTAAGGTCAATAATGTTGTCTAACACCCCACCAACCCAACCCAAACCTGAATCAGCTTTACAAATACATTTCCACTGTGGGATTTGTTCATCGAATGAACATTTTAGTGACCAATGCCCACAAATGCAAGTGCCTCTTAAGAACTACAATGCAGTTTTTCCTGGAAGACCATTTCGACCACACTAGAAAAAACCATTTCAAAACAACAAAAATTTCAATCATGGATGGAACAACAACTCAAATGAATGATTTCGTCAACCTGAACAACCAAGAAGATTCTTCCAAGTACAATCAAGTAATTCTCAACCAAGATATTTCAATGAGCAAGCCAATGCTCATTCTAGAATCAATTTTCACCCTACCCCTCCCACTCAAAACTCTAATAGGAACTTTGAAGAAGTAATGAGGAAACAACAATAATAAATGAGGGAACTAAAAGAATACAAAAAATAAAGATAACAAAATGAATACCTTGATGACTCAAATGGGTCAACTTGCCTCTGGTATTAATTTCATAACAAATAAAATGAGTGGTGGTTTACCCTCACTGCCACAAGTAAATCCGAGGAATAATGGGAAGGAAAATGTGAGTGCAATTGAACTTAGGAGTGGAAAAAATTGGAAAATCCTCAGATTGAGAACATCAATCTTTCTTCACATACTCTTGGTGAAAATCCTACCCTTGATAAAAATGATGAAAAATCTGAAGTTGATAGAAACTCAAAGTCAAGTGAAGAAATCATGTTTGAAATAACAAAGAATGATTGGAAGAGGATGTATGGTCCTTATGTTCCTCCAAAACATACTCAGAATACCCCAGAAACATTCAAACCTCCATTTCCTTATCTAAGGTGTGAAACACCACCAATCTCAAGTGATGAAATAGAATTGGATAACGATGTTTCGAAAACATTCAAGAAATTCCAGGTCAATATTCCATTTCTCGATAATGTGAAACAAATTCCGAGGTATTCTGAGTTTCTAAAAGACATGTGTACTAACAAGAGAAAGTTCAAAGGAGGTGAAAAAGTAAACATAGGAAGGAATGTCTCATCGATGATTCAACATGCCCTTCCTATCAAGTGTAATGACCCTGGGACATTTACCATTCCCTGTACCATTGGGAAATGTGAATTCAAAGATGTGATGCTTGATCTAGGGGCCTCCATCAATGTCATGCCACATTATGTCTACTCATCTCTTTATGTTCGAGACAAGAAAACCTCTGGAATTATCATTCAACTTGCAAAACGAAGTACCACCAAACCTGCTGGAGTTATTGAGGATGTTCTCGTTCAAGTGAGAGACATGATTTTTCCTATTGACTTCTACATTTTGGATATGGAAGATGATCGGTTCAGCACACATGCTCCCCTCATCCTAGGGAGGCCATTTCTAAAAGTGGAAAAAGCGATCATCAATGTTCACAAGGGAACACTTTCACTAGAATTTGGAGGAGATGTTGTTCATTTCAAAAATTTTCATTCAATGGAACACCCAGATGAGGATCATTCAACTACCCATGTTAACATGATTTATTGGTTTCCTCTGTCATGTTACCTAATTTTTTTTGGTGATGAAATACCAACTGATGTGGAAAAAGAGGGATATTTATATGATACCGAATCAAATAAAAATGATGATGAAATTGGAGACTGTGAAGAGTATTGGGATGTTGAGATTGGATATCTGAGAAATGATGAAGATGAATTTCTAGAAACCACTTAATCTGTTAGTGGTATTCCAGGAGAGGTTTCCAATTTTCCACATGAAACCAGTCTTGATATCATAGAAAGAGATCACTAATATGAACATGGAGCTTCACTAAAAAATCTAACTTCTGAAGAGTTCCCAGTTATCAATGAAACCAACCCACTAGTGGTAGAATTGAAACCCCTTCCGGATAACATAAATTTTTTCCTTCTAAGGTCATAATGAACAATTCCGTGTAATAATCCAAAAAATTTGTCAGAAACCCAGGAAAACCAATTGTTGAAAGTTCTGAAGTACCACAAGGAAGATATAGGGTGGACTCTCTCTAATCTAACAGGAATCATCCCCTCGGTTTGCATGCAAAGAATTTTACTGGAGGAGAAAACTAGACCGGTTAGACAATTTCATAGAAGACTGAACCCAACACTTCTGGAGGTTGTGAAGAATGAAGTCACCACCTTGTTGGTTGTTGGAATTATTTTCCCCATATCTGATAGTCAATGGGTAGGTCCAGTCCATGTTGTTCCTAAAAATGGTGGATTTACAATCTCAAGGAATGAATTTGGTGATCTTGTCCCCATAAGGATTTCAAACAAATGGAGAATGTGCATTGATTACAGGAAACTCAATTTGGTTACAAGGAAAGACCACTTCCCGTTACCATTCCTTGATCAAGTCCTTGAAAGAATAACTGGAAAAACCCACTATTGTTTTCTGGATGGATTCTCTAGATATTTTCAGATTCACATTTTACTTGAGGATCAATACAAAACCACTTTCACATGCCCATTTGGAACTTTTACATACAGATGGATTCCTTTCGGTTTATGTAATTCCCTATGAACTTTTCAAAGATGTATGATAAGCATATTCTCTGAATTTTTGGAAACTTGCATGGAAGTTTTTATGGATTACTTCACTGTGTATAGATCATCTTTTGAAATTTGTTTGAAAAGCTTAGAACGTGTCTTGAAAACATGCATTGAAAATAACCTTGTTCTAATAAATGAAAAATTCCATTTTATGGTTGCTAAAGGGATCGTTCTTGGACTTGTTGTGTCCCGAGATAGAATTCAAGTTGATCAATCCAAAGATGAGGTCATTTCTTCATTACCATACCCAAAAACTGTGAGAGATGTGAGATCCTTACTTGGGCATGCTAGATTTTACTAGATATTCATTAAAGATTTCAGTACGATTGGTCTTACACTGTCCTGATTACTCCAAAATGATGTTCCATTTGACTTTGATGAGAATTTCATAAATTCATTTCATGATCTGAAAAAAATATTGATAACCCCTCCCATTGTTCAACCTCCTAAATGGGACATTCCATTTGAAATAATGACAGATGGATCTAACTTTTCTCTTGGGGAATTATTGAGTCAAAGGACAGAAAATAAATCTCATGTGATTGCCTATGCCTCCCGAACTCTTGATCAAGCCCAATAAAACTACACAACAACTGAGAAAGAACTACTGGTTGTTGTCTTTGCCCTAGAAAAATTTAGAAGTTATCTACTGGGATCCAAGGTGATTGTTTTTACTTATCATTCTGCAATCAGATTATTGATGAAGAAACATGATGCAAAACCAAGACTTCTCAGATGGATTCTGTTTTTACAGGAGTTTGATGTTGAAATAAAAGATAAGAAAGGATGTGAGAACCTTGTTGCTGATCATTTGAGTAGGATACCATCTATTGGGAATAGAAAATTCCAGTTGTGTTCCCCAATTAAAGAAACCTTTCCAGATGAGGATTTATTTGCTGCTCAAAGTGAAATACCATAGTTCTCTAATCTTGTAAACTATTTGGCTTCTGATGAACAACCCCACTGGTTTTCCAAAAATCAAATTGATTAACTTGTGAGTGATTCAAATAAATACATTTGGGATGATCCTTATTTATGGCACATTGGTAGTGATCGAATGATATGAAGATGCATTCCGAACTCTGAATTTCAATCCATCCTACATTTTTGACCCACATTAAACTGTGGAGGAGATTCAACATCATGATGTAGAATATAATTGATGCCAGTTTTTGTCTGTCATTATCATTTTTTTTTGCTTTGTCTTTAATTTTATGAATTTCATGAAAAAAAACTACACAATGAGGACATTGCGTAGAATAAGTGTGGGGGGACACAATGCTGGGTAGAGTATATTTTTACGAACTTATTTTTTGAAATTTTTTGTTGTCAAATTTATTTCCATTTTTTTCATTCATCATGTTTCTTTTTTAAAAAAAGGTTTTGGAATTTCTTGAATTTTATTTGAAACTCATGCCAAGGAGTGAACCAACTGATCCTTTGAAACTGAACATAAATGAATGCTGAAAATGACATTGTTTCATGTTCAAAAATTTGGAAAATTCTTGAAATAACCACTTATTTTTAAATCTCATGGAACATATCAATGGCATTGTAATTGAAATTCTCATTCCTGTGAGGCCTTTGTACCCGTTTTTACATCTTCTTCACATTTACCTCTTTCTTGAGAGAACTAATTCGTGTTTGTTTAAACTAGAACTTGATTTATTTCTATCAAAACTTAAGTGCTGATATACTTGTGATTAAAATGATAGAGTCATTTTTTTTAATATTGGATCCTCGTTTTTATGATTATCATTTTTATTTCATCCTTTCTTGAACATATTATCCTTCTTGAGCCCTTAGTAGCCATTAATACCCTATTAGTATAGCCACATTACAAGCCAAATTTCCCTTTCCAACCTGCTATGGTAGTATAAATGCATGATCTAGTTGAACTTAAGTGTGGGGGGAAGGTGACTCATGATGCGCTACCTCATTTGGTGTTTCTTTGGTAGAAGATTTAAACATTGAAGGCGTATTTGTGATTCTAGAATATATTTTTCTGAGAGCTATGCCTATCTGGAGCTCTAAAATGAAATGGAGCTGTGCCTATCTGGAGCTCTCAAATGAAATGGATCTACGCCTATCTGGAGCTCTCAAATGAAATGGAGATGTGCCTATCTAGAGCTCGCAATGGAAATAAGTTGTGCCCAATCTGGAGCATTCAAAAAAAGTCATATTTACATCTGAAATATTGATGGAATAGGGTGGAAAACAGAAGATCAGAGCTGATTATTTTAGTAGAATATGGAGGAGACCATACTTGAGTAAAAATTAGAATCATGTATTTATGCTTCAAAAAGAGACAAACCCTCCTTATTCAGCCACAAAATTTTTAACATTTGAAGCCTACCAACCCCAAGACATAGAAAAACCCTTTAATGTCCTCATGATAATCACATGTTCTTGATTCACATCGGGTGGAGGTGTATAAATTTATCAAGCCTATGGCAATTCATGCATGAGTTGGATGAGAAAAGCCTTTTTGCAAATCTATATTGTGTGTTGAGAGAAAATGAATTGAGGTAGGTGTGTTGTGTCCATGAGAAGACAAAATAATTGGAAATGGATTAAATGATTTGAATTTAGAATTTTAAATATTGTTTTTAATGAGGCATGATATCTTTTTAATTCATTGTGGTAAATTGCTAAACTCCATTGGTATGTGTTTTATTTTTCTTAATATCATGCTCACTTGTCCAGGAGTCCAAGAGCCATGTGTGGGGGAATTGATAGAGATAATATTTCATATATTTTTAATGTCTATTTAAATTATTTAAACCTTAAAAATTTAAAAATTTGATCTTATTTGTAAAAATTTTGGATTTAGAGTGTGTTTTGGGATAAAAAGTATAAATTGCATAATTCTGGATTTTTAACAGATTTTTATCACAGGGGTATTTTGGCCATTTATTATAAAATATATTTTGATATTTTGTGATTCAAATTTTGTTTGAACCCTTATTTTATTTCCTTCAACATTGTCTTCATGACCAGGGGCTGAATCGATATTCTCGATGCCAAAAAAATCAATGAATTTGACAATTTTTCCGGGCAGAATGCCTTGACCATACATTGGTAATAGAAACAAATTTCGGCATACACTACTCCAAATGATGCGATTTTACCTGGATATGATAGAGGACTCTCAGACGCATCTCAAAAATAAATTTCAAGCCGTTTGGAATCCTTTATGACAGCCGTTGATTGATGGAGTTTTGAAGGAAGCTTCTTGGAAGCTTCATCCAGAGAAATTGATTTTCAATAGAAAAACCATTACTCCTTCAATAACTGTCCAATTAATCTTATTTTTTGATGGTGGACGACAATGATATTTATGAACAATATTGATGAAGAGTTCCACGTGTTAATCATCCATTTAATAGGTCGAAAATGTGACAACTTGTTGAAGATAAAATCTGCCTATAAAAGGAGGGGAGCTCCTACCTCTCAAGAGATATTCCATTTCTTCACCACCATCCGTCACAAAGGCAGTTGGTTTCAGAGAGAGAAGGGGAAGGTGGAGATTTTGATACTTGAGAATACAAAATACTTTGAAGACTCAATAGAGAAGATGAAGGCTTCTCAAGTGATGGATGGCTAAGAGGAAAGTGGTTGCGGACGACGACACCTGACGGACACTCTCTTCCGAGTTTGGATTTTAATGTGTAATCTCTTCTTTAATTTCTCTTGAACCTATTTTTTTGAATGAATCTGGTTTTTTTTCTTTCTGAAATATATTATCAAGACATTTTTTTTATTGTTGTTCAATCTATAAAGTAGATAAATTGTCTTCACTATTTAAAATTCATTGGTGAGGTTTTCCATTGAGCATAGCGAATTCAATTAGGATCAATTACTTGGAGGTATTTAAGTAATTGAATCACTTATATAGGCAGGACAACAATCATATTGAAGTCTTAGATATGGTGTCTTTTCAAATTTTAGTGTAAACCTGGGGGTCCTTGGGGGTACATTTAGGAATTTAAAATAATAAATATTTTTTTATATACAAGGAAGAGGGGAGTGTCCGACAGGGTGAAGATTGTCTGTGACTGGTATTTTTATTCTTGATTTCAAACCCACTTTATATTTCCTTTAAAATTATTTTAGTATTTTATTAAAATTTTATTTTCAAATTGTTAATCAAACTCCCATTTTTATTTCATTAAAAACAAATAAAATAACAAAAGTGACAGTTTTACAACTCGAACTACAACCTCCTCGAGAGACAACTCTGTGGTCACCACTATGCTACATTAAAGGGAAAATATTGATTGAGGGTTTTACGAAAAAAATGCTCACATCAGAAGACTAATTCCAGTGGAGGGAATTACCCTTCTCACTTGAAGAATTTACTAAGGAATGATTGTACAGTATACAACCAGGATATGTTAGTGAATGAGAAGTTCTCAAATGAAACTTCATGTTGCAATTCATTCCTACCTCCCATAACACAATAATTAAGAAATAAATATATATCATATGGAAATCAACTCGATATATCATGTACAAGTACTAGAAGTAATTGTAGAAAATCTATGAAAGATTATAGCAAGAAGAAATAGAGGAGATCTTCATTTTTATGTAATTATAAAATTGACTACTCAAAAATGAATAAAATATTCTAGATTCATCATCTTGAGGATATATGATTGAAAAATCACCACTAGAAGCCAGATGTATAACTGAAAAGATCGCTCATAGATCACAAAAATTTAGCATGATTGGTATATGAATTATAAAAAACAATAAAGTATGAATATTTGATCCAATATAATTAATTGAAAAAATGGTTGAAAAAATCACCATGTTAGTGGGACAAATGGAAGTTATGTATGAATGTGGAAAATAGGAATCATCTCTGGTAAGTTTATTGTGTTCTTCATCTACACAATTTATTGACCAGTGTACTAATGTGTTGGGGACAGAAAGATGCACTACAAACTTTCATCTATTGAAATCCGTGTAGAATCAAATGTGTCAACCATAGACCCATATATGATATGAAAACAAAATATTCTATAAAATATCATTCTATTAATAATAGAACCAACAGTTGTTTCAAAACCCCCTAAGACACCCTAGAAATTAAAATATTTCAAAACATACCCTTTCTAGTAGAATACTTATGAGTAGCCTTTCACTAGTGCACCATTAGGTGAAGACATGTACCTGCAGACCAATTTTTTTGGATTTGAATATATGATTGATTATCTCCCAGATCAATTAAATATTTTATGGACATTATAACAAATATTCCAAGAGAGATATGATTCTCGATAATTCTGAATCCCTAGTAGAATGTTAGCATTAATACAACATGAAATAGATGATAAATATAGCCACCTAAAAAATAAAAGGATGATGACTCCAAGTATTATTTTAAATATCAACTCAGCCTTATAAGAGAAGTTGATGATAAAAAATACGTGAGAACTTGTTTTATAAAGGAATGATTATAAATTCACCAACAAAAACTAATAAATTAAAATAAGGATATTCATGAACCATTTATAACATTATTGATTGAGTCAAAGTAGGGGTATGAGTAGTGAATTCAATTGGCTGTTCAATAAATATCAATAATTTATTAATAAATTACCCATTATTGGAAGAAATCATAAAAATTATTAAGTATGAAAAATGTATCAAGGAGATACACACAAAGAGAAGAAAGATTGATGGAAGTCAGTGAATCAACATAGGGAGAAGAATCTCAGCACAAATCAAACAGTTGATACCCAAAAAATTTCAAGATCTTGGTATATGAATTTTTACATATAAAATTGAATATTTAAATATTATAGATTCTTTTTTGGATCCAGTAGCTTCTATAAATTTTATGCCTCACTTGGTTTTTATATGCTAATGGAATAGAGAATTATATCCTACTATAGTGGTGGAACAATTAAAAAATATATGCATCATATTACCAACTAGAGTTATATAATATGTACTCGTATGAGTAAGAGGACTAATCATTCCAGCAGAATTTTATGTTCTCACTATAGACTAATACATATAACTAGGCGAGTCACTCATTATTTTGGGTATTCCATTCTTAAAGACAAAAAAAATACATCATCAATGTTTATGATAGTACACATACAATGAAGCTTTAATATTTTATAGTTTACTTCAATATACTCGATATAAGGAACTAACCATTAATAAATCATTCACTTTGTGAAATATCACTTGAATAAGCTATAAAATTAATTGAATATTTAGATATGCTTTGATAATTCATAGCATTAGGAGATGATTTTTCATTTGAAAATACAAGCACCCAAAACCTCAAAATTACAGTTAAAATTTCTTAGAAGTAGTTAATTTTGATTTATGATGATTTAATTATTGAAATTGACATGATACAAGATATCCAATATTGAAAATTATGAAACATTAACTCAATATATTACCAAAAAAAACACCAATTTTGTAAGTTAAATCCACTGTAATGTGATTAAAAATATTTCTTCCTTATAGAATGAGAAAAATTATCAGTGAAAATTACCAATAATCAATTTGATACCCCTAAAAAAGAATTAAATAACTCTTTAAAAAGTAATTTTCAACCAATATGATGTATTCTAGAATATTTCCAATGTTTTAACCCCAAATTTTCCTATAATAGAATCTTTTATTAGGTAATTTTCCAAAAACGAGATAGTGATAGGGAAGACAGAACCCCACTATCATGGAGGTTGTTAAAAAATATATATATAAACCTGTTTAGCTACAAATATAATTTACCCAATCATTAATTCTATGTTGGTTTATCCCATCTATTATTCCACATAGAAAACATGTTCAAGCACTATTAAAAAAATGAAAGGTTCTCCAAGAGAGTCTTAAACAATTGGAGGGATTGTACAGATTATAGAACGATAAATATAGTTATTTGAAAATTAAATTTTCCCATTCCTTTTATTTATAAAATTCTATAATGTTAAGAAGGTAAGTCCAATCAATTATTTTTAGAAGGTCTTTAATTATAATTCTATTAACCAATTTCACCAGAAGATCAGGTGAATAAGACCATCACATGTCTTTTGGGAAAATTATTATAAAAAATTATACAATTTTAGTTATGAAAAACTGTAATTTCATTTTAGTAGTATGTGGTGAGTATTTTATCAGTTCATATTGATGTCTTCCTGGATTAATTTCATGAAAACATTACTATTTTTTGTAATTATATTAATCATTTCCTAGGGAAGTTTTAAATTTATTTAGAAATAGGACTTGAGAAAAATCATTTTTGATATTTTTAAAAGTGTAATTTCATTGAATAAAAAGGAAAAATGTTATGAAATATAATTTAAAATAAATTCATTGAGGTAGATGAGTCAGAATTTTAAGTAATAAAATCATTTCTTTATCCAATTGATTTGATACAGGTTATATCCTTTTAAGTACATGATAAATGGATAAAATATTTTTGAATGATTACAAAAGGATTTATCTCACTATAATGATTTTAATTAAAAGAATTTGAGTTTATGGTTGATGTAGAGTACTAGAAATCAGTTGATGAATTAAAGAAAAGGTTGATAACATTGACAATAATGCAACTACCCAACTAGGACTGTCCTTTTGAGCTACACTGCGATTCATTAAAACAAGTTGTAGGAGTGTCTCTATCACAATGATTTGATAAATAAACACAAGTCATTAACTGTTCATCTAGTACATTAAATTACATGAATATTAAAAAAATAAATATTGAAAATTATTTCCTTGTCCTCATATTTAATATAGATAAATTTTAATATTATATTATTGGAACTAATGTTTTTGATTTTTCTGATCAAGTGGATCTGTGATACCTAATGGAGAAGGATGGTGCTATGACAAGGATGGTAAGATGGATGATTATCTTACAAGAGAAAATTTTGAAAATTAAAAATTATAAGGTCACAAAAAATCAAGTGCTCGATAAGCTTAGATGACATCCCCACACCATTGAAGTAGAAATTTACAATTTGGACCCACTGAATTATCAACTTATTAGTGAAAAAATTTATATCATGTAAGGTGAAGTATCATGGAACTCCAATATTGTCAATTATTTATTTACATACCGTGTACCAAATCATATAAAGTCTCATCAGTATCAAAAGATTATATTTCAATATATATTTCATATTTGGTAATAACTAATCCTCTAGAAGTTATGCAGTAATAAATAATTGGAATATGTTTACTTGAATGAAAAATTGAAAAATTTATTTTTTATTTTCAGACATTAGCTTGTGGATTTTATTTTTTATATAAAACTATAGTCAATAATTTTTTTAAATATATAATTTATTGGACCACATTATTTAGAGATGCACATATATTTTTTATGAAATGTGAAAAATTATAGTTTTACAAAAATATCTTAAAAATATAATATATTCTAAAAAAACTAATTACATAATGTGAAATTTTTTATGTGTAGGGTTTAGATTTAATGGGACCATTCCTACTGTCATTTGGAAATTATTAATTTCTTTATGGTATATATTATGTTTCAAAATGGTTGGAATAAAAAATCCCCAAGGACTAATAATGCTGAAGTTTTCTATGATTTTCTTAGGACTAAAATATTTTATTGGTTTAGAGTACCACATGAAATCATTACTGATCAAGGGACCCACTTATAAGATATGATAATGTTTTAATTAATAATATATAATGGGGTGTATCCTAAAACATTAAATCCACACCATCTATAAATAAATGTCCAAGATGAAGGTTCCAACAGAGAAATAAAATGCATTATAGAAAAGGTGATCAAACCAAATAGGAATGACTAGATCCAAAAGCTAGAAAATAACTTATAGGAATATAAGACCACCTAAAACACACCCATAGGAATGAACCCATATCAATTTATTTATATAAATAACTTCCACCTCCAAATGGAATTGGAAGGAAAATATTTCTTTGTTATGAGACATATGAATTTAGACCTTGATAGATTTGGGGAAGAGTATATACTATAGCTATAGGATCAAGAGGAAATATAGAAGGAAGATTTTGAAAATTAAAATTTCGAAAAATATATAACATGCATTGACTATGAATATATAATTCAACAAAAAACCATTAACCATGGAGATCAAATAATATTATATAACTCCAAACTCAAACATATGCCTTGTAAATTTCATTCTAGTGGTTAATGTTATTTTCATGTTAGTCATGTATACCCTTTTGTTATTGTGAATATAACCATGAAAGGATGAGGAAACCCATTTAATATAAATGGGTGTAGGATAATGATGTTCTGTTAGTGAATTCATAAAGAACTAGTGGAGGATACTACACTCCTTTACCCTTATTACTAATGAAGACCCATATTGTTGTTCCTACTTTACATTTGATTAAATTATGTTCTTCTATATTAAATTTACATACATAAATATTAAATTTTAATTAATTATAAATACTTTATCAGTTATGTGTGGGGGAGGTAATATTATATTCTTGGATTAATTTTAATTTCTCATTTTTTGTGTCTAGCTAATGACGTTAAAAAAATTATTCTACGAGGAAACCCCTGTTTTTCCCTATAGTCTAATATTCTTCTGATTACTACATGAGCATGATTGAACATTCATTAACTATTATTGGATTTTATTATTATTTATAAGTCTATAATGATGTTTATGTACGAATGATGACATTGTATAGTGTTCACATTGTGAAATAGGAATTCACATCTCAAAAATATAACTCATGCAATATAAATAATAATTTATAATGTGAAATGATCTGTAACAGTTATATGAAATGAAATTTTGTGTTGTGAAAGATATTCACATCATAAAAGTACTACAGAACAGAACTGAAGAATAAGGACCGACACTACCTGACAAAAGACTTGTTACTATGTTGAGTATTATTTTACATTTATTATATATTGAATTCCATATATTTTTGTTGGAAAATATTTTTTTATATTTAAAATAAAATTTCATGCTGATAGTTATCTTTCTTTCCTAGCATGATTGGTCTACGAGATATTAATTTCTTATAAATCCCATGATTCTATGTTTTGGGATTTTAAGTTAATGATATTTAATGAGTAAAATAGGGAATTGAATAATTATAGGGAAGATTAGGATGTTATTTTATACAAATCATGAATTAATTGAATTAGTTGATTCAGGTAAATGAAATTTATGAAACATTTTCACGATTTGAATGTCAAATTTTTGTTGTGGATTAATTTTTTATTATTATGGCATGCCATGAGTGATTATCCCAAATTCCTATATTTTTTTCATAGTAATAGTTATATACCAAATACATTCTAAATTATCTTTAGTATATATCTTTAGTGATATTCGTCCATGCCACATGTTCAAACATGTACTATATCCTATCAAATATTTTACTATATAAAACAACATTTAACACAATTAAAGAAATTATTATTATAAATCACTTATTCTTAAGACTATCTTTCAAATTAATACATGTGTATCCCATAGAATCCATGAAATAACTCCATTGGAATTATAAACATCTAAATCCATTTATATTCATTCATACCCTAAATCATCGCATTCTTTCATATATTCACAGTTTTCTATGATAAATAGATATTTCCAATTTGACCTAACAAGGGAGTTGTTCTTCAAAAATTCTAGATAAAGTATCATTGCAACAAATATTTTTTCTATTAGTTACCATTATAGAATATAAACATGCTTTATCTACAGATCTCATGTTCATACCCATGATTGAATTTTATATAGTCCCTTGTTTGGATTGGATTTCTACCATGAGGCAAATATTTATTGTATGAAGAAAGACATTACAATTATTGATGATGATAAAGAAAACCTTATACTTGGTGTTGAAATGTAAAAATTTTATTCTCATCTACATCCACCTCCAATAGATCTACTAAATTCATTTATTTGAGAGGAAGGGAGTGAAATAACCATAGCTGAAGAAAAGACTGTTCAAATATAGGATGAACCTATTGTGCAAGAATATGTTGATGTGTTTCCTGATGATATACATGTACATCCTCCAAAACAATAAATTGAATTTTCCATTGAATTAATTCATGGTTCCGTGCCCATATCAAAGACCCCTTATAGAATGACAACTATGGAATTAATGGATCTAAGGAAACAACTTGAGGAATTCAGTAATAAAGGATTTATTCACCCCACTATTTCTCCATGGGGATCCCATATCCTTTTTGTTAAAAAGAAATATGGATCTATGAGGTTTTGAATTAACTATAGGGAGATCAATGCTATAACAATAAAGTACATGTATCCCTTAACATTAATTGATTATTTATTTTATCAAATTGATAGAGCTCAATATTTTTCAATTATTGACCTTCGATCTGGATATCATCAGTTATCTGTGAAGAAGGAATGAATTCAAAAGACAACATTTTATTCCAGGTATGGGAATAATGAGATTATAATAATGCCTTTTGGAGTGAATAATGAAACCTCTTTTTCATGGATCTAAAGAATAGAGTCATCATAGAATATCATGATGTCTTTGTAGTGGTATTTATTGATGATATCATGGTATTCTAAAAAATCTTTTAAGATCTTGAAAATCACTTGTGCACTATTCTAAAGACTCTTAGAAGAAATTAATTATATGGTAAGTTCAGCCATTGTGAATTATAGCTTCACGAGATTACTTTTCTTATGCATATTTCCTATAAGGATGGAATATTATTTGATCATCCAATGAAGAGGGAAATCCAATAATGTCCTGAACTATTGAGTATAATTGAGGTATGTAGTTTTATTTGTTTAGCAGGTTATTATCATTGTTTCATCCAGAATTTTGGCTGGTTGGCTAACCCATTAACCAAGCTTACACATAAAGGTGTTAAATTTGTTTAGAAAAAATAATGTGATGAATGTTAAGAATAATTGAAGAGAAGATTAGTCAATGATCCTATTGTGACTCTATCATCAAAAATGATGGGTTTGTTGTTTATTGTGATGCTTCAAAGAATGGACTTGGTTGTGTTGTTATATAAAATGACAGATTTTTTCCTATGCATCACAACAGTAAAAAAATCATGAAAAAACTATCCTACTCATGATATTGAGTTGGAAGTTGTAATATTTTCTCTAAAAATGTGGAGAAACTATATCTATTGTAAAAATATTTTGAACATATTGTAATCACAAGGGTTTAAAGCATATTTTCTCATAGAAATAACTCATCAAGAGGAAATTTTGATTGCTAGAACTACTCATGGATTATTATTGAACAAATAATCTACCACTCAGGGAAGGAAAATATAGTGGAATATGAATCGAGATGAAAGGATCATGGAGTTATAAAGAAGATGAGAGTTTAAAGGACCATATATTGATGAATATAGTAATGATTTATATGGTAATAATCCTAGAAGTTAAAACATCAATAGTAATTAAAATGGTCACCAAACTATATTTATGAGAATGGCTAAAAAGTTATTAAACTGATGATGAGGAGTTTCAAAAGAATATTAAAGCTATGGATGATGGGATATTGATTGACGTTGTATATGAAGATGAAATTTTTAAATTTCTAAAAATACATTGTGTTCCCTATATACCTGATCTAAAAAGGGAAGTTTTGGATGATGATCATAGCTTTAATTTATCTATACACCCTAGTAGCACTAATATGTATAGATATTTGAAGGAACTTTTTTGGTTGGACAACTGGAAGATAATTTGCTGATTATGTGTCAAGATGTATGGTTTTCAACAGGTTAAGGTTAGAAGACAACATCTTGGAAGGTACGTGAAACCTCTTCCCATAACTAAGTAAAAATGTAATGATATTACAATGGACATTATCACGGGCCTACCAAGAATCCTAGAGGGAATGATGCAATATGGTTAATTGTTAATCTTCTTATAAAGTCAACACATATTATTTCTATAAGAAAATATTTACCACTTGAAAATTTATAATGAATATATATTAATAATGTTCTAAGACTTCATGGTGTACCCATATCGATTGTTTCTGATCGTGATCCTTGTTTTAAATCAATATTCTTGAAATGTCTTCAGAATTCCCAAGATACTGAACTTATTTTGAGCACTACCTACCTCCCGTAATATTATGGACAATCATAATGGACTATTATAACCTTAGAAGACATGTTGAGACCCTGCTCACTTGACTTTCAATGTACATGGGATCAGTTTTTACATCTATTAAAAGTTTCCTATTTTAATAGCTTCTGTTTAAGTATTCATATGGAACCATATGAAGCGTTATATTGAAAGAGATGTCAGACACCAACTTGTTGGGATGATGTTGGTGAAAGAAAACTCATTGGCCCTGAACATATTGAGGAAATAATCGGAAATTTTTAGATTATCCAAGCCAATATCAATGCAGCTCTATGTCGGAAAAATATCTATGCCGATAATCGAAAGAAGGATTTGAAATTTCAAGAAGGTGAGCATGTTTTATTGAAGGTATATTCATGGAAGGTTGTTATAAGTTATCTATGAAGAAGGAATGAAGGTTGTTATAATTTTTTGTTAGAAGAGAGAATTATATCAAAGAAAGCGCTTTCATAAAAAGTAATCCTCACAAAGGCCAATCAAATACAAACACAATCCAAAACAAAAATTCCCCTCTTTTTAAAATTCCCTTTTCATTTTAAAATTTCAAAACTTCCTTTTTCAAGACGAAAACCAATCCACATCCAAACCAAAAGTCACTTCCCAAAACCACTTTCCTCTTTAAAAGCCAATTTAGAAAAACATGGTCAAGCCTTTAATTTCAAATAAACACCCAGGTAATCTCATGACCTGTTGCACATGTCATTATCCACATTCCATTCATACATGCACCAGCACGCAATTGTATGCATTCTCTCACATGTGCAAACGTTCATAAGGAGTACCTGAGGTTTCCCCCCAAACCGATCTCGACCAATTTCAATGCAAACATCAGTTTTCCAAACCAAATGCTTTTAGTTTTAAAAACCCATTTCATAAATTTAAAGTCCTTTAAAAGAAACCAGTATCATTTTCAAAAACTCTTTTTCACTTCCAAAAAAAACACTTACACTAACCAAAACGAAAACGACACTCAACTCGCATCAAACCATAAGGGTGAGGGACCAGCGGTCACACTTAACATGGCGACATGATAGTGGGTCATGCCCCAAGTAAGCGTCAACCACTAGGAGGAATTCAAACCGTGTACCCAGACTCCACATGGGTCACTACTCCATGTGAGATCACGATGTAACATCGGTTTACCTCCGTTGTCATCCCTCAATCCAAAACAAGCCAGAATGAAACAAAGACTCAATTCTAGAACTATCCCTGGCGACTCGAGGTGCGGAACGGGCGAGGGTTCATGACATCCTTCCCGTACCTACCTCTCGAGTCCCGACAATCCTAATCTCCTTCTACCAGACATCCCAAATAACAAGGGCCTCCTTTGATACCATTTTGTCACGAACCAACCCGGGTCGACCCTGAACCGGTCACCCGAGCCGGCCCGCGACATGGCCCGAGGGGCGTTCCCTATCCCCACGGGCTGGCAACTAGTGCCGGGCATCAAAAGTAAACAGGTGGGAACGATTTGGACCAAAATATAATGACTAAACAGCTGAAAAAAATAGAACAAATGTAAAGAAGGGAAAAGGAACCAACAACGCAACTAACCTGACCACGACCAAAGCTCCACGTGACCTCGTGGGTCACTCTCCAATAACACAAACGACGTCGCTCAAGGCGAACTACTGAAGCTGGAACCTGCAACAGAACTAAAAACAAGAAAACACTATAGGCGTGAGTATTAAAACTCAGTAGGTAGGCCCGTCTAATTCTATCCCAAAGCACATACCAATAAATAAAGAGTTTATCAATTCCAGGTTTGAACTAAATTATATAAAATAGGTTTTCCACACACTTTCATTTCTAAAACAAGTAACAGTCCATTGCCCTTTTTTAATTTAGAACAAGTTTAATGTTGAAAGAACAGGTGCATTGCATTTTCAAAACATTTTATGAGCAATTTAGAAATCCAAACTTTAGTTGTTAGTCAAAATAAGAATCACACACAACACACACTAAGGGCAATGGTAAAGTGGCACACAAGGGTCAGCAACCGAACTCGACCTCTCAATCATCCGCCACACACAACTAAATACTAAAAGAAACATGGGTCGAACCTAGGAGATCGTGAACAATCCAGAACGTACTATACGTGTGACTCATCCTGAGGCATGCCATAACTCGATGACGTCATAACGCCCATAATACTACCCGGCATAGCCCTGCATGGCCTAACCGAGGGGCCCAATCCCCATAGCAGCAATAACTCAGTATTCCCCTACTATGGGGCCACTAGCCAGTGCGTGGTCTAAACTAGTGCAGCAATCGTTCTCAGAAAATTCACTCAATATGCCAGGTTCCCATGTCAACACAAGCAGTAAAAAGGGGGTGCGTCTACAATGTAAATAAATCAGTCACGATGCACAAACATCACGTACAGCTCACGCAAACAACGCACACCAAAGATCACCCCCGAGTGGGATTTCCAAGATAATCCATTTCATTAAAGTGCCAAACGGGCCTTCAGCAATTTTAAAGTAAAACCTCATTTCTCAAAAAAACAAACTCAAAACGCTTGTTCAGAAGAAATTATTTATCTTTAAAACTAGAAGCACATTTGAAGTTCCGTGAATTATGTTTAAAGGCCAAACTGGCATTCTTTCAAAACTGGGCGTCCGCCCGTCAAGAAAATGTCACAATTGTTCGGTATAAAATAAACAGCTCCTTTTCGCACTAAATAATAATTTAAAGTTTTATTATCTAATATTATTTCTAATTCATTAAAAATTAATAAAACAACAAGCAATTAATAAATTCTAAATCTAAAGGTAAGTGCAATGGGGGACCTACCTCAGTCGCAGTCCAAACACAAAGGCGCGGCATGCCTCGCACAGGCGTACAAGCAAGCGCAAGCTGATGACAGCAATATCACGGGGCTACCTTGCGAACGCACTGCAATAAACGTATAAAACTAAAATCACACAAAGACGGACTTAAAACAATACCAACAAACGAACAACGTGAAAAAAAACCACCTTGACGCATTTTGAAACACAACCCACACCATCAACATTATTTATTGGGTCACTTTAAAGGTCCGCAAGGTGTTAACAAAACCACTTGACGCCAAGCCAACAACCCATTTCAAGAAAACACTTTGTGTGAAAACCCATACAAAAGCGCACGACACGATGAAATATACATTTAATGTGTGTGTGCGCCTAAACACGTTTTAAAAACCAAACTCGAAGCCTCACGTTATTTAATAAATCATTTAAAACTTTACAAAACAATTTTTTTGGAAAGCATACCGTGACATTAAACACACGAAACAAACTTAAACCCCTTAAAACACTTTTATGATCAAATTCACATAAACGCATAACAAACACAAATATATATATGTATATATATATATATATATATATATATATTTGCACCACAAAATTCATTCAATAAATCAGTTAAACAATTAATAGAACATTCTCATGGTGCGCAACAAACGATTACCACAAAACTACACTCAAATAAGCAAAGCAACTCAACAAATGCTAAAAACAAACTTTGCACCAAACAAGTAACGAAAAAAAACAAACATGCTAATTTAATTAACGCACAAAACAATTATCAAACAGAACTAATAGGCGGAATCGCCTACCTCAAACGTGGCGGACCACCCGAAATTGGGGCGGAACCACATTCGCCCCGCGACCGCACCTGCGGGAAGGCAAAACCACCATACGTAAACAAAATCGTACCACCAAAAACCAAAATGAAGAACACATCATTTATATTACTTCCTAAAACACTTTAAAATTTATAAAATGACTTTCAAAAGAGAATCCTAAACAACTTGAAAACATCTAACGCACTACAAGTACAAACAAACACAATTGGCAAAAACAAACGAAGACATAAACAAAAACAACTTCAAAAGTCATTTTTTTAGCAAATTCAACTATCGCAAAAATACCAACACATCATGAGATAATTAAAATGCACCTCAAAACAATTTAGGAATCTAATTCAGATTGTGTGAAACTAAGAAAGAAGATTAAAACCTCACCTTGGATAGCGGCGACCAACCGAGACAAATCAAACTGCTCCGCCTTCGGCGGCGGTTGCCCGAACACAGACCCAAGGGTCCAAAGAGGCCAATCGCACAGCCCTTCCGGTGTCAGAAGAGGGGAGGCCAGCCGCACTGTGAGGGGGGATGGCTGCCGGAGGTGTTGTACGCTGAAGAGGAGTCCGACCAGGTAGGTGTGCGCTTGGGAGTTTGAGCCGCTGGAACAGGGATGGGGTACGGGAAGAGATGAGGCGGCTGGGGTTCAGAGAGGCGAGGTCGGCCCGCCGGACCAAGGGAGGAGTAGTGGGGTTCTCTGCGCACAGGCCACCGGAGGGAGGAAAACGCACTGGGGAGCGAGGGCGGCTGGCACAAGCATCGGAGGCCAGACAAAACGCGATGAGGGTCGGGGTTTGGGCATTGTGTCGCTGCACATAAGGGAAGCGGGGGGGGAAGGGCGATGGGGTGGATCGGCAGAAGGGGGTAGGGGTCGGGGTTGCTGCCAACAGGAAGGAGAGGGGCGCCAGCGATTGCGCATCCATACCTGGAGGAGGCGGGCTGAATGTTGGGACACTGCGGAGGGTGAAAGGCTTGAGGCTTGAGGTGCGGGTGGACCGAGCAGGTAAGGAGCAGATCAGGTTTCCGGCACGGAGGCTGGAAGCGGACTGGAGGGCGCCGGATACAGGGAGTCGGAGGGCGCGCTTGGCTGGGTGGTTGCAGAATAGGGGAAGAGTTTGCTGGCCGGAGGGGGGGGGGGGGGGCGGGTCAGTGCAGCGCGCAATAAAAGGGGATCTCCAACAAGGCTAGTGTGCGAACAGGGAGCTGGGCCGAAGAAGGGAGGTGACGCCGGGAGTGGAGGGGCACTGCAAGGAGGAAGCAGGGCAGGAGCGGGGAGAAGAAGAGAGGAAAGGAGATGCGGCGGCCGAGTGAGAGAGGGAGAGAAAAAAAAACGAGGGGAAAAGGGAGGTCCTCTAGGGTTAGAGGGAAAAATGAATAAATAATTAAATAATAAAAATAAAATAAATAACAATAATGATAATAAAATAAAATAAAATAATAATAGTAGTAGTAGCACAAGAATAAAAATAAGAAATACAATGAAATGAAGGTTAATAATAAAAAAAATTAATGTTAATGATACCATATTATCAAAAAATAATAAAAATAAAGAGAAGGGGAAAAGGCCCGACACCTGGGCTGACTGCGCGGCGACCGCCAACCGCGCGGCGGCCGCGCACAGCTCCGAAACCCAGTAAAGGCATTAAACGACAACAAATTTTAATTCGGACTCGGCCCAGACCTCGGCGCAACAATCGAAACCAAGAAATTATAAAAAATAAAATAAATAGAAACGGCGGTTGTGACAATTCTTCCCACCACAGACACTTTCTGCCCCCAGAAAGTCACACAGCTAACCGATAGGCAAAACAAGATTCCTTGCCCAAATAAAACTAGCAGAACCCACAACATAAGAGAATGGGAGAACACAGGAGGGTTCTCCCCACCACAAGAACTCAACTAGCGCGGAAATTAACACCCAGACATACCACCTCGGGAAGGGGGCGACACGGGAGCTCCCAAACAAACCTCTATAGCACGAGCGAAACAGCATCTCCGCCAAAACTTGGAACTCTCGACTCAGACCAAAGAAAGCCCAAAGACGATAGAATAATCTCCAAGCAGAACATAATCCAAGCAGTAAACCCGAGCATAACCGCAAGCCTGGACTCCACCGCAGGCACCTATATCTCCAAACGAACATCGCCAAACCAAGACTAACCCACGCAAGGTCCAAACATACCTCTATGAAAAAAGCATGATCCTAAACACCATAATCTGGCAAACGAGACTGTTTGGATTACAAACGAATACGTTCATCCCAACCTCACGACGACACAACGAACCTACAACAATGCCAAAACTTTAACAGTGGAAGGAAAAGAACGAAAGGGCTTTAAATGTTTCACTGGAAACACTAAACTCCCAAACCCGAAATGAGGCTTCACACCCCCGTCAACTCCTGACTGCGCGCGAGCTTCACCCCAAGACCTTTGGCTGGGGCTCTGATGGCTGAAGAATCTCCTGCCTCACAGTCAGGCACCAGAAATCTTCAGTCGCAGTGTCATTTTCAAGCGACGCATCCCACAAACTTCTCTAGATGACCTAGACACCTGCAGTGATGTCACGTCTTCAAAGGGGTGTGACATGACGGCTTGTATTCCCCAAACGTCCATACTGACGGTACACTATTAAACGGTTCGACGAACTGGGGGTTAGAACCACTGCAGAGGACTCTTTAGGAATATGTCCCTCTGGCACACTCTGCTCGCTAGATGGGAAACCTTGACGAACAAGTGGATACGCTGGATTGTCAACCATCTCCACTCCAAAGACCAACTCCTCTAAGAACACCTCATCCACCATCTTCTCAACGTGATGGTCCTTAAAAAGGAGGACCCGCTCCATGACCTTTGGATGAAGACCCCTGATGAAGGGAGAAGTCTTCATCCAGTCCTGCGGCACTACCCCGGATAAAGAGACACAGGATCCTTGAAATGGTCAACATACGCTCTCACTATCTGCTGGCCATGTTAAACACGCATGAGCTCTTCTATTTTCTTCGTCTTCACCTCCACAAGTATAAACCATCAAACCAAGACGTCTTTAAAGACATGCCACATCATCCCAACCTGCAGTAATGGCGGGGCGAACAACTCTTACTCATCCAGAGCTGGACCTTCAAGCAGACCCAAAACAACACGCACTCAGATCGATTCGGGAGTTCCCAATACCCTGAAGATGCGCTCGACTTCTTCAAGCCACTGCACTGTCTCTAACAGACTCCAATCACCATGAAGGACAGACAACGTCCGAGAAAGACAAAAACCGGGCAGGACACATCAAAACTCTGGGAACCTTTCTGGGCAGCATTTCTAAATAAGATAGATAACACCAAGACGAAACCAGTATCAATCGAAGCAACATCAAAGAAAGCGCTTTCATAAAAAGTAATCCTCACAAAGGCCAATCAAATACAAACACAATCCAAAACAAAAATTCCCCTCTTTTTAAAATTCCCTTTTCATTTTAAAATTTCAAAAATTCCTTTTTCAAGACGAAAACCAATCCACATCCAAACCAAAAGTCACTTCCCAAAACCACTTTCCTCTTTAAAAGCCAATTTAGAAAAACATGGTCAAGCCTTTAATTTCAAATAAACACCCAGGTAATCTCATGACCTGTTGCACATGTCATTATCCACATTCCATTCATACATGCACCAGCACGCAATTGTATGCATTCTCTCACATGTGCAAACGTTCATAAGGAGTACCTGAGGTTTCCCCCCAAACCGATCTCGACCAATTTCAAAGCAAACATCAGTTTTCCAAACCAAATGCTTTTAGTTTTAAAAACCCATTTCATAAATTTAAAGTCTTTTAAAAGAAACCAGTCTCATTTTCAAAAACTCTTTTTCACTTCCAAAAAAAACACTTACACTAACCAAAACGAAAACGACACTCAACTCGCATCAAACCATAAGGGTGAGGGACCAGCGGTCACACTTAACATGGCGACATGATAGTGGGTCATGCCCCAAGTAAGCGTCAACCACTAGGAGGAATTCAAACCGTGTACCCAGACTCCACATGGGTCACTACTCCATGTGAGATCACGATGTAACATCGATTTACCTCCGTTGTCATCCCTCAATCAAAAACAAGCCAGAATGAAACAAAGACTCAATTCTCGAACTATCCCTGGCGACTCGAGGTGCGGAACAGGCGAGGGTTCATGACATCGTTCCCGTACCTACCTCTCGAGTCCCGACAATCCTAATCTCCTTCTACCAGACATCCCAAATAACAAGGGCCTCCTTTGATACCATTTTGTCACGAACCAACCCGGGTCGACCCTGAACCGGTCACCCGAGCCGGCCCGCGACATGGCCCGAGGGGCGTTCCCGATCCCCACGGGCTGGCAACTAGTGCCGGGCATCAAAAGTAAACAGGTGGGAACGATTTGGCCCAAAATATAATGACTAAACAGCAGAAAAAAATAGAACAAATGTAAAGAAGGGAAAAGGAACCAACAACGCAACTAACCTGACCACGACCAAAGCTCCACGTGACCTCGTGGGTCACTCTCCAATAACACAAACGACGTCGCTCAAGGCGAACTACTGAAGCTGGAACCTGCAACAGAACTAAAAACAAGAAAACACTATAGGCGTGAGTATTAAAACTCAGTAGGTAGGCCCGTTTAATTCTATCCCAAAGCACATACCAATAAATAAAGAGTTTATCAATTCCAGGTTTGAACTAAATTATATAAAATAGGTTTTCCACACACTTTCATTTCTAAAACAAGTAACAGTCCATTGCCCTTTTTTAATTTAGAACAAGTTTAATGTTGAAAGAACAGGTGCATTGCATTTTCAAAACATTTTATGAGCAATTTAGAAATCCAAACTTTAGTTGTTAGTCAAAATAAGAATCACACACAACACACACTAAGGGCAATGGTAAAGTGGCACACAAGGGTCAGCAACCGAACTCGACCTCTCAATCATCCGCCACACACAACTAAATACTAAAAGAAACATGGGTCGAACCTAGGAGATCGTGAACAATCCAGAACGTACTATACGTGTGACTCATCCTGAGGCATGCCATAACTCGATGACGTCATAACGCCCATAATACTACCCGGCATAGCCCTGCATGGCCTAACCGAGGGGCCCAATCCCCATAGCAGCAATAACTCAGTATTCCCCTACTATGGGTCCACTAGCCAGTGCGTGGTCTAAACTAGTGCAGCAATCGTTCTCAGAAAATTCACTCAATATGCCAGGTTCCCATGTCAACACAAGCAGTAAAAAGGGGGTGCGTCTACAATGTAAATAAATCAGTCACAATGCACAAACATCACTTACAGCTCACGCAAACAACGCACACCAAAGATCACCCCCGAGTGGGATTTCCAAGATAATCCATTTCATTAAAGTGCCAAACGGGCCTTCAGCAATTTTAAAGTAAAACCTCATTTCTCAAAAAAAAAAACTCAAAACGCTTGTTCAGAAGAAATTATTTATCATTAAAACTAGAAGCACATTTGAAGTTCCGTGAATTATGTTTAAAGGCCAAACTGGCATTCTTTCAAAACTGGGCGTCCGCCCGTCAAGAAAATGTCACAATTGTTCGTTATAAAATAAACAGCTCCTTTTCGCACTAAATAATAATTTAAAGTTTTATTATCTAATATTATTTCTAATTCATTAAAAATTAATAAAACAACAAGCAATTAATAAATTCTAAATCTAAAGGTAAGTGCAATGGGGGACCTACCTCAGTCGCAGTCCAAACGCAAAGGCGCGACATGCCTCGCACATGCGTACAAGCAAGCGCAAGCTGATGACAGCAATATCACGGGGCTACCTTGCGAACGCACTGCAATAAACGTATAAAACTAAAATCACACAAAGACGGACTTAAAACAATACCAACAAACGAACAACGTGAAAAAAAACCACCTTGACGCATTTTGAAACACAACCCACACCATCAACATTATTTATTGGGTCACTTTAAAGGTCCGCAAGGTGTTAACAAAACCACTTGACGCCAAGCCAACAACCCATTTCAAGAAAACACTTTGTGTGAAAACCCATACAAAAGCGCACGACACGATGAAATATACATTTAATGTGTGTGTGCGCCTAAACACGTTTTCAAAACCAAACTCGAAGCCTAACGTTATTTAATAAATCATTTAAAACTTTACAAAACAATTTTTTTGGAAAGCATACCGTGACATTAAACACACGAAACAAACTTAAACCCCTTAAAACACTTTTATGATCAAATTCACATAAACGCATAACAAACACAAATATATATATGTATATATATATATATATATATATATATATATATATTTGCACCACAAAATTCATTCAATAAATCAGTTAAACAATTAATAGAACATTCTCATGGTGCGCAACAAACGATTACCACAAAACTACACTCAAATAAGCAAAGCAACTCAACAAATGCTGAAAACAAACTTTGCACCAAACAAGTAACGAAAAAAAAAACATGCTAATTTAATTAACGCACAAAACAATTATCAAACAGAACTAATAGGCGGAATCGCCTACCTCAAACGTGGCGGACCACCCGAAATTGGGGCGGAACCACATTCGCCCCGCGACCGCACCTGCGGGAAGGCAAAACCACCATACGTAAACAAAATCGTACCACCAAAAACCAAAATGAAGAACACATCATTTATATTACTTCCTAAAACACTTTAAAATTTATAAAATGACTTTCAAAAGAGAATCCTAAACAACTTGAAAACATCAAACGCACTACAAGTACAAACAAACACAATTGGCAAAAACAAACGAAGACATAAACAAAAACAACTTCAAAAGTCATTTTTTTAGCAAATTCAACTATCGCAAAAATACCAACACATTATGAGATAATTAAAATGCACCTCAAAACAATTTAGGAATCTAATTCAGATTGTGTGAAACTAAGAAAGAAGATTAAAACCTCACCTCGGATAGCGGCGACCAACCGAGACAAATCAAACTGCTCCGCCTTCGGCGGCGGTTGCCCGAACACAGACCCAAGGGTCCAAAGAGGCCAATCGCACAGCCCTTCCTGTGTCAGAAGAGGGGAGGCCAGCCGCACTGTGAGGGGGGATGGCTGCCGGAGGTGTTGTACGCCGAAGAGGAGTCCGACCAGGTAGGTGTGCGCTTGGGAGTTTGAGCCGCTGGAACAGGGATGGGGTACGGGAAGAGATGAGGCAGCTGGGGTTCAGAGAGGCGAGGTCGGCCCGCCGGACCAAGGGAGGAGTAGTGGGGTTCTCTGCGCACAGGCCACCGGAGGGAGGAAAACGCACTGGGGAGCGAGGGCGGCTGGCACAAGCATCGGCGGCCAGACAAAACGCGATGAGGGTCGGGGTTTGGGCATTGTGTCGCTGCACATAAGGGAAGCGGGGGGGGGGGGGGGGGGGGAAAGGGCGATGGGGTGGATCGGCAAAAGGGGGTAGGGGTCGGGGTTGCTGCCAACGGGAAGGAGAGGGGCGCCAGCGATTGCGCATCCATACCTGGAGGAGGCGGGCTGAATGTTGGGACACTGCGGAGGGTGAAAGGCTTGAGGCTTGAGGTGCGGGTGGACCGAGCAGGTAAGGAGCAGATCAGGTTTCCGGCACGGAGGCTGGAAGCGGACTGGAGGGCGCCGGATACAGGGAGTCGGAGGGCGCGCTTGGCTGGGTGGTTGCAGAATAGGGGAAGAGTTTGCTGGCCGGAGGGGGGGGGGTCAGTGCAGCGCGCAATAAAAGGGGATCGCCAACAAGGCTAGTGTGCGAACAGGGAGCTGGGCCGAAGAAGGGAGGTGACACCGGGAGTGGAGGGGCGCTGCAAGGAGGAAGCAGGGCAGGAGCGGGGAGAAGAAGAGAGGAAAGGAGATGCGGCGGCCGAGTGAGAGAGGGAGAGAAAAAAAACGAGGGGAAAAGGGAGGTCCGCTAGGGTTAGAGGGAAAAATGAATAATTAATTAAATAATAAAAATAAAATAAATAACAATAATGATAATAAAATAAAATAAAATAATAATAGTAGTAGTAGTAGCACAAGAATAAAAATAAGAAATACAATGAAATGAAGGTTAATAATAAAAAAAAATTAATGTTAATGATACCATATTATCAAAAAATAATAAAAATAAAGAGAAGGAGAAAAGGCCCGACACCTGGGCTGACTGCGCGGCGACCGCCAACCGCGCGGCGGCCGCGCACAGCTCCGAAACCCAGTAAAGGCATTAAACGACAACAAATTTTAATTCGGACTCGGCCCAGACCTCGGCGCAACAATCGAAACCAAGAAATTATAAAAAATAAAATAAATAGAAACGGCGGTTGTGACATGGTGTGATGTACACTCGTATATGTAACAACCCCTTGGATGAATTAATCTCTCACTGCTTTTATTTAATTTTCGTAGTGATATCTTGCACTTGATCCTTGTAATTTTGGAACTTTATGACCTTTTCGAGAAATTATGGAAATAATGTTTTTTAACTTATTAAGAGGGTGCTTCTATTTTTTTTCTATTATTACAACTTCAAAGCTTCTCTTACAAGTATATAATACTATTTTCTAAATAATTTATTTTCTTTACTTTAAAATTATTTCAATATTTTATTAAAGGTTTTGTGATATGTTTGACTGTGTATTTTCTATTTTTATACCATTCATGGTTTATGATTACAGTATTAAAATTGCGTATGCTTTTTTTAATACTAATGTTTATGTTATGTTTTAAACTTTTTATATGAGGAATGCATTCGACGTAGTAAGTGTTAGGTAGGACCAACAATAGCCCCTCGATGCATCGGTATGTTTCATGAGACAAACTAGTGTCTTGGCCCAAGGCCTTGACAAAATTATAATTTTTTGTCTTGAAATGAGGCCATAGCAATGTGGTTATGATGTCCGACATTATACATTCCATCATAATGAAATCAACTGTTGATATTTCATGTAATTATTCGACTATTAGAATATCAATGTTAATATTTAAATGACATTATTTTATTTATATTTTCCATATTATACTAATTGTTATGTTTAAAAGACTATTGATTTAGTCTTATAAATTTACTACGTTGTTTATGCTTATTTATGATATATTTTTCTATATTGTTATCCTTACCAATCATCTGAGCTCAACCCTTTCTTATGTTTTATTTTTCCCAGGATGCGAAGAATTCTATTATAAATAACCTGTAGAAATATATTAAGGGATATGGGTGTGTTAAAAGGGGACACAATGTTTTAGTTTTTCCATTTCATAATGTTATGTAAAACTTATGTATGTATCTAGTAATTTCAAGGCTACTAAACTAATCGGTCTTTCGGGACTTGATCACTTCTGATCATTCAATTGTTCTGTAATAATGTACCGTCTCTTGGTAACTAAGGTTAGGGAGTTACACATTACATGTTAGGAAAACTATACTCACTATTTGAAATGCCCTGATGGTCTCAAAATAGTCCATGTTTTATGTAATTTATGGAAGGACTGCCAATTTTTGAGTTAGGACCACTAGGAACACCTGATATTTACTGATAATAATTCATTTGGGAAATTATGATTCCCTGAGGATAATTTTTATCCCTATAAATAGAGGATATAATGTGATTTAAATAGGATCTACTCATCAAGGGGATGCACATGATAAAGATTGCTTACTATTGTGCATCTTTATTTCCCTTATTTTGTTTTATTTTATTCTTATTAAGACTCCTATATCTCAAGTCAACTCATCTGGCCTATCCACAGAGGATAATGTTTTTTGAGTGATAAGGAAATGGGGATTCTTTTCCAATTGATATGATAGAGTTTTTGTTCTTCAATGAACAATATAATTTCTTTCATCTAAATTGTTTTTTCAATGTCTTAATTCAATTTTGAATTTTGAATTCTTCTGTATTAGGGTTAGATTTTTTAAATATGAATTTTCTTTGTAAATTATGTATATCCCAACACCTAATTCCCATATATTTATTATATAACAAATTTGGTTTCTATGGTGACTGTTAAATAATATCCCGCACATGTAAGGAATTATGATAGGAATTTTTATTTATTGGAAAATAACAATACCCAATTTGGGATTTCCCTAAATTATCAAAATGTCCAGTTACAACTCCTCACACATAAGAAGGAGGGTAGAATAATTGTAGAATTATATTATCAATATACTCACTATCGCCATCTATCCAAGGAGGAGAGATGAATCAATATAGGAATACCATTATTTCAGGTCAACAAAATAAGACTTGTAAATAAATTTGCAAATGTGACAGTGACGCCTTAGGTCTAGCCATGCCTAACCTGATCACCATCTCTCATCAATCATTTTAAATAATTTAATTCAATTTTCTTTCTATATATTGAAAATTTATGAAATAAAAAAAATTAAATATCTAATTTATAAAATAAATAAAAAGAAACAACCTATTTTTGTGTGGAAACCTCTTCGAGATACAACCATAGGTTAACAAATAGAATATACCTAACTAACAAGAATTTTGTTTTCCATGCACCAAGATAAGAATGTGATAATATTATTTTATTTCTTGTGAATATATCCACCTTTTATTATTTTTTTTGATTATTGACACATTTATACACTAATATTTTTCAAGTGTTTAATTTAAAAACCATCACTACTATATAAGAAAATATTAGTGCATATAGATTTACAAGATAGAATGTTACCTTTCTCTAAGAGTTGGATATAGATGCTTCTCTACATGATATGAAATTTATATTTCCATTAATTAGTATATGATTTTCGTAAATGAGTTGTGTGGACTCATCTTTCATCATTAATATTTGGGATGAAATATATGAACTTATTCAATTATTTTTAATTGGACATCAAAATATTGATTCTTTATTTTATGAGTGTTATTATAATCCTCAATTGATCACACTCTATCTTCAAAATTGTTCTTCAAATTTACTAAGATTCATCATGAATTATGATAATCTATTTTATTAAAATATCTATTTTTATGATCATATTAACATTTATTTTTAATTATGCATCCTTGAAATTCAAATATGTTTTTTGTAACTTTTCAAAAACAAGGATAACTTTTAATAAAAGATATATAGATTATTTTTTAGGAATTCCAAATTGTATCTTATATTCATTGAATTAAATCATTCCATTTCTAAGAATAATATATTCCTATTTGATTTCAATGTTTTTGTGTGATTTTTGGATCTTTTGTAATTCTTAGTTAATTATACCTTCGTTACCTAAAAATTTAGTTCAACTATTACTTTTTCACCCAATATTTTCTTAATAAATTCATGTATATATCTGATTACTTCAAATAAAGAGTTATTTACAAACCTTTTGATTTTGGATTTTATGTATTCAATGGCTTCGATGGAATTATCATTATCAGACATCATATAACCTAACCATTCTTCCTTAAAAGTACCAAAATTCAATGATTAATATATTGAATGATTTCCTATATGATTAACTTTAAATAGTGGTAGGTCCTTTTATTCATTTGAGATTTATCTTAATTTCCATGCATATGTTTTCATAAGAATTATAAGGTCTTGGATGAGTCATTTACCATAGTAACATTAGGAATTATGTTTATGTTCTCTATAAGTCGATATTATTGATTTTATTCAAATATAAACATTATATATAGCTTGTAAATAATAAATTAAATTTATATCCAACCATTGTAAAATCTAAAATAACTACAATACCACATTTATAGTCTATTATATCATTTAGGTACACTGGGGGGAGGGGTGAATCACTATACCCAAATTTTACCATATATTATTTCTTTTAATTAAATCCTCTCACACTTGATACTCTACCATAGTTTTAATGCACCGATCAATTATTTATGTCTTCAAACTCACTATAGAATTCAATATATAAAATAAAAATGAACAACATCACACAATATTTACAAGATTCAACCGCAATGTTATATCCTACTCCTTTCTATGCTCATATACAGTTGAGTTATGGATTCCCTTATCATATTTAAATTGTAGTGTTCACAGGGGATATTAAATATTTCAAAAAAAGAATTAGTTGGTGTAACATACATCCCTAACCCATTATCTTGGTAAGATATTTGGAGCTATTTACCTTAGGTGATGTACCTACGACACCAAGGGTTATAAATAAATTCTCTAGTATTTCAATAATTTTGGGGGATAGTTTTACATCAAAAAAAAAACAAATAGAAATATATAAAAATACAAAAACCCGAAAATCTATTTTATTAATGAGATTAAATAGAAAAAAAATATATTATAAGACATCAAACAATCAAAGAAACCATAGAAGCTATAGAAAGGAAAATACAACATCACTTGAAGAAAACCAAAAATGAAATTCATCTTGATGCATTTAATCCTATGTGAAGAAAATGTAATAACTCAACCAAAATGTATCTATACTCCACCAACCACAACCAAGTCTATAAAATTATAATGTCCCACTAGAGAAATATAAGACCTTGCGCTTACATATGTAATGAAAAACATGATCTAGATATACACCACAATAAAAATGAAAGGGGTTGGTATATTGACTTATTAGGAAATCCTACATAACCTTCACACACATGGAATTAACACCATAAAAAGTTATCACATTTTTTATAAAATCAACCAGGCTATAAAGAAAATATTAAATAATCACTTCAAATCATCTTATAAACAATACACAATTATAAAAAATTTCCATCGATTGTAATGATTATGAGGAACACATTTAATTTAGTCATGGTTTTATTCTTTACCCTTTACACACCCAATTTGAAATCCCACAGTCACATGCATGCATCTATGATGATATTCCTAATACTAATGAGAGGTAATTCGTCTTCCATACCCAATCGTCTCATGGGTGTATAATTACCTTCCTTGATTGGCATATGTAACCAATTTTGAATTCAATGAGGCCCCTTAAAATGAAATTCATGAACAATAACTGATCTATATATTCAAAGTTACCTTTTTCCAATATTACATTAGAAAAAATTTATTATTTTTATATCCATTTCACAAACAGCTAAAATGTGTTAATAAAAATCATTCATTTAGGAGGAAACAAACCAAAATGATTTCCTAAAAAATATCAACATTACGATCCAATTAAAATTATGATCAATTTAGTTTAAAAAACCTTCATAGAGCTTATAGAGATAGAAATTAGATGACATACACATATTTCAAAAAAGGTAAATGAGACAAAGAACAAACAAAATCTAGGTGGGTATATGTTCTTTATTCCATTCCTATAATTAATAACATATTTCTTCAATTAGAACATGATAAAAACACAAGATATGGTTATTTACACCTTTATCGTCTATTTTGTTCAAGAGAATATGATAATATATATAAGGAAAATAAAAAATGTGGATATTTACATTTAATATATAAATTCAATGATCGATGATCCTTTAAAACTGAGCATTGGGAAGAAGATGATAAACAAAATCTCATAGAGGATACTAGAAGATCAAGATACTTGGATAAGAAGATCGAAATGAGTCCGTATAGGTGAAAAATAGGAAAAAATATAATTTATGGTTATTAAAAACTACAAAAAATAGTTTAACCACAATGTTTAAAAACCTGTGTGCCAAATATGTGAATCAGATATTCCATAAAAATTATAGTGTCACACTGCTTGCACACTATTCAAAAAAGACATTCCCGAATCAAGTACGAAACAAAAGCAAACCTTATCACATTAATAGTTACCTGGGGATAACTATATGATTTACCATAATCACGATCCTACTATAAAACATATAAAAACCCTTTTAAAATTTCAGAAAATACCATAGAATTCCCTGAGACTAAGACCAAACAAACTATAGCTCAAAAATACTTAAATGGGAAATTGAGACCTCAAAAAATATGTGTTACATTCTACAAAACAATGTTCATTATATCTTTGGATTGATGGATATTTATGGAACTATTTAAGAGTCTTGACTATTAGTCAGGCTTTAAGTATTCACACCCCAATTTCTATTCATATGTTTGACCATATTACCATCATACCTACATAAACCGACTACATTTAACATGAAAGAGATTCTATCATCAATCCGTAATACATATTAAGGTATAGATAAATGTATAATCAGGATTATTTTTATCATAATAAAATCATTTTAAATGTTTTGGGTTAGGATTATACTTCATAATTCAATACACATGAAACAAATTATGTGCCATATTTAAATTTGGTGGTAATGAAAGCTGATAAAGAAATCACTAATCTATTCAAGTATCTACAATGGTTTAATAGAGCGAGGAGATAAAATTATTTATTTACCCAAATGAAAATGTCCTATTATTGGAGACACCCTTATGAAAAAATTAACTTCCAATATAAAATAAAATACTTCATGATTGAATTATATAGAATAATTTTGATGTCTCTAGGATATCATTATTCTCTTACTGTTCATATGAATATTCTACATCATCTTATACACTATGGAAGATCCATGTTTTTATGTCTCTTATTACATTATACAAAATAGTTAATAATGAAAAGTATGAAAAAAATTGCTTCAATATGATCCATATATAATATTATATGATAAAATCTATTATACACGATCTCAATTAAAGTAAAATGGTATTCCTATGAGCCATCAAAATCCTTAACATAAGCTCATAGTAATTTTCCAATTTTTGGGTCATATGTTCTAACTACCATGGTGTTTGAATTTCATATTCCTTAAAAATTGAAATTTTGGATTTAGAGTTTTTTAATAAGGATCTCTAAAATCAAAAGCTAAATGATAGGCCTCTTTTCGATATAATTAAACCCAGTACACCATGAAGCTTCACTTCTCCAATATAAAGATATTCTAAGTCATATACCATATTCAATTTATGAATAATAATTAATTTATATATATTTATGAGTTCGTTCTCAATCAACCATATGGAACTGTTCTTTTGAATCTTTCTTGGAAAACATAGAATGAATTCTATAGCAATTTTCCCCCACATCCATACTAGTATTGGTCATGGATAAAAAATACCTGGTGATCATTGATTCCAATCCTTTAATGTAGGAATACTAATATTCTTATACCATATCCCATTTGATTTATATATTTATTATTAATAAAAAACAGTAAATGTTATTTATTATTATTTTTAAGAGTATTTATCATGTTTTATGTTTATTTTTTTTATTTTACTGTAATTTTGAAATTCTGGATGTTTTAAAAAAATTATCATAGTTTGAAAAACTAACTATGAGAGGCAATAAACTACAAGTATATTTGTAAATGAAAATAAATCAGTAACATAAATTGGTTATGTGAAGGAAACATCTATGTGAATCTTTTATGTCACATAATCATCTATGAGAAAATAATCTATGTTGATGAATTAGTCAGGTGAAAAAATAGATATATTGATAAAATGACCATGTGATTAATATAAGTTGTGTATTACTATACATGAATTGAATCCATTGAAAATTTTGCTATGTTATTCCAACCTACAATATGATTTAGTTGACTACACCAAATGGGACTATGTGAGAAAGATGGATATATGATCTATCCATAGCATGAAACTTTTTATGTTAAGAATAACTACTTGTATAAATTTAGTTATGTGGTGATCAAGAATCATCAAAATCATTCCAAAACCTATATATTTTTTCCATTATATTACAGTAATTGGAAATAAATTCTGACATATATGTATTAAACATTGGACTACCCATTAATAGTAAAATAAATTTCTAAGAGGTTTCCATTATCAAGATATGAATAAAAGAAAAAATAATATAATTGTAATTTTTTTGGAGTTTTTTTGATTAAATGATATTGAATAATTTATTTAGAGTCTATATTTTATATTATGTTTTTATGTGCATTAATAAGTGAAAATAAAATAAAGAGTATTCAAATGTGAGAAAAAATAGAAGAATGAAATATCACTTTCACTATTTTCACACACTCTATATTTAATATTTATATATTTATTTTCTATGTTAATAAAAGGAATAATGAGATTTATGATTTCTATAGATTCACATAAATGTTATCCTTTCTATATTTTAGAGAACTCTCCTTAAGATGAATTTTTCTCTTATTTTCTCTCCTAGAAAACTCATCACTTCTTTCAGTTTCACTTATCAATTGTCTGGTTTATTTGTAATATATTTTTATTCAATAATACTATCAAAACTAAAAATTCATTTTATAGAGTATTGATGGATGTATTATTAAATCCTTTTATAATAAAATTAAAATCTCTTAGTTTTTTTTTACCATATGATGGTTTTATTCACTTAGTCATGTAATCCCTATGAAAATTATTATTGCTAGTGGAAATTAACAAGATCCAGTAGATTAGTATTAGTGGAGTGGGATGGGGTATTTTTATTCCCCAATACACTATAAATATCTTATGTTATGTCATTTCGTTATTTTTTTTTCTAATTATATATTATATTTAGAAAATAATAGTAGCCTTAAAACTTTAAAATTGGGTGGATTGAAGAGAAGAAAATTTTAATAACACAATTTACTCCCCTCTTCAGTTTTATAATTGTAATTCTATGACTAAAAATGGAATTAGAGGCTGGGAATTTTGAGTTATCACCTCTAAATAGTAAAAATTCAATGATTACCAATAGATAACAATAAAGAATTTATGTCTATGGTAATATATCAATACTTTAATGGTGATAATTATGGTTGTTATATGGAAGAAATTATTATCCATATTAATGAACATTGGTCTAAAGGTTTCCATAAAATTCATGAAACCATACTCTATTCATTGTGGAGATTCTAAGTTGCGCGGTTCCACTATATAGGGAGAATATGATCTGAGATCAAAATCCATGAATTCTATAATATGTTGAAATGAACCTAATGATTTATTTAGAGTTTCGAAATTTGAGAAAACTCATGATATGTGTAACAATATATTATAATCTTATAATGTTATTAATAATATTGTAAAATGTATATAGAAGACTTCCATGATAAATTTTGATAATTTTATGACGGTTGATGGAGAAACCATGAAACAAACAAATGAATAGTTAATAAATATTTCAAATAATGTTGCTTCTCTTAGAGTGCCAATTCCAGAATATGATTAATCACTGAATGTTCTTATCATGTTACCATATATGTGGAATATAATCCTTACTTTTATGAGGATATCCACTAATTTAAAGGATTACAAAATCAAAAATATCATTGAATAAATTGTGATATATGAAGATAAAATGGAATCCATTGTTGGTGAGAAAATATTTTTTTAAAAAATAAATTCTTCCTTCAAAGTTTCTACTTTAAAGAGGATAATAAATGTAAAGGAATATAAATTTCCATGCCATATGATGAAGACACTTCAAAATATTCTTATTCAGAATGTGATCTTTCTGATTTTGTATGGATGTTCAAATTTTTTTACAATGAGAGAAAATTTTTTAAAAAATAATCCAAAATTTATAATAAATATCATGGAAATGATAATCAATTAATATGTTATTAGTGAACATATTATGCAATATTTTTCACTACTACAATCCAAAATGAAAAATTTAAAAATGTTCATGTGGAATCCAAAACACAAGAATAATATAAATACATCCAAGGATTCAAAATGGATTGATTTAGATGATTTAAGTGATGATACATCATGAGGGTCATAAGTTAAAGATTCTAATAAACTTTTTAACATGTTATTTATATAGCCCATTGATATGGTATACTCATTTTATTATTTTAAGAATGAATTCAATTATGAAACTGAAAAAAACACTTTTAAAGAACTAAATGAATATGGTACCATGATTGAATCCCAATATGAATGATAAAAGAAGAAAAATAAATCCATTATAATTTATTATAATGATGTTATTAGTGAAAATATGGACATAAATAAATAGATTCTAGATCATAAATCTTTAATGGGAAATTATAATGAAATTATATTTAACATGGTAACAAAATTGAAATCATACAAAATGAAGTTAATGATCTTAAATGTGCTTCTAGTGTTCTCAAAATGTTGAAAATAATTTAAATTATATCATTGGTAATAAAAATTTCTAAAAAATTAATTAAAATAAATGAAAATGGTGAAAAAAATAATTTATAAAAATAATTTTATTCCATGTTCCAGAAATAAAAATAAATCTACTGTTATTTGTGTTCTATATGGAGAACTAGAAACTATGAAAATGTTTTTAGATTAATTAATACTCTATTTTTTTAGAGATAATATTTCTTTATTATTTTAAGATTTCATTTTAAAAATTTCATGATGTAATTTATGGATCACATAAGAATAATTGGGTTCCCAAATCATTGGATTATAACATCTCAAGATCCAAGAAATTATGGGTACTAAAATAGTTTACTATTAAATTTGTATTACAGGAAAAAATATGTAATATAATCAATTAGAAAAGATATATAGATAGTATACCTTAAAGGAATATTACTAGAGCATTCTCAATTTTCCATTCCTTACCCAAAATTTATTGTTGTTATGTTACATTTTCTGAAAATGTTAACAGAAAAATTATGGGAGTGGAATCAATAGAAAATCCAATTTCAATTATCACCAAAAAGGCCTCTATGTGTGAAGAATAAAACCCAATTTTTAATGAATTTCTTAATTTTTTATGTATGTTATTCTTGTGATTTTTCAAATAATTCATGTTCTGTTTTAAATGATAAACTTCATAAATTTATGTCACATTGAATTGATAATATATATAATTTAGATCTATATTATTTATATATAAAAATGATCTATTTAAACGAAAAATCAAATGAATCGTGAATTTGGAATAGAATACATGGACAATAGAATGTTTATTATTTGATAAAATTTCCGTAGAGGCATTTAGTTATATATTTACCACAATATAAATTGACCAAAGAGAAATTATATAATACAGGCCAAATATAATGATTAATAATTCATCATTTAAATAAATTAATTTTGGATCTATATCTAGACATATGATCTCATTCTAATTGATTTTTATCGTCCTTCCAAAAAATAAATACTAAGAAGAAAATCATTTTTTGTGATAATTGATGTTTTAACGTCATTTACTTGGGATTTCATTTTGAGTGTTAAAATAAAGTCATAATTTATGTTTACAAACATTAATAAATTGTTTAAAAATTTTAAATAATATAAAATTATAAATTTAAGGAGTGATCATGGTGGAGAATAAGAAATCAATGAGTTCAAATATTTTTGCTCAAAATATGTAAGAAAACATACATTTTCCCCATAACAACTCAATAGAATGGTGTTGTTGAAAGAAGAAATATGTCACTGTAAGAAATTTCTAGAACCATATTATATAAATATTGCATTCCCACTCAATTTGATGTTGAAGATATAAATACAACATGTAATTCAATACATATAGTTATAAATAATATTTTTTAAGAAAACTCCATACGAGATATGGAATAATAGAAATACAACATTTGGATATATTAATGTGTTAGGATACAAATATTACATTATAAACACCAAGAAAAACATTGGTAAATTTTATAAAAAGTTTGAATAAGTAATATTTTTTTGTTATTCTAATACATAAAAGGATTATTTACTTTTTAACAAATGTAAAAATATTATTAAAGAGTCAAATCATTTTAAATTCAATGAAACTGATCCATTTGATAACATAATATCACGAGTTGATGAGTTAAGTGAATCTTTTGAAAACATGAAACCTAGAACTCTTTTTGAAAATAGATTGGATAATTAACTAGAATATAATTTTGGGGTAGATACTAGTAAACTAGGATGTGTGTTATATAAACATCCTATAACACTAAATACCCATCCCTGAGAAACTATTTTAGGAAGCATATATAAAGGAGATTGGATTCAAATATGTGCATGCAGTCTTTTAGAATATTCTTCATTTTAATCTCAAAAAAATTCTCAATTTTGATAAGAATCCTTATTTAATGAGATTTTTGTTTTAACTATGAAGGATGAGTTAAAACTGTTCAAGACGATCATGGTAAAAGAATTAGATAATAGAACCATTGATTTCCCAATTATGGTGGAAAACACATTTTTAGAAATAAATAGGATGACTGTGTTGTGACCACTAGGAACATGGATATAGTAGCTATGATGTGGTAAAACCATTAGAAGGGTATAGATTAATAAGAGACCTTTTAACCCTCAATATCATTAGAACCCATTATTATTCTCCTAGAGCATGAATCACACATGGATTTCAAATTATATTAGATAGATTTTAAATATATATTTTTAAATGGTTTTCTTATGGAGGATTTTTATGATGAAAAACCCCCTATATTTGAAGATCCACATTTTCCAAATTTATTTTTCAAACACACGAATTTCTTTTATGGAATTGAAGAATCACAAATAGCTTATTATGAATCTTTATTTTCTTGTCATTAAAAAAAAATGAATTTTTAGTAGTCATGGAAATTTATACTATTTTTAAAAAAAACATCATAGTTATATATATTTATAGTTCAAATATATTTTGATGATGCGTTTTTTGGTTTTATAAATAGAAAATTTTTTATTGATTGTAAAAATCTTAGGGAAACAGAATTTTATATGAGCATGATAGCAGAGTTATATTTCATTCTCAGTTTTAAAATTTATTGAAAAGATATTGGAAATTTTTTCAATCATATTAAATATATAATATACATAATGAAGAGGTTTGGACTTGAAAATGGTAAAATACATGAACCTCCAATAATTTCTTAGGAAAATATTTATTTGTATAAAGATAAGAAAATAGTTAACAACATGGTATAGAATGAAATAATTTTGAATCTACTATATTTGACTAATAGTTTGCCAAAAATTACTTTTTATTTATTTTTATATTCTAGATTCCAAACGAATCCCATAGAATCTAATTTAATATATTCTAAAATATTTTTATGTTATTTAAAAAGGAATATTTATATTTCAATTTTCCTCTAAAAAATCTTTGTTTTTAATTGAATTATTTTTCTAATGATGATTTTGTTAGTTGTAGACTATATAGGTATATATCTTCAAGAACATTCTGTTTTCTATAAATGTACCTAGTATCTTTGTCTTTTATGAAACATAACTCAGTTACATTATCTAATAATGAAGAAGAGTACATAGCTTCTAAGTGTTTTTGTGCACTTGTGTTATGGATGAAACAAACCATAATGGATTTTTTATTAAATTATAATCATTTGACAATTAATTATTATAAAACTAGTTCTATAAATATTTTAATTAATAGCATAAATCTTTCAAGGTACAATTTATATAGATATAAGAAATCATTTCATTCGAGATAATGCTCGAAAATAAGTTACACCACATGAATGCATCTCTTTTGAGAATCAATTAACAGATATTTTTACTACACCCCTAGACTATAAACATTTTTATTTCATTATGAAAGAATTAGTGTTATTCAAATTTAAATTAGTTTTCATTATTTTTATTATAAATATATTTTAATTTATGAATTTATTTTTTATTCTTTTATATTTTAATTTCATATGAATTTACTCTAATTAAAAATTTATTTTCGATGGATTCAATTTAGAAATTATTTTCATTTAAATTTAAAATAAAACTAATTTGTTTTTTATTTTATTTTATTTAATTATTCTTTATGATATACTTTACCCTTACAATGAATCGGTTATGTGTCCCTATTATAAATCGGTCTTGTGACATAAAATCCAAAATAGACCCCCCATCATCCATTCCATTAGCCGGCATCCATTTATCATTAACTTTGAACCACCAAATTAATTTATATCAAAATTATATTGAACTTTCTACAATAGGGAATAAAAATTTTTAAGATGATGGAGATTCTAGATATTCAATGAAATTAATGTCAGGTAGTGCACTACAATGAGTACTTTCCGGAAAATCCAAAGGAATGAATTGGATAAAAGAAATGAAGATGAATTTTATGAATTCCTTATAATGAAAATATTAGTAAATAATTATTTTTTATAATATATAAGGTTTAAATTTAAGGAATACGTTAACTAGTATATAATAAATATTGATTTCTAGATCATACAAACAAAGGATACACTTTCAAAGAATGTTAATGGGAAATCCCTGGTAGTCTCTTCAGTAGATATGGAGGAAATCCAACACTAACCTCATGAGGTTGAGTTTAGATTTAGCCAAAAATAGATGGAATGTTAATATTTAAAACTACTAAACATTTCATGTTTCTATTTGGTTCCTCTAATTTTGAGAATAAATTTAAGAAAGACATAGAACCTGAATAGATTTTGTTCTGCAAGTTTATTTAGATTATAATTTCTCAATGGGATTTAGATATATAGAAGGTACTACTTCAGGACAGGTACCTATTATATTTTTTGAAATAGAATATCATTATGAACATTTCTTCATATATTATGTGTTTCATGATCCACTACTGACATGGAAAATGGATGTTGAACTACTACCCACATGGAAGGATTATTTCCATAGTATTGAAAAAAATAAGTAGATATCAATAAAGGATAATCTATAAAGGGATATAAAAGAAACCTCCATTTGAGAATATTTATTAAAGATATTTGGTTAAAACTATGATTCTACCTTAAATTATCTAAATACTATTTGATATGATGTTTGAGATTATGTGTTTATACAACCATTGAAACCAACTCTGGTGAATTCTTCAACAGCATCACCACTTAGGGATTCAATACCTGTTGAATTGGTGCCTTCTAGGGAAGTAAAAGAGAATGTCTCAACTAGGTCCAATCAGGTAGTACTATAATGGGGTTATATTATAGAACAATTTAATCATAAATAAGATTTTGAAGTTGTTAGTTCTACATAATCTATTCAGTTAGTTATGGGTGTTATTTTGACAACAGTTTTAGATCATATAGAGAGGCCATTTGAAATTATACCTATTTTTAATTTTAGTTGATATATAGTAGAACATTAGGTTAATAACACATTATTTTATACAATCATTAGATCACCTAATAAAAACATTGATAAAACTAGAAATATAGTTTTGGATGATAATAAGGTTTTTTTGATAACCCATAACATACTCCATTTTCTCATCATGTGAAAGAGTATACACCCACAAAATGAAAAACTTATGATGTATTTGTCTTGGAGAAACCTATGTAGAATTTACACAATATATTGATTATGAATTTATATAATCTCAATGAAGATTATGGTATTCTTGAATAGGAGATGATATCATCTAATTATAAAATAAAACAGTAGAAAAAGAGTTATATTTCTTAGGTAAACATAACAAAATGGTTGATATGATGGTTTCCTAGAACACATTGATAATTAACATCCAATCAATGTAACATGTTTCCTCTGGCATGACTAATAAGGTAATTTAGATTGTGAAATCAAAAGTGAAATTTATTAGGTGAATTAGTTCTACAAAGTATAAAATAAGTGAACTTGAAGTGATTATATAATCTTAATGGGACATAGTTCACAGTATTCCAACTATTCAATCAGATATTTCAAAGGATAAACTTGATGAAAATCAATGTTTACTGACTAAATTAAAATATAGATTTCACACTATGAAGAGTTTGATTTTGAGACAATTTTAATTCCTTAAGATATTTCATCCTAGTTTCATAACCACCATAGAATCATTATTGGTTTCTATTTTTCAGAATCAGTTTGACCTATTGAGAATATGGTTTCCAAGAACAATTTAAATATGAACATCTATAATTTCCAAAATATTCATTATTCCATGGTTGATAAATCAATTAATGATATAAAAGCTCAATTCAATGATCTTAAAGGAATTTATCATGCCATGTCTAAAATAAATTAACTTGGAGTGCTTACAGAATATCAAAGGGATATGGTTTATAATATGAGAATTGATAAATATGATATTAAAATGGCTGATCATGATGAAATTAAAAAATTATATAATAAAATTAAAAAGATCATTCTCACTATGAAGAGTGTGGTTGTGATTTAATTTTAATTCTTTATGATATTTAATCCTGGTGTGAACACAATCTCAAATCATTAATGGTTCATAATTTTTAGGATTAGTTTGACTTGTTGTATTTTGATTTGAATTCAGTATCATCTCAGATATATTAAATATAGTGTAAAATTTTCACTTCTATTATTATTATTTTTTCATTAATGGTATATTAACAAAGTTTTTGGAGACTAAATAAGCTATCAAATGACTATGTATTGGTACTTTTGTCTCACTGATTTATATGGTTGGTTGTCTTCTAGAATCTATTTCGTATGTTGGTTATCAGGTAAAAGAGACATTCAGAGTATATAGGAAAGTATGTGACATGGTTTCAAGTTTGATTAGACTAATAAAAATAATAAATTAATCTTTAGAAACTATACTAGTTAATATTTTTAATGAAATTATATATCTATATACATACTCATCGGATGATGATTCCAGTTCATCAAAGAAAAAAGAATCCTCTACTCTATAATCTTTAGCTATACAAAGAGAGCGTGCGGTATATAGAACTATCAATAAAATTTCTTATATTTTAGCTACTCCCAGTGATCTATTTTACCAAGAACCATCGAACAATATGAATTATGTTTGTAATGTCCTGATATACTATTTAGAAAATATAAATTGAATGTTGATTTCTTTGGAAGGAAAAATAAACATTTTTCAAGTATTGACTGATTGGATTTAGAAAAGGTTATATTCAAATCCACATATAGGACAATCTACTCTTCTCCAAGATTACATGGTCATTAATTCTTCTAGTTTTTTAACTAGACAAATTGAAACCTTTAATGATGTACTTGAGTGGTTGTTATTCACATTTTTATATTAATAGACCAGCGTTCATGTAAATTTTAAACTTATATAAGTAATATATCATCAAGATAATATATATGTGAGTTTTTAACTTTTATATATAATAGAAATAAGACATCTTGTCCTCTAACCTCAAGATACTTATTGAAATTATAGGTAGAGGGTGGATGTTGTGTTTTATCTCAACATAATTTACCATTGAAAAAAAATACAAGGTTCCTAATATAGTTTCCACTAAATAAACTAAAAAGAAATCTCCATCTTCTGAACCACTATTGAAAATGGAATTTTTAAATATTTTATGTATGATTTAAGCATAGATTTTAGGAATCTTAATAAGGATTTATACACACCTGCCTAGAGACTATGTGGCTGATCCTGTTCTTTAGTTGAAGACATTTCTTCTATAGATCTTGGAAGAGTGGTCCTACCTTCAAATATTGACTCACATACTACCTCTTCATCTTATCCTTCCTTCAATAAGCATCCCCCCAAACTCCAGATGAATTTGGGAAAATCTTCAAACTAGGTCTATATGACTAATACTTATTTAACTCTTTGTATTTATGTATAAGTGTATATGATTTATTAAATTCCTATTAATTCATATTTATTTATTCATTTTTTTTAATTTAATATTTTTTTATAATTTTGAATTTTTGACATTGTAAATTTTATAAAATTCATTCCTACAATAATTTGAATTCGGATTCAAAATTATAATTCATCTATTTATAATTCCTGGTGTTATATTTAAAATTTTCCCCTCCTTACCGATATTTTTTAGTATCATAAAATGGTGTGAAGATAGATAATGAATATAAATGATGATAATAAAGGATAAAGACAAAATTTTAAAAGTATTAGAATTTATATATTATTTTTCTGAAATAATTAAATCAATTAAAATTTCATGTTTATTATTTACTGGTTATTATGATCATCAAAAGGGGGTGATTATGAGACTATTATTTTAGTTCCAACATATTCCATGTGTTTTCTATTTTGATTATATCAAAAATCATTCATATATTATTAATGAATTTTTAAAAAGTTTTCACTATGTTTTTTCATCATTCAAGACAATTTTTCTAATGGTTTACAATCCTAGATGAATTTAAAAAATTTCCTATGTTTATAAAATTATTTTTGTGAAGAAGTTAACTATGTTGATATTTTGCTACATCAAAAAATAAGCTATTTTAATTATTTAAATGAAGAAAACACCATTTCTGATCACAAACATCATAGAATCAACTACATAAAAATCAACCACATCTATGAATTTGTTATATGAGAAACTATATACATCAGTGAAACAACTACATTAATTTCCTACACAAGAATATTCTGCTACGTGAATTGGAACCATGAAAAATTCATCTTCGTGGTTCTAATCGGCTACATGATTTAGTCTGCCATGATAAATTCATCTTTGTTACCAAGATAACTACATGATTTTCTATGATAAGAAATCAATTATTTAATGAATCGATAATTCTATAAATTTGGTTATGTGAATCCGAAATCATTGATTTTAGCTACATAGAGATCCAAAATTACATATTCCATTTTATGACCAGCATATATCATACCATTGGAGTCCAATATATGTAAATTAATTTTTTTATAGATGGATTAAATATTTTAATATTTCATTATCGTAAAATTAATTTCTATAATATTGAAAGTAACCAATGAAGATAATAATATAAAATAATTCATAACGAATCCTTGTTGATGAGCTATTTTTTAGAAAATGATATATAAAATTTAATTTCAAAGCTATATTTTATATGTTATATTTATATTATAATAATATGTAAAACAATATGTAATATTATTCATACAAGAGACAATACAAAAGAACATGAACAACACTTTCACTCTTCTCTATCTCCCTCGAATAATTCTATGTTTTTTCTTTGTAATAATGAAAATAACGATAAGATTTATGTTTTCTTCAACAATAATTAAATGTTCAACATTACTATATTTTATTAGACACACATTGAGATATATTTTAATCCATGTGATAAATAAATTCAATTACTTGGGTTTTCCTTTGGGAAAGGACTTGTGATATTAAAAATCATTAAGCTATAGGAGTTAAGCATTGGTATAGTGTAGTATGAGATTTTTATTACCCAAACAACTAGAAATCTCATATATTCTATATTTTCCTTAATTTTTATTTAAAATTATTTATTATGTTTAGAAATGATTAGAACTATTAAACCTTATAAGATTTTGTTTTTATGTGAACGAAATTTCAATAACTCAATTCACCCCCTCTTGAGTATAAGGCCCCAACCTTAAACCTTACTTAATCTTGAGTTATTAAAAGATTACACATTGAGGATCTTTTCAGGATTAGAGTTTTAGAGCATTAGATCATAAAACATGCATTACATTCCATATATAAACAAAGTGGATACATAAAGATAGTATTCTTCATTCCCATCAATGAAAACATATTTTAAATAAAACATGGATTCTTTATTGACACTTCCTTGACACTATCATCATATCATGTACCTTTCCCTTGACCTGTGAAAAACATTTCAAAAACTTGGGATGAGCATAAAAAGCTCAGTAAGGGATATAAAAATATAGAAAGGAAACATGGGTACATATATACATAAGAATAAAATCATACTTTACCCATAAAACATAAGCACTTTAATATACCTCATCAAATCATGAATAAATCATAGAAATCCTATGAAATAAAGGTAACTTGAGGCATTCATAACATTCTTACGTCGGGAGTAACCCTCTTGGTTACGTTTGGAATACCCATCACTGAATATTCCCTAAATCTCTTCAGAGAAACCTTAACGTTTCACTCCTTCGCATTACCCAATGCATTGGAGAGCTATATCGAGCTCACCCGCCCTTAGTTTATCATGGAACCACCCGTCTTGATAATAATTCCCATGAACCTCAAAATAATTTTATCACATAAAACATGCATAAAGGAAACATAACATTTCCACCTTTCAATCACAAGATAACAATACAATACATTGATATAAAAACATTATGAAAACCATTTTCAAAACCAAAATAAAAGAAATGTAAAACATGGTATTTATTTTTCATTTAAAAATAAGGTATGGCTTGTAGAGGAAGACGAAACTCAAATAATGATCACGGTGGCGGATAAGTCATTGTCGCCACATACATACGACAAAAACATTCCCTTTTGTCGTTTTTTAAAACGCTTCGTATAAAAAAGATTCATTTTGAATAAACTTAAAAGTCAAAGGGGTTTATACACTGTGTAAAAGAAAGTTGTGTATAAAACAAAATATGCCTCAATGAAAGGAGATTGAAAAGAAGTCCCATACCTCGGGTCTGACTTGACTTGGTCATTCTTTAATCTCCTGAATAATAAACTTGAGTTAATTTATACATTCTTAAGAACATCTCTCAAGTTCATTATTCCTTTTATATCACTTATTTCCATGTCATGAACACTATGTAATTATTTAAGTTAATGACGGTCTTTTTAATGATCATTGGTACTTGAGCCAAAAATAAGCCCTTTATAATTACAAGTTGATCATGTATCCATTATATCCAAAATGGTATTCATGATGTAGATATTATATATGTCATATATATCCAGTACATTAATTAATTTATAATATTACATAATCATTTAGAGGTAAGAAATGAAATGCACCGTTCATGGAGACGGTAAGCCGTACGTACGCATGAACGCTACTTTAATTTCTATTTCATATTTTATAGAATGGAATTATAATTATATAAAGGTATATTATAATTCTAGTATAATATAATATATAATATCATAGTTCCATCCTTTATACATCCCACATATGGTATTTAATGAATCAAATCACTTTGAGGGGGCAGTAGTCCGCACTTCCTTAAATGAAGATATCGCCTTTACCCATAATGGAAACCATAATGGTTTACCCAAAATGAAAAATACAGAAGATTAAGGAAAAAATAAACATATTACATATCATATATAAATATAGTGACATCTTAATGGCCACATTTGAAGGTGTTAAAAGAATGTTGAACAATCATCCTTTCGGGAGGCATAAATTCACCATCCACAGAAACAGTATGTCCTTTAACCATTAGATGTAGGTGTGTGTAAGTGTAGCTCGAATACTTCTTATAAAAACATCCTAGTATATTGAAGATACTAAAGTTGTTACAAAATAAAATAATAAAAAGAGTTTAGGGGGTTGGAGAAGCAAAATAAAACAAATGGACTCAAGTGAAGACTTTACCATAAAATCGGGTAACTCCCTTTGGTTTGAGATCAAAGGCTTCCTTGGGAAGTCTTATGCCCAAAGTGAGGCTTCAAGGAGTAATGGAGGAAATCTGAGAGACAAAATGGGCAGCTTTGGCCTAGCCAAAGGCTTTGGGAGTATGGGTAAGGAGGTAGAGGTGGGGCCATTTATAAGAGGAGAGGAGGGGCACTCTTGGAAAGTAAAGAAATATTACGTTATTTGAAAATGTGTTTCGAATTTAAATGGTCCCACATTGAAATAATTCGAGTATAAGGTGATAAGGGTTCTAAATCCACCCTTCCAATAGGTTTTGAACATGTGTAGGGCATAGATTTTACATTATCTTTTCATTTTATTTAAATCCTTTATTAATGAGGTAATCGCTACAACATTATGATGTCATAAATAAATTTATTTTTTTAATGTGAAAAAATTATGAAAAAATACTATGATGTAGGAAAGCTTTTTAGATTTCCAATTAACACTCATAGTCAAGAATCCGACTTGTATAACCCCATTTAAACATTGTTTTCGTAAAATAACTCATGTTTGTGTCATTTTTACTTTAACATTAATAAAAAGTTATTTATGTCATTTCCCAACCAAAGTGCCTCCATGGGGTCCTCAAGATGACCCATTGCTTGTCTTGGACGGCCATGACACAACCAATAAGGGTAGGACATGTGTCTATGTCATTTAATTTTATTAAAGCATTATTTTTAACTTAAACTACACTAATTACCACTAATCGCGATTGAAAACTTAATAAGTTACTATTCACCAAAAAATTATTTTAATCTCATTGAACCACATTTTACTTCTTAATGACAACCATGTATGTCGGATTTTTGAAATTCAGAACACAAAGGTGGAAAAATTTCATTTAAACGGAAAATCAATTTTTATATGTACCACTTAGTGGTTTCACTATTCATCAAAAATTGAAGTTTTTCATAAAATTACCAAAACTTCACCCTAAGCTATATTTGATATTCTGAGTTCAAAAATGAAGTCCATTTTAAAAAATTCAAATCATATAAGTCACATTAATTAATTTAATAATTAATTCTCGCTGTCAGAGCAAATAGCGTGTTTTTATGAAACAATAATTATCAAAAGATTGACACCAGTTTAAGTCCAATTTCAATGTGAAATTGATACCAATGACCACCATTGGATTAAATGGTAAAAATATTTTCTAATTTCACTTAAAAACCAATTCAAAATATAATCTAATCATTTAAATAAATTAGATTAAAAATCAGTTTTGATGTAAAATGCAGTATTTTTCACTATTCATTAAAAAATGAACATTGTCAGAAAAATACCAAAAATTCACACAAAGTAAATTTTGATGTCCAAATCATAAAGAATAATTTTATTTTGACGAAAATAGTTTATAATATTGTCAAAATATATATTCAAAAATGGTTTTCCATCAAAAGGCAGAAAAACAATCTTTTAAAAATAGTAGAGTATTCCATGCATAAGATTGGATTTATTTTCATTTTAATCCTATAAAACACTATCTAATTAATTAATAGACATAGATAAAATATCTATTATTCATTACTTACTTGGGATGTTACATCCTTCCCCCCTTAAGAAAATTGCATCCCCGCAATTTATTTACTTATCGAATAAATGTGGGTACTTATACCTCATTGCATTTTCAGATTCCCATGTTGCCTCTTCCATCATGTGGTTTTTTCACAAAACCTTTACCTGATTAATCACCTTATTCCGTAACACTTTCTACCTGTGGTCATGAATCTAGACCGGTTGTTCCTCATATGATAGGTTCTTTTCCAGCTGAACTACCTCTGGACTCAAAACATGAGATGGATCTGGCATATACTTTCTCAACATCGAAACATGAAAAACATTGTGTACCTGATATAAACTCGGAGGTAAAGCCACTCAGTAAACAACTGATCCAACTCTCTCCAGAATTTCATATGGTCCAATAAACCTTGGACTCAGCTTTCCTTTCTTACCAAATCTCATCACACTTTTCCAAGGAGAAACCTTGAGAAAAACATGATCACCTACCTCGAAAGATAGATCCTTCCTCTGGTTATTCACATAACTCTTCTGCCTGCTCTGAGCTGTTCTCATGTGCTTCTGAATCAGCTGAACTTTTTCTGCCATCTCTTCTACCAATTCTGGTCCCATCAACTTCCTTTCACCCACTTCATCCCAAAAAGCTGGAGTTCGACACCGCTTCCCATATAATGCCTGAAATGGTGCCATCTGTATACTGGAATGAAAACTATAATTATATGAAAATTCAACCAAAGAAATATGTTGGTCCCAACTTCCCTGATAATCCATAGAGCAAGAACGTAGCATATCCTCCAAGTTCTGAATTGTTCGTTCTGAGTGCCCATCTGATTGAGGATGAAAAACTGTAGTAAAATTAAATTCAGTACCCAATGACTTCTGAAGGCCTTTCCAAAAGATAGAAGTGAACCTGGGATCACGGTCAGATACAATAGAGAGAGGAACTCCATGTAACCTGACTACCTCTTTAAGATACAAACGGGAAAGTTGATCTAGGGAAAAAGTATCTCGTATAGCAAGGAAATGAGCAGACTTGGTCAAGCGATCAACAATAACCCAGGTTGCATTATTACCTCGAGATGTCTTTGGTAATCCCACAACAATGTCCATGGATATATTCTCCCATTTCCACTCTGGCACTGGTAGTGGCTGAAGCATCCCTTTCGGTAACTTCCGCTCGGCTTTAACCTGCTGACAAGTCAAACACTTCACAGTAAAATCAGCAATATCTCTTTTCATTCCATCCCACTAGTAATACTCCAGCAGATCTCTATACATCATAGTACTTCCAGGATGAATTGAAAACAGAGAACTATGAGCTTCACATAACAACTCTCTCTTCAACTGTGAATCACAAGGCACCCACAATCTCTTCCCATATCTCAAAACACAATCATTATCAATGCTGAATTCAGGAAACTTACCTTTCTGATCCAGCTCTATCATTTTCTGCAACTCACTATCTTGCTTCTATGCTTGCTTGATTCTATCTGATAGATATGGTCTCACTGATACTTGAAACAAAACAGAAGAACTTCCTGCACCAACAACTTCTATTCCAATGTTCATCAAATCCTTAACCAAAGGATCACGTTCCAAACGCATCATTGCTAATGAAGCATTACTTTTTCGACTCAAAGCATCATCCACATTATTTGCTTTTCCCGGATGGTAATGAATTGTATAATCATAATCCTTGATTAATTCTATACATCTCCTTTGTCTCATGTTCAATTCTTTCTGAGTGAATATATACATTAAACTTTTGTGATCGGTGTATATTTCACACTTTACTCCATACAAATGATGCCTCCAAATTTTTAAAGCGAAAAAAACAGAAGCTAATTCCAAATCATGTGTAGGGTAATTTACCTCATGAGTTTTCAACTGTCGTGAAGCATAAGCAATTACCAGATCATTCTGCATTAGGACGCAACCAAGTCCTTTCAATGAAGCATCAATGTATATAACAAAATCACCATTCCTGTAAGGTAGTGCCAAAACTGGAGCATTCACCAATCTTCTTTTCAATTCCTGAAAACAATCATCACATTCTTTTGTCCATATAAACATAACACCCTTCCGAGTTAGCTTAGTCATTGGACTAGATAACCGTGAAAAATTTCTAAGAAACCTTCGGTAATAGCCTGCCAAACCAAGGAAGCTATGAATCTCGGTTACATTTGTGGGTCTTGGCCATTCTTCTACAACATTGTTTCTACAAGATCAACAGTTATTCCATCTTTAGAAACAATATGACCATGGAAAGAAATTTTGTGCAACCAAAACTCACACATGATGAATTTTCAATACAATTTCTTTTCTTTTAAGGTTTGCAAGATAACCCTTAAATGTCTTTAATGCTCCCATTTTCTTTTAGAAAACACCAAAATATCATCAAAAAAAACAACCATAAACTTATCCATGAACTCATGTAAAATTATATTCATTAAGTCAATGAATACAGCAGGTGCATTGGTTAGCCCAAAAGGCATTACTGAAAATTCATAATGGCCATATCTTGTACGGAACGCGGTCTTCGGAATATCTGCCTCCTTTACATTCAGCTGATGGTACCCCGATCTCATGTCAAACTTTGAAAAAAACTGAGCTCCCTGGAGCTGATCAAAAAAATCATCGATATGAGGCAAAGGATATTTGTTCTTAACAGTGATGTTATTCAAGGCTCTATAATCAATGCAAAGTCTCATAGAACCATCTTTCTTTTTAACAAATAAAACAAAAGCAACCCAAGGTGATGTGCTAGGTCGAATGAAACCTTTCTCTAATAAATCTTGCAATTGCTCCTTCTACTCTAAAAGATCAATTTGAGCCATTAGATAAGGAGGTTTTGAAATTGGCTTAGCATCAGGATCTAAGTCAATAGTAAACTCAACTTCCCGATCTGGTTTTATTCCAGGAAACTCATCAGGAAAACAGCAGGATACTCATTTACCACTGGCACATAATTAATCTGAACAGTTCCTTTATTTTCAACGATGTGTGCAAGGTAACATTCATTTCCATCTTTTACAAGTTTCTTGCCCTCATGATAAGTTAACAACAGTAAGGGTTCATTCATGTACACAAACTGATAGTCTTTCTAAAAAGAAACTTTTGTAGCTCTATAGTCAATCTTAGCTTGGTAAATAGAGAGCCAATCCATACCTAGGATAACATCAAACTCTACTAGAGGTAGAACAATAAGGTTTTCAAGTAGGTTCTTTCCACAGATAAGGATAGGAAGATTCTTATAAATTATTGTTTCCTCAACATTTCCCCCAGGTGTTTTTACCAAAAGTTCAGGAGTCATTTCTTGAGATGGTATTCCCATTTTACTAGAAAAGGTTGCAGAGATGAAAGAATGTGTAGACCCCGAATCAAAAAACACACTGGAATAATCTGAAAAAACAAACAAAGTACCTGATACAACATTATTTGATGGCCCGATGTCTGCCGAAGTAGTTGCAAAATATTTTACCACCCCTTTCTTCTTGTATTCTAACTGCTTCCCAAAACTCAAGCTATTTGTCAGAAACTTGTTTGCATAGTGACCTATCTCATTGCACGTATAACATTTCACTAACTTTAAATCAAATTTGGCCTTACCATCACCCTGACCTTTTTCAGTGCAATCACGAGCCTTATGTCCCATCTTACCACATCGGTAGCACTTTCCAGAATTCAGAAAACATTCCCCCACATGGATTTTTCCACATTTATCACAAATTGGAAACTTAGTTTTCTTACCATCATACTTTTTTGAAGAATTCTTACCTTTCTCCTGCCACCTCGGTCTCTTCTTCTGCTGGTTGTTATAGAACACTTGGTCATCGGAAAACTCCATTTCCACCTTCTCAGCACATCAAAAAAGCTTTTCATAACTTTTAAACTCACGAGATGCTAATGCCCTTTGATATTTTGACTTTAATCCTGAGTAAAAACAATTGATTTTTCTATCAAGGTCTCTGATAAAATTTGGAGCATACCTTGCCAATCAAGTGATCCTTTCTTCATAGGTAGCCACTGAGTCTTCCTCTTGCCTCAATTCCAAGAATTGATTTTCCATTCTATGTCTATCATCCTTAGGAAAATACTTCTCATGAAACATACCATTGAATTCACCCCAGTCGAGAGCATCAATCTCATCAGTGTCCCTGATATTTTTAACCATCGACCACCACTGATCTGCCTCACCCTTCAAGAGGTAAATAGAAAGACTAACATTTTGATTGTCTGAACACCCCATGACATCAAAAATCTTCTCCGGTGCTTTAATACACCCTTCAGCTAGCACAGGGTCAGATGATCCTCTGAATGATGGGGGATGTTGCCTCATGAAAAGTTCCACCCCTGACATGTTCCTCTGCGGTTGATCTGGATGATCTCAGGCATGGATACCACCACCATTTATAGCCTGAGTCAACAGTTCCATCACTGCAACAAACTGTTCAGTTCCAATTCTGACCATCTCAGGATGCTGATTTGGAAGGTTACTTCCTTCTGTATGCCTTCCTAGCACTGCTTCCCTGTTTCCTCTACGGAAGACCATTCTGAATAAACATGTCTTAGATGAAGCAACATGGTAATCTTAAAATACTATTTCATTTCAAAAAAATATATTTGGATAATAATTTAATATAATTATAACTCCTAAAGTTATCTAAACTGACCTCTTATACCAACTATAAGGCCCCAGCCTTAAACCTTACATAATCTTGAGTTATTACAAGATTACATATTGAGGATCTTTTCGGGTTTAGAGTTTTAGAGAATTAGATCATAAAACTTGCATTACATTCCACATATAAACAAAGTGGATACAAAAAGATAGTATTCTTCATTCCCATCAATGGAAACATATTTAATATAAAACATGGATTCTTTCTTGACACTTCCTTTACACTATCATCATATAATGTACCTTTCCCTTGACCTATGAAAAACATTTCAAAAAGTTGGGATGAGCATAAAAAGCTCAGTAAGTGATATAAAAATATGGAAAGGAAAAATGCGTACATATATACATAAGAATGAAATCATACTTTACCCATAAAACATAATCACTTTAACATACCTCATCAAATCACGAATAAATCATAGAAATCCTAAGACATAAAGGTAACTTGAGGCATGAATAACATTCTTACGTAGGGAGTAACCCTCTTGGTTACGTTTGGAATACCCATCACAGTATATTCCCTAAATCTCTTCGGAGAAACATTAACATTTCACTCCCTCACGTTACCCAATACATTTTAGAGCTATATCGGGCTCACCCGCCTTTAGTTTATCACGGAACCCCCCGTCTTCATAATAATGCCCAAGAACCTCAACATTATCGTATCACATAAAACACGCATAAAGGAAACATAACATTTCCACCTTTCAATCATAAGATATCAATTCAACCCATTGATATAAAAACATTATGAAAACCATTTTCAATACCAAAAAAAAAGAAAAGTAAAACATGGTATTTATTTTTCTTTTAAAAAGAAGGTATGGCTTGTAGAGGAAGCTAAAACTCAAATAATGATCACGGTGGAGGATAAGTTATTGTCGCCGCATACGTATGACAAAAACATTCCATTTTGTCATTTTGTAAAACGATTCGTATAAAAAAAATTCCTTTTGAATAAACTTAAAAGTCAAAGGGGTTTATACAACGTATAAAAGAAAGTTGTGTATAAAACAAAATATTCCTTAATGAAAGGAGATTGCGACGAAGTCCCATACCTGGGGTCCGACTTGACTTGGTCGTTCATTAATCTACTAAATAATAAACTTGAGTTAATTTATACATTCTTAATAACCTTTTTCAAGTTCATTATTCCTTTTAGATCACATAGTTCCATGTCATGAACACTATGTAATTATTTAAGTTAATAATTGTCGTTTTAACGATCATTGGTAATTGAGTCAAAAATAAGCCCTTTATAATTACAATTTGTTCATGTATCCATTATATCTAGAATGGTATTCATGATGTAGATATTATATATTTTATATATATCCAGTACATGCATGAATTTATAATATTACATAATCATTTATAGGTAAGAAATGAAATGCACCGTTCATGGAGACGGAAAGCCGTACGTACGCATGAATGCTACTTTCATTTTTAGTTCTTATTTTATAGAATGGAATAATAATTATATAAAGGTATATTATAATTACAGTATAATATAATATATAATATCATAGTTCCATCCCTTATACGTCCCACAAATGGTATTTAACGAATCAAATCACTTTGTGGGGGCGGTAGTCCGCACTTCCATAAATGAAGATATCACATTTACCCATAATGGAAACCATAAAGGTATACCCAAAATGAAAAATAAAGAAGCATAAAGAAAACATAAACTTATTATATATCATATATAAATATAGTGACATCTTAATGGCCACCTTTGAAGGTGTTAAATGAATGTTGAACAATCATCGTTTCGGGAGGCATAAATTCACCATCCACGGAAACAATATGTCTTTTAACCATTAGATGTAGGTGTGTGTAAGTGTAGCTAGAATCCTTCTTATAAAAACATACTAGTATATTGAAGATACTGGAGTTTTTACAAAAGAAAATAATAAAAAGAGTTTAGGGGGTTGTAGAAGCAAAATAAAACAAACGGACTCAAGTGAAGACTTTACCTTAAAATCGGGTAACTCTCTTTGGTTTGAGCTCAAAGGCTTCCTTCGGATGTCTTCTGCACAATGTGAGGCTTCAATGAGTAAGAGAGGTAATTGGAGAGACAAAATGGGTAGGGTTTGGCCGAGCCAAGGGCTTTGGGAGTGTGGGTAAGGAGGTAGAGGTGGTGGCCTTTTATAAGAGGAGAGGAGGGGCACTCTTGGAACGTAAAGAAATATTTCATTATTTGAAAATGAGTTTCGGATTTAAATGGTCCCACATTGATATAATACTATTATAAGGTGATAAGGGTTCTAAATACACCCTTCCAATAGGTTTTGGGCATGTTTAGGGCATATATTGTACATTATCTTTTCATTTTATTTAAATCCTTTATTAATGAGGTAATCACTACATCATTATATTGTCATAAATAAATTTATTTATTTAATGTCCAAAAATTATAAAAAAATACTATGATGTAGGAAATCTTTTTATCTATCCAATGAATATTTATAGTCAAGAATCGGACTTGTATAACCCCATTTAAAAATTGTTTTTGTAAAATAAATCTTGTTTGTGTCATTTTTACTTTAACATTAAATAAAAATTTATTTATGTCATTTCCCAAGCAAAGTGGCTCCATGGGGTCCCCAAGTTGAACCATGTCTTTTCATGGTCGGCCATGACACAACAAATAATGGTAGGACATGTGTCTATGTCATTTAATTTTATTAAATCATTAGTTTTACCTTAAACTTCACTAATTACCACTAATCGCGATTAAAAATTTAATAAGTTACTATTCACCAAAAAATTATTTTAATCTCATTGAACCACATTTTAATTCTTAATGACAACCATGTATGGAGGATTTTTTAATTTCAAAACACAAAGTTGGCAAAATTTCATTTAAACGGAAAATCAGTTTTTATAAGTACCACTTAGTGGTTTCATTATTCATCAAAAATTGATGTTTTTCAGAAAATTACCAAACCTTCACCCTAAGCTCTATATGATATTCAGAATTCAAAAATGAAGTCAATTTTACAAAATTAAAATCATATAAGTCACATTAATTAATTTAATAATTAATTTCCACTGTCAGAGCAAATAACATGTTTTTATGAAACAATAAGTATCAAAAGATTGACACCAGTTTAAGTCCAATTTCAAAGTGAGATTGATTCCAATGACCACCATTGGATTAAATGGTAAAAATATTTTCTAATTTCACTTCAAAACCAATTAAAAATATAATCTAATCATATAAATAAATTAGATTAAAAAGCAGTTTTGATGTAAAATGCAGTATTTTTCACTATTCATTAAAAAATGAACATTGTTAGAAAAATACCAAAAATTCACACAATGTAAATTTTGATGTCCCAGTAATAAAGAATAAATTAATTTTGACAAACATAGTTTATAAAATTTTCAAATTATAGAATCAAAATTGGTTTTCCATTAAAAGGCAGTAAAACAATCTTTTAAAAATATTAGTGTATTCCAAGCATAAGATTGGATCTATTTTCATTATAAGCCTCTAAAACAATATCTAATTCATTAATAGACATAGATAAAAATATCTATTATCCATTACTTACATGGGATGTTACATTGAGACTTAGTGCAGTTTCTATTTGACAACATTAACATGATAGTAGGTGACCTTATTTCAAACATATTATGGATCCATTAATTTCATATTGGAACAAAAAATGGGTCCTCAGTGTCTTATAAATATTATGACTCCATTCATTACCACTCACCCCCTTATATTTATTTTTTTACTTGTTTAGACATTCACGATTATATTATTGAGCATGGAGACTTGTCCAACAAAATGAGGTAGAAGACTCACCAGAAAAGAAAACTTCAACACTAATAATCTCATTGATATATTAATGCATTTTAAAAATCATTATTATTAGCTAAGACTAATTATAATTTTCTTTTCTCATGAAATTATTTGAATTCCATATTAATTTATTATATTTAATGTTCCATGAATCTAATATATACACTATATTGAAATGGAACATATATAGATATTCCATTGATTTAAGTCATATAATATTCAATATATATTTGAGAAAATAATTTAAAAAACAATTTGTGATATATTAACATAATAAATTCATAAAAAATGGTTAATGATGCCACATTTTCAAGGTATGAACTATTCCAAATAGATATAGATCACATGTCAGATAACTTTTCTCATGAACATAAAAATGACATCTTCTATAAACTTTGATATGATATCATTCAATATGAACAAAAACCAAACAAAATCCATACGCATTGTAATACACCGCATAACACTTAACTATATTTTGGATGGTAAGGATATGTTCTAAATTGAGTCTGGTTTTAATTTTCTAAATGTATTAATGACAATTTTCAATCCATTAAAATGTTACACCCTTTTTTTAATGATATAATTAGAGAGGAAAGACATGAAATATACCTAACAAAGATTTGATAATATCATGTGAAGCTTATAAATCTCTTTATCTCATGTATATTAATCAACAGTTTCCATTATATATGAAAATTGACCTTTATAGGATCCACCAATACCACAGTTTTAAAAAATATCATGACCAAATAATTTGACTTTTTGTTTTCATAAATAAAAATAACAATGTTTAGCATAACAAGATTTTCACATAAGGTTCTCAACACCACCTCCATGTTTTTTTAGGGTTTGTACTAGTTCAATAATACAACAATATGTATTAAAAATACTTCAACATAGGTGTCAATGTACATTTGAAAAATATGATTCATCATTTCTAAAACAATTGATGGTGAATTTGTAAGACCAGAGGGAATAACAAAGTATTAATAATGAACATAATATCATGTAATGTATATCATTACAATATAATCTTTTGAAACTCATAATTTGAGATACCTGGATATAAATTAATTTTAGAGTACTATTTGACACCCTTTGACATGTCAAAGTGATCATCAATTTGTGGAAGAGGATATCAATTCTTTATTGCATCCTAATTTGGATTATGATAATCAAATGGAAGGTGAAGTGATTTATATGATTTAATTAAAAAATGAACCATAAAAATGTATGGTGACATACAAGGTCTTATGAATCCTTTACCATATAATTACAACATATAAACATTCAGTTCCCTCAATTACATCAGTGTCATCCAATAAAATTTAAGTGAAATGAGATTGTTCCATGGTAAAATATAAATTAAGAGTTCCTATTATCCTTTGAATGATAAACTAGAGATATTTTAAGGGAAAATATATAGGTATGGGTCTAAAATGGATGAAATATGTTACTCCATAATTTGAAAAATTGTTTATAAGGTAAATACTACAATTAATAATAGATATTTACAAAAATTGGTGTCAAAGGTCCCTCCTTTTCATCCTTCAGATCCTCGTCTCCCTCAAATAGGTGCATCATTCTATGAAACGATTGAAAAATAATGATCTGAGTGTGAAAGTAGATATTATAATTGATTTATGATAACCAGTACATTCCAAATCGATGATAAAATTTTTTTATTTCTAAAATAGATAATTCACAAAGAAATCGAACTCTATAAATAGTTAAAGAACAATCTGCACATTTGAATCCCCTAGACTATCACAGACCAAGGGCTGTTTGAATTCTCCTAATGTGAGCCATTATATCAATAAGAAATACCATATTATTTAATCCACATGAATCAATAATATAATGGAATGTTCTTATATAAAAAATTACTTCTATAGTAGTTGATTTTTAATGAAAGGGACCTCAGACTAAGAAGTAATAGAGTGATCCTTTGTAACTATTTTCACTTCAATAAATACTACATACCCAAAATTCTTTAATACACTATACATTAATGTTATTTGTTTAGGTGTCAAGTTGTTTCTTGAATCACCCTAACTCACTCAGTTTAGTGGATCATAACTATTCTAGTGAGATTGAACCTTCTGAGAATTAGAGACATGAGATATATTTGACCCATTTCCATTTGATTTCTTTTGTGGATTAATATGACAGAATCAAATATTTCACATTTCACCATAATATTGACATCATATTGATGATTATTCATATTTAATATTCATGATATCTAACTATCCACATTGAAACAAATTATTATGGTACTATAGTGTGGTGAAAAACAAACATATCCAATTTATTGGTTCCCCAATGGGTTTACCCCTTGAAATAATTATCCCATTATCAATTGTTCCAAATATTCACTTTCACACTTTTACACATATAGAAAAACGTGTATCCCTTGACCATATGTTCCCATAATACCATTTTCCATTGTTTCACTATTGGAAATCTCCTTGTGACTGGCAGTATAGAATATAACTAGATTTTAGTGATTATTTTGTCACATTTTGGTCACAAAATAGCATTCTTTTAGTTACTTGTTTGATGTAACCTTTGGAAAAAATTAAAATAAGTCGATGAACATAGCTGTATACACTAGGACATACATGTTATCCTAATTTAGAGATATGAAATCTATCATTTTCATGATTATGAATGTTTGTGGAAATTTTTTAAATTAATTCCTTAAATGTATGATATCTTAGGCCATGGTCTTATTTAGTTGGTATAATTAAATCCCATATTGTCTTAAAATATCGTCAAGTATATAAAATTATAACTCAAACATGATACTAGTCATTATTCATATAAAATCAATGATTTGTTTAATTTAACTAAGATATGTCTTCATGTTTTATATTCCCGAATCCCCCTAAAATATTTATGGTATTTTATTATGAAATTATTACAAATTATCCACTTGGCATGGTTGAAGACCCCCATTTAACATATCAATAACAGGTATTTATTTATCTATAATCAAGATAATGTATTTATTGAGAATTGGATCAATTGGTACCTCATATTTAGCTACATACTTAGGTTGATTTGCAGACCTTACCACTAGTGCAATTATCTCAATAATAAAAGAAGATAAATTTACATAGTCGTTTTACAATGAAATTTGAAACTTTTGATATTCCAAATCAAAGTAATCAATTAATTAAAATAATATTAAATTAGTCATAAAAAACATGGTGCATGAAATCATATTTGTATGTATATCTATTAATGTATGATACTCTACATTCATCGGTTAAACCCTTTATTATTAAGTATAAATTTTTGTAAGCGTATTTATAAATACCCTTTGTTCTAAAACCACCATTGTAACCTAAGGTTGAAAATAAATATGTTTTTTACATATTTTTATGTTTTACATTTTATGTTTCGATTATTTTAATATTTATAAGTAACAACCCAATTGAAGGACCTGACCAAACTAATATCATTTGTAAAATTCCACTCCCAACCTTCTAGATTGGGAAGAGATTGGGTTACTACTGACCATAGGAAAGGGAAGAAATAAACACTAGGGACCTTTAAGAACGTCATGGGGTTACCCCCCCCCCTCCAAATACAACTAGAAATTAATAAAAATAAAAACTTACAAAAAAATACATGTGATACATGAGAGTAAATATAACAACCTGATGCCTTCAAAAAACTACAACCAAATAAACTAGAATAGTAGCATCAAATAAAATAAAATATCACTTGAATAACATCTATAAGAAAAATTTTCATGATGCATTAACATCAAATTGGAGACACTAAACTAACTCAATAGGAATGTCTCTATATTCTACCCACAACCACAAAGCCCATAATTTCAAAATTATCCACAAAAGAATTATTACACCTTCCCCATTAATTGTTTCATGGTAAACAACATCTGCATAAGAACAAAATTTTATATGGAGGGTGTGATTATATTTTCTTAGTAGGAAATCCACCAGAAGATTCCCACACACCCTACTAAAACTAGAATAAGTTATCACATTTTATGAAAAACATATAGGTGTATAAAAAGTAGTTACATTATAATTTAAATTACTTTATTAAATAAATTATAATTTTAAAAAGATTACAGGGATACAGAAGATAATGTGAATGTTTTTTTATTCATTTGTTTGTTTTTTCCTTCCACATGGCACACCCAATTATTAAATTCAATCACACATGAATGAATCCATGTTGAAAGTCCCAATATTAATGAGTGGTAACTCTTCTTACATACCATATCATCACATGGTTTTATATCGACATTACCTCATTGGAATTGGTATCTATGTTTGAATCCAATAAGGCCCATACAAATGCAATTTATAAACACACACATATCGACCAATGCCATGTCCCCTTTTAAATATTTCTTTAGAAACCAATTATTATTTTTGAAACATATTAAAAAATAACTAACAGGCATAAATTATAACCATTATTTTTAAATTCATCAAAACAAAGAGGTTTCCCAACATGTTATAATGACATAAGATTTAATAAATGAAATTCTCTATTTGAATGAATAAATGACTTATTAATTAACATAGTTATAAAAAATATATGAAATAATTTAGTTATTTTACAAAGATTAAAAAATAAATCCATTCATATTGAAAATAACATTAACAATCATAACCATTGATAATAATGATAGTGTAATTTTACAGTTAATATTACTATATATTAAGATTTATGACAAAGTCCAATTGCTAATTAATTAAGAGTTAATGTCCATAATTAATATGATCTTAAAATATAATTCCCATTTATCTAAGTTATCAATGGAGATGGAGTCACTGGGCTTTGTGATTGACTAATCCCAGTATGAGATTCAATAACTAAAGCTTGAGTGAAACCATTTAATGGAGAATATCAATGTTATCAATATAATTATACAAACATTGTTCATCAAACAACCCCCAGAAAAAACCATTAGCACAAACCTTACCCTCAGGGTGCACACATGTGTAATAAGGGGTTATGAATCAAGACCCTAACTTTATGGATTTATATATTATTTTATATAAGATAATGAGTATATTCATCCATTTTTATTATTATTTTACAAATTATTATCTAATAAGTTTGATAAAAATTATAATCTAATATAAAGACACTAAAAATTTATTATCAGGAAATATAATATTATTTTTATTAAAATAATATTTTTGATATAGTTGTGAATTTTTTAAAATACTATTTTCATGAAATATTATTATTAAATGATATATATTTATACATACATGATAATTTAAATTAGGTAAGACCATTATAATTCTTATGAGGGTCAGAAAGTGTTTAGTGTCACAAAAAACATTATTTTATAGGGAATATGGTTTTTTATTTAAAAGTGAAAAATTTAAAAATTAAAAAAAAAATTCGTAAAGTAAATATTATTTTTCAAATAATCAGGTCAAATTAGCAAATTATTATTTTGCAAAATCTTCTATTACATATTTTTTTTGGGTAATCATTTTTTATATTATAAAGATATGGTGTGTGTTATGACATCAAAATAACCCAAAAGTGACGTAATAAATTATAAAAAAGGATTCCATGATAAAAAAAAACACAAATATATAAATATAAATATATATCATTTTATATAATTAATTCTTGAAATTATTTTATTAAATTTATAAATTAGTAATTAATCCTCCAAAACCTATATTAAATTTTATGTTTTTAAAATCAATTCTTTATGAACATGACTCACTTCCACACCCCCAATGGAATTATTTTAATATTTTCACTTATTAGAATTATTATATATTGAAAAACACAATTATTTGACAGAAACCATGTGTAAAAACAGTGGTATGGTCTGTAGTTATGATTATTTTATAACATAAAGTCCAAAACCTATGTTTACAAATTAACAATGAATTCCCCTCACTTTTTCTACAAATTCCCACCCACCATCCCTCTCATCTTCACTAAAAACCCATTATGCATGAATTTTAGCCCCTTATCCATCTATATATTCTTCCCAAGGTTTTACAGTTATCTTATAAAGCCCTTCCTAATCTTTTAGAAGTTCCATCTCAAGGTAAGTGGATTCTCTCCTCCACCTCTTTATTAAATAAATTTCTTTGTATTTTTCCATTTGATTTCTAGTTGTTCATTTTATCATATGTTCTTACACATACCTATACTATTCACTTGATTTCCATTTAATGATAGACCACCTTTCATTTTTATTAAACCCTTTATTGAATCATTACGTACCCCCATTATGTTGATGAAATTATCCTATATTATTCCATGCCAAATATTTGTGTTGTGAATACCCATCCCATTTTCCAGTCAAGGGTATTCACCTAGATATATATATATTATTAAGTAATTATGTAATTCATTTTATTTTACACATAATCTTTAATCATGTAATTAAATGTGATGAATGATATTCTTATATTGTATGATATATATGGAACACTAATTCTTGTACATGATAGGAATGTGACCGATGTGCTGGAATTTATATAGACCTTTAATGCATTGGGCAATGTTATTATCTCATGAGATACCATGTTTGGCGAATATGAGGTTATCAAAAGAACACCATATTATTTTTTCATAGCAACTAGCCTTGAATTATGAAGATGATGTCATATTTTATGTTTTTTCCATATTTCATTATTTCCATGATGTTATCGTATTATATTATGATTTTATGTTCATTTTTATAATTTAAACCCATTTTATTCCACCGTTATATACGTCATTACTAATATATTTTACATTAATCATGTTATTAATTGATTATTCCCTTATTATTCATCATATATCACCCCTTTATAATATTTTCCCCTAGGTTATCAAGTGAGGTGTAAGAATAATTGATTAATTATAAGGGAATAATTCAATGTTTTTTATGTAATGTTGTTGTACCCATGTTTCAAGTTATCATTGTGTGTATATAATTACCAAGATATCATAGGCCTCATGATCATTTATTATTGTATTAATTGTATATTTATGTAATAATTCTTGAAATAAGGTTTATAAAATATTTGAGTTGTCATTGATTATATCAGAGTAATGTACTATTATTTTTGGGGATTAAAATTATAAAACCATAGTAAAAGTCATAGGGGTAAGGCCAAACAACAGAAATCAACCATAAATTTTGGTAATTTAGAGAGTAAGTGGTTTCAAAGAAAAAAAGAACAATCTCAATACTATAAATGGATGTTGATCTAGTAGAGGTGTTACAAGGGGTAATAACCCAAATAATGGTTAATTGGTTATTAACATAATCATAACATCATACATGATAAATATTCCATTATTTACACCTATTTTGACACTTTTTAGGGGTATGATATTGAAAATTCACATTCTCTATATGAGCCATCATAAAGGGAATAAAAATTCCCAAACAATTATTTGTTCTGAAATAGAACATGGATAACATATATTAAAATATATAAATTCACAGGTTATGTCATATAATTTATTTATGATGAATCCATTCTATGTTCATGGTTTCCCATTTATGAGTTTAATATTTTTATAATTCTCATCCATTATTTTCCTTTTATTTTTAGTCAATGGTAGGAAATAAGAGGAACTGAATCAAAAACTAATGTGATAGATGATGTGTGGAATACCCAATGAGATGCCCAACTCGATGGTAAAAGGAGTTGGACACATCAAGAAAATACATTTTCATTAAACAAAAAGTTCAAATTGAATCTTGAATTTGGGTGAAAATACACATCCCCCATAAGAAAGATCATATTGTAATTGATACCTTTGTTTAATAAAGGCCTATGACTTTTAATGGATACTTTTATCCCTTAATTATAGAATAATGGATCAAATATATTAAAAAGATATTCCCTTTCGTTCAATACTAAGATAGAAATATATTCATGCGGACTATTTATCATATTGAGGGAGAAGCTAATGAAATATGGGAATTGATTAAATTTAAAAATCCTAATGTTGATATTACAGTGATGGATTGGAAAGAATTTTGCAAAATGTTGTTTTAATATATATTTTCCTTATAATATATAGAAAAAATGGGTAATAAGTTCCATTACCTCATTATAAAATATTACTAATCCGTCAAGGAATATTAGGATAAATTCAAAATACTTGTTCAATATGCATTTGAATTTTTCATAGACCCAAAAAAATAAAATTAACCACATATTTAGCGGGATATATCTAAATCTATGAAGAGATTTGGATATTTGAGATTTTTAAATCCTTGAGTAAATTGTATAATGTTTAATTAATTTTAAAAAGTGTAAGAGTTGGTGTCTTAGAACCAACTGGTTTTACATTGATTAAATGGATATATAATGTGTTATTAAATATTGTTCATTGTTTTGCATGAATATCATATGATAATGTACTAGAGTATTAATTGTGTTGATAAGGTCATGGATGTTCCCCACAATTATATGAACCTTGAAATGCTATAAAAATATTCTTAAATATCATTCTGTGGTTTGATGACATATTATGATGGGACACATGACATGAATATTGTCAGGTGCTATTAATCATAAGCATATGAGACTTCCTCTCATGAAGTTAGACCATGGTAATGTCCATGATAGAAGATTATGATAACAGACTTGCTATGTAGAATTCTACAGGATCTAGTTTCATTGGATTTTTTTATCTGTGAGCATGCATAATGATCCTTAAAATTTAATATTATTAATAATACGTTTCACAACTCATGCACTTTGATTTACTGATGAAAATCATAATGCAGATATTTGGTGGGAATTAAGGTACGGTGGGTGTGTCACGGGTGACATGTTATTAATGGATATGATGAGGAAATATTTGTTCCTTCCATTTATGGATGTTGATATCTCATCCCTTTGAATTAAGTAGAACCATCTTGCAAAATTCTATCACCATGGTGTAATGATGAGTTTATTTCATGTAGTGAAAGAACATAGTATCAAGCATAAAATGTGATGACACAATCAAGAAACCTACATGATGAGATATTGTGACAAAGGGATTATATTACGCAGTAAGTGTTCAAATATGTATGTCATTTTTTGTGACTATACATTCTTTATCTTGGGTGCCTTGACCTATTAATAGATATTACTCTTGGACTCTAGGAAAGCCCGCCTAATTCCAGTGAGAAAAAATCCTAAACGGTTACACACTTTGTGTTTTCGATGTTATCAGTTAAATTTTACTTGAATTTAAGTAATGAAATTAATATTACTATCAAGATCATAGAATTATTGTACTCAAGTTAAAATTATCACATAGATTAAAAAAAATATAATTTATTATTTTATTGAACATTTAAAAAATATTTATTTTCTAGTTTGTAAATAAAATATTTATTTATGAGTATAAATTTTTTATTTATTTATTCAGGAGTTCAATAAACGGATGTGGAGTTCGAGCAAAACATATTATATCTAGAAGTTAAATAATTATTTGCAAAATAGTAAATAATTATTTAACTAGTTGGCACATGTTAAAATAATAATGACGCATCTATTATTTTGTGACGTGGAATTGTATATTATAATTCTATTTTGTGCAAGTTTGAAAACCGTGAATAATTACACGGTATTATTATTTTGAGCAGGGGTTTTCTCTATGTTCATGAATGTATTTAATTGTCCCTTTGAAATTAAAAATTATAACTGAAATTCCATGAATATAAATAGATAAATAAGCCTATTGTGCCATATACCACACCACACATCTGGTGAATTGAGAATTGTTGATCCAAAAAATTTGCCTCGCGATTCCACATCACTCTCTACTGAAAAATGAGAGACGTTCATTAATTCCAATGAACATGCAATAAAAAATGACAGACACAACATAATCGATTCGCCGCGCTAGTACCTGAAGAATAAGAGGTGTCAATCGTAGGCCATTGAAGTATGTGTGGATCACCATGAGAGGGATTCTTGTTTGTATCCTTACTAGAGCAACGAAATAATCTAAAATTGGCATTATAGATGATTATTATCATCAAAGAAGAATGATAAAAATGATCCAAGTATTAGTTTTCTTTATGAAATTAAATAATTAATTATAAAAATGATGTATAAGAACCTCTCTAAAGGTTTTGGGCTTATTTATTCATCATCTGAATCGTTGATTAATGTTCATAGAGGATTGCATTCATCATCGTATTGATCCCAAAAATATTCATTGATCATGGAAAAAATTAAGGTTCGGTGTCGTCCCAACCACACTTCTGCTACACCTGGAACCTTTAATTTGTATCATACGGGTTACATCATAGTTTATAATTATCTAAATATATCTTTGATAACTTATGCATTTAATAATTTATTTTTTTAATTCATGTTAATAGTTCTAAAAATATGAATCTCAATATCCATCCATCGGCTTTCATTTATCATTCACCTTATATAATCAATATTTTCTTTTAATTTTGATTAATATGAAATAGAGGATATCATCTGGAGGTTCCAAAGCATCCTGGCCATACAACACCAGAACACACAGCATGTGTTCGGTAGTACACACTTTGTAGTCAAGATTAATTTCATTGAGCTGATCTGTTAAACCAAGCCATGTGTTTGAGTCTTTATATGTCTTAAATGACTTTGTGTGTTGACTCAGAACAGGTGTCACGTTTTTTTTCAAATTACACGCAGTTTGGACCAAATGGACATAATCTGCAGTCCCTTCAGGATACGGTATGACCGTGTACCCCATACAAGGCTATCCTGACTAGAGATCGTGTAACATGGAACTACATGGTGTGTCTCCAACTTGAATGCCATGTAATCCAAATATTTCCAATGTACACTCGTAGGCTATTTCCACTGGCGTGTACTTCAGATGGATGGTGAACAATAGTTTACAGTATTTAGTTGGAACAAAACATCACGTACACATCCAAATTATGTATATTTATGGAAAATAATAAATATAGTATAATACCATTTGAGACATGTACCATTGTCTAGGGGTAGAGCTGAGGCACAACACATGTTAGGTGTTTTATATATATATGTTTAATTTATCATCTTTGTAATATTCATTTCTACTCATTGGGTAGTTGTTAATAGGAATTCACTGGCTACCTCCAAGTTACAATTTACATACAAAGATAACTTTAAATGAATTTATTTGTTTAAAATAATGATTTATTAGAATCTCTAGGAAATTCAGAAAAAGATTTAAAATCAAATGATTGATTAAGGAAAAATGATAATTAATTAATTTGAGTGTGATTTATCTTAAATAATAATGATTAAAGAATTTAATCCTAGTTTTATTTATGTGTATAAATTTTTGCATGTATGAATGATCCTGAGATAGACAATGGCCTTTTTATATGGATGGTTTCTTTTAATTTATTTAGTTCAATTAAAATTGATGGCCTAGAATACTTCTCCTTAATAATATTTAGGGTCTCTATGCTGTATGATTCATTTATGTAAACCCCCTTTCACCCCTCAACAAATGTCATTTAAAAAAAGGGAATATGTAATGGATGTAACTCCCAAGCTAGTGGAGCCAGTTCAAGCTAGACCCGAGAGGAAACCAAACCCATGAGATATAAGGGTGGACCAGTAGAAGCTGTGAACACGAACCCAAAAGGGTCAATGTGTTTCTCCCCTAAGACATGGTTAGTTTATCAACCACTAGAAAATATGACAATTAGAAAATCTCATGATCATTCCATTTTATTTTATTTTATTTATTTCATTTGAATGGTTTGTCATTATTGATGTGTTTTTTTGATCAAATAATTAATGAGTTAAACAACCATGTAATATCGAACTAAAATAAACCAGACATATGCATGAATATTATCAAGAAATGGTTAATCACATAAGTATTTTCCACATTATATAATCAATAATGTAGTAATAAAAAATTCATTCATAAAAGATAAAAATACGTCAAATAAACTTTTAAGTCAGACCAAGCCATCTGTTACGTGATTAATGGAAAAACATAATAAAATAATTTGTTTGATGAACCCATGTTGGGAAACATACTTTTTTTACAGGAAGCCCTTATGAATGATTTTGGATTGAATTAACCATATTACATTAAGTGGAGTATTCCTTGCAAGTCATGGTGTAATATTGGAGGTAAGAGTTGAGGAAATGAAATGTCATGATTTCAGGATTGGGGAGTCCACTCAATTGATCAATGATATGAAAGCCCACAGTTGGAAAAGACCTACCTACCTAAATACCTTCTAATAGCTTGACCAACCTTTGTTTGGGATACATGGAGGGGAATATTTATCCATTCCACTAGATTGTAATGGAAACTGGACATTCTGAGTTCAATGGTAAGGGCCATTAAGACTTGATAAAATAGTGGGAGACTTAATAAAATTAATTATTTATCATAAAATGTAATCATGGAAGTACTAATGATCTACTCTTTTAATTATTGAATATAAATTTCTAACTCATCAACCAAAATATCCCTGGGACGAATTCTGTATAAACAAAACATCCTCACCGACAGTAACATCCAAAAATGGTTTAGATGTCTTCGGGTTATCCATTTCTAGGAACGAATATCTTATGTGCTGGTGTCAGCATTACCTGATCCGGCTACCAATGAGAATAGTGATGGTGATTTCCTAGAATATGAGAAACATATGAATGATGCAGTTGACGTTAAATGTGGTATGTTATCATCAATGTCTAGTGACCTCATTATGATTTATGTAAACGTGGATTCTTATAGCATGCATGATCACCTCTATGGAATATACAAGGAGAGAGAAAGATAGAAAAGGTTTGATATCTATAAGGAACTCTATCAATGTAAGATTGGAGAAGGTTCCCCAGCTGGGCCTCATGTATTCATGCTCATGGGCTACATCGTGCACCAAGTGGTTCTAGGGTTTAAACTCTCCAAATAACTAGGCACCGATATAATTATCTCATCACTCCCTCTGATATTCTCTAACTTCTTGTCATTTTTAATATGAACATCATTGATAATCCTCTATCTAGTCATCTTATCCTCATTCTCCCAGTGGAAAAATATATGAATCGGGAAATGACCTATGTCCTTATGGTGAATAAGATGAAAGGGAAGAGGAAGAGATTTAAGACCAAAGATTCTTCACGACCGTCTATGAAAAGGAAGATGAAAGGAGAGGCGAGGGAACTTGAGGCTGTTTGTTTCAAATGTGGCAAGAAGAGCCACTAGAAGAAGACCTACACCCAACCTAAGAAGCAAGGGGATGCATCAGGTGTGGGTTTTATCTAATGAAATCTATCTATTTCTACCAATTGGGTATTATATAAATCTTTTGGTTGTCATATATGTATCCATATACAAGAACCAAGTATATTCAGGAATATTGAACAAGTGGAGGTAGATCTACGAGTATCCAACAAAGCAATACTTGTTGTTGTAGCTGCGAGGGAAACCACGTCATGTTGCCAATTGGGATGATCTTGGTGTTAAAGGGTAGTTTTTATGTGCCTTATGTAACCAAAAAAATTATTTCGATATCCATACTAGATATATGTTGATTTGTTTTTATGTTTGTAAATTAATGTTTCTTTTTTATATAGATATTATTTGTTGGTAGGGGACATTTATACAAAGGTCTTTATGTGTTGGATTACACAAACCAAGTAATGGAAATCAATTATAAATATACTTAACGTTAATCATTCCACACCGAACATTGGAATCACCTTCATGTTCATGTAAAATAGAAATGTTTGAAAAAGTTTTATCAAGGTGGATATCTAGAATTTTTTGAACTGAAACAACTTGGTATATGTCATGCATGTTTACTAGGAAAAATGACCAAAGCCCTATTTGGTGGGAAAGTTGAATGGGCTGAAGAAATTCTTGAATTGGTTCATACCATTGTGTGTGGACCATTTAAAGATGAAGCAAGGGGTGTGTACTCATAATATATAACATTTAATGAAGATTTTAGTAGATATGGATATATCTACTAAATGACGTATAAGTCAGACTCCTCTGATAAATTAATGTAATACAAGAATGTGGTTGAGATCTAGCTTTGAAATAAGATTAAGAAACTCTGCTCAGACCAAGGTGGGGAATATATTAATCAGGACATCATAGATAACATGTGAGAGTTTGACATCCAAACCCAACTCAATTCTCTATACACCATCAATAGAATGGTGTTTGAAAAAGGAGGAACCATACCTTGATGAACATTGTGAGATCAACGTTGAGTCCTATACATCATCTATTATCCTTTTGGGGGTATGAGTTAAAAAGAGTGGCACGCATACTAAACCAAGTACCAACTAAATAGATAAATGGTATTCTATATGAATTCTGGAGTGGATGAAAATCCATGATATCAAATTTACATGTGTGGGGTAGCAAAGATGTATTGTGGCCTCTTCAGGTAACAAAATCGCTCATTGAGGCACAAAGTGAACCTTTGTTGGATACCCAATGAAATAAGGGGATATTACATATAAAAAAACTCAGAAAAATTAGTAATAGTGGAAAGACATTCCATATTCCATGAGAGGTATCGCATCTCCCAAATAGATATTGGGAGCAATATAGACTTTGATGAAGTCGAGGCTCAATGAACACAAGAGTTGGTACATGAACAGATTCCACAAAGCCCCATGGAAGAAGAATCAATTCCAAAGACACAAGCACTGCATAGTAGAACAAGATGGGTTATAGAACATAAATGGTATAGTTTTCTAGTTACCATAGATGGTGACTCATAATTAGTTGATAATAATGAACCTCTAACCTATAAAGAATTAGTAATTGGAAAATACATTGCCATGTGGATAGAATATTTGAATTTTGAAATGGATTCCATGTACCAAAACCATGTATGTATTTTGGTAGATCCTCCACATGATGTAAAGGCTATTGGTTGAAAATGGTTATTTAAGAAGAAACTAGACATGGAAGGACCAGTCAGTTCCAGTAAGGCATGACTGGTTGCAAAAGGGTTTACAAAACATCAAGGGATTCACTATGGTTAATCCTTCTCACAAGTTGCAATGTTGAAATCCATTATAATTTTATTTTCCATTACGGATTACCATGATTATATGATTTGGAAAATAGTATTCAAAACAACTTTCCTTACTGGGATCCTTTAGGATGATGTATACATGACAAAACATGAAGGGTTTGTGGCTCCAATAGATTCCAATAAGTAATGAATGTTGAAGAAATACATTTATGGAATCAAGAAATCATCCATGACTTGGATAATTTTTGTTGATGAATCCATAAATGAATTTGGTTTTTTCATAAATAAATTTGAGCCTTGTATCTACAAACAGTTTTGTGGGAGTGTAGTAATTTTTTTAATAGTATATGTTGGTGACATATTACATATTGGAAACAATATACCATTCCTATAGTCTGTTAGGGAATGTCTGAATCAATGCTTCCCCATTAATGACTTGGGTGAGGCAGCGTATACTCTTGGGATCCAGATTCATTGTGATAGATCTATGAGATTCCTGGGCCTAATTCAAATTACATACATTGATATGATTCTGAAGAGTTTCATTATGGAACAATCCAAGAGGGGATGGTTTCCAGCATCACATGGAATTTATCACTCCATGAAAATGATTGCTCAGATCCATGGTTAATGAATTATAAAGTAATGGAATCCATATTAATTAATGAGTAGGTTATTCATGTATTCCATTCAATGTACTAGGATGGATTTCACCTATGTATTGAGTGCGGTAAGAAGATATCAAGCATAACCAGGTGACTGTGATTGGATGGAAGTCATGAAGATCCTAATGTATCTGAGGCTTACTAATTATATGTTCTTAGTTTTTGGATGATATGTTGATGTAGTCATCAGAGGATATGCATATTTTAGTTTCTAGATTTATCAAGATTTCATGAAGCCACAAATGGGATACATCTTCACTTTGAATGGAGGTGAAGCTAACTATAAGAGCTCAAATTAGAGTGTGATCATAAATTCTATAGTAGTGTTGAAGTATATCATAGATTATGAGGAATCTAAAGAAGAAGTTTGGATGTGAACCATCTTCTAGGTGATCGATGTGATAACTAGTAGTAACGATCTCATCACATTATACTGTGATAATACAGCAGCAATGGATCTTGCAAAAGAGGCAAGGTCACATTTGCAGACAAAACATATACTTGGGAAGAATTATCATCTCTTGAGTGATTTTTCATTGATAGGTGATGTTTTTTGTTAGCAATATTTCCATAGAAGAATATGTGGTGGACCCCTTAACTAAAGCTTTAACTCAGCAGAAACATGATCATCATGTGTGGTCAAGTGAACTGACAGTTAATGACAGTTGGAGAAAGTCCATGTGGGAATTTTTAAGATTTGGTGTCCTAGAAACAACTGGTTTTTGTTTGATTACCTGGATATTTAAAGTATTATTATATATTGTACATTGTTTTTCATGACTATGATGTAAAATTTTCGTACCATATTTGTTCCATTGAAAAGGTCATGGAATTTACCCACTATAATGAGAACCTTGAAATGATAGAACAATATTCTTAAATATAGTTCTATTGGTGTATGACATACTATGATGGGAAAGATAGCATGAAATCTATCAGGTTCCTGTACTCATAAAAAGATGAGAGTTCCTCTCATTATGTTCGCACATGGTAATCTCTAAGAAATGAGATAATAAGAACATACCCGCTAGTAGAAATTCCTATTATTTTAGTGTCATCAAATATTTCTATCTGCAAGAATGTGTATTGACACTAAGACTTTTATATTATCTTTAATACATGTCACAACTCACACGCTTTTATTTACTAATGAAAATTTTTAGGCAGACAGTGGGTTAAAAGTAGGGTATGTTGGGTACGTCACAATTGTCATATTATTAATGGATAAGATGAGGAAGGATTTATCCCTCCCATTTACGGAAGTTTATATCTTGGATCTTTTATTGAAATAGACCAGTCACATGAAATTACATGGCCATGGTGTAATGATGAGTTAATTTCAGGTAGTCAAAAAATCATGTATCATTCAAAAAATATGATGAAACTACCCTGAAACCTAATAGATGAGATATTGTGAAATAAGTATTATATTCCGCAACGAGCATTTGTATGTGGATTTTGTTTTTGTGACTTTGCATTCTTTCTCTGGGGTTACATGACCAGTTTCTAGACAGTACTCTTGGACATTAGGCAAGCCCACCTAATGCCAACGAGAAAAAATTTTATAGGGCCACACACTAAGTGTTTTGGGTGGTCTCAGTAAAATTATATTTGAATTTAACTAATTAAATAAATATTAGTCTCAACATCATTGAGTAATTTTATTCAATATTAAATGTCCTAATAAATTAAAAAAAATTATTTATTTACTTCATTGAATATTTAATAAATATTTATATAGTAGTTTGTAAATAAAATATTTATTTAAGAGAATAATTTATTTATTTCATTATTACTTTTTTCAATAAGTGGAGTTCGAGTGGACCAAGGATGGTCCGGTAGAAAAATAATTATTTTCAAGATGGTAAATAATTATTTAAATAGATGGAACAAGTTAATATAATAATGAGGTTTATATTATTTTGTTATGAGGAATTTAATTTTATAACTCGATTTGGAACAGGATTACGCACTATGAATAATGACACAATATTATTATAATGAGCATGTGTTTTCTCTGTGTTAATTATTGTATTTAATTTTTGTTGTGAATTTAAATATCGCAACTGAAATTCTATTTATCAAAATAGAAAACTAGGCTTATTGTTCCACAGACCACACTACATGCCTATTGAATTGAGATTTATTGAGCAAAAAAATTTCTCCATCAAATCCTATAATCTCCCCTCTCAAAAATGAGGGATGTTCTTTAAGGACAAAGAACAAGCGATCAAGAATGACTGACACAAGACACTCGCTTCGCCATGCTAGCACCAAGAGAAAGAGCGATGTCGATCAAAGGTCATCAGAGCATGTGTGCATCACCGATAGAGGGATTTTAGTTTATATACTTACAAGCGTAATGAGATAATCTGGAAGGGTCATTACAGATGATCACCATCATCAATGACGAAAAATACCTAAGATCTGAGTATTTTATTTAAGAAATTAATTAAATTAACTATAAACATGATGTGAAAGATCCTCTTTAACTGTTTTGAGAATCATTATTCATTATCTAAATCATTTTTTATATTCCATGTAGACTGGATTTCATCTTCGTATTGATCTCAGGATAAAAATTTATCAAGGTTAAAATTATGGTTAGGTGTCATCCCAAGCACACTTCCACTGTTCCATGAACCATCAAAAAAGATTTTAATGAATCTCATGTGTCGAGTGATAGGGAGATGAGAAAGGAATTCAATTTTAACGGAGTTATGGTAAAATATCATAGTGGAATAATATTCTAATATCCCACTTTTCCTATGATTGGGATGTATAATTTTGCTAGTTTCATAATAGGGACAGTTAAATTCATTAGGTGTGGGAAAGGACTCCAAACTAGTGAATTATGATTGGAGAAATTCACCAAATTGATGAAAGAATATAATATTTCAATCAACATTCTACCTATTTTCAAAGGATTAAACATCAATAAATGGGTACAATATGTGAATATATTCTCTAAGATTAATGTTTTTAATGATAACTAAAGAAAAACACTTCCATGGACAAGATATAATGTGAGTTCTTATGCAATTACAACTATTAAGGTGGATCCTACCAACGACATGGGGGCAGGTACTCTCGTTATTCATTAAATAATAGAAAATTTACTATCTTATTATTGTTCTATATAATAATTCAATTCCAAAAAGCATAGTAAAAAAATATAAATACCATATCAAAACATGTAAGTGGATTTATGAATGATAAAAGAAAATTCTTAAATTATTTCATCCCAAGTATATAACTTATTCCTTGTCTATATTTGCAAGATTAATTTCCCGTGGAACCTATTAATACTCCATTTAGTGGAAATTAAATTCATTTTTTTGTATGTATTGTATTTCCATATATAGATCCAACATAAATTTTTGAGATAAGAGAATCACCCTCTATATCAAAAACCTCCCTCTGATTCTATAAATGTTCAAGGGGGATAATGAATCTTCATTTCAATAATCAAATAATGAAAATATATTATTTCATTATGATTAAAAATATAAATCTGAAATGATTGAGACTAAAGAATATATCATACTTGATAATATAACCACTTTGAGGGAATATACATATGTGTTTCAGGAAGACTTTCCTGGTATTCCTCCTAGTTCAGTGGTTGATTTCTTGATAAAAATTATACATGTATCCTTTCTAATAATCCATGAATACATATAGAATAGCCACTATTGAGCATGAATAAAAAAATTAGAAACTATTGGAGAATTTGGATAATGGGTTTATACACCAATTCTATTCACTATGGGGTGAACCAGTCATTTTAATTACAAAGTAGGATGGATTAATGCACCTCTATTTTATTATCATGATCTTAAATAAATCATGATAAAGAACTAGTATCCACTTCCATGGATTGATGGATTTTCTGGTCAATTACATGGATCCCAATAATTCTCTAAGGCGAATCTCTAGTTAGGATAATAATCAAGTAATAGTTAAAAGGGAGGATATATCCAAAAATTTATTTTCTATATGGTAAAATACCTATAGGATTAAATTGATTCCATATGGAATCATTAATGATATAGTCATCATCTTTAATTAATTAGTAGTCTTTATGGATTTCCTTGATAAATTGGAATTATTATTTCTAGATGATAATATTATCTTCTCCAAAATTAAGAATGAACATGTGGAGAATTTTAAAGATGCACTGAAGACATTATGAATCTAAATGTTATATTAAAAATATAGTAAATGTGAGTTTTGGAAAGAGTAAATAACATTCGTGGGGTATGTTATCATAAATAAATGATGTATGTGGATCATGAAGAAAATAGTGGAAGATTAAGGATGGCCCATGCCAACATCGATGATATAGATATATAGGTTCGTGGAATTAACTTTGTACTATAATCAATTTATGAGAAAATTATCATGATTTCAATGCCCAATAAAAAATATAACTTATAATGCGGTGATAGTTTTCTGGAATTATGAATGTGAGGAGGGATTTAATGAGTTAATTACGAGATTAATAATACTTATAATTCTTACATTATTTTAATATAGGGAGTGATTTGTGATCTATAATGATGCTTCCAAATATTGTTTGGGTTGTGTACTCATGAATAACCGAAAAGTAATTGTTTATGCCTCCCAATAATTAAAGACCCATGAGAAAAACTACCAAACACATGATATAGAATTGTGTATTGTGATATTTACTTTTAATATTTTGATACATTATATCTATGTCAAAAATTGTGACATATATAGAGACCATAAAACTATAAATTATATATTAAAACAAAATATGATAAATATGAACCAATGAAGGCAGTTTGAGCTGATCAAGGATTATGATTATTTGAAATATTACCATTCAGTTAAGGAAAACCGAGTGGATGATTCTCTGACAAGAAAATATTCTATAAAACTATCCATGATGAGAATAAAAATGGATCCAATATTCAATGATATGAAAAGTATGTACGTGATAAATATAAAAGGATCCCTACCCTACCTTTCTCAAATAAATTCTCAACCATCCATTTTTTGAGGGGATCAAGGGGGAATAAAAAGATAATTTGGAGATAGAAAAGATGTATTGAATATTCAAGATATTAAATTAGATGATGATGGATTTATAAGGTTTCTTACTTGGATATTCTTCCAATAAAAACTAGATTTAAATAGACACCATTTTGATATTCTGCATAGATCATCCTTAATTATTTATCTAGGAAAACTTAATATGTGAAGATATATGAATAAAAAACTCTAGTTGGATTACATGATGAATAAAATATTAATATTTTTATCATGATGACTGGTATTCTAAAAAGTCAAGGTTTAATTAAAGAATTATAAGGGCATGATGCAACCATTTTTGTACCATTTTTTAAATTGAATAACATAAACAAGGATTTCATCTAGGACTCCCCAATAAATATGAAGGGAGTAGCTCTATTTTCATTGTAGTTGAAATACTTAAAAATTAAATGAATTAATTGATTTTAAGATAAATTTATCTCTTAATAAACTTACAATGATATTCATAACGAAAGTGGTAAGGTATTTTGGAATGATACACTTTATCATATCTGATCAAGATCAAAGGTTTACCTAATGTTTCTAGGGAAACAATTAGTAAGAATTGGATATAGTGATGATTTTCATAAATTATTATCAGTCTTACAAATATGTTTTGTTTAAAAGTACTATTAAAACTCTAGAGGATGTGATTGGATCATGTTTAATGGATTTATAAGAATTTTGGTACTAACACCAAACCTAGTGGAGTTCTAATTTAATAATAGTTTCTATTCTATCAATCAAATGAACCAATATTAGGATCTTCATTGGAAGAGGTTTCAAACTCCAACATGATGGGATTATATTAGAAATAAGAAGCTTATGGTACATAATCTTATCCAAGATATGATTAATAAGGTTCAAACAATTCAATATCATATGAAATCTAAAGAATGTTTGTAAAAATATATTTCTAGAAAATCATTGATGAGACATAGAGTTTTAGTGAGGAGATAAGGTGTTCATTCATATATCATCATCGACGAAATTCATGATAATGTTTATGAATGGAAATATTATTCCTAGATACATAAACCCCTTTGAGATCATTGATCACATCATATATGTAGACTATCTACTTGAGCTCCCACTAAACCTATCTCAAGTACATGATGTGTTCAATGTATACCTCTTGAGGAAATACATACCAGAACCCTCACATGTATTGAATACAGAGGTGGTAACCTTGGATATTGATATTTTAATTGATGAGTTGCTGGTGAATATATTAGATTCTAGACATAATGTTATATGAAATAATAAAATTATCCTTGTCAATAAACATCGGATGAACCATAAATTTGAGGAAGCATCTTTACCATTAAAAGTGGATATAAAATAAAGGCATCCACATCAATTATAGTATACGAACTGAATTTTTAAGGGAAATTTTTTTGAAGGATTAAATTATATAATGAACAAAACTTTTATAAATTAGTTTTCGTTTTTTAAAGAATAAATGACTTATCAAGTAATATAATTATAGAAAATACAAATTCCACTTTTGTTATTTTGGATATATTTTATAATATATCATGTATATTTAAAAAAAGAAAATAATTAATCATTGATAACATAGACATTGTATAATCACAATTAATATTGGTATGTATTAATATTTATGATAAATTACAACTGAGATAGATGAAATAAGGATTGTTCTTGACCAGTTGGATAATACCCATGAATCCCATTTATTGGAGTTTACAAGGTATATGACATCACTAGGATTTTCAATTGAGTAATCCCAAGCTATGATTCAATAAATAAATCTATATATAGACCATTTACAAGATAAGTTCATGCTCATTGAGATCACGTCACAAACCATGATCACCAAAGCACCCTAAGAATGAACCACCCTCGAAAACCTTACACACATGTTGTATACCAGTGTAATAAGGGGTTTTGTATATATACCATAGTATAATGAAATTTTATATTTTATTTTAAATATGATAATTATTATATTTAAAAAAATTTAATATTAATTTATAATTTATGAAAAAAAAATATTTTGATAAAATTTAGATAATGATACAATGAAATTAAAATTTTATTTTTAGGAAATATATAATTTTGATAAAACATTATTTTTGATAAATGAAAACAATTTTAAAATAAATTATAATTTTGTAAAATATTTCTATTGAATGATGTTTATTTGATAACATATGGTAATATAATTTAATGAAATCCAGTATAATTTTTATCAAGGTCATAAATTGGTTACTATCATAAAAAATAGTGTTTTCTATAGATTAAGTATTTTTATATAAAGGTGAAAATTTTCAATTTTATAAATTTATATTGGAAAAATTAATATTATTTTTGAAATTATCAAAATGAAATTATCCAATGGTTTGTTTTTAACAATTTTGTGATTCAGTCAATTTTTTGGCTAAAAATTAAATACATTATAAATATATAGTCAATATGAAAACATTTTAATGGACCAAAAATGATGTACTTAATTTTATAAAATTAATATAAAAGAAAATATATATTCTCCATTTAAAATAATTTGTTTTAATGTTATATGATTAATTTTATAAACCATTAATGTGTCCTCTAAAACATAAATTAAATATTTAGATTGTAAAATTTATTCTTTATGAACACATCTCAAATCCACATCACCAATGGTATTATTTTAATATAATTTGATCAATTCATTATGAAATATTGAAAACCACTGATATTTGATATAATCCATGGGGAAAAAATATTTTATGTTTTATGGTTATGATTATTTTATCATATAGAGTCCAAAAACTATGTTTAGAAATTAATAATGAATTTCCCTCTCTTTTTCTACAAATACCCACCCAACCACCCACTCTAATTAACAAAAACACATTAATCCCAAATTTCTTCCCTATATAACTTTATAGATCCTTCTTAATGTGTTATCAATATATTAAGAATCTCTTACGCTTATTTTAGAAGTTTCCACTCAGGGTAGGGGGATTATATCTTCTTTCTCTTAATTGATGATCATTATCTGAATTATTATATTTTATTTCTAATTTTTCATATTGAAATATGTTTTCAAAAATGAATATCCTTATGAAATCATTGTAATGATATAATACCTTCGAATTTCATTAATCCCTTCCATTTATCTTCATGTACTCAGATTATACTGAAAAAATTATCTTGTGATTTTTAATGTCAAAAATTTGTGTTGTGAATACCCATCCCATTTTCCACTAATGGCTATCAAATATATGTATCTATTAATCATTAATTGATTATTTACAAAAATTTAACAAACAATCATTAATCATGGTATTAAATGTGACGAAATAAATTCTTATATTTCATGATCTATGTGTGACTCAAATGCATGTACAAGATATGAATTTGATGGGTTGACCCAAAACTATATAGGACTCCAATTAATTAAGTAAGGTTTTTATATCATCATATACCATGTATAGTGAATTAGAGGTTATCCTAAAGACACTATGTTATGATGCCTTAGTGGTTATCCGTGACTAATGGTTATGATGTCATATTTTATATTGTTTACACATTTTTATATAATTGTGATATTATCATCTTGTATCATGAAGATATGTTCATGTTAATGATTTAAACCCCTTCTTTTCCTCCTTTATATGATCCTTGAATGTCATATATTTTTTTATCATGTTATTATTTGATTATTCCATTAAATGGAATCATATATCATTCCTTTCTTATGTAAATCCCGAGGTTATATAGAGCATTATTTGAATAATCAATGGAATATAAGGGAATTATTTGGATTTTGAAAATATTTTTGTTGTATCCATGATTCATGTTATTGTGTTTTGTATCATATTAGACAATGATACTAAGCCTCATGATATTTTTTGATTGTATTAAGTGTATCATTATGTAATTAATAATCTATTAATCGTTAAAAAATATATGGGTTGTTTTAAAATTTCTACAAGATTATGAAATTAGAATAATAAAAAATTTACTTTAGGTATGAAAATAATATTTGTTCTAGAGTAAAGTCTATGAGAAGTCACCAACCAAAAAAAATAGAACATTGAACATATAATGATCTATATGGACCTAGTTTTTTTTATTAATTTACTTAAATTAATAATAAGTCTCTTTAATTATAACACGATTGAAACACTAGATCCCAGAATAGAAATATGGATCTTTTATTCCATTCACGAGAATATGATAATATCATGAAATAAAAATAAAAATATGGGTTTTAAATTTGAAATAATAGATTTAACACTCAAATATCCATAAGTATCTACCTCTATGAGGAAGAGGACACCCAAAATTGGCTAAAAGATGATAGAAGTCCAATAAACTTTAATAAGAGGGGGAATGATGGTTTTTGGTTGACAATCTGAGGAAAAATATAATTTTTGAGCATTAAAACTTTTACCACATGGTTTAGCCACATAGTTTGTAAATCCTTGCACCAACCATGTGAAACGAATATATCTTAAAAATTATAGTGTCTCATGACTTGTGCCTAGTTTTTCCAAACCACATGCCAACCATGTGCCTAAGGTGATCACCCATCATCACCATACATGGTTACATGGGGGAAACCACATGGTTTCGCCTAGCCTTTCTTAAATCGTACACCTTATAAACCCCTTCGATAACCTACAAAAATCTAGTATAATGAATCATTGAAAAATCCCAAAAAACTATATCGACAAATATAAAAAACAAGTTTATCACATATATCAAAATGGGGGTGTTAAATTCTCCCCAAAATTAAGAATTCCATCCTAAAAAACTAGAGTCTAGAAGTGAATTTGATGAGTCATGTTCATTTCTCTAGCATGAAGTCTTCTCACAACCATGACTCTTTAGGGGATTTATCTTTTTTTAAATAACTATTAATATAAAAAATTACCATTTTGTGGCCGTTTTTTGATACGGTAGTGGTTTAAATAGACGCCATATACATCTATCACAGTTTCAAAAAACCGTCGCAAAATTGTGTGATAGAAAAATATATGTGGCGGTTTACATAATTTAAAAGTGTTTTATGGTAACCGTTATAGTGGAATCATTTAAGGGTAGATTTGTTATGATTTTTGCAGCAGTTTTTCCATTGGAAATTATTCTTTTAAAGACGGTTACAATTTCTGCTAAATATCATATTTTCAAAGAAAACTGCCCCTAAAACCAAGATAACTACTGCGAATTAAAAATGGAATATGAGAACTTTTATTGGAATTTAAAACTACCATTAAATTATTTTTCATAGCAGCTGTTTTAATTATTGTGGATACAAAAATACCGAAATTTTAGTAGCTATTTTAACCACTGTGGAATATAATACATTTATTATTTGGCGGTCAAAACCATAACTAATTCTATATTTAAAAAAAGTAATTGATTATATAGCCCCAATACCAATTCCATAAAAACCATTCGAAATTCAAATTAACAAACATCCCACATCCAAAAGATTACCTGGATACCAACATTTTTATAATAATCACATTATATACACTTGAATAATTTATTTGGTATGATTTAGGTACATAATATTTATTCTATTTATATGATGTATCAATTTTGGATATTGTGGTTTCACAGTCATGGATATCAGTTGATCTCATGTATGTTGATGTATTTGTGTATGTTTCATAATCAAGGAATGTAATCGATAGTTTATGTTTTATTAGATTTTTTGAAAATTATAGGAGAATAATTTTGGAGATATCTCACATAGCATTACCACTGAAAATAGTTACGAAGAATGGATTCATGATTGATTATACAGACTAGTGTGAGGATGTTTCCATAGTGATGAAGAAGTAGTTGTTTCCATCTCTGATCCAAAGTACTCCTGACCCTAATGTTTTACATGTAGTCAAATGTGATTTATCTATTTCTAGATTAGGATTTTTTATGACGTATAGTGAAAAATTAGTCACATTGGTATTCATCAGCTTTTAAACCACAAGTTGAAATACTCTAATCTTGTATTTTAGTTTGTATTAGTTGTCTATGCATTGAAATGATAGTGACAGAATCACATAAAAGGGAGATTTTTTGGGTATATTGGAACATATTGTGCTTATAATATTTTCACAATGCATGGACATAATCATTATCAGATGAATTACATAGAGTACTTGTATATGTTTGTCATTGTTAAATAGTATTCAAATAAAAATTGAAATGTACTGGTAAATGCAGTGGGTGAGAAAATGTATGAGATGTGATAATAGATTTAATTAGGAGAATAGACGATCTTACCTTCATTTTAACACTAGTTGGTGGGTGTATTTGAGGGTTTAGGGGAATCAATGTGGGTATCCATAGAGATAATGACTTCATTGGTTAAAAAAGTAAAAACATAATAGAATATTGTTCTAGAATGAATCATGATGTGTGATAGGATGGAATAATATGAAACAATTTCAGGATTGACTTTGTATATATACATGGAGTGGTTATAGTTCGTAGCAAGGTAATGGTAACATATTCCATGAATGATGAGTTTATATGATCGTATAATGATTTGAAGTGGCATGTTCACCCAAGGCCGATGATGATTTATAAAAATGAAAAGTTGATGTTATGGTGGCCCTCCATACAAAGAGACATTGAAGGCTTTGTTTCACATTTAATGACTTTTGAAAAAAATATCACGAAGTGTCAGAGTTGATAGTTGAAGTGGGATGATAAGCAATGGTTTACCTATTTTACCTCATAGTTTTGGTAATTATAATAGATATCTATGAGTTGATAGTGGAAGTATGGTATAACCTTTTGTACATAGATTGATGATCAATCAGGAAGGATGATCCAAACCATATAAGACATGCTTCAAGATTGTATTATAGATTTTATCAACCATATGCATCTTGTGGGGAGATAAAAAATAAGGTAGTGTAAGACACTCATGTGTTCAAAAAATATTTCTAAATTCTACTATTAATGAAGTGGACATTCCCTCTACCTTAAGAAGATCAAGACACTCATGTGTTCAATAGATATTTGTAAATTCATTTCAAAACTATTTTTAATATGAGGAAAGTATAATTCGTAGTGATCGAATGCCAACTATAAAACATCATAACAGAATACTATAAAATATGAAGAAATAATGACTATCCACTAAAAACAAGTTAATGGGAGTTACAAATCATGATATTCCATTGAATATAAATAATATGGTTGATCATTCATCCTTGGGTAACAAACATAATATCTTTCGGAATAACAAATCATAAAAAATGATTCATGAAAATAAATAATCGACATATATAGTTCATAACACACTCGAAAAATCAAGACATAAAAAGGAAATATCATCAATCAATAAAATATATAAAATTAAACATGAGAAATCAAGAAAATGTAGGGTAATGAAAATTATTGGTGGAATATAAGTTCCACACATGATACATATACAAACCTACTATTAGAATAGTTTTCCGACATATCAACAATACAACTAATCACCGTCTGATGATGAACACATCTCATCATACTCTACAACACCTTCCCTAATTCCTGCAACAACATGTAAGAAAATTAAATTAAAAATCAAATAATGATTTATATTTATATTTAAACATAAAACCAATAAAATATTCTAAAATAAATGATTTTGAATTTCAGTGATTTACATGTTCACCACCTGTCATTGTAATTCCATCAGGAGATGATCTAGTCATCATCTTATATAAATTAATCATCGATTTCGGGAAATTGGATATCTGAGCCCCATGGTATTGAACTATGATTCAAAGAAAAAAATCTCTCTCTATGTATCTCTGGGTAAGGAATGGCTACAACCAGAATTATATGCAACTACAATCCCTGGTGGCATGCCAAAGACCTCTGATGGTAGAGATACAATAACCATCTCGCACACTCTACCAGGATACTCCTTCCAAATTACATTATCAAACAGGTCATCCTGGGAGAATGAGTAGGATATTTCATTATTAACAACCCATAGTTCTTTAATATTTACATATAAATCAAATAACAACCATATTAAAAGAAATATATATTAACATATTAAAAACTGATAATAATTTATTATAATGAAAAATGTGTTCATATCCTAACTTATTTAGTAAGATCATTAACAAAACATCCATCATATTTTTGGTGAACATTCATCCACACATCTGTTCGTGATAATTCATTCCCAAAACATTGTGAAGACATTAATCAAAAATAAATCAACAATTAATTATACTAAAAAATAATATTTTCGGAAAAATATTTAATCTAATGAAATAATTACTATAGTAGATAGGCTTCTAGAAAAACTCATTGACACCATAGTGTGAGGGATGACCAGCATAGCATAGATTGTTGCATTTTTTATTTAAATATCCTGAAATAAATAAAATGATATTTAATAGTAAAGTATTCAATGTCATATCCTCTATATATACATGAATAAATGTAAAATGAGATTAATATATTATTATATATTTAAATACCATCTACTTCTCATCACAATTTCTTTCAACAATAACATTCCATTTCTCTTTGGGTACCCCATCGGGTAGCTTTTCACACATCTGTTGGGAAATAAATGAAGTATCATTGACATCATCCCACAATATCAATTTAATTTATTACCATTTGTTGACAAGATTTTTCAATGTCCACTTTCGGGCTATCACATCAACAAATGTAAATTGGGAAAATATATGTACCCATAAATTTTTTTCGTATATTAATAACATCACAATCAATTACACCATAATGTATTAAAAGTATAATTATTTGAGAACCAAATCATCATTTTTCCTACATTTATGCATATGCCTCCAATCAACATATGAAATAGGATGGGAAATGGGCTTCGCGGCTAGCTGGCATAAAATTTAACAAAGTAATCATGATGTGTCATCCGTAGGGACCCCATATGAGTCAAATAGAACAACTATCTTATCTCTAGTCTGATTCCAAACATCTTAAATTTTTATATTTTTCTATACACATGCATTATTTCCATCTTCAATGAACAAACAATTAGTATAAAAAATTTATATAAATTTATTCATATTAATATTTGTACCTATAATAGTCACCCTCCAGTATCCCCATGATGATCTAGATGTAGCACACCGCTCCCCCACTGGTGAGGCTCCTAAAGCGGGTATCGATGACAGAGCTACTGAAGGGACATTCACAGAGGGTGTCAGAGATGGTGCGTGGGGGATGTATATGGTAGCTCAGATTCCATAGGGATTGAGATAGATTGATCTTCATATATAGTAGTAGTCGATGAAATAGTATATCGCTTCCACCATTCCATTCCTATCATTTAATCAAATAAAAATTATTTTGGAACATATACTTCAAAAAAATAATACAGAAAAAAAAATGATAAATGATTCACAATACTAAAAATAATTTACATAACAATGATAATGAATGATTGAAAAAATTAATTATGTCCTTGCTAAATGAATACATAACTCTACGTAAAAAAATTTTCTCCTTAAATCATTTCAGTTACCAACTACAATACTTCATCCACATCATTCATATTTTCTAGATTAATATTTTTAATATAACAGTGGTAAAATAAGTCTGATTCTTGTTGTTGATTAGATTGAATGTTTGATGTCAAATCTTCCCCTTTATCACCCAAATCATACAAATCTCTTTGTTTTAAATTAGTAACTACACTTCACACTTCATCTTCAACATCATTCACATAATATACCATTTTTACTTGTGATGATAAGATATATGGATCATGTAGTTCATGATCACAAACATCTATTAAGAGAGATAAGTTCACATAAGTAAATTTCATAGAATATCTTTTAACACCTATGATAATATAGACACAATAAAATTTGACTAAAACAATTTAAAAATGCTCGTGGTAGTTTAATTCAATAATACCGATCAACATTCTCTAATATCCCACTTAAAAAAATGTAAATATAACACTATTTGGTGTTTTAAAAATGTTTTCATGATCGAGTGTACGAAATATAAATCCATTCACATTGTCAGCGTCAAACATTCTAAGTTGATTAAGAGAACGTTGAGAATGTTTCTTCAAATATATTGAGAACTCTATTCGAGTATTAGTTTTCATGATCCAAAAAAAGATATATAATTTATTAGAATTAAAAAAATATAATTTTCAACCTAATATTTTTATTTATTTCAATTTTTATGAATGTGCACATCGTTCAAACTTTTCCACAATATTTTTATTAACATCTTTCATTACATCTATCTCATTTCATGTTTGGACACTCTTTTGTATCTTTTTTATAGCATAAACTCTTCAATAAATGGATCTAAAATTCCACTATTCAGCTGCAAATATCTATGTGCATGTATTAATTTCATTTCTGTCAGTGTAACATTTGTGGTCCTCCCAACCGATCTTCCAATAACAAGAAATGTTTTTGATTTCCAAAATATTTGAGATTCCTTCGATGTGTCTTCAATACTTCCAACTCGATTAAATCTTGTCTCAGTATCATCCAAGTATCTAAAAAAATGGTAAGACACTCTTCTACTAAATACCCTTATGTAATAGATCCTTCTGGTTGAGTGTTATTTCTCACATGTGATTTCAAATTCCATTGATATCTGTGAAATAAAATAAACAAACAAAATTATTCATTTAATCAATTGACCAATATTGTTTATAGAACTATGAAACATATAAATTATGTACCTATCAATTGGATACATCCATCGATAATGAATAGGGCCTCCTAATTTTGTTTCCATAACAATATTTATAGTTAAATGCATCCTGATTGTCAAAAACAATAAATCCAAGATCATATCCATTGAAAAAGTGTCAATAAAAACCTATCTTGAAGGTTTTAATGTTCAAAGGGATTCGGATATTTATAATATTGTTTTTTGAAAAAATGTTCCTAAATGGAGTACAACAGTAGTAACGTTTTCATGTAATAATATATGTAATTCAAATGGTTGTATGTACCGTAACAAATTATATGAATCTTGAATTTTTAATCCACGTAACCTATAATTATTTAAGTCAACACACCTTGAGATGATACTTGAATAAACATCAAATAATTTCACAGGATTTACAATTGTATAGAATGTATTATTATCCCTATTTTTCATTTTAACAATATCCTAATCATATTTTTCATTCTAATCTGGCAAGAGATCATGTTTTATGTTCATTTCATATAAGTCTTTCAGAGAATTGAGATGATCCTTTGACTTTCCATGTTCATTAAGAAATTTGAAGGTCAAATATTCATAGAAATTAATCTCAATATGATTCACATTTACATTATGCCACCTCAGATTAAATTCCCAATACATATGTTCGAAAACATATTTTTTCTTTCATTGTTGCATTCTGATTTCATTTGATGATGCAGTTCAAACCCATTTCTCTCTATCATTAAAATGATTAACATTCCCAAATTCTTTTTCAACATTTATAAGTTTTTTCCATATGTTAGAACTAGTTAACAACTTTTGACGTGGTCTACGATCAATGAAACTATAAAACTTTTACATGTTCAGCCAAAATCTATGAGATGCATCGAGAAATCATCAATAGAAGAAAAATTACTATTATCTATTGTAATATAGCCATTTGGTGTCAAAATCAATGTCACTAGCATGACATGTCAATACCATTTATGTGTTTCAACCAGATAAATTCCCAGGCCTAGGGAAGTCACTAATGGTTTACAATAATGAAACATGCGTTTTGAAATTTTTTTAGTAGAAGTATCAAATGTATCAAAACCATTTCCCCATAAGTCCTATAATTAATCAATTAATGGTAGAAAGTATACATCAATATCATTTCAAAGTATTTTTTTAGGTATAATCATTCAAATGAGAAAAGATGTTTGTTTCATATTCATACACAGAGGCATATTGTAAGGGGTCAAAACAACTGGACATATTTCGTAACTAGTACTCAATGTCCCAAATGGGTGGAATCCATCAGCAACTAATCCCAATCAAACATTACAAAGATTAGCTAAGAAATAAGAATGTAATGAATCAAATGTATAACCAGATTGTGAATCACATGGATGTTTCATTAATCCATCATTATTATTATCTAAGGAATGACACTTCATGTGTTCATCTGTTTTGGATGACATGAATAATCTTTGTAATCGAGGCTTTAAAGAAAATTAATGCAAAACCAATGTAGTTGTGTTCCCTTTCTTCTTCTACATGGTATTGTGTTGATTATTACTTCCAACATCACCCATTGATTTCCATATAGAAGAATGTTTTTTTTGAAATCCTCTCTAATTGAATCCTCTCTCAAATAAATCATACATTCATTGGGATACACGTCTATTTTTGTATAACTAAAACCATGCCTATTAACAAATATTTCCATATCATAAAAAGACTTGGGGATTTTTGATTCACGAAATTCATCATGCAACCATTATAATATCATGGCAATCTCCTTATTTATAATTCCACATAAACATTATATATGGTACAAAATTTGCAGAAAAGATAGTTTTGAATATTTTAAACCACCAATATAAAATCCTTGATTTCCAAAGTCAACTAAGTCATAAAACTTATTTTAAATATTGAAAATTTATCTTACATTAGTCTCGACTAAATCTAGAGAAGGTTACATTGATATGTTACAATTTAGATCTGGTTGTCCTATATTCTCAAAAACATTACTTGTCACATTGCTATTTATATCACCGTCATCTAGTTATTAGGATATGTTTTGATGTTTATGGTGATGTTTTTTAGTTCCAAATACATCATTTATAAGGGTTTGAATTTCATTATCTATTATCAATAAATATGGGTCCTAATTCTGTGGATTGATATTTGTGCTCAACCTTTTTAAAACGTTTGATTCTCCTTTAAAAATCAAACACAAATATTGACCTGGGAATTGCTTCAAATTTAAATTTACATAACCTTAATCTCTTATACAATATTTTAAATTTAAATTTAGGACAAGGACATCTTATTCTAATTTTAATGGATTAATTAGAAATTTCAAAATCAATAAATTCCTCCAAACCCATAACATATTTAGGTGTGTTCCCCATAAATGTGATCCATCTTTTATACATGTATATCACAATGTTCTGAAATAATATTAAAAAAAATTTATAACACATAACTATTAATAAATAATGAAATATATTCATATATAATAGATTAAAAAATATATAAATATGTTAAATAACTTTTTCCTATATTAATACATAGGTTAAATAATAAACCCACCCACTATAAAACCAAAAAATGCAAATTAAAAAGATCCATAAAAGAATATAAATCTATCCAAAGTTCTTGGCCCAATTTTTAAATTGGAATTAACCATGTAGGTGATTTACCCTTTCCCCAGTGACATTTACTATGTTATCCATAGAGCCAATCCCTATCCAATGGTATCATGACTTCAATCCTATTATTGGTGACCCAAAAGACTGTTGGTGTAAACCGTTAATATCAAACATATATATCACAACAGACCTAATTGTAAACACACCATCAAATATCACATGTGGATCATATTTTATCATCCAATCTAAATACCAAACATGAATTCTAAAAAACACACCTAATTGTAAACACACCTCAAAATTTTTAGCTAGGTATTTGGCTTATTTGTACCTTGAGAGGACATATGAGAGATAATTATAGGATGGACATCCCTCCCCCTAGAAAGCCCACAACCCCTCCCCCATGGAAAAACCTCCCCAACCCCTGGACCGTCCACCCCCTCACTTACTGTAACACCATGACCCTAGTTACACATATTCGGTGCATTATTAAATAACATTGGCATGATCACAAAATATCATTTCTTGAAAGACCAATTAGTTAGTAGCCATGTAATCACTAGATACATTCATAATGTTTAAAGTAAAATACTACAACAACATCTTGTCTCCATAGACCACACTCATATCCCCTCATATTATCCCTCCAGGTCATTCATAAAATACTTCTTCACATCCTAGGAAAAATAAAACATAGAAAGAGGTGAGCTCAGATGCCTAGTATAGATAATAATATAGCAGTAACATTCATAAATAAGCATAACATTTAAGGCAATGTATAGCTAAAACAAAAGTCTTTTAAACATGAACTTTAGAATAGTATAGCAGAAATTAAATCAAATAATTCCATTTAATTATTCACAAGGATATTCTACTTGTCAAATAATCACATGCAATATGAATATCAACTTTCATAATGATGGAATTCATAATTCCACACTATCCTAACCACATAGTCACGACCTTATGCCGAGACTACAAATAAGATTTTTTCAAGGCCTTATACCAAGACACTAGTTTGTATCTTGAGACCTACCAATGCATCGAGGAGCTAAAGCGGGCTCCAACTGCCACTTACTAAGTCCATGTGATTACTCATATGAACAGGTTTAAACATTACATAAACATTCGTATTAAAACTAGCATATGAAACTTCAATACATTCTCTATAAACCATGAATGGTATAAAAATAATACATCCAAAGTCAAACATATCACAAATCCTTCAATACAATATGGATGTTTTGTATCATAATAAAACAACTTCTAATATACTTAAAACATATCAAAGGATGTTGACATAGATGAAATCAAAACTATTTGAGGGAAATATCATTTTTTAAATCATTTAAAATCTATATAATTATAAAATTAAATAATTAATTTTAAAATATTCTTATAAGCTTGTTTGTGATGCTTTGAAAATTTTATATCGACGTAATATAACCACACCCTTTATATGAGTTAAAAAAGACATTGTTACCTTAATTCCGTCGAAAATGTTAAAAAGAACCTTTTTTTGAAAATTACAGAAAGATCCCTTTACAAACATATTATAAAATGTAAAACAATGGTATAAATGACATTAACCAATAGTCTGTAAAATAGTCACAATGATTTCAAATAAAGTTTTAAGAAACATGGATGTGGATGATAAAGAGGTCTCAGTAGATACTTACGTAAACACAACTTCAGATAGTGAAGAGATTGTAGAATTAACCCTTTCCTTGTACTTTTCCTTGGTCGAGGGTGCATTAACCACCTGTATTGTGGTGAAATAATTGTTATTAAATTATAATATAATCATATACATTAATATAATATCATATATGATCATTCAATATTGCATTGTTAATAATATCTTAGTATTATCATCGTTTCGGGTGTTAACTTACTAGTTTTCTTTTATATGAATTAGTACTTAAGTCATGTTTGTTATGGATAGGTTGTATATTATACATATATAGAATGATATCAAGTCCTAAAACATTATTTTAAATAATCAAATGAGAATTATACTTGAATGGATATGATGGGGAGTGAATCTCATCGTGTTCGTGGAGACGATAGTTCGTACGTACGCACGAGCGACAATATCATTCTTTTGATATTAAAATAATATATAATTGGATGGTATATCATATATACAGAATAATTATAATGTTACATTTATTATTGAGTTCCATTACACATCATTATCATACCCATCAAAATAATAATGTTTTGAATAACAATTACACCATGACGTGGAAACGGTAAGCTGTACGTACACATGTATGGTGACATGTCCTAAAAAGGATGGATAGAATACTGAATATGGTTGTAACATATTTATAATAACAACATAGTATATAGAAGATAATGGAGTTATTGTTTTAGAATGTAAATAACAAATAAAGAAGAAGTGGAAGAAGAAAGGAACTTGAAAGAGGGTGGTGAAATTATTACATCTTCTTCGGGTTCTTCCTTTTGATTTGATCAAAAGGGCTCCTTAGGTAGAATTTCTAATAAAACTAAGGACTCTGGGTTTAAGTGAAGTATGTTGATAGAATATTGTGTTAGGTGTTGGGAAAATCAAAAGTATTTCAAGGTATGAATTTGTGAGAGGGGGGAGTGCCATTTTATAAGAGGGGTGAGGGGAACCTTAAGAAAAAACATAAAATAAAATTTTATAATAAATTCATATTCAGATTATAATGGCTCTGAAGTTACTTATTTCGAGGATAAAGTTGGTATGGGTTGAAATCCTTTCATTCAATAGAATGTATATAGGTTTGTGTCATTATTAACCATACCATTTATATTTACCTCTTATTTAAATAGTTTAACATTTGTTATGTCTCTTTGTATTTTTATATTACATGGTTAATAAAATTACTATAACAATCCAAGAGAACCAAAAGTGGTTAATTATTAATATATATAACCTTATCTAACTCATTTGTTCGATCCAAATATTTTTAGGAATATAATATCAATTAATAATATAATGTTTGTATTAAATACTCATTTTTTTCAATTTTGACACTATTTAATAATGATTTTTGTTAATGTCCTAAAAACATTATTAATTCAAAATAAATTTATTTAAGAAATAATAAAATTTCATATTAACCTATAAATTTAGTTTAACTCATAAATATTCTCAAATTACATTTATTGGGATATTTAAAAAATCAATTATTTTAATATTCCATAAATTAGGTGATTACTACATAATCGTTGTGTCATAAATAAAAAAAATTATATTATTTATAAAAATTATAAATAACATTACATTATGTATGAATGTTTTTATCTTTATAAATAATATTTATAATCTAATTTATCATATATATAACTCTATATTAAAAAAATTTAGTTATTAAACATTGATTTTCAGTCTTTTAACTCTTATTTCAATTAAAAAATAATAAATGACTTAATCTAATCCATGTGGACCAAAGAGGTTAATATTTTATTCATAAGGTTTCTTATGGTCGAATTATACTTTTCCAATATAATTAATACATGTGTTCGGGTAATAATAAAATCATTTGTACCCTTAATTACCATATTTACTTTTAACCATGGTTAATAAAAGTAAAAGGTTACTTTTCACCAAAAATTATTTTTATCTTATTGAACCACATTTTACTACTTTATATTAACTATTTCTCTCATATTTTTGAAATTCAACACACAGAAGTGGAAAAATTATGTTTTATGTGAATTTGAAAATTCTCCTAGGAGATGGGTAAAAGACGGTGAAAAGTTCAACAAAATTATTATATATCTAAAAATATTATAAACTTACCTCAATGAATTATATTGAACATATATAGGTATTATGTATCAATATTGACCTAATATAAATTTAAATAAAATAAATAAGTATTTAATTAAAAATTCGGTTTTAAATTATAACTTAGTGTTTTTCACTATTTATAAAAAATTGAATGTTTTCAAAAAAATACGAAAATATCTCACATACCTAATTTCGATATTCCAAATCCAAAAATGAAGTCCATTTCAAATTATTAAATTAATAAAATTTCAAAAAATTGGTATTATTATTCATAATGGCGAGTTTGATTGGTTGTGGTGTGTTAGAACTCAAAGTTGTGTACAACACACGCTACTGTATTATTCCAAGATAAGTGTATCGTGGAATCTCTGGGTGTTACATTATCATGTCCTTAAATAAATTACTTCTTTGAAATTTTAAATTGATTTTCAAAAATAAAAGGTTGAAATTAGAAAAAACCATTTTGAAAAATCCATATTAGTAATAAGGTTAATAAAATTTAGTTTTAATAAGAGGGAAAGGGAAATGAGAATGTCACCACCAAATTAGGGTTTCTAATATGAGAAAATTGGTGGCAATTATAGACACCTAATTAGAGAAAAAAAATAAATATTTATAGGGGTGACTGAGGTCATAAATCATAGACAATTATAAAATTCAGGGCCTTAAAGCCATCTATCTATGATTAATTAAAATATCATCAGTTAAAAAAACATATGGTATTAGGATAACACATTTTTTTTAATATCCCTTATCTAATGATTAATAATTAATTTCTTCATAGAATAAGATATATATATATATATATACCCGACTAGTAGAGTTTTAACCATCAACTAATTTCTACCACAAACTCATCTTTCATATCAAAAGATAATATAACTCAAAAATATTATATTTATCATAATCGTATAGGGTTCCAAATCATAACACATATCATTAAAATGTAGAAAAATATTTTGAAATAACTAGGGTCTTCCTGTACATTGGTGGTAGTTAATAAAGGCTTGTCGTATTATGGTTGTGGGTTCAATTCTTGTAGCTTTGTCTAATGTGATGGGTTATCTCTCGACTTGTAGGTTGTACTTTTCCTAAAACTAGAGTATCATAATATTCCAAATTTTAATCATAAGAATTATTTTAACCTTAAACAATACTATCCAAAGTTCATCTTAATCCACTCCAAATATTTTAGTTATCCAAAGTACCTCTATCCAGACTCTCTGTAAAGGTATCTAAATTCCAAAATCAATTGTCACATTAGATTCCCCATAAAAAGTAATTTTAATCTTAATTACACATACTGAAAATATTATTACCCTAGTCATATTAAAAACTTAATGAAATCAACATGTATTGCAGTACAATCCCTATATGTATCACATTATTCTTATAACCAGAATATAATTCATGTGTCTTAAAACAGAAATACATTAATTATTCCACTTCAACTATAGTAACAACATAAGATTGGCCTTGATCCCTTTTCCTTTTCTGAGGTAAGAATCTTTGGCACTTGGGGAATTAATTTTCATAATGCCGCATTTCTCTACAATTGTAGTATTCAACATTGACAACCTCTTTATTTCACTTGCAATCCCGAGCCTGGTGACCTTTTTCTCCACATTTTTAATATTCCCTCATTCCTTTTAGTCAAGTACTAGGGTGTTTTTACCCACAATTATCACATAGTGGAAAATACTTATTTCCCTTATTCCCTTTTTCTCTCTCAGGCTCCATCATTATCTTCTTCTCTTTTTTAATTTTTTGTCCTAAGATTTAAATAATTCCTTTTCTGTTTTTATATCATATGAGGAAATGTATTTGTTGACGAGACAGTTTGTGAGACTAATTCTTGATGGAGAAATAGTTTTAACCTATCAAATAAACGATCAATCTTACTCCTCAGGTTATGTATATAATCTGCAGCATGCCTCGCAAACATTGTAAAGTTACTGTCATACTATGTGACATTATCCTCCATATTTTTCCTCAGACCGAGAAATTGCATTTCCATATAAGATAGATGGTCATGAGGAATGTATTTTTCTAATAATATATCTTTAAACTCCCCCTATTCTATACTGGATACTTGATTATCTTCCTTTTTGTTTTGAATTAATGCCCACCACTGATCAGCATCTCTAGTGAGACAATAAACTGCCATGGCAACTTTTTCTCTTTCAGTACTCCTCAAAGCCTGAAACATTTTCACTAGGGAACTAATCCATTGCTCAGCTACCAATGGATTTGTACTCTAATTTAATCTTGGTTATTTTTTCCACATGAAGCGATCTAAGATTGATCTTCCATGTTTTGATTCAGTGTGCTCCATACTGGTAAGGATTTTATTCATAACCTGAGTGAGTTGTCCCAGTATAGAGATAAGCTGATCAGCACTAGTTGTATCACCAACTCTACTATAATTATATTGAGTAGGAGGGAAATCCCTATATAGAGTGAATGCATTGAAACAGTTTCTATTCCTTCCACAAGGTTCTATTTCTAAACAATGGCATAAACTAGATTAGTTTATGAATAAAAATAAATTTCCATTCTTGTAAAACACTTAACATAAATTGGACAGTTTATGGATATAATCCATAATCCTAAAATTGTTTTCTTTCAGGATGAATTACTCATAAATTCTACATAATGGTTTGTAAATAAAATGAGAATTATCCTAAGAATATCCCCTGGGTGAGTTGTAAGCAAGAGTGTTGCAAGGATTGTTGTCGTGCACCAGTTCCCATTCGAGGCTAGCTCAAAGCAGTGTTTTTGGGTTTTACCCCTAGGTACATATGTGAAAGAGCCACCTCTACCTGCTCGTATCCAGACACAAATGTATTGCTCGGATAACTCACAAAATCTATACAATGCCAAAATTATAAAAAGTTCTTCAATACTAATCCTCTATGTCTATCTTAAGGCTATGTGCTCTAATCAGATTTATCTAAATCTAGCTTCCAAGGTTTGTACTAAACATCCTATGATACCAACGGTAACACCCCGACCTTAGTTACCCAGAGTTGGTGCATTATTATATAACATTGTCATTATTAGAAAAGATCATGTCTCGAAATACTAAATAGTTTAGTATCCTTGGAATCACTAGATACATTCATAAAGATTACATTACATAATAAAGTAAAAAACTACAAAACATCTTTTCTCCATAGACCACACTCATATCCCCTCATACTGTCCCTAAAGATTATTCATAAAATATTTCTTCACATCCTTGGAAGTAAACATAAAAAGGGGTGAGCTCAGATTCCCAGTAAGGATAACAATATAGCATAAACATTCATAAATAAGCATAAAATCTAAGGCAATGTATAACTAAAACAAAAGCCTTTTAATATTGAACATCATAATAATATGGTAGAAATAAAATGAAATAATTACATTTATGTATTCTCATGGATATTCTACTAGTCGAATAATCACATGAAAAATCAATAACCACTTTAATAATGATGGAATGCATAATTCTAGACTATCATAACCAAATAGTCACGACCATGTGCCAAGACTACAAATAAAATTTTGTCAAGGCCTTATGCCAAGACACTAGTTTGTCTCATGAGACCTACTGATGCATCTAGGATCTATAGTGGGCTCCACCCATCACTTACTATGTCCAATGCATTCATCATATGAACAGGTTTAAACATAACAAAAACATTCGTATTAAAACTAGCATACGAAATGTCAAGACATTCTCCATAAAACATGAATGGAATAAAAATAACACATCCCCCATAAAACATATTAGAAAACCTTCAATACAATATGGATATTTTGTATCATAATAAAGATACTTCAAATAATCTTAAAATCCATCAAAGGATGTTGACATAGATGAAATCAAAACTATTTGAATGAAATATCTCTTTTTTAATTATTTAAAAGCCAGATAAATATAAAATAAAAAAAATTAATTTTAAAATATTCTTATAATCTAGTAATTGAATATTTGATGATTTTATAACGATGTAATATAGATGAACCCACCTTATAAGTTATAAAAAGGCATTCTTAACTTAATTCTGTCGATGACGTGAAAACAGAACTCTTTTGGAATACGATCGAAAGATTCCATAACATAAATATTATTAAAAGTAAAACAAGTGTATAAATGAATTTAAACCGTAGTTAGTAAAATATTAAAAATTATTTGAAATAAATTTTTAAGAAAAATATATGTAGATGATAGAGAGGTCCTAGTTGATACTTATGTAAAAACAACATTAGAGACTGAAGATATTGTATAATTAACAATTACCTTGTAGTTTTCCTTGGACAAGGGTAGTTTAACTTCATGTATAATGGTGAAATAATTGTTATTAAATTATACAAGAATCATATACATTTATATGATATTATATATGATCTTTTAACATTACATTGTTAATAATATCATAGTATTATCGTCGTTTCGGGTGTTAACTTACTCGTTTTCTTTTATATATTTTGTTACATAAGTTGTGTTTGTTATGGATAGGTTGTATCATATTCATATCCAGAATGATATCAAGTCCTTAAACATTATTTTTATTCACTAAATTAGAATTATACTTGAATGGATACGATGGGGGAATGAATATCATCACATTCGCGGAGACATTAGTCCGTACGTATGCAAGAGCGACAATATCATTATTTTGATATAAAAATAAAATATAATTGGAAGGTATATCATATATACAGAATCATTATAATGATATATTTATTCATTATTTCCATTACACATCATTATCATAACATCCAAATTATAATGTTTTGAATAACAATTACACCACGACGTGGGGACAGTAATCCGTACGAATACACGTATGGTGACATGTCATTCAAAGAATTGAAAGAATAATGAATATGGTTCTACCATATTTATAATAACATCACAGTATATAGAAGAAAATGTAGTAATTATTTTAAAATGGAAATAACAAATAAAAAATAAGTGGAAGATGAAAGGAAGTTGAAAGATGGTGGTGAAATTATTACCTCTTCTTCTGGTTCTTTCTTTTCATTTGATCAAAAGGGCTCCTTAGGTTGGTTTTATGATCAAACTAAGGCCTCTTGGGTGATTTTAGGGAACTTTAGACAATATTTGGAAAGGGGTTTGCCGAACCAAAATTATTTTAAGGTATAAATTTGAGAGAATGGGGAGTGCCCTTTTATAAGAGGGTTGAGGGGCACCTTAATAAAAAAATAAAATATTATTTCATAATAAATTCATATTTGGATTATAATGTCTCCAATGTGACTTATTTAGAGTTTACAGTGGGTATGGGTCAAAATCCTTTCAACCAATAGATTTTAGAGAGATTTGGGTCACTATATTAACCTTATCATTTATATTTAACTCTTAATTAAATAGTTTAACATTTACCATGTCTCTTTGTATTTTTATATTATATGGTTAATAAACTTACTATAACAAGCCATAAGAACCCCATGTGGTTCATTATTTATAAATATAACCTTATCTATGTTATTTGGCCGAACCAAAGATTTTTAGGAATGGAATATCAATTTACAATATAATATTTTTTATATACTCCTTTTTGTCAATTTTGACACTATTTAAGAATTGATTTTTGTTAAAGTCCTAAAAACAGTATTAATTGGAAAAAATTCATTTATGCAATCCTAACATGTCATATTAACCTATAAAATTAGTGTAATTCATAAAAAGTCTCATATTTCATTTATTTGTATATTTATAATATCAAATATTTTAATATTTAATTAAATATGTAATTAGTGCATCACCATTGTGTCATAAATAAATTAAATTATTTAATATCTAAACATTATAAGTAAAAAAAAACATTTTGTAGGAAATAATTTTCGATTTATAAAGAAAATTTATAATCGAATTTATCTTATATATAACCCTATATTAAAAATGATTTAGTTATTAAACTTTGATTTTAACTCTTTTAACATTTCTTTGAATTAAATATTAATAAATGTCCTAATCTAATCCAAGGGGACCAAATGGGTTCATATTTTATTCTTAAGGTTGTTTTTGTAGAATTATAATTATCAAATAGAATTAGGACATGTGTTAGGGTAATAATAATATCATTTTTACCCTTAATTACTTTATTTACTTTTAACTATTGTAAATAAAAGTATAATGTTACTTTTCACCAAAAATAATATTTATCTTATTGAACCACATTTTACTCCTTGATATTAACTGTGTCTCTCGGAATTTCAAAACTCCACTCACAGAAGTGGAAAAATTATGTTTTATATGAAATTGAAAATTCTCCTAGGAGATTGGTAAATGATGGGGAAAAGTTCAATAAAAGTTTTATATATCTAAAATTATTATAAACTGACGCTGCTGTATTATTCAAAGAGAAGAATACTGTGGATGCTTGGGTTGTTACACCTACACCTATGCAACCCCCTACCGCCCTAGACAACCCACCCCCACCTGGACAGCCCCCCACCTTGACAACCTTGACCCCACCTTTATAGCCCACCCCACCCCCACCAAGACATCCACCACCCCCAACTAGACTTCACCCCACCCCACCTGGGACAACCCTCCCCCTCCCATGAAAGCCCACTCCCCCACACCACTACAACACCCTACCCTCCTTGAATTTCCCCTGGATATCACCCCCCCCCCACCAAGAGAGACTCCCACACCACCTAGAAAGCCCACCCCCACCCCACCTGGATAGCCCCCCTCTTCCCCAGACATCCCACACCCCTCCCTCAATTGTAAAACTCATACCCACCCCCTCAGAAAACCCACCCCTTCAAAAAACCACACCCCTCCCCCACCTAGACACCACACCCTTACTCCTAGACATCCCCCCCCCACTACCCCACACCCCTACAGCCCCCCTACCGCCTTGGATAGCCCACCCCCGCCTAGAAACCCCCCATCCCACCTAGACTTCCCACCACCCTCCATGGACACCCCCCCCCCCACCTATATATAACCCAACCCCTTGCATCCCCACTGGACCCCCCCAATATGGAGAGCCCCCACCCCACCTAGACTGCACACCCACACCCCCACATAGACATCCCCCTCCTCCCTTAACATCCAACACCCCTCCCCACCTAGACAGCCCACCCCACCCCCTAGAAATCCCACACCCCCTCCCCCATCTAGACAGACCACCACACCCCCTAGATAACCAACCCACTCACTAGATAGCCCACACCCCCTCCACAACACCCTTGCAGCCCCCTACCCCCTGACAGCCACCCCCACCCCACCTAGATATCCCCCACGTGGACAGCCCCCAACCCATGTGGACATCCCACCCCCCCACTGAAATAAGCCCACCCCCACATAAAAATCCCACCCATCTCTCTAGAAAACCTAAAAATCCAAGAAAACATAAAAAATAAAACCATAATATTTTTATATATCGAATGATATATATATGGTGTTAAAAAAACTAATCGATATAGGATATCAACAAATATTTTTCTAAAGTATTTTTAAAACAATTCACATTTATAATAGTTTTAAATATAGTTATAAAATACATTTTTATTAATAATCACATGAAAAACCAAATATCACCTTCACAAACAATTTTATAAACATCTATTTTATTCTTCATTAAATGAAATTATTCATTATAAAAATATTACTTTTAAAACCCTTACATTATTTAAAACCACCCATTATAGTTTCAATTTTAAAACTAATTTAGAAAGTCACTTTTGAAAATAGTTCAAAAAACAATTTAACGAAACAAAACCATTCACATAAACTCTAAAAATAAAACACTATGTCACCACATCCCATATTAGATTTGACTAAACAAGGATAAATAATCATGTTTCCTACCATAGTAATAAATCTAGGGGACAAAAGGAAAATATTCCCCAAATAGAACCTATATAGTATCTTGGGAAACAAAATAGGTCATAAAATAAGATTGTCCTAGACTTTATCAATACATGATTACTACCACTAACATATCCGTCATCCAAAAAACACAAGTCACTTGAGTATCCTGCCCCTAGAATCAAAGGGGGGAACTCCCCACTAGCCATTATATTATCAATTAGGGGACCCCAATAGAGTGTGACTATATAGTGTAACATAAATATATACCTATCTCTCAGTACCTAGTGTACCCATGATAGAAATAATATGATAAGAGTAATCAAACAAGTAACATGTTTAATGAAACAACATAATATAAATCTATCCTCACCTTAATCAACATTGTTATAAACAACACCAAAAGTATAATCCATGACAAAAAAATAAATCTATATATAAGAGGGAATCATTGAGGTAATTAACTACATTATAAGCAGTTCATAATAAAATTTAAAAATGAGACATATTAAAATAATCAAAATTCAATGTCTCTTTAATCCTATTTGAAATCCCATTTCAAATAATTCCTTAAAACTTACCATTTATATACTTTACAGATATATGAAATGGTTGAATGACTCTTAATTACACTCATACTATATAAAATCTAGTTATCAGAATATTTTGGGGTTTAAAAAAAATATGAAGCCTAAATATACAATAGTACAAGAAGTAAATAAAAAAACATGCCTTTTGAGGATCTATATTGATTTATAATGATGTATGAGATCACAACAGGGTTACATGACAATAAAATATCCAAAAATCTAAAAATAAAATATTTTTTTAATTTAAATAAATTAATGATGAGACTTCTAATTATGATGAAATGAGTCATCAATCAAATAATATTAAAATATTCTTCAAAATAAAGAAATTGTAAAATTGATAAATCAAGTTGGATAATGATAGAGAACAAGAAGTGATATTATTCCAATGTAAAAAATGGAAAACATATGGTCGTAATTCTATACGACTGAATAAAGGAACAAGGGGGAGAGTAATGATAACAAGGAAACCTTAAATGTTTCAAATTACCATGGGACAAATGAAACCCTCCTATAAAGGTAATCAATGTGAAAATGTTCCTAGTATTTATTGACTTAAATAGAGGTCAGTCATGTTGTAAAATCTATTTCTTATTCATATTCAACTAAAAAATATTCCAATCCCACTTATTCATTATTCCACCACCTATGCTATAATGATCTAAAATATGATTATTGAAAACATGATAAAGATTTTATCCTAATTGAGATTAATATATAAATATCCTACAAATATGTATAATAAATACTTCAATGAAAAGTAAAAACTCTCAAGTAAAAAAACAGAATTATCAAATAAATGTTCAATATAATGTAATGAAGGTACAATAGAATATTTATTATGTCAAGAAATCTATTTTTAAATTCACCCATGTATAATGAAATTAAATAAAAAAATTGGATTATAATGTTGTGAAAATAATGATTCTCTTTGTGATTTTCAAAATTTGAAAGGTCTTTAAATATAAAAATAATTTATTAATAGATCTAAAAACTGTTTTATAATTATTATCATAAAATATGGAATATAATTCAAGAACATAATTAATAAATGGAATCCAATGAACAAGATGTTTGGAGTGAAATTTTATGGTGTAAGGATATTTTCTCAAAGTTCAATTTGATGGTGTTTAGGGCTTATAATAATATACTTCTAACATATGAACATATGATGTGCATGTGTGTGAGTATGGACACAAGGTGATACTGTAATAACTAGAGGATATATGATGGAATAAGAAGAATAAGGATGATATTGAGGGGCGGTCTGAAGCGTCGAGCGGTGCCACAGGTCAAGACCTGCAGTGGGGATGCAAGCTAGGGATTCAGGGTATTAGTGGCGATGGGCAGTGAACTGCACTTAGGGGCGGTGAGGTGGTGAGGTCGAGAGGCGCACTGAGGGGAGGCATAGGGCATCTGTGATCTCTAGGGGGAAGGGGGGTCTTGTGGGGGTCTCCGGGGGAGAAGTGGGGTCACCGGGGGGGGATTATTAGGGTCATGGGGGAGAAGGGGAGTCTCATAGGGGTCATGGAGGAGAATTGGATGGGTAAAAAAAAATACATTTTAGTGGAGGTTTTTAAAAAACCTTGGCTAAATTGTACAAAAAAAGTAGCGGTGGTTTATTACACTTTCAATAAAAAAAATACAGAAAAAGACTATTCATATTGTAGTGATTTCCAACCAAATTCATTTTTCTTTTAAGATGATCTCTTTTATATCAAGTAAATGTATCAGTTTATGAATAAATGCATCATCAACCACAAAGTCGTCATAATCCTATTAAATCACATGGGCATGGTTAGGCTGATACTTCTTCACATGAGAAACATAAATCATAGTATGAACCTAGATGATCCAGGGTGGTAATGTCAACCTATATTTGAAATCATAAATCTATTCAAAAATCACAAAAGTTATGACATAAATGGAGATAACATTACTTGTATACCCCAAAAAATATGTCACAATCATGGAAATTATTTTAAGAAATAAGGTCCCCCAAATTATAATATTTCAAAAAAATGATATAAAAAATACATTTTATGATTTTGGGTTATATTAATTATATTTTTGATTATCTCAATCTTCGTCACTGTCTTATACACTATGAGTGGTCTATGTAGGTATATATCTCCGGTATTTGACCAAAAAGTGTAGAATTATATGTATGACAATAAAATTCATTAAATGGAGCCATATGTATTGTAGCCTAATTACTATTATTATATATGAACATCATTAAAGAGAGGTGGTCATCCCATGATCCAAAAACAACCATAACACAAGCTCAAATCATTCCTTCATATATTTGGATCATGCATTTTGAATTAATATTTGGTTGAGGATAATATAATATACTAATGTTCAATTGAATTCTAAGGTCCTTTCATAAGGATCCAAAAAAATTAGTGACAACCCATGGATATTTAATGATAAGTTCAAAATGAGTACACTATCAAGCATTAATAATTCTTGAATATAAATATTTTTATGGTTTTTTACTATATTTATTTAATAAATCAGAGTGAATTGAGATGAATTTTTGAGGTTATCTACAGTCATCAAGACATAATCATGCATTCAGATCATTATAAGCAAGCCAATGACAAAGTACATAAAAAATTTCTCCCACATCCATATCAATCTAGGTAAGGGATGAAACATATAAGGTAGTATTTGATGCTCACTCTTCAATTGTTGAGCGTGTAGGTACATCAAAATATATTCTATTACACTTAATTTTGTACTATATCACCAAAAGATGTTCGTTAGTTTCATATAAATCTTTTATATGTGTTGATTAATTTTCCATATTGATTGGTGATAAGAATAAATATGTTTTTTCTTGATAAGATAATTTAACTAAAAATTATTCCAAAAAATGATATACTGAGTTTTTATACATTGTCCAGTCATCAATGGTCTCCTCACCATTGAGTATTATTATTATGGTCTGATAACTATGGTTGGATTTTTGATTAATTTTTACCTATTCATTCTAATTAGGAAAACGATTCACTGAAGAGTAAACTGGCAAATTATTCCTCTCATTAGAATCTTTATGCATATCATCAATCATTATCATTAACTAAAAATGATAAAAAGACTCCTTTTCCAAAAGATTATACAACTTAATCATAATGCCTTAGCTATAGAGTTCCCATTAACTAGTTTATAAACAATGATATTGTTAAAAACCTAATGTTATTCTATCTATTGTAATATCATGATATTTAAATATATTTGTGAAGGAATGTATTTCAAAATTTTATCATTTATAAATACAACAAATTTCTCACGAAATAGATAATGACATAAATTTTTACAAGGCCTCTACTACGATATTTAGCTTCAGATCATGTGTTCAATAATTTTTTCCTTGCATCCAAATTCGACATGATCCATAAGAAATTATAGGATCTCATTACATGAGAAAAAAAATAAAAAAAATTTCTACATGCATCAAACTAGATCACATAACCCTTCACTATTTCAGGAAAGGGAATAACATATATAGAAGTATGTTTTGTTTTGAGTCTATAAAAGTATTTTTAAAATTTTTCACCCCATTGGATCGGGAAATATTTTATAATTATTTATTTAATTGGAGATGAAATTTGTGAAAATTATTAAACAAATTAGAAACAATATCATACCAAGATGAGGAAACTATGTATCATAAATATCTTCATAACTAATTTCCAAGTGATAGTAGCTATGATCATTATAGGATTAACTGTTACACCATTTTCTGAAATCACATAACCAAGGATGAAGACTTATTATATATATAAATAATAATTGGATATTATATCATAATGATAGTGTTTCCATATGGTAAATAACACTACCACAAAAGGTTTTTCATTTTAACTCATAGATTGAGAATATACCTAAATGTTATAACAAAATAATACAAAAATGAGTTTAGGATCTTTTGAAAAATATGATACATTAATTCCATGAGAAATTATGGTTTATCTTCATTACCAAAGGGAATCATATGGTATTGACAATGAAAATAATAACTCTTTATGGATTTCTCTAGAATATCTACCTTCCAAAATCAGATTTGGTGATTCCCCGACAATTAATAACTTTTATAGAATTTTTCAGATCCCTTTAATTGTTAAATGAGATAATTAAAATATTGAAGAGGATATCAATTCTTTGCAACAACTTTATATATCTTATAATAATCATGGAAAATGAAAAGAAAATAGTATTTTTTATGTTGAAAAGAAACTAAAAATACCCATGATGATATTCTTTGTCTTATGAAATATATAATTTCTAAGTCATCCAACTCAATATTAAATTACCCCAATTTTTATATTTCCATCCTATATGATAGAAATGAAATGGGACTGATTATTGGTAGTATATTTATAGATAATTAGATTTCTCTTTTTGGTGGAAATATGAAGATAGTTTCATGTGAAAAATTATTGTATTCATATAAAATAGATAGAATATCAATATTAGTAGTAGGATCAATAGTTTATATTTTTAGTAATTCTAATTGATAAGATATAGTCCTAACCATTGGAATCAAATGTTCTTCCATTACTATATTTATATGACAATTTCACATAAAAATTTTCACTAGTCTATTAGAATGTATAAAACTAAATTGATGAGTGTTATAATCAATAAGATCATTGAATATAGTAAACTAATAAATTCATAAGATGTGATCCTAAAGTTTCATGTCTATAATAGAAAATTAATATTGAAACTAAACTCTTTAAATAGTATGATTATAACCCCCGCAATTGAATCATCTATACTCCCACTGACCAAGTGGTTTTTGAATTCAAATAATATGAGGCATCATTAACAGGTGAAGGATTGTATTATTTAAAAAATGTGGAGAAATAATAGTACCAGATAAAATTATATCAAAAATAATTTTGATAAGTGTTTTGTTCAAAAGAATGGTACCTCTAACCATTGAAGTATGAGAGTTATCATACATAATTAATTTCTATGAACCAAAAACTACTTACTAGGACCGTTCAAACATAGTTTTCTTCTTTTATTTTTGGGAGTAAGATATAGTGTCAAAGAGTTACATTAAAAACCATAACTTTTTTTGGGGGGGATGATAACTATTATAATGAGATTGTCCCTTCTAGGAATTAGAGGCATGAGATATGTAAGATAAATTTCAACATGATTTTTTAGTGTTCTATTAAAATAATGTCATTGATAACCCATATCACTGTAATTGTGCCAAATTTTTAATAGTTATGTATAGTACATTTTTGAAATCTATAATTATCCACAATGATAAAAATTTGATATAGTTTTGTGATGTAGAGGAAAATAGACAAATCCAATTGATTGGTTCCCAGTGCATTGCTACCTTTAGAATAAGTATCCCAATTTATCTTGTTCCAATAATAGATATTACACTAATAAATATATTGGTAAAATTATTCTAACACCATATGTCCTAAAAATATTCTTTTCCACCACAATAACTCAATTGAACATCATTGTATAATTTTCAACAATAAAGATAGGACACATGGAATTATTATATAGTTATTGTACAACCACAAAAATGAATTCTTTCATGCACTCTGCCAGAGAATCCTCTAGACAAAATGTACTATGTTAATGAATAGATATTCATAATCCATTATACATAGGTTTCTCAACATTATAGTAAATAAATATTCTTTCATCATGATATTAATGGTATATGTGTAAAATTTCATGTTAAAAAAATTCAATAACCCTTTCCATGTATTGAATAAGCCATGTTTAAATTCGATAACTATATCCTACCATTTCCATGAAAACTCATTGAGTGTTTAAACAATTATATTGACATTGATATCGGTAATTGTTCCTATAAAATAGATGATATTATTATTCTAACCAATCTATTTCCTTATGTTTCAAATTCATGATCCTCATAAAATATAGGTGGATTCTAAAATTGAGATTATAAATATGGATTCTCTTGATATGGTTATAGAACACAATTTCTAATTTTGAGAGTTCGAAAGGCTTTAAAAATACATTAAGAAATCATCTAATTTACCTATAGTTATAGTCAAACCATATGTTCATCTACATCCTTAGGTTGATTTCTCATTATTTTTACTGGTTGCAATTTATTTATAATTATAACAATAATATAATATATAAATAATAAAATAAAAGAGGTGGAATATGATATTCTATATCAAAACAATAAAATTATCATAATTAAATTTAATAAATCATAAAATACAACATAGGAAATGTAATACTTATAGGAAGTATTTGTAATAATGTATGATACTATAACATCAATAGCTAAACCCATGAGGATGATTTGATAAGACTCTTAGAGGAATTCATAAATAAAATTTGTACCCTAATAACCTTGATAACTTTTAGTTCAACATTAAGAGGTTAACTATGCCTTTTGTGCTTTAAATTTCATATTATGATGCTCTTAATGTCTAAAACTACCATCCTTACCAAAAAATAAGACAAAAAAAAACAATTTTTAACATCCCACGTTTAAAAAACATTCTTGGGAAGAGTCATGGGTACAACAATCCATTGGTGATTTTCCCTAGACACCCAATGATGGAAATAAATTCCAGGGGGTTTCCAGAACATTGGGGGATGATTTTACTTGAAAAAAATAAAAATATATAATAATAAAATACTATAAAATCTATATTATATATCATAGTAAATATAAAGAAATTTTTTATAATTAAAATAAATATGAATTAAAGATGAGTAACAATAGAAAATTTAATACAACTCCACTTAATGAAAACCCAAATGAAAAGTCATCCTTCCACATTAACAACCAAGAAGTGTCACCGTATAAACTAAACTGTAATATATCCATGAACCAACCTCCCCCATAAATACCATAACATAATGATGATCCACTTCATAAATATGAGACAGTCTACTTACATGTTTCATGATAAATAAAGTTTTCATACAAACCAATGGGAATATAAAAGAGGTGAGTTTATCAACATTGTAGTTAATAATCTTGAATCCTCCCACACATTCTATAAAAACAATAACATGTTTGTAAATTTTATAAAATATTCTTATGTGTGTAAGAAAATAGTTACATAAAAATTTCATAGAAATTTATAAACAATGAATAAATTAACAAAATTTTCAAGGATATTGAAGATCACAAGGTCACCATTTTATTTAGTAATGTGTTTTCCCACTTAGACCATCCAATTCAAAAACTCACACACATATTAATGCATCCAAGATGAAAATATAAATAATAAATCATGGTAACTAATCTTTCATACCATATCGTCACAGGATTGTATATCAGTGTGCCTGAATTAGAATAGTTTCCCATGTCCAAATCCAAGAAGTCCCTTCAATATTAAAATTCATAACACACATCAATCCATGTACACTTAGTTCCCTTTTCAATACTCGTTTAGAAACCAATTTTTTTATATAAAAAAACATAAAAAATCTATTGCTTTTCAATAAAATTCCATTATTTAAAAATACGATAAATAAAAGAGGTTTCCCAAAAAGAGTTCAACAAAATGATCCAATTGAAATTATGAACATTTTAATTTATGAAATCTGAGCCACCAAGATCTCAAGAAGTTGAGGGAATGAGAAACTACCTTCTATAAAATGATAAATGAAACAATTAATTCAAAACAATCTCGATAGGAATGAGTTTTTTCTTTATTTACATAAATAAATAATGAGGATCTTATGTTAGAACATGGTAAAAACACAATACACATGCATGGATAACCAGATCTAGCATTCCAATCAAAAGGATATGTGAATATACTGAATGAGAATGAAAGAAGGGATTCATACCTTTAAATTTTTAGATCTAAGGATTTAAGATCCATCATAATCAACATCGAGGAGGAAGAGGACACCCAAAAAATCCTAGAGGATGATTGATGATTGGGATCCTTATATGAGAGGAGATAAATGAGGTTTTTTTTGGTGAAATCATATAAAAAATATTTTTTTTTAGATTAAAAAATATGTCAAATAGTCAGGCCACACTATTTCGCATACCATATGCCAACCAGAAAAATATTATATATCCAAAATATTATAGAGTCACACCACTTTCACAAGCATTGGACAAGATGTGAATCATTCATACATATGCCATCAACACTTCTTGGCATATTACATGGTTACCTAGGGAAAAACAAAAAGTTTTCCCTAACTATGATCTAATAGTGTGCCCTAAAACCCAATAAAAACATTTTAATATCCTATTGAAACTCTTTAAGGCTATGTTTAAACGAATAATATCTAAAAACACATAAAATATCATCACATATCTTAAATCTGTTGTATCAAAATAAATCATAGGGAAGAATAGGACATCCAAAATCACTTTATTGGATACTAAAATATCAATATCCATTAATTTGAGGAGAAAATGAGCGGTTCATAGTGAAAATTGGAATAAAAATAATATTTGGATGTTAAAAATTCCATCACATGTTTAGGTTATAGAGTTTCACATCTTGATTTTTTTACAAATCACGTGCCTACCATGCACCTATGCATAACACACATTATAACCCCAAATTATTGCTTAGAGAAAACCACAATATTTCCCTTAATAATTCTCCATATGTGTTTCCAATTAGAACCCCAAAAAATGTTCCAAAATCTCCTAGAAACAAAACAAGCCTATGCCCAAAAAATAATCCTCTAAAAACATGTAAAATAGAATCACATATAACAAATGAGGGGTATTAGAATTGGTATCATCCAATTCCCCAATATATAAAACAAAAAACATTCCCTAGTGTATAAAGTTATTTATAATGACTCCACCAGTTCTTAAATTGTATTTTTGGATAGGTACCACATGTCCTTAAAAAATTATCAAAAACAATCGAACAAGTATTTGATTACTAGGATATGATCAAAAAGACATCATGTGCATTAAAAATTCTCTTCACTCAGTATCAATTTTATATTGGTTCATTGTATAATTTATCTTCAATATAAATATATTGAATTATGTTAAAAACAAAAACAACTTCAACTTCATCTATCTAATCTACATTACTGCATATGATCTACTTAATTAAATTAACTTCTCATTTGATAGAAACAAATCCTAAAATATTTTTTTCTATTAGGATCTCACATTTCTATTCTTCATCTCATAAGTATAGATATTAAAATAATTATCATTAATGACATTTCCATGATTTTAACATCTATTAAAAATCCTATACAACCGATCATCAATATAATTTTTCATTGAGTTAATATCTCCCTTGAAATATCTGGAAGAAATAGATAATTATCTTCACATGGATTATGAATTACCCTCAGTCATTCTTTCCAAAAACCACATGTCAATATTATTTAATTGAATTCATATGAATTTAGTGATTTAAAAATAAAAGATATTTTTATCTCAAAACTAATATTCTATTTTTATTCAACATAATATAAACTTTTCTTAAACTAATTCAAAATTTATTATAACTTCCACGTATATATGTAGAATTCCCATGTGCATGAAAAAATAAAATTAACTTGTGGAATTATATAATTTTTTGTGGATATTATCTCAAACTCTATTCAATATATGTTGGATGATCATTATTTTAATTAACCATGATACTTAGATCCATTATTAAAAGAGTATCAAATTTTCATAGTTTATATTGTCTTCAAACCAATCATCTTATCCTTTTCTGTACCCATGAAAACCATATCCACAAATCTACAAGCATATTTGTGATCATGGTTTATGTATAGTTAAAATAATATTAACATCACATATTTGAATATATTTTATGTCACCATGATTCAAGCTTCATAATAAATATACTATGGTTTCTTTATAGAATCCCCAAAAAATCCAAATATACTTTCACTATTCATTATGAATTTTTAATGTGGGAATAACTACATTAAATTCATAATATACATGATGTTATATTTAGTTCTCTTATCCATGCATGCTTAACTAAAACATTAAAATCAAGACATACAACAAACATAATTCCATGAACATGGATGAAATGAATATCATACATAAAAAGACATCATGGACTGAGCTCAAATTGAATATGGATGAATACGTTTTCAACATTCAACTAAACAGATAACTCAAACACAGATACTATATTCATTAGAATATAAATATCAAATGAAATCTCGGTTCATATTCTCATGTTAGGTCGAGAACAATCATGATAGCTTTATATTTTTTCATGTAATAGGTCATAATGTGTGGTCAATTCCATCTTTTATAACGGTATACCAAGATAATATAAATACTCACATAGTAAATCTAACTATTTATATATTGTTGCTGAATATTTCCCATATAGTAACTTCTACATCTCATCATAGCTACATCTCAGTTCATGCAGTGAGGAAAACCTAATTCGGTTGATTTATTTTGTTCATACTGTAGGTTAGATCCTCTTTTTATGAAATATTATTTAAAGACCTCGAAAATTACATGTAATTTTTATTTATTAAATGGGAATTTTAAGAGTCCGTGAAAATTGGCGGTGTGTGATTCTTAGGATAGGAGTGCCAAGAGTGAATTTCTGAACTTTTATTCAGGAATGTTCAGTAAACGTGAGAGTGAGTTTTTCTAACTTTTGAACTGGTGCACAGGTTGGAAATCTGAGGGCATAGTTGAACTCGTAGTGCTTTTATTCACTTAATGTGACCTTCACCTTGACTGCAGTAGGCCAAAGGTGAATGATATAATTTGAATTTTTCATTTATGAATAAATATTTTATGAAAATGTATAAAGTTTTTATTTTTGTTGAAACCCCATGTTGATGTTAATGGTGGGGACAACCAAAACTAAACCTCCCATGTGTGGTTATGAATGTGGGGACCACCAGAGTTTTATTCTCCAAATTTAATGCTCAGTGCTGGGGACCACCTGAGCCTAAAACCCCCTTGAACACCCTCTTAAATGTGGGGAAGCCTCTAAACTTCCACCACTTTATGTTTTCCACCCCAATTGATTAGTTATATCAACTGAATAAATTAATTAAGTCTATTTTAAATTGTGCCAACAGAACTGATCTACTTAATTAAATTATGTTGGATTTTTTTTGGGGTAGAATTGGGGAAAGGGTTGGAAAAGGAAAATTGAGAGAAAACATTGGAGGGATTCTTCATCCTCCCATGTCGAATGTACCATCCCTAATGAAGAATGAGGCCGACTCTTGATCCCAGATCGGGGGAATCTTACAGAAGCGACGAAAACTGACGTCACCGTCTTCACCCCTTACAATATCATTGAGAAATCATGGTAGGGGTTTAATTGTGTGTGATTTTTATATTCCCAGGTTATACCCATCTAAAACAATGAGCATAGATCAACAATCTATCTATTTGATCTGCTGATGATTTCTTTTGCGGGTTTGGGAATAATCATTGTGGGGGGTTAGGGTATGACGTTCTTCTTTCAAGATCTTATTGAGCCACTTTCTACCGCTCTAATGCAAGGGGTTCAGGCCAAACAAACATTGTCTGACCTCTCCGCTGTTCTTCTTTAATGGTGTAGCCTTCGCGATGAAATAAGGCAACTTTAGGCCATAGCAACGAAATGATGCAGCGGTCAGCACTTCGCCGGCACTGACAGTGGAGATGGCACAATAGCGCTTCCTCGTGGCCTCCCTCGCGCGCGGCCCTACCGCGGCACCCCGTGCCGCCGCCGCGCTGCACCGCAGCTCCACCACCCCTAGACCCGAAGCGTTTACTCATGGTGTCGCCACCCTGAGGCCCCGTTGTGTAGACTACGGCGCCACCGCACCTCCAGTGTCCCCACCCTACCACCCATAGGCTCCATCGCCCCACGGCCTCGCTGTGCTTCCCTGCAGCCTCACCGCCCACACAGCCACAGAGCCTCTGCACCATCGGGCCGGGCCACCCATCATGGGAAGGACTACCCAGTGGATCTGGTTGGGTCGACATAAACTGGTTCAGGCCAGTTCGGTCTCACTGGGTCAGACCGGACCCAGAACCACTACGACCCATTTACGCTCTTTTGTTCTTAAATTTGGCACCAAACGTTCATTTTACAAACGTTTAGTGGTGCTGGAAACCTTTGAGCAAGTATATCCCTTAAGAATACCCCATTGGGGGTTTGGGTAATGTTGGAGTATGTTAGGGTTGCATCAAGCAGAAATCCAACCAGGCCCTTAGGCCCAAAAAGCTAAAAACATATAGACTAGTCATCTGATTGGCATGTCATCTATTGCGTTGAGACCCTTGTAACGTGGCATTCAAAAGAAATACATTTTCATGAGAATTTGTGTAAGTTGGTGTATCGACCTGTAGTTTGAGGAGAAAACCCTCTTAGAGACGAGAAAGCCTAGTGTAGGAACACAGTAGTTGGTTGTGACGTGGAGAATGAATTGCAACCCTGTGTTGGTCAAAACCTATAGATCCTATGTGGGTCTGCACCTAGTGATCCTATGTGGGTCAGCATCGAGCGATCATGTGTGGGTTAGCACTAAGTGATATTTTTTGGGTCTGCACCGAATGATCCTGTGTGGGTCAGCACCGAGCGATCATGTGTGGGTCAGAAAAAGAGTCTCTAAAAAGAGTAAGATGATTGAGTTATTTCATCAAATTATCTCTAATATTGTACATTAGTTATACCAGGTGTGAGTTTCATATGTACCTTTTGGTACTGTCCTTTGTGGTAATACCTTGGTGATATTCTTCTATGTTGTGTACATGTGTGGTACTTACAATCGTGGTATTCCTTCCATGTGGAACTATTAATCATTCTGATTTTGGGTTGGACCCTGTGTTTTTTCATGATTAGGATGGGTATACTTGATATATTAGGTATTTTTATGTGCATATACCTATATAGGGTTGAATGTTGACTTCATCCTTCATATTTTATCCTATGTCGATTTTAATATACCATGAGGGTCTTGGGGTCCCTACTAAGTATCGTTATACTCACCCCTACATGGGCTATTCATGCACCCTATTATGTTTAGTGTAGATGACGGATAGCGCTGACTGAGGATGAGAGTACCGGAACATGAGGTAGCTTGGAGGTGGACGTTAGATGAGATGAACCATAAAGAATTTAATTCATGATTTGTACCTACCCTTCATGTAGGATTCGTGGTGGACAATCTAGGAGCATCATTTCACCTATCAACCACCTTGTACTTTCATGTTTTCCTTATACTTTCCTGTTGGTCTTGTATTTTGGCACCTGTTACATACTACACTAACTTTGTTTACTATTCATTTTACTTGAGTTTGTATCTTGTCATGTGCTTGGATTCTTAGGTTTACTAGTTATAATAGAAATGCATTCCCAGCTTTAGGGAATACTCTTTCAGTGCTAGTTGCTAGCCCCTTGCCTATGGAATACGGTCTTGGGGTAGTCATAGCATGGGCCCCGGGGGACGGGTCATGAAAAATTACATTAAAAAATACATTCAGTTTAATATTTCTCATGTGGTAGATTCATCTCAGCCTAGGTAGGTAAAGAAAATTTGTTTAATTTTCATAATTTTTTATGTATATCGACAATGTATAAATCTCATATAGTTAGTTAAATTGTTTTCATGAAGAAAAGTAGAGAGTTTTAGTGGGATGTAGATGATGATCCTATAACATGATCAGATGGATCAAATCGAATAGATTATATAACCCATATTTTTTTCATATCATTACACATTGAGAAACAATACATAATATTTTAGAGTCCAACATTGGATTTCTAATTGTATATTGCATTATTTTATTACATAGTCTTCCAAATCATCCCCTTTAATAGCCATGGTTTTGGAGATTGGATCTGAGTAAACTCTCTCTCTCTCTCACCCTCACACACTCATTCATATACAATATTCCACCCCATCACATGATTCCTTCATATGCCAACCCACATTCACACCCCTTCACACCATGCTTGTCTCATGTTCTCCTATAAGCATTCTTATCAATTATTATGCACCATGGGATGAATTATGTTTGGCCATATTTTTTTATGTAAAAACCATATAAAATAGTAATTAAGATTTCCAAGGACAACCATATTAATATATACCCTTTTTATTTATTCGTATCACATGCGTGAAAATAAAAATTTTCCTGGTATTCATATGATTTTTTCAAAAATATTATTTTCTTAAAAATAAATTTGTTTTTCGTAGATTTCTAACATGAAAAATTATCATGAAAAATATATCCTCTTTTGATAATTCATCAATAATATATAACTTATAATAGTTTATATAGTAATCATAGATCCTTCAAAATTCATAATAATCACTTGTCTTCAAAATTATGACAAATTCACTAATCATTTTATGTAACATTTGGTCATGTCCTGAATAACACCATGTGTTCTAAAATCAATCATAGATTTATCTTCAATTCACACTTTAATCATATTTTTCAATTTAAAATGAAAAATTATTTTTCTAATTAACATTATAATATCTCTAAATATTTTTATCTTCACAAAAAAAATATTGATTTTTTTTTAAACACCATGGCCATGCTTTTTAACAACAAATACAACAACCAAAAACTATCTATTTAGTTTTACATGGATAATATAAATTAAATAAATGAATATTTTGTTATAAAAATTAATTATAAGACATGAAATAAATATACTAAACTATCTAAATTATGTAACTAATTAAAAAATTTAAACTAAGGTACTTAGTGGCATAACAAAAACATGGAAGAACATTGTTTAAGTGTTGTTACCACTCATTATCATTTTTGATGATATGTTCCATATCACCCTTTATCTCTCTGTTTCGATTTTTTTAGATGATATAATTCCATTTTTATTTTATATTATTCATATTTATGTATTTTAATAAGGATATGAATACTATTTTTTCCAAATTTTTTTCTTTAATTTAAACCCTTTATAGCATAAAATGCAATAGTTTATTGATTCTCTCCCATTTACCCTAAATTTTTATTATTTTTTTATAATAATTTGAATATATTCTCTATCTGTGATATAAAAAAACCATCCCTCTTTTCACATAATTTTTTTTATATTATTTTTAATCTAAAAATTATGTTTTTATGCCCTTTGGACACTATTTTTTTCATTCCTTAAAAGTTAAATAAAAGTGTTTGATTTCAATAATTGTTCTTAATGTTAAGTTATGATTTTCCTTCAATATGAGATATATTTTTATAAAAAACAGTACATTTTTTGGTTATTAAATTTTGAAAAATCCTAAATATCATATTATGATTTTATCCTACATAATTCCTAAATTGTTAAATATTTATGGACATAATATTTTCACTATTTTATTATAATGTGTTTATTTTGTATTTGTACATTATGTATATGAATTTATTATGTGGAAATAATATGGATGATATATTATAATTTGATGGGATAGAATAGAATTATAAATCCACAAATTTATTATGTAATACTTCATATCTAGTGAGATGAATATGCATGAGCCAAGTAAAGTAAGTCATGTCCATAATGTTATGTGCTGACAAGGTGGAGTTATCCTCGTAAATAATATTTTATTTGGATAATGTTAATTTATAATCATCATCTATAATATGATGTCATTAAAGGGATCCTGGGATTTTATTTTTGATGAAATTATTAATTTTTTCTATAATTATGTTCCCCTTGTTTAACACACTCCTAGGATATTTTATTCCTATTCCATATTTTTATGCGATAATTTATAATTCTTCCATGATTATCTCATGATATATCTATCAAATATAATGATATATCACGCCATTATTCCTACATACACCCATATTGGGTGTCTAATAACTTACTTTAGGTTTTTCCCTCAGTTATCCCATGCAGTAATAAGAGTTCAATGAGGTATATGATAATGTTTTGAAGTTGGAAATAATACAGCATGTTATTTATTTAGGGATGTTTTATGTTGTATCTAATTTACTAAAGATGATGGACCTCTAGATTTTAGGGACTATTTTATGTATATTTGTGGTTAAATGATATGATAATGTACATTAATAGATTTAGAAATTCATTTTCTATCCCTTAATTATGATTTATATTTTTTATAATCGAAATATTTGTAGAAATTAAATCATACAAGATATGAATAAATATTTTAATAGGTAGGGGAATCCCCTTATTTTTTATTAAATTTAAGACACTCCCTGATTATTCTAGGAATATGTATCCTTTTACATGATCTTTGTTTGTCTAGTGGGTAATAAACCCTAGAAAAACATGCTTATATGAAAAACTATTATTTGTAGGGGATCCTCTGGTAGACCTTGTCCATCATGATGATCCATCTTACCTTGTTCCTATCACTTGTCCATATGTACTCATCAGTATCTATTGTGAATTCCTTTCATCGACAGCCCACCTACAATGCATCGCCAATCAAAATTCATCAAATCCACCAAACATGTCACCCCTTCTATTTATCATCCATCGACATCCCACCTACAACACATCACCCATCCCAATTTATCAAATCCATCGACACTGTCATCCCTTAATTTCCCATCCAACATTATTAGAGCAGCCAAATATGTCATCCCTATCATTTTATATTATTTATCCCTTATAAAATGGTAAATAGACATTGTGTGTAATACTATTCAACTTATTTTTCTAGTTCAAAATTACAAAAATGTAGTTAATATAAATAATGATTATTTAGATGCGAAAATTTTTTATTTTTAATAAAAATATTTTCATTGAAATAAAAATAATTTTTAAATAATAATAAAAACAAACAAATTTATTATTCAAAATACCTTTTATTGAATTAATTTCTCAAAATATGAAATTATGATAGATTTAGTAATTTTGATTATGATTTTAATAAAATAGAATGAGATAATTCATTTAACAATTAGTAAAATAACCAAATAACCAAATATTAATTAATAGTGGGTTTACAAATGGAATAAAATTTAATGATTCAAGGAAAATGAATTATTTTTTACTTTAAAAAATAATTTTTATTATATATTATATATTTAATATCTGAAGTAATCATATATGGATTATAAAAATTTATTAAATATTGTTGTTGATACCAAAAAAATAAAAAATATTCATAAAATTATTCTAAATTGGTTATAAATAATAAGAAAATATTTAATATTAAAAGTAGATATTTTTCCAATAATTGTATTTCATTAATTAGCGTAATTTTTTTAATAAACAAAATCTATTTCTATTAAAAACACTTATTTTAATTAAAGGAATTATATATATATATATATATTCAAATTACCAATCATTTTATGATTATTACTTCATAATTACTAAGAATAAATTTTTATTTATATTTAGAAATACAATTTTAAAAAAATTATTTTTTATGTGTTATGTGTTCTTGTATTAAAATTAAATTTTATCACTATTATAAATTAAATAAAAAATTGATTTCATATTTTTAATCCTAATTACAAGCTAGTAAAGGTAAACTCAATTTTTCATGTTCAAGAGGTTCTACATTGAGTTTGTTGGTTATTAAAGGTGAAATGATAGTTTTAACAAAGAACCTAGGATGGGAAATTGATACAAGATCCTATTAACGATGTGAATTATATATTTAATTATTGAATTGGAATGAAATAAAATCAATGAATCCCATTTATGACATGAAAAACATTTGTGATATAAAAATTATATCCATGTCCTGAATTTATTTTGTCGGATTTTTAATATGAGGTGACTTGTTTCTCAACATTTCATTATTATGGTGAGTTTAAATCATTAAATTGAAATTAAAGATGTGATATGTTCTTATTCCAGTGGTTCTTATGTGTTTCAAGGCTTACACCTCACCTTTTTACCTTCATATTCTCTCCCTTGATCCCTAGGGTCACACTTAGTGTTATTGCGTAATCCCATCCTTCCCAAGATTCTACAATTGGAACATTGATCTATGGGCTGTTATTTTTATCATATTTTGGTAAGTGTGATCATTGTATTATCATTTTATTTAATTATATTATAATTATATGATGTTATGGGGTGTTTTTATAGGTTCTATGATAATGTGATGATGATTGTCTCTTTCCTTAACGATCCATTTTTCACATGTCTTCTGGAGGTAGAATCTATTGGGTTATGGTGTAGCCTATGAGAATCAATAATAATGTGTTGTTATAACATATCTATTGACCTTGTTTCTTATGGAAACTCAATTATTATTTATGATAATTGATGTTTTTGATTATGTTTGTTGTTCTTCTGTTTTTCTCCCTTTCTAGTGTGTGAATCAAATCACGAATAGAGTGCAACCTATCTTCAATATAGATGGTTATGTATCTTGCCTATTTAATATGAACTATAATTTCTCTTGATTTTATAATTTGTGTTTATATTAATTGTTATTAAATGGACTGTGAAATGTGTTTTTAAAAACCATTTTTATGAAAAAGTGTTGTTTGGAATGATTTTTATATGTGTAAGTCTTTTTTAAATTCAATTAATATATACCACACAAGGGAGGACTAGGTACCTAAGTGAAGGGATTAGTATTGGTCATCTTCCATTGATAATACATGGGAGTTATCTTTCTAGGGATTTATTACAATGGAAGATAAATGATTCATATGTTTTAGTAAATGATTGAAATTTTAGCAGTTCACTTCATAATGTGTTCTTCTATTGCCTATATTTTGACTCATGATTTATAGGGACTTCAGTGAATACTTATCATCAATTGTTTTTTATTTTGGTACACATGATCTAGCTATCCCAACCTTTGTTATCCTATAACTGTTAACAATTTTGATTTATCTTGTTATAAATGGATTATATATAACATGATATAAGGTTTAATAAATTCAACTAGAAATTTGAAAATAAACTTTGAAACCATTTTACCTAACATTGTTTTATAATTATTGAAATGGTGGAAATTGTTAATGATGATTTTTATACAATAAAATTTTACTACTTATCATTCCTTGATTTCCATTGATAAAGGCATGTTGGAGTTTTTTATAGAGACCTCATATGGAACACCTACATGATATATTACAAAGATTATCTATCTTACATCCTATAGACTACCTTTGGCCATTATAAACCACGTATTAGATTCTATCAAGGAATGTGTAATGCACCATATCTAATAATATAGGTCTTTTACAATAGGTATGTGTAGCAATTATTGTGATGATGAGGTATTGGACACAAATCATATGAAGTTGTGGTTTCTTAATTTAGTAATCCTTTTGGTTTTTTTAATCATATAATTTTGATTATTATTTTCTTATTTTTTAGTTTGACATATATTATTAACACTTTTTGGTTTATGGAATATTCACTTTATGCCTTTTATTTTGTATATGTACCAGGTATCTTTTTTTAGTTTGGAGAAATCATTCCCAATTATTGTTGATTGATGCCTATGTTCAAGTCACTTTCCTGTGGGGATTGTGAATTCCCTTCTGGTCTTCATGTGGTTTGGTTTGGAGTATATATGGTTGAGTATCTGGGATGAGATATTACATATCAGAATTTTTTTAGAGTTTTCCTCATGTGAAATTTTCATGGGACATTTAAAATACACGAGATATTATTTTTTGGGCTTCACAGGTTGTTTGTGGTAATTTCCTAGCCATATCATACCCTTTTGTACCTTATATTATGATGAGTTGTTTGGATGTGTGTCTCATATGTTGAGTTTGAACTTGTTCTTGATTGTTTTATATGATATTTTAGTTTATATTATGAAATTTTTTAAATACATTGACCCCATTTTCCATGACAAGGTGGTTACAATATTACATTAGCATATGATATTAGATATCACATTTACAAAATAATGAATATTTTTCTAGGTCATGAAAACTAGATTCATAATTTAATCTCACATTAAATTTAAAAACAAAAAAAAATTACAAAATAATTTCTTTTTGAAAATCATTATTCCCTCTAGTATTTCCTTGTTTATTATTCATAGTACACTTCTTAGAATTATGGGGAATGTAAAAAAAATAAGGTTGAGAAAAAATTCATAGTAAGGGTAATGTAAAATGTAATTTATCACATAATAAAAAAATAATGGTCAATATTAAAGATAAATAATTGAAAACATATTCCATTAAATCAATAACTTGAGAAAAAAGAATAACATGGAAATAATAAATATTGATCAAATAATTCCATATAAATAATCACATTCTCTTGAAACATATTCATGTATATCATAACTAATAAAATAATAACTTGGAAATCATTAACTAATTTCATAATAATGTATTTTTTTATTTCATAAATCTAAAATAGACTTTTTACGAATCGTGATAAGTAATCTTCATAAATGTGTATGGCCTCAACCAAATACTCAAAATATTTTTTCCCCTGAGAACAAAAACTTTAATGAGGGGTTATAATGACCCCCTTACATTATAAACTAAGTCCAATGCATTCATAATAAAAATGTGGTGAATATCAGTTCAATAACTAATAAAAATAAATATTCTTATTGGCAAACTGATATATGAAATATTAATATTTCCATGTTAAAACAATTCATAAACCTTCAGAAGAAAGAATAAAGACGGTATCATAAAATAATATCCCTAGTTTAGTATAGGTAAAATAAATGTTATTATCTTTTATGAATATAAATACTTTAAAAATATCATTAAACACATTATTGAGTAATGTAACATTTTCATTTCAAAAATAAATTTCAAAATATAAAAATTTCACGAATATTAAGAGAAAAATTTATTTAAAAATATATGGAAACTTATAAATAAAGATTCAAATCATTTAGTGTTCATGATGGTATGAAATATTTCACACAATGAATATTATAACACAATGATTCTATTCACATTTTCTGAAAAATATCAAAATATCTAATTTGGAAAAACCACAATAATATTCCATTTAATAATTTTAATAGAAATTCATCCATGGTTAAAAATTACATTATAATATAATATTATAATTGTAAACAAATTATTTAAAACCTTTTAATGAAAACATATACATGGAGGAAAAATATTTTTGATCAATGTGAGAATCGAAGTTAGTTTTCCTTGAAAAATTATTTCTATCACATGAGTACATAAATTGATTAAAATTTATGAAAAAATATAAATATAAATTAATATATATTTTATATGAAAATATTTTGGGTTTAATATAGAAATATTATATAATTATCCATATAGATACTTAAATATTAATAATCATAATTAATGATGAGATTGTGAAATAATCCCTTACTACTATGGAAACTTTTTTTAACATAACCCCCTTGAAATATGTATCTATAAATGAAACCTTAAATTCCATAAATATAAATTTTATCATGATAAATCATATAAAATGGAAATTATATAATCTAAATAAAAAGAAACAAGTGTTGAATATGGAATATATCTCACGGAAAGAATGTGAGACCATAAACCCTTACAACGATTATATCATTGAAGTGAGAATTAATCAATGTAATAGTTTTTTATAAAAAATTTAATCCATAAATAAAATTTTAAATAAAACATATAAATACAATAGGTCAATTAAAATATAACCATGGAATAACATAGACAATGTTGTATAAGTATAACCTAATGAATTGAAATTGAGTTAAAAATCGATCACTACTATGTAAATTTCAATTAAAAACCCTTGGAGGAAGAAATTTTTAATTTAAACATAAAATAATATTAATTATGAATGAATCATTATGTAACTAAAAATTTTAATTATATACACCCTATGATAAAATTGGTGCATAACATTAAAATATGACTCAATAAATTGGAATTGAGATGAAATTTCTTACATCAGGGTTGAGTCATCATGTACGTTCTATATTTTCATGAATGATACTCTCATTTTAATTATTTACATTATTAAGAATCTTTGAAAATTTTAACATTCCCTTTATTTTATTTTTTAACATGCTATTGTTATTTATATAATCAATAAAGTTAACATTTTACATTTTAATGATATTCAGTTCATATTTTCAAAATGTCTTCTGTAGGATGACCATGGTAAATAGTTAATTATTATATATCCTATATAATAATAATAATTAATTAATTATCATTTTCAAACATAAATTACACTTTTAAAACCTTACATGATAGTTGTTTACGAAAAATAAACTATATTACAATCATGGAGATGGTAAGTCATACGTATGCATGAGTAACATTACTATTTTTAAACAATCATGATGAAAATAAGGTATATTTTTTATATCTATATAATGATAATTATATAATAAATAAAAACTTATTTCTTTAAAAAAACATATATATAAATATATATATATCATCAATTTTATATGATTATTGAAACTAAATCCCATATCTTTGTTGAGGTGGTAGTTCACACATATGCAAAAATGACGTTATCATTTTTCGATGGAAGGAATGGTAGGAAAATATCTAATATATTATATTTTACAAATAATAAATATTACATTAATAACATATATAAAAATTTAATCCATCATTACAACCATATGTGAGAGAAAGTTATGGAAAATTAATTACATCAGTTCACGAGGTGGTAGTTCACCATACAAACGAATGAAATTTTGATTTCCCATTTGATTTTAGAGAGGATATATATATGGTATATCATTAAAATGGTGAAAACATTGAACATACTAGTATTATTTTATGATTATGGTTGAAAATTATTTATTGGATGTTTAAAAAAATTGAATGATTTGGTAAAGACGTTTACCTCTTCTTTATAAGAGCTCCATTCGATCTTTTATTAGGGGACTTAGGTTTGGAATTTTAGGAGGACTATATCCTTTTGTAAATGTATAAGGATGTTGAGATTTTTTTTTCATTTTTTCTTTAATATAAGAGGATCTTATTTTTTTATATAACATATGATAGTTGGTACTTTTTATAATGAATGAATATATATACATAGAAATAATAATAATAAATAATTATAATAAATCTAATTTCTTCTGAATGTTGAAAAATGTTGAGAGAATTTAGAATTTAATATATTATATTGTTTAAATACATTCAAAAAAATGAAATTTTTAGATGTTTATGTTGTATGTTAAACATTATCTTCTGGTTTAACCCAATGATTTACCTACATTAACATTAGTTGTGGTAACCCATTTTTTAACCCTTAAAATATTTTTATGATCATTATCATTTATAAATTGGATCATAAATGGGAAAGTTAAAATATCTTAAACCATATATTATTCACATTCTTCCATTTAAATATTTTTTCCTTTTTTCAATATTTTAAAAAAATAATAGTTTTCATAAAACATCCTTAATGTCATTTTAAAACTATTCATTTAATTTGAATTTAAAGATATACAATGTAAATCCCCAACCCTAGTTACCCAATGTCGGTGCATTGTTACATAACATTGGTATGATCACAAGAGAGATCAAATCTAGAAAGACCGATTAGTTTAGTAGCCTTGGAAACACTAGATATATTTATAAGTCTTACATTACATCATAATGTGAAAAACTACTACAACAACATAGTCTCCATATTTTACACTCATATCCCCACATACTATCCTACCAGGTCATTCATAAATTACTTCTTCACATCCTGGGAAAAATAAAACATTGAAAGGGGTGAGCTCAAATGCCTAGTAAGAATAACAATATAGAAAAAACTTTCATAAATAAGAATAAGCATTTAAGTCAATATATAACTAAAACAAAAGCCCTTTAAACATGAACTTCAACATAGTATGGAAAAAATGAAATGAAATAATGCCATTTACTTATTCACATAAATATTCTACTAATCGAATAATCACATGCAATATCAACAACCACTTTCATAATGATGGAATGCATAATTCCAGACTATCATAACCACATAGCCAAGGCCTCGTGCCAAGACTACAAATAAGATTTTTCCAAGTCCTTGTGCCAAGACACTAGTTTGTCTCATGAGACCTACTGATGCATCAGGAAGCTATAGCGGGCTCCACCTATCACATATTAAGTCTAATGCATTCCCATATGAAAAGGTTTAAACATAACATAAACATTCATATTATAACTAGAATACGAAATATAAATACTTTCACCATAAACTATGAATGGTATAAAAATAGCACATCCACAGTCAAACATATCACAAAACCATCAATACAATTTAGAAGTTTTGTATCATAATAAATCAACTTCAAATAAGCATAAAATCCATTAAAGGATATTGACATAGATGAAATCAAAACTCTTTTAGGAGAAATAACTCTTTCTATTTTTGAAATCATTTAAGAGTCATATATTTATAAAATAAAACATTTTCTTGGAAAATATTATTATAAGCTTGTAAGGGAAGATTCGATGATTTTATAACGGCGGAAAATAACCGCACCCGCCATATAAGTTAAAAAAACATTCTTACCTTAATTTTGTTGAAAAGGATAAAAAGAACCTTGTTTGGAAGATGACGGAAAGATTCCTGTATAAGCCTCTTATAAAAATTCAAACAATGGTATAAATGACTTTAACCCATATTCTAGAAAATTGTAAAAATGTTTTGAAATTCATTTTTAAGAAACATGGATGTGGATGATAAAGAGATCCAAGTAGATTATTACGTATAAACAACCTTGTATAATGAAGAGATTGTGAAATAACCCTTACCCTGTACTTTTCCATAGTTGAGGGAAGGTTAACCTCCTGTATAATGGTGAAATAATTGTTATTAAATCATACAAGAATCATATATATTAATATGATATCATATATGATATTTGAAAATTTCTTTGTTAATAATATCTTAGAATTATCGTTTCTTACTCATTTTCTTATATATATATTTTTGTTACGTAAGAAATGTTTTTAATGGATAGGTTGTATCTTAATAATATCAATAATGATATAAAGTCTTTATTAATCATCAAATGAGAATTATACTTGAATGCATATGATGGAGAATGAATCTTATCGTGTTCGTGGAGATGGTAGTCCGTACGTATGCACGAGCGATAATATCATTCTTTTGACATTAAAATAATATATAATTGGATGGTATATCATATATACAGAATCATTATCATGTTATATTTATTATTTTCATGAGTTACACATCATTATTATACCAATCCAAATAATAATTTATTGAATAACAAATACACCACGACGTGGAGACGGTAAGCCGTGCGTAGGCACGTATGGTGACATGTTATTCAAAGGATGGATATAATAGTGAATATGGTTGTACCATATTTATAATAACATCACAGTATATATATGATAATGGAGTTATTATTTTAGAATGGTAACAACAAAGGAATAAGAAGTGGAAGAATAAAGGAACTTGAAAAAGGGTGGTGAAATCATTACCTCTTCTTCGGGTTCATCCTTTTGATTTTATCAAAAGGGATCCCTAGGTTGGATTTATGATCAAAATAAGACCTCTAGGTTGTAGTGAGGTACGTTGGGAGAGTATTTGGGCAATGGTTGGCCGAACCAAAAGGATTTGAAGGTGTGAAAATTTGAGAAGGAGGAGTGCCCTTTTATAAGAGGGGTGATGGGCACCTTTGGAAAAGCTAGAAATATTAGTTCATAATAAATTCCTATTCGGTTTCTAATAGATCCAAATGTTTATTATTAAAAGGTTAAAGTGGGTATAGGTAGAAAACCATTCATAAAATAGAATTTAGATAGGTTTGGGTCATTATATTATCCTTATCTTTTAGTTTTAACTCTTAGTTAATTAGTTTGACATTTACCATGACACATTGTATTTTTATATTATATAGTTAATAAACATACTATATACATCCAAGATACCCCCAAGTTGTCCATTTATGATACACGTATCATGATATAAGTCTCTTGGACGATCATTATATTTTTTGGAATTTAATATCAATTAATAATATAACATTTGTTTTAAAAACTGTTTTATGTCAATTTTGAAACTATTCAATAGTTGATTTTTGTGAAACTCATAACAGATTGATTACTTCAAACAAAGTCAATTAAATCAATCCAAATATTTCATATTATCCTAAAAATTAGTTTAATTAATTAAAAGTTTCATATTATATTTATTTGGGTATTTATAATATCAATTATTTTAATTTTTCACTATTATATTAATTACTACATCATCATTGTGTCATAAATAGTATAAATTATTTAATGTCTAAAAATTATAAATAAAATAGTATTATGTAGGAAATATTTTTATATTTCTAATGAATATTTATACTCTAAAATCCAACATATATAACTTTATGTGAAAATTATTTTTCTAAAAGATATATGCTTGTGTCATTTTTGTATTCATGTTACCTTAATTAAAATTAAGTGTCCCTATCACCTACAAGTGGCTCCATGGGGTCCCAAAATTTACCCAAAGATGCCCATGGTCGGAAATGTATCCACCAATAAGGTTATGACATGTTTTATGGAAATCTAGTATTATTATAATATTATTTTTTTAACCCTTATTTACCGGATTTACCCTTAACCATGGTAAATAAAATATTTACCGCACTAATTATTCAAAATGTCTAAAAATAAAAGTTACCTATTTGCACAATTTACACATCTTGGTTACAAATATGGAATAAATTTTTCAAAATTCAAAACACATAAGTGGTAGAAATTAATTTAAAATTAATTCCCATTGTTAAAACAAAAAAGAGTGTTTTTAAGAGATAATAACTATCAAAAGATTGACACTTGTTTATGTCCGGTTTAATTGTAAAATTATGTCAAATGACCAAAATTATATTACATGGTAAAAATGTATTCTAAATATACTTTAAAACCACTCAAATTCATAATTTATCAATATTAATAATTTTGATTAAAAAATTTGTTTTTAATTAAAATTTAGTAATTTTCACTATTCATCAAAATATGAAAGTTATATGAAAAGTACCAAAATTTCACCCTAGGATAATTTTGATATTCAAAATCAAAAAATGAAGTCCATTTTGAAATATAAAATATATATAATTACAAAAAGTAGGTATTACTATTCATAACTGATAGTTTGATTTGTTGTGATGTGTTAGAACTCGATGTTGCATACAACACACGCTATTACATTATTCAAAGAGAAACGTACCGTGGAAGCGTGGGGTGTTACATTCTCCCCTACTTCAAATAATTTCATCCTCAAAATTTCTAGAATACTACTGCATGAAAAGACTCGGGTGGTTCTTCATCATAAGTTCCTCAGGTTCCCATGTTGCCTCTTCCATCTTATGGTTTCTCAACAAAACTTTTACCAGACGCGTCATACAGTTTCTCAGAACTTGTTCTCTCATATCAAGAATCATGACGGGCTCTTCGCAATAAGACAGATCGGGTTCCAGTTCTAATTCCACGTAGGTGAGTACATGTGTTGGGTCAGGCATGTATTATCTCAATAGAGATACGTGGAACACATCATGAACTTTGGAGAGACTTGGTGGCATTGCCAATCGTTAAGCTACAGCCCCAATTCGTTCTAGAATTTCGAAAGGTCTGATGTACCTGGGACACAATTTACATTTCTTACCAAAACTTATTACTCCCTTCCATGGAGATACCTTCTGGAAAACATGATCACCGACTTGAAATTCCAAATCCTTCCTTCGTTTATCAGCATATCTCTTTTGCCTACTTTGAGCTGCTTTGATGTGATTTTGGATTACCTTCACCTTTTCCATCGTCTCCTCCACCAGTTCGGGACCTACAAGTTTTCTTTCACCAACTTCATCCCAACAGGTTGGTGTGCGACATCTCTTTCCGTATAATGCTTCATATGGTGCCATCTGAATTCTTGAATGGAAGCTATTGTTATAGACAAATTCTACCAGAGGCAAATATTGATCCCACATACCTTGAATGTCAAGTGAGCAGGATCTCAACATGTCCTCTAAGGTTTGAATAGACCATTCTGATTGTCCATCTGCCTGAGGGTGGTAGGCAGTGATGAAATGAAGTTCAGTATCCAGGGATTTCTGAAGACTTTTCCAGAATCTTGAAGTAAAATGGGGATCGCAATCAGAAACAATCGATAGGGGTACTCCATAAAGTCTCACAACTTCATTAATATATAGTCTTGGTAGACGTTCTAGTGGTAGATCTTCTCTTATAGCAAAAAAATGTGATGACTTGGTAAGACGATCAATTATAACCCATATTGCATCGTTCCTTCTAGGAGTCTTTGGTAGCCTCATGAAAAAGTCCATCATAATATTGTCCCATTTCCACTCCGGTATGTGAAGAGGTTGCATGACTCCACCAGGGTGTTTCCTTCCAGCTTTCACTTGTTGAAAAACCATACATCATGACACAAAATCGGCAATCTCCCTCTTCATATTGTCCCACCTAAAATGTTCCTTCAAATCTCTATACATTTTGGTGCTCCTAGGGTGTATAGAGAAATTGGAACTATTAATATCATCCAGAAATTCCCTTTTAGGATTAGGTATATTGGGAACACAAAGTCTCTTCCTGAATTTCAAAATTCCATCTTTATACCCAACGTCTCTCAAATCTCCCATCAATCACAGCTTTAATATTTTTTTAAATTCTTCATCATCGGTCTAAGAACTCTTAATCATTTCTAGTAAAGATGGTTTGGCAACCATTTTAAAAAGCATTGATGTTTCACCTTCGCTGGTTATTCCCATGTCCATCTTCACTATATCCATGAAAATTGGATCCCATTCAATTCACATATTGTTCAAAACTCCATGGTCTTTTCTGCTCAAAGGATCTGCCAACTTGTTTTCTTTCCCTAGGTGGTAGTGTATCATACAATCATAATCCTTGAGTAATTCAAGCCATCTCCTTTGCCTCATGTCGAGTTTTTTTTGTGAGAAAATATACTTCAAACTCTTGTGATCAGTATAAATCTCAATTTTTTCACCACAAAGGTAGTACCTCCATATCTTCAAAGAAAAGATCACAGTTGCTAACTCAAGATCATGAGTAGGATTGTTTTGTTCATGAATTTTCAACTATCGTGATGCATAGGCAATAACCCTATCATTCTGCATAAGGACACAACCAAGTCCTTTCTTCGATGAATCAAAATAAATAATGAAACCATTATTCCCTGATGGTAGAGTCAATATAGGAGCATTTACTAATCTTCTCTTATGTTCTTCGAAACATTCTTCACACTATTTTGTCCAAACAAATTTAACCCCTTTACGTGTGAGCTTCGTTAATGGGTTAGCCAATCAGGAAAAATTCTGGACGAAATGTCGATAATAACCTGCTAACCAATAAAACTACGTACCTTAGTTATATTCTTTAGTGCTGGCCATTCTTGGATTTCCTTGGTCTTAGATGGATCAATAGAGATCTCATCTTTAGAGACAGTATGGCCAAGAAATGAAATCTCCTGAAGCCAGAATTCACACTTGCTAAACTTCCCATATAATTCATGTCTTCTTAGAGTCTTCAAGATTATACATAAGTGATTTTCATGATCTTCGTAACTTTTGGAGTATACCAAGATATCATCAATAAATACCACCACAAATTCTTCGAGATATTCCTTGAAAACTCTATTCATCAGATCCATGAATACAAATGGTGAATTAGTCAATCCAAAAGGCATTACTATAAACTCGTAATGCCCTTACCTGGTTCGAAATGATGTCTTCAGAATGTCTTCCTTCTTCACACACAACAGATGGTATCCAGATCGAAGGTCAATCTTTGAAAAGTATTGAGCTCCATGTAGTTGGTCAAATAAATCATCAATGCGAGGTAGGGGATACTTGTTCGTTGTTGTTATAGCATTGGTCTCCTTGTAGTTGATACATAACCTCATAGATCCATCTTTCTTTTTAACAAAAAGAACAGGGGATCCCCATGGAGAAACACTAGGGAGAATAAATCCCTTATTACTCAATTCCTCTAGTTGTTTATTTGGATGAACTAATTCTAATGTGGCCATTCTATAAGGGGTCTTCGATATAGGCCTTGATCCAAGAATTAAATCAATGGAAAACTCAACTTCTCATTTTGGAGGATGTCCAGGTAAATATTCCGGAAATATATCTACATATTCTTTCACAACCGGTACATCCTCTATTTGAACATTATTTTCCTCACCCACGGTTATTTCATTCTCTTCCTCCCCAATAATTGAATTTAGTTGAGCTACTGGGGGTGGATCAAGATAAGAATTATGTGGTGACGATTCTGCTCTAAAGATAAGGTGTTCTTTATCATCATCATCAAGAATCGTAACCTCTTTCTTCTTACAATAAATCATCGCATCATAATCTAAAATCCAGTCCATACCGAGGATTATATCAAATTCAATCATATGTATGATGATGAGATCATTAGATAAAGAACATTTATGTGCTCTAATGGGGACTGATTCACAAAAAATTGTTGCAATGATACTTCCCTTAAAAGTTTTAACTGAAAACTCCCTCGCTAAATCAAATTGGAAATATCTAATTTTCATAGGAAACTGGGAAGATATGAAACAATGTGATGATCCAGAATCAAATAAATCATTTTCTAAACTAGAGGAAACCATTAAATTACATTCCACCACGTCTTTCGGAGCTTCTACCTCAGTAGTAGTGATAGCATATGCTTGGCATTGATCCCTTGGCATTTTCTGAGGTAAGTTCCCCTAATTATTAGGAAATTAATTTGCATAATGTCCCATCTCCCTGCAATTGTAGCACTGAACATTGGTAGCTTCCTTCTTCCCTTTGCAATCACGATCTTGGTGGCCTTTTTCACCACACTTGTAATAGACTCCCATTCCCTTCATGCAAGTACCGGGGTGTTTCTTCCCAAATCTACCACATGATAGATAATAAATCTTTCCCTTATTATGCTTATTTCCATTCCCATATTGATCAGTAGGTCACTTCTTCTCTTGCTTTGCTTTAATGTCATAAGACTTAGATAATTCCTTTTCGGTCTTGATAGCACATGAGTCAATGTCTTCGTACGACGAGAAGGATTGTGAGACTAATTCTCGAAAGAGAAATGGTTTTAACACATCAAAGAAACGATCAATCTTACTTATTGGGTTACGTATATAATCTCCAGCATACCTTGCTAACCTTGTAAAGATAGCCTCATACTTTCCAACATTCTCATCATCCTTTTGTCTCAGACTCAGAAATTGCCTTTCCATATCTGCTCAATCGTCGGGAGGAATATATTTTTCTAAAAACATGTCTTTGAACTCCCTCCATTCCATATTTGATACTTCATCATCTTCCTTTGTATTTTGAATCAATGACCACCATTGATCAACATCTCCAGTGAGGCGGTAAACTGCCATGATAACTTTTTCCCTTTCACTACTCCCCAAAGCCTGAAATATTTTCTCTAGGGAATTAATCCATTTCTCAGCTACTAAGGGATCTGTTCTCCCACTGAACATTGGTGGGTTTTGCTTCATAAAGCTATCTGACATTGATCCTCCATGCTGTGGATCAGGGTGTTCCATACGGGTAAGGTTATTATTCATAACCTGAGTGAGTTGTCCTAGTATGGTGATTAGCTGATCAGCACCAGTTGCATCACCAGCTCTGCTATAATTATCTTGAGTATGAGGTAAATCCCTACATGGAGTGCATGCATTGATACATTTTCTATTTCTTTCACTAGGCACCATTTCTAAACAATAGAAACAACTAGATCAGTTTACATAATCCCATACTTATAAAACACTTAACATAAATTGAACTATTTATGGATATAATCCATAATCATAAGAATGTTTTCTTTGAGAAATTATATACTCATAAACCCTTCATGATGATTTGTAAAGAAAATGAGAGTTATCCTAAGCATATCCCCTGGGAGTGTCGTAACCAAGAGTGCAGCAAGGCCCGTTGTCATGCACCAGTTCCCGTTTGAGTCTATCTCAAAGCGGTGTTTCCAGGTTTTACCCCTAGGTACATCTGTGCCAGAGCCGCCTCTACATGCTCGTATCCAGACAGGGATGTATTTCTCGGAAAACTCACAAAATCTCTACAATACCAAAATTCTAGGAAGTTATTCTATACTAATTTTCAATGTCCATCTTAAGTCTATGTGCTCTAATCAGAGTTTATCTAAATCTAGGTTCCAAGGTTTGTACTAAACTTCCTCTGATACCAACTATAATGCCCCGACCATAGTTACCCAAAGTCGGTTCAATATTATATAACATTGGCATGATCACAAGAAAGATCATATCTCGAATGACCTATTAGTTTAGTAGCCTTGGAAACACTAGATATATTAATAAGTCATACATTACATCATAAAGTGAAAAACTACTACAAAAACATAATCTCCATATTCCACACTCATATCCCCACATATTATCCCTGCAGGTCATTCATTAATTACTTCTTCACATCCTGGGAAAAATAAAACATTTAAAGGGGTTTATCTCAAATGCCCAGTAATGATAACAATATAGCGGAAACTTTCATAAATAAGAATAAGCATTTAAGGCAATGTATAACTAAAAAAATCCCTTTAAACTTGAACTTCAACATAATATGGAAAAAATAAAATGAAATAATTCCATTAACGTATTCACATGGATATTCTACTTATCGAATAATCACATGCAATATCAATAACCACTTTCATAATGATGGAATGCATAATTCCAGACTATCATAACCACATAGCCAAGGCCTTGTGCCAAGACTACATATAATATTTTTCGCACGCCTTTTTCCAAGACACTAGTTTGTCTCATGATACCTACCGATGCATCGAGGAGCTATTGCAGGCTCCACTCGTCACATATTAAGTCCAATGCATTCCCATATGAAAAGGTTTAAACATAACTTAATCATTCGAATTAGAACTAGGATACTAAATGTCAATACTATAAACATAAACTATGAATGGTTTAAAAATAGCACATCCATAGTCAAACATATCACAAAACCTTCAATACAATATATAAGTTTTGTATCATAATAAATCAACTTCAAATAAGCGTAAAATCCATCAAAGGATGTTGGCATAGATGAAATCAAAACTCTTTTTAGAGAAATATCTCTTTCTATTTTTTAAATCATTTAAGAGTCATATATTTATAAAATAAAACATTTTCTTTGAAAATATTATTATATGATTGTAAGGTAAGTTTCAACGATTTTATTTCGGCAAAAAATAACCGCACCCGCCGTATAAGTTAAAAAAAACATTCTTACCTTAATTTTGTTGAAAAGGTTAAAAAGCACCTTGTTTGGAAAACGATGGGAAGATTCCATTATAATCCACTTATAAAATGTCAAACAAGGGTATAAATGACTTTAACCCATATTCTAGTAAATAGTAAAAATGTTTTGGAATTCATTTTTAAGAAACATGGATGTGGATGATAACGAGATCCCAGTAGATTGTTATGTATAAACAACCTCTTATAATGAAGAGATTGTGAAATAACCCTTACCTTGCACTTTTCCTTGGTTTAGGGAAGGTTAAACTCTTTTATAATGGTGAAATAATTGTTATTAAATTATACAAGAATCATATATATTAATATGATATCATATATGATCTTTTAACATTTCTTTGTTAATTATATCTTAGAATAATCGTTTCTTTCTCGTTTTATTTTATATACTTTTTTGTTATGTATGTCATGTTAGTAATGGATAGGTTGTGTATTAATCATATATAGAATGATATAAAGTCCTTATTAATCATCAAATGATAATTATACTTGAATGGATACAATGAATAGTGAATGTTATCGCGTTCGTGGAGACAGTATTCCATACGTACACTCGAGCGACAATATCATACTTTTGACATTAAAATAATATATAATTGGATGGTATATCATATATATAGAATCATTATCATGTTATATTTATTATTTTCATGAGTTACACATCATTATTATACCCATCCAAATAGTAATTTATTTAATAACAAATACACCACGACGTGGAGATGGTAAGCCGTACATACGCAGGTATGGTGACATGTTATTAAAAGGATGGATATAATAGTGAATATGGTTGTACCATATTTATAATAACATAAAAATATATATATGATACTGGAGTTATCATTTTATAAGGGTAACAACAAAGGAAGTAGAAGTGGAAGAAGAAAGGAACTTGAAAAAGGGTGGTGAAATCATTACCTCTTCTTCGGGTTCTTCCTTTTGATTTGATCAAAAGGGATCCTTAGGTTGGCTTTCTGATCAAACTAAGGCCACTAAGTTGTAGTGAGGGAAGTTGGGAGAGTATTTGGGCAGAGTTTGGCCGAACCAAAAGGTTTTTAAGGTGTGAATAAATGAGAAGGAGGAGTTCCCTTTTATAAGAGGGGTGAGGGGTACCATTGGAAAAGCTAGAAATATTAGTTTATAATAAATTCCTGTTTGGTTTCTAATGGAAAAAAAGTTAATTATTCAAAGGTTAAGGTGGGGATAGGTATAAAATCATTAATCCAATAGAATTTAGACAGTTTTGGTTCATTATATTAACCTAATCGTTTAGTTTTAACTCTTAGTTAATTAGTTTGACATTTACCATGTCACATTGTATTTTTATATTATATAGTTAATAAACATACTATATACATCCATGAGACCCACAAGTGGTCCATTAATGATACACCTATCATGATATAAGTCTCTTGGAAGAACCATAGATTTTTATGAATTTAATATCAATTAATAATATAATTTGTTTTAAAAAAACTCTTTTATGTCAATTTTGACACTATTCAATAGTTGATTTTTGTGAAACTCATAACAGATTGATTACTTCTAAAAGAGTCAATTAAATCAACACTAATATGTCATATTATCCTATAAAATTAGTTTAATTCAATAAAAGTTTAAAATTATATTTATTTTGGTATTTATAATATTAATTATTTTATTTTTTCACTATTATAGTAATTACTGCATCATCATTGTGGCATAAATAAATTAAATTATTTATTATCTAAAAATTATAAATAAAATATCATTATGTATTAAATCATTCTAGATTTCTAATTAATATTTATAATCTAAAATCCAACATATATAACTTTATGTAAAAAATTTTTTTCTAAAAGATATATGCTTGTGTCATTTTTGTATTCATTTTAAATTAATTAAAATAAAGTGTCTCTATCACCTACAACTGGCTCCACGGACTCCCAAAATCGACACAAAGATGCCCATGGTCTGAAATGTATCCACCAATAAGGATAGGACACGTTTTACGGTAATTTAGTATTATTATAATATTATTTTTTAACCCTTATTTACCAGATTAAACCTTAACCATGGTAAATAAAATATTTACCGCACTAATTATTCAAAATGACTAAAAATTAAAGTTACCTATTTTCACAATTTGAACATGTTGATTCCAAATATTGAATCAATTTTTTCAAATTCTAAACACAGAAGTGGCAGAAATTAATTTAAAATTATTTCCCGTTGTTAAAACAAAAAGCGTGTTTTTAAGAGATAATAACTATCAAAAGATTGACACTTGTTTATGTCCGGTTTAATTGTAAAATTTTGTCCAATGACAAAAATTATATTAAATGGTAAAAATATATTCTAAATATAATTTAAAACCACTCAAATTCATAATTTATCAATACTAATTATTTTGATTAAAAAGTTGTTTTTAATTAAAATTTAGTAATTTTCACTATTCATCAAAATATGAAAGTTATCCGAAAAGTACAAAAATTTCACCATAGGATAATTTTGATATTAAGAATCCAAAAATGAAGTCCATTTTGAAATATTAAATATATATAATTTCAAAATTTAGGTATTACTATTCATAACGGCTAGTTTGATTGGTTGTGGTGTGTTAGAACTCGATGTTCTGTACAACACACGCTATCACATTATTCAAAGAGAAATGTACCATTTAAGCTTGGGGTGTTACATAAAATATCTTAATTTTAATTTAGAAATTTATAAAATCTTTAACATGTCATATATATCGATAAATTAATGTTTTAGGAAGAAATTCTTTAACATGTACCATTATGGCTCCTGAAAAACACGTGAAAAATGATCGATGTGAGAAAAAAGGGATAGGAAGTTATCAACCTCATTGCATATGGATGTGGGAATTTTACACTAGTTTAGTCATTGAGGTGCTTTAATATAAACCTCAGGCCTTAGGAAGGAATCTTACACATCATAATTATCGAAGGAATCATTTTCATTATAATATATTGGTTTTCTCTGTCTTCTAAAGAATGATGTAAGATGGTCAACCTATAAAAATTAATGGTTATTGATGGTTGTAATTTCCTCAAAATTATAGGTCTAACATATTCTGTACTACCAATTGAGTTTGGGATCGATCCTTAGTAAGACATTCCACATATCATGGTTATGGAAGGATTTAGAGTCCTCTTAGTTTAATTGGTTGGGGATAACAGACTGATGATTATATTTTCCTTACAATGTTTATGATTAAAATTTTAAGATCATTGTAACTCCTTATGACCATGTTATCTATGCTTGTTGTGGGAAACAAGGGATGTAAAATAATCTGCCTCATTTCATATGAATATGAGACTTATGTAATTGGAAAACCCTACAAAGTTTTGATAAGGTCATCAGGACATAGGATGGAATCATATGTATCTAGGTTTTGGAAGGAATCAGAGTTATAATTGGTCAATTAATCAGGGAATAAACACCAATGTTCCCCTTATAGCTAGGGAATATCATATTATGTCATTGTTTAGGGCTTACAAACTAAGGTTTTACTCATAATCCGGGCTTACACACTATGGTTTCCCTTATAATTAGTGATTATATATTGATGATTCCATTATAACCAGTGATTAATGATTAAGGATGAAAATATTATCATTTCTTAAGATTCCCTTATAATCAGGTCATACAAAAAATGGATGAATAAAATTATCAAGTCTTATGATCCCTTAATGACCCAGCCCGATTGTTTGTATAAAATGGGTTTACTGTCTTCCTGACATGACTTGATTATCTTCCTACCATGTCAAAGAATGACTTTCTAAAACATCTTATGTAAATAGGATTATGTAGTTGATTTTTCAATAAGGTCACATATCCTAGAGCACATGTCTAGGGGTTATCACATGACCATGGATGACATGTCTAGAGGGCATCGCAAAACCAATACCAATGACTATGGAAGACATCACAATATCCAAATTGTAATATGTAGAGGTAATCCCATGATCTGGGTGACATGTCCTAAGGGAATCACAAGACATGGTTTGTTGACCCTAGAAGCCATTGCATGATCCTGGTTAACATGCACATAGGGCATCGCAAGATCCTGATGAAATAACATGGTGTTATCTAAAAATATGTTTTGCACTAATGGGTTGTGGGGGAGACCCCATTACTGTAATGTGACATGTTTCATAGGTTACTACAAGTCCTTGATGACACGTCTGTTGGTCATTATGAGATTCGGATGGTGTCCCCAGAGGGTGCCAAAGAGCTAGTTGACATGCTTCGGTGTTATCGTGAGACTTGGTTAACATGTACTCATGTCACCCTAGGAGTTGGGATTTGAGTCTAAATTAAATCAAAAGGTATGGATTGTAATACTAGATGGATTCTTGAGACTTGGGTGGAATGCCTGTGGGGTTCCATGTGTCTTCTGTTGACAGGTCTAGAGGACTTCACCTGATACAAATAGTATACTGAAGGGACATCATGTGATTTGGGCAACATGTCTGTGTGTTTTCATGTGTATTGTATGGTTTATCTGAAGTAAATGATGATCTACATATATATTTTTTATAAGTCTCTAATATTTTAGTCTTTGTTATAGACTTTTATTGAAAAATTAAATAGATGTTTTTGATTATCTGGTTATTTATCACATATATGAGATGTTCTTTCTGTGTAATTATAGAATACCTTTGTTTGATCTATGAGTGATCACTTGAAGATTCATTGCATGCTGTATAATTGATTAGGATATTTTTCAAATCTTACATGACAAGATATTGTTCTAGGTGCAAGATCACCAGCTCTTTGAAATTTATTCTAGCACCGGTGAGTGGTTCCAAGAGTTCGTCCATTCGTAGATATTAGTGGTTCAATTTTCATGATGGGGTGGGGAATTTATTTGTCTCACTACTCCTATTTTTCATCACTTTTTATGAAACATTTAACACAAATATAGGCTATAGTTAGTGGAGGGCCTCTACATCATGCATCCTCATGAGGTTCTCCCACTTATTACTCCAGAGGCATTTCCTAATTTTTAGTGACCATAGGATCATCCCATCAATGCATCCTTCATTAGATAATTTCCAATTAATTGGAATTTTCTGAATCATGTAGACATATAGATGTACTTTAATATTATTATATTGACACATGCATGGGACTTCGTGAGATTAGGGCAGCTGTGAAACGGACTCCATGGGATCTTAGGTGACTATTCTTGCGCTTTCTACATGACAATGATGGATTGTCAAGGAACATTTATGGGATCAGGACATTTTGTGATTGGGTATTGTGATACTTTTTCTTTCAATACATATCATTTCATGGGAGTTTTACAACTACGATATGATCCCACTTCCTCCCCTTTTTTGCTTTGATTATGCTAAAAATGTTGGGTATTTCATGAGATTGTTTGGGTGCGATTAAGTAAAGTCACACTAATAATTGGTGATGAGTCATGCGACTAGAAAATCGATTCATGTAAATGAAAAATAAATTCATTTAAATCTCTATATAAATTCCCTTAATGATTGAATGGACGATTGATATGTCACATGGACATACTTAAGGTTCTTTACATGATGAAGATGGCATGACAACATGCCTTTGTGAGATGAGGCATGCATGTCGTCATAGTCTTGTGGTGTCATGTGGATCACCTGGGGTGTCCCACATAACTTTTTATCAAAATTATAGGCTCCCACCTCCTCCTAATTTATTTTATTTTTTTAATTTTTCAAGGTTTTGAAATCTAATGATTTTTCTTGATTGTTGAATCGGACAATCATCCTCCTCATCAATGACGCATAGTGTGAATTACACAATTTCAAGAGGTTCCCACCTATTTTGATATTTCCCACTTATTTTTTAATTACATTCATATGGTTTTTGTGGGTCCCTTAAGTTGAAAATTTGTATCTCATTGGGGGGGGGGAATATCTAGAAGACGATTTGGTACCACTATTTCTCTAGGGAAATTTCATGAAATTAAAAATGATTGGTTGAAAGGGGCATCATGTGATCTGTCGTAGGATGTGCACTGCGTATAGACCATTTTGGTGACCGTATGATGGTCACACCATTGCATATCACTTAGAGGTTCAAGTGGTCCATAGGTATTGGAAACCATATTTTTTTCATTATATTTCACATTTAAAATAATACCCAGATCTAGGTATTTATTCATTTTTGGATTTATCGATTGTCATTTGGAAGTCATGAACAAATGACCCCCCCCAGGAGTTAATTTTTTAGGAAAAGGGAATGATTTTGAGGAATATAAATGACGAAATATATACTTGTAAATGTCTTAAATTAGTGTATTCAAAATTTATTGGTCTTCTTAAAGATGTTTGGTATTATATGAAATGCATTAATAATAGGACAGTGGAGAGTGGCTTCATTCACAGTTTACTCAATTATCTAGAGCTCCTACATCCTGATTCCTTAATGTATCCTTATCATGTTACCGTTCCACAAGACCAAATCACATGAACCTTCCATTAAATAATTTAATGAGGAATCCTTTTCAATACTACAATTTCTTAATTCCATTCTCAAATAAAATATGAACATTCCTTCAAAAAATGCTCAATATTCCACCATGGATATGCATGATCTTCAGGGGGGTTTTGTGGGTTCTGATGTCTTGATTGCGTGACCCTTTGGATAGTACATGGATCACACGACCATGTAAAGGTCATATGATTGTGAATATTCAAGGGTTGATGTATTTTCATAGTTCCATTTAGGTTCATGAAAACTGTAATTTCTTTTATGTTTAGGGGGGTTGTTATTTCATTAGGATATTCACAAATGCCTTTGTTGATTCATGTTATGTGCATGATGTTTTTACAAATATTTTGTCATTCAATTGATTAGATTTTATTTTTATCTATCATACATACAACATTTAATTTTATTTGTATGGATTTGACCTCATGTCACTTTTCATGCAATCCTTCGAAGAGGGAAGTAAAATCAATGATAGCCCATCGCGATGCTATTGTGGAAAGTGTCGATCCTACTTTCCACCATGATGTTGGGTCACATAAACTAATCCTGATAAATCTGATTGGAGTAAAACGTGAAGGAAAATACCCTTTTATACCTTTTGATTCTTTATGGGTTTGTTTTTTTAACAACACTCTGATTCCTCCAAAATAATAATTGTTTATACCCTCCTACCAGACTAAGAATACACATAAACATTCTGGGAGAACATATCTCAGGGGGGTAACTTTTTTCCTAGAAAAATCATGAAAATGGGAATATAATTGCATTCATTTCCATAAAAATTAATGGGACCAATCATGGAACTAATGATGATGTTCATATGTACTTCTCAATAATATATATGTTCACCTCCAATAATACGTTTGCGTGGGTTTCTAACTAGGAAGTCCGATCCAGAGATAGTTGTGGATTGAACTCGGGATGGACCGTCTATGTACAATAAATTTATTTCAATTCACTAAGGAGTTTAATCATGGTGGAATTTCTGAGGATGTCTAGATATCGTAGATATTCACCCACCACAACACGGTTTTGATGTTGAATCTATTTAGTCATTGGAGTCTAGAAATGAACACATTCCACCTCATGCATGGAATGGTTGACATTAGTATTTTGGAATTAGAGAATATTTATGGCCCACCTATATGAATTATGATGTATACAGAGTTCTTTCCCCCACAGTCTTGTTGGGATGACATAATTAGGACTCCTCATTTAACTAAAGAATTGATCAAGATGGAAAGAAATACACTCCCAAAAGAGCCACTTACTAGAGAGGATATCCTATTTAGGACATGGATGGAATTATTTATCAAGAATAACTGATCGGAGGAGAAAGCTAATAAGATGAAATATTTGATTATGAAGGACTCATATAGTGCACCAAATTCTTTCTGGCCATAGGTTGCGGAATGGAAATTTAGAAAATGGGGATGGGAATTTTTCCCTAGTATTAAATATTATGTGCAAATAGACTATTTCCTCACCATGTAATTAAGTGTCAAATTACTTACCATGGAAAAAATTGGTAGAGTAAGAGTTTCCAATATCACTATCGATACCTCTATATAAGGGTAATCGTATCGGGCTAGCTATCCCTGTGCTGGCCAAACACTATCACCTTATGAACCATGTTTTTAAGGAAAATGACCCATATATGATAATGGAACCCATTCATGTATAATGGTATTTGATAGGATATCACCATAGATGTTATGTAAATCATAAAATCTAGGGTATCCCCAATGTGCACTACATAACAAACATAAAATGAATCAATGGGGTATGACCCATTACACTGATAGATCATGATTTCATGGATTATGTTATATTATATGATCATTACTACTTTGGACCATATATGATAGTGACAAAAAATGACATTGACAATACTAGTGAGGCCATTCATGTCAAATGAGATTATATGACATAAGATTGTAAAAAATTTCATTCCACCCATATCAACAAGGATGTTATCTATGGAAAGTATTCTCCAAACCAGTCTAGTTGCCAATTCCTATGTGTCCATTCAAAATATAATCACTCACTTACTATTTGATATGAGGAGCAAAAAATGGAAGCCCTCAAATATTGGTCAATGTTTAATTGGGTGGATTCGCATGTTGAGATAAATATTCCTCCCTATGATACAATAATTTCATTATCATAGAATTATGACAAGAGTTGGAACCACTGTAATCCAAATGAGAAATTATCTAGATTTGTGAGTGATGACTCCCACCCACCAGATGTCAAGCATATTCCCTAGGATAGAATGAAACTAGATTATCAAGATCCAATGGCCTTAGAAGCACCTCAAAATGAGGTAATAAATATTCCATCATCTTCATTTATGGATGAAGTTTCATTCAATGAATATAAAATGAGTATAGTATATTAGGTTGAGGACATGATAGAGTTATCATGTCCTATAGAATTTTAAAATGTGATGGATTATAGGATGATGAACTTAGAGGCTGAGCTCTAAAGTATATAACATCATGTAGATATACATTTTGAAGATTTTTCATATATTAACCTCATAGAGGTATCAATTTCAAATATTATCCTAAGGATTTCAGGGCCCTTTTGGAGTCCTTGATGTGGATTTGGAGAGAGACATAGATTGGATATTATATTCTATATTGGCCCCACAAATGGTTGTACAGGGTACTCTACAGATTACAAATGATAAACAAGTTTATCCAGTTTCCAAAAAAGCGGTATGTCTACGATCTCAAATATTTTTAAATGGTTTTAGTTACATTGAAACTATATTGACATCATTTATATGTTTATATAGTGGTATTACACTGAATATCATCTAGTTCTATGGTCCCTTGAATATTCTACCTATTGAACAACTATGGGAGAATAATTTGACAGTGATTGGTGGGCTAATAATTAAGGGTCCCCAAGTCGATATGCATAGATGAGTTTGAAGATTTACAACTCTACGGAAATAGTTTTGGGTTCAAAACAATATAGAGATCCTTCCATATAAAGTAAAAAGAAGAATAAAAGAATGAAATCAGCACTTCTCAAAACTTATCCTCCAAAATCCTCAAGTAAGTATGGTATTTAACTCTTATATTATCATGGATTGTTCTAGAAACTCATTATGATTTGTCTAAAATGATAAAGTCCTCAATAAGCTCACTTGTAAGTGAATTTATCCTCTTCTGATAACATATACAAGAATTTTGTGGATTTGGAAGACCCTATGACATCAAGAAGGACTTGTCAATTAGTAGAGGTGGATAAGGATTCAAATATATCATTACCACTACCTTCTACAGACATCTCAACAATAAAACTACTTGATCTAGTGCAGCTAAAAATACTCATGGATAATACTAACACGTGTATTTTTTTCTACCACACTAGGCTTAATGAATGTGAGAATTATATGATGTGAATACTTCTTCATGATTGGATATTTTTTCTATTTTTATCATATCTCATGATATTAGATTTTATTCATGGAGTCCACAAGAGTGGTGAGAGAAGTATATCTTCAGGAAAAGAACCATAAGTTCGATAGAGCTTCCCATAATAATTAGAATTTTCTTCTTCACTCTAGGATATAGTTGGGGCTATGGATGTTACCATTTTTAATTCCAAGAATGGAATGTTTCTAACCTATGACTTATTTATCGATTACTTGGTGGTACCCTATTATTTATCCCATGACTAATAAACCTTCTTCCCCATGAAATAGTGTCTTCATCTCAGAGTTTTCGGCCATTACTCCTTGTTTTTTTGTGGTTCCTCTAACTGGATCAACCAATATAAATGTTGAATCTATTTATTCATCATCAAATATTGTGAGAACAACTCTACCTCTTGGAAATCTAGTCCCAGAATATACTCTTGATTTCAAGATACATCTAGACCGAGATCTTTGGTCCACAACACTTATCATTCTATGTGGTGATAAATGCTGAGGAATTCTAGATTTTAGTTACAAAAACCTTATTGTATTAGCTAAAGGATAGATTGGGTCCTCATCGATTTATGTCCCCTGATCGTATTTATGAGGGTTTCTACAATTCCAGACATCATGCCTTAGATTAGGAAGTGGTATCACCGTGAGAGAATATTAAGACCCTTGTATGGATGTTGGTAGCTGCTAAAGCCTTTTATTTTGCATATAAGGACTAGAATGAAGAATTAAATGATGATAAAAAGTGTTTTGTGAAGGAGGGTGATTCCCAATACATATTCAATGTTGGAAAGATTGAAACCAACCATTTTCAATCCAAAATCAGACTTCTTCCTTCAAAAACAATCCTCTTCAATAATAATTATCCTAATTCCAACATACACATTTGATATTAGATATGCACATATCAGAGCAACATGAATTCCTTTAGGTAGAAGAGGATTCCATGCTTGATTACATTTTTTCTAGTGGAGGAGTTGTATTAGGATAAATAGGATAAAACTTAATCTGTTGGAAACTATGTCAACTTTTTGATTTTATGGAGTAGAGGCTTTCTAAAACCAAGGATTCCATTGAGCATAATTTGTGGGAGATTTCTAATTTTCCAATTTTTACTAGGCATATAACTTTATAAGAGAGATTTTGGTATATGGATATTCCTCTTGTTGTGTTCTATTAGTGAACATATCCACTGAACATTATATGGGTTGTCCAATTTTTTCCATTCATGATGTACATGATTTTTCATTTATCTGATGCTATATGTGAATCATCAATGAAACCCATCCATTTCATAATATCAAGTAAAACCAAATGTCTAAATTAGAACATTAATATCACAACAGATTCATATTGATATGTGCTATTGAATTCCCACTTACATGATATTCATTATCGATATGTATATTCCAATTATATTAAGACATTATGATTTTCAAAATGATTATATATTCCTGATATTTATCCCATAGGGAGATTTATTACACATTGTCAAACCCAACAAGCATGGAAATCATAATTTTATCTAAGTCCATATGGTGGGTCTTACATGATTTTTCATTATTTCATATTAAATAATTGGTGTACTGTAGATTAGGGACTTTTAGCATAGATATTTTATATCTTTTGTTTAGGGTATTTTATCTTAGACCTTCTATCATTGTATTCTACGTTCTCTTAGTTTGGAACTTCTACAAATGAGTTTGAGGACATTTATCTCGAACCTTTTGTCACTTTATTTTTGGGTCTATTAGCTCAAACCTTATATCACTGTATTTTAGGGTCTTTTAGATCATCCAATGTATTACAATAGTTTATTACCTTTTAGATCATAATTTTTATTTCTGTACTTTAGGGTCTTTTATCTAAGATCTTTTATTACTTCAGTTTATGTCCTTTATGCTAAGACCTTCTATTGCAGTATTTTAGGGCCATTTAGCTTAGAAACATTATCTATATAGTTTATGTAATTTTATCTTATACTGTCTATTATATTTTTATAGGGTATTTTATCTCAGACCTTCTATTTTATTTAGTTTAGGTTATTTTAGCTTAATCCTTTTGTCGTAATAGTTTAGGATATTTATTTCCAAACCTTCTATTTTGTTTATTTTAGGGTATTTTATTGTATACCTGAATGATGATCATGGAATATGGTGCAGACATGATAGAAATGATACTAAAATACTCTAGGTTTTGGGTTCTACCATGGTTTTGTTGAGGCTCAGGATGACCAGAGGTCTTTTATTTCAAGGAGGACATGCCTATGATTTTAAGGTAAAATTCCTTATGGGTTTATAGAATTTCCCAATAAGGGTGTATCTAGTATTTTCCAATGGTCATATACATTTTTTAATGGTTTTATCAGTTGAATGAGAAATAATGAGAATTCTAGGTCTTCCAGGATAGTTGTAATATTGGTGATATAACTCATATAAAAAATGTTTGAGTCTGTGAATATAGCATGGGGAAGACATACTAGATATGACTTATAAAACTCTGGGATTCTAGGTTCCACCGCATTGCATCCAGGTCTTATAAGTGTTGAACCATCAATCTGGGAACATAGATATTAATTCAATTGGTGGGTCACGAACCTTATTATTTAGTATCATAGTCTATAAAAATATGATCTATACTCCTTTCCTTGGGACGTGAATGATTTATGAAGATTCAAATGACCAGATGATGAGATTGGGAATGGGAGGAATGTTATCCAGAAAGGGTTCTAGAACCGTAGTGATGTTCATCTATTGATTCTGAATCCATATCCCTACACCCTTTAGTTTTTAATAAGAAATTATGGGCAATCAAATGATCGATATTGGAGTGACACATTCTAGACATGAGAAAGAGCACAAAACACAGTGACCTAACATCAAGGATGTATAATATGCTTGGATAGTTCAGTACATAGAGTATAAGTCATGACCCAATGTTCTTGGGTCAAATGGATGATGTGGTATTGTCTTATCAGGAATGACGCAAAACACACTGAGGTGCTATATGATGTCACAATTATGTTAAGGATCACCTGAATTAGAAATCCATTTTTGTAGAGTGATGCATTTGGTTGATGACCATATGTACACTTGTAGCGGCCATATTCATATATGAATAGTCAAAAAAAGGTTCCCTTGAAGTTGAGTATCCCTTACAAGGTCCATGGATGGTTTACAGTGATCCAAGGCACCCAAATCATAAAGTTTAATTTGTAGAAAAGGTAATATCTAAAACGGGTTCTAACACCCTAATATTTGTGTCACCAACTGGACAACATATGCTCGTAGAGAGGAGATGTAAAAAATCATTACTCTGTGTTTTTCCTTAACTTGGGGGTTCAATGAGAATATAATATTTTTTAATAGTGCTAATGAGTATGCCCTATGAGGTTTTTGCCTTATTTATTTTCACCCTTATTTTTTCCTAAAAAGTATATATGATGAGTTTAGAGAGTTTTGAATTTACCTTTTCTCAGGAAACCCGTTGCGAGTTTTCAACCTGAAAAAATTTATGTCTCTTTTTCTAGAAGTTTAAGGTATTACAATTTGAACTACTATAGGGAAGACATTAATGTCATACAAAATTGAACAACGTATAGACAATTTAAATTCATGAGGCACATGAACCTAATACGTGGGGTTATACATAAGTGCATAACTAGGATATCCAGAGTCATGTGTACTACATTATCCATCTAAGAGGGAGGTGAAAAATTGTAAATAATGGATCATGGTTCTCAGGTCATGAGTATTGATAATGGAAATTTATATCGGGCGTACATCTAATAAAATTGATGTTCTGAGTTCTTCCATGGTGATATCAGGGCTCACAAGGATCAAAATAACTTTTTTACTGAGTGAATCATTTGCTTGATGACCATATGATCATATGAATGAGCCATATGAATACATTCATATTCAAGAGAAGGGTCCCATGAAGGAATACATATTTTACAAGGGTTATGAATGATTTTTGGAGACCTGAGGTACACGAGACATGATGTATTATTTATGGATGGAGGATTATTACCAGATGGTGGAAGTAACCAATACTCTACCTAACTGATGTAAGGATCCCATGGTCTTCTGAAAAGGGATAAAAAATGGGTGAATAGTTTTATCATCATGTAGTAGGGATTTATTTGTATCTGTTCAGTTTAACATTATGTGGTAAATATATTTTCCATGTATTTTATATTCATGAGGTAAGAAAATTTTCCATTCAACATATTGTTATGTAGAAATGAAATTTTTGTTTTAGATTTTTAATATCATGAAATCGAGATGTTTTCATATACTTCTACTCCTTGTGGAAAGGGCAAGGGAAATGATGTGAAAACATTCACAAGACCTAATACATGAAAAAACAGTTCATACAAGGATTAGACTCATATGTAGTAAAAGTGGTCTTGTACTCTTTATCCCCTATCTAGTTGGGGTGAATTTATTTTTTTATTTATTGTATTTGAGCTAGTGATTGTAGATTTGAGTGTCTCTAAATATCATATGGTTATAGTAATCAAGACAGACAGAGTTCTAAAATGGGAAAATATCTATTTTGGTCTAAACTATATTTTAAGGTGGGTATTGTTTCAAATGATTTTGGTAGCTGGGCCCATGATTGGGGACCTAGGATTCACTACATATCCTCTAGTAACCTAAATCATTCCACATGTAGTTCTAGAAGAATCATGAAGTTTTATATGATGAAAAAGGACCTTTACTTCCCAATATGAAATGAGGCATTGCATATGGACCAAATATATAAATCTAGGCGTCATTATGTATCCAATGGTAATATGATTCAAATCATACATAGTTTTTGAGTAAAGAACTTCTTGCGCAAGTGAGGCCTTACACATAGAGGGGGAAATTTATATATTTGTTTTGATTGGACCCAGTATTGAAGATATGGTTGTTACAACCATTCCTATTGTGTAAAGAATCATGTTATACATATTTCTTAAACAATGTTCTAGTAGGATACCAACACAAAAAACATATATCCTCTCAGGTGAGGTCCATTTATGTCTTCCCCAGGGAGTGTAGAACATACAGTTTAATTTAATATTGTGAAGCTCTATGTTATTCCTTTTTATGGTTCATTAATTTAGAAATTTTATAAGACTTTCATGAGATGTGATTCCATGTATATATGGGAAATCCCTTATTAAAACTCTTAAGATAATGTGAGAAATTATCTCTGTGAGAAAAAAATAATGGAATGGGTTCCTATCACCAGGTAGAGTTAATCAAGGATAAGAGAGGAGAATTTTAAATCATATAGTTTCTGTACCAAGATATAGGATTGAGGAACCCATATATATCTCATTGAAAATGAGAATCAAGCACCAAATAGTTCATTAAAACATATGCAGTTTATTATAGTCCAAAAAGGAAATCATACATTTAGTTTAAAGTGATGTGGTGAGGAAATATTCTATATAGAATAACATCATGTGGTAAGGATGAATATCACCATCTGATAGGGAATATGATCCATCAAGAGCTCTATCAAGTATAATGTCATGTGTTAAGGATGATGATCACTTAACATGAATGAAAAGGAACATTATAGATCTGTGTGGTGGCTGGACCAGGATATAGGATCGAGGCATACTAATGTATCACATTAGAAATAAAATAATGTCATACATAGTTCTTGAAAACCCATGCAATTTTATATCATATGAAAAGGACTTCAGTTGTGTGGTTTATAGTCAAAAGGTAAGGAAATGTGTCATTGAGTTTTACATAATGTGGTAAGGAAATGTGTTGTGCAATTTAATGACATATTGTAAGGATGTAGATGTGATGCATAGTTTATAATTTTACTACCGGGATGTGGAATAACATGCAGTTTAAGGACTTTTTTTCATGACTTGTGGAAATTCAAATTTTATTTTATTTCTACTAGGATGAGATTTTTTTAGTGATTTCTATGTAATATATTTCTTAAGAAACCTCACATTAGTTGGTGGGTTTGACATTATTCCCATCCATTTTGTCCAATAAGTATGCATGATTGTGGTAGACCATATTCTTGATGTAATTCCATTACCATTTGGGATCTACCATTGGAAGGTTCTTGCTTGGTATCATTGGGGTACTGAGAGACACCACCAATTTTCTATTAAAGATTGATCAAAGGATACAATTTTTATTAAATTATTTTGAAATCTGATTCTGATGGAATTCATGTTTGTTCAATCTGTGAAAACTGTTCTCATTGAAGAACTCAAATTCATCCATCAACATCTGTGATTTCTCTTCATTATAGATTTAATTTCAAATGGAAATTTAGAGCGAACAAAACTGGACTTCTATTGGTGACAATACCTTAGTCTCGTACACTAATGAGTTTGATATTTCTTGTGTATCTGTATGAATGGTGATATAGTAGGCCCATAAAGAATGGATGATCTTTTCTAGACCATACCTCTTATCTTTGTTCCCCATCATGCGGAGTATATTAGACAATGTATCATTGAAGGCCTCTATATTTCTATTTTCTACTATATGATTGAGATATGGGTGGTTGGACTTGATGTTGTACTCCTATTATATTTTCTCATCATACTAGAATATATGTTGGTTCAGTTTCCCATCAATATTGTGTGAGGGACCCTAAACTGGGTGATGATATGGGACTTTATGAAGCTGATTATTTTCTTCGTTATGAATTATTAAAGGAGTATTTCCTAATCCCATTTGAAAATCAAGTTATTAGTAGTATAGATGTACTTTAAATACTTTTTTTTTGTATAGGGGATATGTCCCCACAACATCTATTGATAAAAAAACATCTAGGAATGTTTAACTATATGAAACAATTCTAGGGATTGATGGATAAAGTGTTCATTTATCTAGAATAGATGATATTTCAGAGTGTATTCAAAATCGCCCTATAAAATTGTTTTCAAATAGTAACCCTATATCCTCTTTTGGTGGGAAATCCTGGTTCAAGACTGATGAGAACTATAGGATCCCACATGGAGTTCATTAATAATGGAATGAATCTCTCTTTCTACTATGCATCTGATGAAGATTATGTTGAAGCCAGGTTTGAAAAATTAATTCTATTCATTTGGACTACTATGTATGGTAATATTCACTACATGAAACCAAATATGTTCCCTTTTAACTCTATATGATCGTAAAGTCCCTTTTGTGAGATAACTAATCACATGCTCGATCCATCTATGGGTGGTTGCAGATTCATCACACTCTGGGGTGGTTTTAACATAAGATTTCTTGCATATCTCATACGTTGATCGACAAAACCATTCATCAGTGTGTGATACAGAATATTGCTTCCTCCCCATTAGGGTTGGCCTAAACTAAGGATACATTAGCCAATGTGTTTTCTTGAGCATTCTGTGATTGTGGAATATAATTCCATATTAGTTTATAAGGTAACACTTCTATCATTCCACTGATGTATCCAATGAGAGGGCCCAATTCTTCCTTTTTGATGGAATTTTCACCATAGATCTTATTTATCACTAGTTATGAATCCCATTTGATATTAAAGTACTCTATTTGGAGTTGTATGAAAAGTTCCAACATTGAAATTAGGTCTTGGTATTCTTCCTCTTTATTCATGCATCCTCCAAATAGTGCAAAAGAGTAGGGAAAAACTACTTTGTTTGGATAGACAAATTCAATCCCTAAGACAACCCAATTGAACATCGATTTTTTAATACTTTTTCAAATATGACGTTAAGATGTTCCATTAAAATACATCTCTCATATTTTGGGAGTGTAATGGGAAAATAATACCACCTTATATTATATCTTTGTGTCGACTGGTGTCTTTTACAAGGTAGGATGTGCTGCGAGGAAATCATCTTGGTCTTTCCATTTCCCTGATTTATATTATACGAACTGAATGTTGTATATTTGTAGAATGACCACCCTTCAGGAAAGATCACTATTAAACAATGGAAAACCTAGTATCTACTTGAGATGATCAATATGAGAGACCATATTGGATTTATGGTGTTGTAATAAATGCTTCTTCTTTTTCACTATAAGGATGTGTGAAAGGTAGTTCTTCTTGACATCTGAGTATTGAATTTTAGTACCTTGTATTGTTCATATGAGGTATTAGAGATACTTATCACTCCCCATATCATTTTTTTTATATGACGAGGGATCTCAGTGAGCATTGCATGGAATAAACATACACTATGAGGGCCCTCCCTTCCACTTGAGGTATCATAATAGGTGGCTGAAGTGGATACTTCATGATACTTTTTAAGGCTACTTGGCTATCATCATACCATTGATATGAAATTACCTTCATCACTATCACGGTCAAGGGGAGAAATTTTTCCTCCTTGTTTTATATGAAATTCTGAATTTTGGTGAGGTTTCCTTATATCCCCCTATGATTTGAGAGATTTATGAAGGTGAAATTTATAGAATATCACTATTGTTCTCTTGGTCATCCTCGATGCCATGGTGTAATACCAAAAAGAAAAGAAACGTGCTATATATTACAAAAATGGCACAATTCAGTAGATTCATCATTAGAATATGTTATCACAACTTGACGAATACTGTTTAGACATTCATGAAGTGATCACATTGCTATCAGGAATTGACCACCAGGTTATCATAGATAAATTCAGCTATTCTCCCAAAGAATGACATCATGATATGATGCACATCAAGATGATATATGGTGCCTGTGTTCTTCAAGTGAAAATGCATGATTTTATAGTAAAATATCCCATGAGGTGATTTAGAGGCCATAAATTATTCATCTTTATGGGCCATCATTATTTGATTATACCCTAAATACCCACCCATGAAAAATCGTCTTGGAATTCAACATTCACAATGATCAAGTGTTCCATTATCAGTAATGGGAAACCATACTTTTAGTAGTTCCGATTAAGGTCTTTGAAATTGACACAAACCCTAATATATACATTCCTCTCATTGATAGGGATGATGTTGGCAAGCCATATTGAGTATTAGAATTCTTGAAAGAAGTTGGATTTAATCAATTTATCAACATCCACTTATAAATTGGTGGCGTGAGAGGGCTTAATCATCCTTGATGCCAACATGAATTTTCAATGCTCTTCTAGTAAACTAAGATGGTCCGTAGAAACCTCAGGATTTAGTTATGTTATTTAGGTATAGTTCCAAGTGAACACATATTGGCATTGATTAAAAAATAAAATATATATTTCTTGATCATTGAGGGGAATATTGGAACTAATCAGTTTAGGCTTCGGGTATTCTTATGTTCCAAAGATTACTGATCTGAGCTTTTTAGTGGTGGTGGAGACACCTTCTTCAAATGAATGAGGGTTGTTCATGATGTTATCCCCATATTCTTCCACCTTCGTGTCCGTGGAGACATTTCTTGATGAATATGGTAATATGGGGGCATCTCCATCACACTTTTGGTGGGATATTCCATGAGAACAGACATTATCATACCATACTCTTTGAGTCTATGTTGAGAGATTTTGGAGATGATTTAATTTTACATATTCACTAGAGATTTAAGGGGCTAGGACCTCTGGGGTAAAGTCATTCACCTTGACTATATTTATGGGGAGAACATAGTCAGTGTCGATTAAACTCCAGGGATTTTCTGGGGTGGTCCCCAAGATATTGTGGGAATCAACCTGCATACCATCATCCACTGTTGGTTGTTTTCTACCCATTTTATAGAAATATGATTTAGCATATGAGGCTCCACAAGTATTGAAGGGCGAATTATCACCATGCAGTTGGTTGAACATTTCACTGATATGGTATTTTAAGACATTGATGTGATGTTGAATGTACAAACACGTGGATGTAGAAAAAATGTAACACAACATTATTTCTATGAAATTAATTTTTCATTAATTTCTTTATTTTATATATTTCATTATATGCAACAGCAGATTATCTTACGTTATCCACAACACTATGTTTCTGCAGAACATCATTGTATTATTATACTTATTTAAATAATGAAATTATAACATAGACTTAAGAATGAAAGGTATGAACAAGACTAACTAAACTATACAATTATGGTTTACACAATATTCTTGGACTAATTAATTATAAATGAATATAAATACCATTTTATAAAAAAAAGGAGATGCTTTTTTGAAAAATTATTTAAAAGTGTACAAGTGTGCTTAAAAGAATAAATAAAAAAATCGATTTTGTTGGAATATATTAATGATATATATATATATAATATTAAATATAATATTTAATATTCATTATATGTGTTTTCAAGACATGATATATGAACAAATCTAATTTTAAATATAAAATAAATAATTTTTCTTCTAAAAAAGTAGTTTTACCACCTTTTTATGGGGAATATGTTTTAGATATAGTTTTGACAAATTAATAAATTATTTTACAAAAAACATTCTTCTTATTTATAATAGAATTATCAAAATTTAAATTGGTTGAATAATTGGTATTTTTATGATAAGATTTATTTTTTGATGAATATTGAATATAGTTTATTTTAATTGAAATCTTCCTTTTTGTCTGATTTATTTATAATGTTAGATTATATTTTAGAGTGATTTTAATATATAATTTGGTAAATATTTTACCGTTTAGTAAAATTAAGTTCATTTAAATATATTTCCCATTGAATTTGGATATAAATATATTTCAATATTTGGGATGTTTTTACTTTTAAAACTGGTTTTCTCGACCTGTTAATGGGATTAAATTTTTATATATTTTTGAAAAATATGAGATTTTAATTATGAAAAATGGTTTCAATATTTATGAAAAATATGTCAGAATTTATTAAATATTTTCCATTTATATTTTGACAAAATATGAATAGTAACATTGGTAATTTGTTTACCATGGTTAAGGCTAAATCAAGAAGTTATGGTTTAAAATAATATCATAAATACGATAAAATTACTATAACACTTGTCCTAATTATATTGTATAAATATGTTTTCCCAAATAAATAATGGATCTGTTATAAGACCATTTATGGTATTTTGAAGAGAATATAACCTTTATAATATTATATTCAATGTTAAATCAATTTTGTTAGATTTATATTTTTACAGTAGAATTTTTTTTAATATGGGGTGGTATAAAGAGTATTTGTTAGAATATAAATAATTTTCTGAAATATAACATGTTTATCTATATCATGTTAATATATTTATCATTTTATTGAAAAAATAATTTTCTTTAATTTGTGACACAGTGGTGATGAAATAATTTTTTAATTTAGAGAAGAATCCAACAAATGATATTAAAAATATCAAAATAAATGTAATTTTATTAAATTAATACTATACAATATATGTAATGATGACATTGAAATTTTATTTATGAGTTAAACTAATTTTTTAAGATATTATATTGTTTTGATATTTTTTAAAATTCACATTTTGAATAGTTTAAAAATTTACATTAACTATATTATGAAATAAAAAATATTTAATTAAATGATCTAAAATTAATAAAAATATTCAATTAGGATAACATATTTTTAAAAATATTAAAATATCATAAATTAATCATTTATTTGTCTTTTGTAAATTTATAGTAATTATATTAACACTCAGAGTGTAAATTACATGATATAAGGGTAAGAATTAAAAAGTTTAAATAAGGGTTAAAGCAAAATGATAAGGACTAACAAATATTCATAAAATATATAATTTTTTATTGGAGTAAGGTTTTTTGACGAAAAATAATTATATCATATAAATTATTAATTTTTGATCATTTTATATTATAATATTAATTTATATTAATTTAATATTTGGATGATTTCCAATAGTGCCACTCCCCTCTCGTATAAAAGGGAACATCATCTTCCATTTGATTAAAACATTAGAACCTATCTGGTTTGGATAGACCTTATCAATATATAATCCAAAAATTCCACCATTCATCGTAGAATAATTAATTTATAGATAGATTTATCCAAATATTTATTTTTTTTACAAATCAAAATCAGATACCCAAAGAAGATGTATGTTCATCAATAAACGTTTTCATTTATTTATTACATGGAACCACTCCATTATTATTATGCAATGATTTTATAATAATAAAATTATCCTAAATATGAATATATATTATTATTAATAGTTTTCAATGTACACTGACACACACTTCCATCTAATATGTTACAAAAATATCGTTCTTGTGTATGGGGAAGTACTGCCTCACAAAACAGTAGTTTTCATTTTTTCCTTTACCACCTATAATTGTTGGAAATTAGCATTGAAATAATATTTTAATATTATATGACGGTATTTATGATGTATTTATTCTTCTATAAAAATTATATATAAAATACATATATCTATTGAATTTTTTGATAACACAATAACTTCGTTTGTGGACTTGTGGACTACCACTTCCTCAAAGTGTCATGACTCCTTCACACTTTTCATGGGATGTATTATGGATGGTTTTAGTGAAATTATATGTTATATATGACATAATAATTACAATATAATGATATTATATATAAATATAAATATAAATATATGTCATTTATTTCCTTTCAATCAATATGACTTGAAATGAAAGCTACATTCTTGTGTACGTATGACCTATCGTCTACATGAACAGTGTATTTTATTTTCTATATATATATTTTATATATAAACATAAATTCAGATATAATGAACATATAATATATTTATACCATTTTTAACATTCTACAGGTAATTAAATCATTATCTCGGTATGAAGAACTTGAATAAAAGTCAAAACATGTATTAGAAACAAAGTAGTTATTACATGAAACATAACTAAAACATGGAGTTGTTAACAAGTGAGTAATATAAAGTCCTAATAAAGTAATATATTTTATAATATATATGAATATGGATCATTAAACTTTTTTAATAAACTTATATTTTTTATATGTTATGTTTTCATGAGTACGATGAGTGTCAATATATAAGCTAAGAGATTTTTGTCTCACTTTTTTTTCTATGGGACACATGGATTATACACTACTTGTTTCTTCAATGTTGTGTATTTAATTACCATGAATTTAAATTATGGGTCTTATCAAGAATATTATGGTATTTTAATATCTATATTTTTTTATTTCTTTCATATGGAATATGATTCTACTGATTATAATGTGATAAGATTTTATTTCACAATGTCATTAATATTTAGAATTGTTTCATTTTAAGACTCTATTGGAGAATATTTATCTTCAATGTCCATGTTTTCTAAATATTTTTTTTTAAATGTTTTGAATATTATATTATAGATGCTTAAATTAATTTTTACGCATTTTGGCTTTTTTACTATACAGATTAAAAGGAATATTTTTATCATTCTCAAAAAGAGGTACTTTGTGAATTTTCTTGAAAAAGTAGAAAGGGAATTTTATTTAATTTATATATAATGAATGGAATTTTCTTTATTCATGACTCCATATTTCTTTTAATATTCATTTATAATCATAAAATTTTAGTTTCAAAAAAATTCTTTTAAAAATATAGACGATTTTTAGATTTGTTTCAAATTAGAAATGATATTTTTCTCAAGAATTGTTTTCATGTTATATCTCAAAATTATTTTACATCGAAGATAACACTATATTATGTTACTTTTTATTTATTGGTGACCTGATTAATTTATACCATTCTTATTCTTTCTAATAATGGTTTATGTTTATGATGGAATGATATATACGAAACCAATTTCTTTTCCATGAGTTAGGTTATAATTAAGTGTTTATAAAACTTATTTCATTACATGTGATATGATATAATGAATGCTTTATGGTCCTGTGGAAGTCATATGTATAGTTTTTGTTAATTGAATTGTGGGAAGTATTTCTCCCTAAAAATAATTGGGATGATATGGATAACTCTTTTCGTATATATGTTATGCGGGAAATTGATTTCACCCAAGATATAACTCGTGTTTTAATTCTAAAGTTGTATACGTGATAAAACATTTATATTGATCCCTCAGTGAGGAAATTAACACCTTCTATTACTGGGACATATGATCCACATGTTTCCAAACAATGGATTGGTACCACTGAAAATATATTTTCCATCCTTCAGTGTTTGGAACATGAATTTTTTTTTGTTGTGTATCATTTCAATGGTGAAGTTGATAAGTAGTGTAATATTATTAAGAATTCTAGGGAACAAAAATAAATTGTATCTTTGTAATGGTAAAGAGTTAAGGGGATATTTTTCATTAAGTAGTTCCATAATATTAGAAAAAGAAAGATATAGAAGGAATTACTTCGTTTTAAGTAAAAGGATAATGAATCTATTTCTCACGTCCCATCCTCAGGTCCTATGCTGTGACTACCCCAAGCCCACCTTCCATAGGACAGGGGTTGGTGACTAGCACCAAAGGCATAACTCCCAATAAAAAAGGAAGGCATTGGCTTTATAAAGTAAACAAACACCACAGAGTAAGCCAGAAGAAGTAAACACTAAGTAAACTGAGTACAAAATTATGTGTGGAATGTAAATGGGCCAGAATACAAACCCAAAGTGAACGTATAGTACAATTGGAATGAAAGTACAGAAACTTCAAAGTAAAGTAGCAACGTCAAGCCGTCTACCGGAAATCCCACCTGAAGGGTGTGTACAGATAGTCTTCACTGCTGCTCGGGTCCAACCGTCTGCTCTGTGTACGTCCCACCCACTGGTCCACCTCTAGGTACTGTCTCTCACCACGAGCCTCAACCCTGATTAGTGTTGCCCATCATCATCATCATCCAACACAATATAGTGAGGGCATAGCCCATGCAGGGGTGAGTATACGGTACTCAGTAGGGACCACGAGACCTCGTAGGTCTCCCAGAATCCACAAAGGACAATCCACAATGGAAATATACAAAAAATAAGTAACAACCAACACTACTTAGGTATATTCCCATACATATACCTATGTCACCAATTATAGTTCGGCTCCAACATCTGAGCCCATGTTCAATCACGTCCACACAGGATAGTACAACCCAATCCACACAGGAAAGCACAACTCAATCCTCATAGGAAACCAAGTCAATCCCAACGAAGATAATGATTGAAAGTAAAGAATCAGCTCACACAACTATACTTCTACGTAAGGTGATAGAGATATTCAGATGTAGCCACTGATTCATCTAGCTGGAACCCACATAGGAAACTTGACCAGCTCAGTTGTCGGACCCACGTAGGATACAAGACCAGCCACTCTGTCAGACCCACGTAGGATACTAGTACAGAGTCAAATACTGCCGGACCCACATAGGATACAAGAATAGTAGTAGTGCTGGACCCACATAGGATACATGAATGGTAGTCACGTACTACCAGACCCACATAGGATACAAGAACAATAGTCATCACCATCGAACCCACGAAGGATTTCAGTACGACCGGCATCACTACCGAACCCATGGAGGATTTCAGTGTATTCTTCATCGTTTTCGAACCCACAGAGGAATTCAGTGCAGTCATCATCACAGCTGAACCCACAGAGGATTTCAGTGCAGTCGTCGTCACAGCCTATCCCACGGAGGATTTTAGTGTAGTCATCGTCGTAGCGATCTCTAGGTTTCCCGGACAAAGCAAGCTCGTTTCCAGGAGGGTCCGCTCCATGAGCCAAGGGGTAGATACATCAACATACATGTATTCTGGAGTTTATGTATCACAATGTTCCATCTCGTCGATAGGAACTCAACGTGATAGACGACGCATCAATCGGGCGCCCGGTCTGAGAGTTATTGGCTTTTTCGTTCTAGGGGCCCAGTTAGTTTTTAAGTCAAAACCAACTCAACCGAACTCCAACTACATCCAAACCTCGACCGGATTAATCCAGAGGTCTTCCTCACTAATAGGAATCTAACATAGTCGATGGCACGTCGATCGGACGTCCGGATCTCAAGTCTTAAACGTTACCGCTCTAGGGGCTCGGTTCGTTTCGTTTTCGAACCTACCCAGACAGACCCAAAGTTCTATGAAACCCTGAGTGTAATATATCGAAATGATCATCTCGATCCAAGGATCGCATCACAGATAACTATGCTTCCATCAGAGATCCATAGCCCATGTTATGGGTAATTGACCGAAGATGGTCTGAAGTGGGGGGGTCTGGGCCCGATCCGTCCCGGCCCAACCCCCCCTGGGCCGGTCAGGACCGGGTCGACCCGACCCGGTGTGGCTCGTCCTGGTCTGTGTGACCTGCCCTGGATCGGCCTTGGGGCACATTGGCTCGGCCAGCGGAATGCGCTGGGGGTGGGGGGGGGGGTAGGATGCGGTGTCCCCTTTGCCAGCAGACGCGGGAGTAGGCACCGCCTCTCCCCCGGATCCCACACGGCCGCAGGATCCATTCATTCTTCCGCCAAAGAAGATGAAGCCACGATAGATCCTACTAGTGGTGCACCGTGGCGCCTCCGCCTCTTGGTGGCCGATCGGTGTTGGGCCCCGCCTTCGGCCGCCGGTGCCGCCATGCCGGCAACGCCTTCCGCGGACCACCGGACGCGCTCCAGTGGTATATTTTCCCCGCCGTCTGCACATACAGCTCTCCCAGGACCCATAGATTACTACGAAGTTTTCAAAATTCCTTTTTCCCACTTCATCATTTCCGGTCGATCCAAACACCAATAAAAAAACTGCAGACTGTTGTCAGGCCGTGTTTGTTTGGCCCGCACCCTCCGCGTTAGGTGTTTTTCAAATGGAAATCATTAAAAGACATACTTTAGATGATGGTATAATTTATTCAAGGTAAATTATTAAAACACCCTAAATTTAAAATACACATGCACGAGGGAATAATTCACATATACACATTATACGAAACCTCCCTAGCTGGAAGAAGTCGTCGAACGACGATCGTCGCGGAGAAATGGTGTCACGGAAGAAGGAGTCATGGAAAGAGGCATTGTACGTCATCAGTGCACTCCTGGTGAAGGATGTGGAATCTCACTTTCTTCTATGTGGGAAGAAGGTGCAAATATGGTATCGCGTTCATCGTCGAATCTTCAGCATTCTCTGCGAGGAAGATGAAGTTCTTCAAGACCGCGAGAGTTCTCTCCTTGATTTCGCACAATGAATCCATCACAATAAAATAAGACATTTTCTTGTTTTATTCACACACATACGTGAAAAAATAAATTTTAAATTCAAAATTAATTGAACAAATTAATTAACGCACGTTTTCCAATTAATTAGGCGTTTTATTGGCATGTATTTAATCTGGATGAAAAACTGCTTGAGTTGAAATGACATCAAAACGGGGGAGTAGGTGAGTTACGAAATAAATTGAAAGAGGGTTGTATAATGGAATTTAAGGGGTTGGGCTTGTGTGGGCCCCACTTCACTAATATCCTACAAAGTGGTGTTAGGATATAGTGGGTCCCACTCCGACTTCCATGAATTGGTTATAGATACTTAGAAATGAAATAAAAAATTGTTCCACATATTTTTATTTCGTTCTTCAGTCAACCCGTTTATTTAATAACCTCACATGAGAAAACGATACTACAGAAAAGATGTTACAAAGAAATTAATAGTGTTTTGGTTTCATTGGTGCCATCATATTTCAATTCCGAGCACATGTTCAAAAGTTAGGAAAACCCGCTCGTTCGTTCACAGAACGTAACCGAGCTATACTTCGGAAATTGATTCTGGGCACACCGGGTCTCAGAATTAGGTGCCGTCAAAAACTGAGTACTCGTAAAATCACAAAGAAAATTAAAAAAAATTCCTTGAAATTTAAGGGTCTTTACATTACTCCCACCTTAGGAATTTACACCCCCATTAAGATACATCACAAACTAGGGACGCAAATGAGGGTATTGAGCATGCATCTGAGCCTCCCGCTCCCATGTGCTATCCTGGGGGTTCAGTGCTGCCATCTGATTCCCACTAGAGGAATCAACTGACCACGTAGGACCCACTCCTGTCAATCCTCAATCTCTACTAGGACCTCCACAAAAGTCTCCCCATCATCAATTACCAGCTCCCCATGGTCGATGATATGCGTCGGGTCTTGCACGTACCTCCCCAGCTGAGATACGTGGAAGATGTCGTGCACCCGGTGTAACTGAGGTGTTAGAGCCAGGAGATCAACCACCTCTCCTATCCTACCGAGAACCTGGAATGGTCTGATGAAGTGCATATATAACTTGCCACCCTTTCCAAATCTCTGTAAGCCACATCGAGGTGAGACTCGCAAGAAGATGTGGTTGCCATCCTTGAACTCTAGTGGTATCCACCTCCTGTCAGCATAAGAAATCTATCGGCTCTGAGCTGTCCTCATCTGCTCCTAGATGACCTGGACCTTCTCTGTCATTTCCTGGACTATCTCTAGTCCCACATGTGTTAAATCCCCATGGTCTCTCCAGTATAGAGGTGATCTGAATGGTCGGACGTACAATGCCTTGTATGGTGCCATCTCGATGGTGGAGTGGTAGCTGTTGTTGTACGCAAACTCTACCAAGGGTAGGTGGTCCTCCCAGCTGTGACCAAAGTCAAGTACACATGTCTAGAGCATGTCCTCATGAGTATGAATGGTCCTCTCTGTCGGACCATCTATCGGAGGGTGAAAAGCAGTGCTCAGACATAGCTGCATCTCGAATCCCTCCTACAACTCCTTCCAAAGCCGGTAATTAAAGTGAGTATCTCAATCAGAGATGATAGATGATGGCACACCATGAAGCCGCATGATCTCTTGAATGTAGAGGTGTCCCAAGATCTCCACTGATCCCTTCTCTCTGATGAGTAAGATGTGGGCCGACATGGTGAGTCGGTCGACCATCACTCAAATGGAGTCGTGACCTTTGGAAGTACGTGGTAGTTCAGTCATGAAATCCATAGATATCTCGTCCCACATCCACTCTGGGATCTCCAAGGGATGCACTAAGCTTGCTAGTACCTGCTGGTCCACCTTCACCTACAGGTATGTGAGGCATCAAGAAACAAACACTACTACCACCTTCTTCATACCCAGCCACCAGTGCTATCGTCTGAGATCCTAGTACATCATTTCCACTCCTAGATGTATCGCTAAAGGGGAAGTGTGAGACTCCCTTAGTACCTCCTCCTGCAAAGAAGTTGGTACTACGGTATGTCCATTGAAAAGGACATCGTGCTATCCTCCTATAGAGAATCTATCAGGTTCATGTCCTGAGGATATCTATGCACGCCGCGTCTCACAATCAGCATCCCCACGTTGTGCCTCTCCGAACCATTGTAGTAGTGGAGGAGTGACTGTGAGTGACTGAAGAAAGGCTTCTCCATCTCTATACACGAAGGATATCTACAAAGTAGATAGCTGCGCTGTCACCTCCCTAAGTAGCTGAATGACCGTTCTCATACTGATAGCATCGACTACTACATTCTCCTTTCTAGGATGATATAATATCTCAATGTCATAGTCCTGGAAGAAAATGAGCCATCGCCGCTATCTTAGGGTCAGGTCCTTCTGCGAGAATATGTACCAGATACTCTGGAGGTTAGAAAAGACTATAATGTTCTCGCTTATCAGATAGTGCCGCCACATCTTTATAGAGAAGACCACTGATACTAACTCCATGTCATGGGTAGCATAGTACTGCTCATGCTACCTCAACTGTCATGATCCATAGGCAATTTGTGGAATCTCTTTAATCTGGACACATCTGAGTCTATTCCATGATTCATCGCAGTACACTATGTACCCTACTCCTTCCTCTGTTATACTCATGATAGGTCTGCTGGTCAATCATTGTCTCAGCTCCTGGAAGCTCTACTGGAAACTATCTGACCACACAAAGGTTTACCCCTTATTTTTAAAAGCTGAATGTGATGTTGCAACTCTGTAGAAGTATGGCACAAACCTCCTATAGTATCAAGCTAGACCCATGAAACTCCGCACCTCTGTCACGCTCCTAGGTGGCTCCCAAGCTAGCACTGCCTCGATCTTCGTAGGATCCGCCGGGACTCCTGCCTTAGAGAAGACGTGCCCCATGAAGTTGAACTCACGTAAACAGAACTGGATCTTCGAGAGCTTACCATAAAGCTGGTGCTCTCAGAGTGTTTCCAGTACAACCCGCAAGTGGTAGGCATGCTCCTCCTCAGAAGTCGAGTATATCAAAATGTCATCGATGAAGACTACGAAAAATCGATCGAGGTAAGGCAGAAATATCATATTCATGAGAATCATGAACACTTCTAGAGCATTTGTTATGCCAATAGGCATAACCAAGAACTCATCGTGTCTATCCCGACATCTGATGGTCATCTTCTACACATCCTCATCACGATCTCTGAGATGATGATAGCCTCACCTGAGGTCTATTTTTGAGAACCACCATGCTCCCTTGAGCTGATCGAAGAGGTCGTCAATCCTAGGTAGTGGATAATTGTTCCTCATGGTCACCCGGTTCAAGAAACAATAGTCGACACACAATCGTAAGCTCCCATCCACCTTCTTGAAGAACAAAATTGGGGAAGACCAGGGTGAAACACTAGGTCAGATGAATCCCTTTCCCTGCAAGTCCTCTAACTCTACCCATAGCTCACAAAGATCCGTGGGGGACATCTGATATGCTGGAGTGGATATCGAGGATTTCCTGAGGTACATGTCAATATATAAGTCTAACTCTCCCCGATGAGGTAGTCCTGGAACGTCTTCCGGAAAAACGTCCGCATACGGATCCACCACTATAGGAAAACTCGGACTTCATACATCATCTGATCCTAGGATGAGGCTAGCCAACTGGTGAGTGATCGGCTGTCCTCTCCTCTACATGAGTCCATCCTGCACTGCAAAGGCTCCAATCTCGCCGGTGAAGGTTAAACTGCTCCCATCGGTGCGAACACATCGCACCTTGCACCTAATACAGCCAATATGAGCATGGAATGTAGATAACCAATCCATGCCCAAGATGACGCCGTAAGGCCTCGACGCCACTACAAGAAGATCCCAGCCAAATATCTCGCCTCCTAGAGTATGTTCACACTGCCGGAACTAGTGCGTAATCATCGAGTCTGCTCCCGTAGGAGTCTCTAGCCTAAGGATCGAGCCAACGGCTCCGTCGAAATCTATGATCTCCGAACAAGGGTAGCAGCAATAAAAGAATGACTCGCTCCTATGTCTATAAGAACTGCATCAAGGGTAGAGTAGTCACAGATAGTACCTCAAATTATATCTAGTGCACTGTGGTTGTAGGCCTCTTAGGCCGGATGATGAGCCTGTCTCTGCACGCTAGCTCCCTATGGTCGGGGTGGAGATCCTGGTGGTGGTGGTGGTGAATCCTCAAAGTGTCGCCCACCACCTACTACCCGGCCAGCTCCTCTGCCTCGTTCTCCTTCTCTCTATGGACTTCCACGTTCGACCCTATCCCTTAGTCTCTATGGTCCCTCAATCGTCTTCTGCTCCTCTACACTGCGGGTCGGGCAGTCATGAGCCATGTGGCCCTAACCACCGCATGCGTAGCATTGCCTGCTCCTCGGAAGGCTGGCTCTGCGCCGTGTGCCCCGCACATCTGAGCCAGTGTCCTGAGGTCGTCCGCCCACTGGTCTGGTCCGCATGGACCCCTGTGATGTCCATCAAATGCCAGCTATAGAAGACTCTACTACGTGCCTCCATGTGATAGGTCTCGCTGCTGGTGTAGGCTCAGCAAGAAATCTCCTTATGAGAAGGGCTTGCTTCAGTTCTCCTGCCTGTGTAGGAATGCTGAAGGAGATCATCGATGCCAGAATCTCATGCCAGAATCTCATGCCTCAGTCCCTGATCAATGGTCTGCGCCTAGAAGAATGGGTCCCGTACCATGTCTGTCGAATAGCGTGAGAGATTGGTAAATCTCACAGAGTACTGGGCTACCGTCATGCTGCCCTGTCGCAGCTGTAGTAGCTTCTGAATATGCACCACATGTAGGGTGGCTGGGATAAACTCTGAGCTAAAGAGGCTTTCAATGACCATCTAGAGAAGAGATGCCTCGTCATGAACTTGGAGCATCAGGCTCCACCATCTTCTTGATGCCGCGGGCAGGAGGCTCACTGCAAGGATCACCATGAGTTCAGCTGGTGTCCCCACTATCCTGAAAACATGAACTACAGTTTCCATCCAATACTCATATTCCTGAGGGACCGTCTCCCCATGGAACCTGGGCGGTCTTTGATGATGGAACTCGTGCAGTAGACTAAGGTGATGTGCTCTCTCAGCAGCTGGGGCTGGTGTCATAACTGGCTCGGCGGGTAGAGGTACCGCCATTGCCCCCACTGTTAAAGGCCCTACACCAAGGCCTCATCACTCGGTGGGTTGTCTTCTCGCACAAACCTTGGAACACTAAATATCTACCGTCGTGGGGCCATAATAAAAATAAAATGTTGTGACACGGTCAAAACAGTATACCTGGTGAGCTGACACAATGTAATCACAAAGAAAACTTTTGAAACACAAATTCAATTAATGTATTCGTGCACTGAGTCGGAAATCAGAAGTCAGGGTCCTGGTGTACGGATACTTCAACCACCTCACTAACACTGGACTCCCTATACTGATAACCACAATCAATACCCTTAACACTATTTCTTCACAGAGAAGAATGATCAGAGTCATGAGTTCTGCGGTAGAACTGAACTCCTCTAATACCAATTTGTTACGACCCATCCTCGGGATCCATGTCGTGACTACCCCAAGCTCGCCTTCCATAGGCAAGGGGTGGGAAACCATCATAAAAGGTGTAACTCCCGATATAAAGGGAAGAAATTGCCTTTATAAAGTAAACAGACAATATACAGTAAGCCAGTATAAGTAAAAACTATGTAAACTATTTACAAAAGTAAGTGCAGAAAGTAAATGGTCTAGAATAAAAATCCAAAATGAAAGTAAAGTACAACTAGAAAAAAAGTACAACAACTGAAATGTAAAGCAGGAACGTTGAGTCGTCCATCGGAAATCCCACCAGAAGGGTGGATACAGATAGTCTCCTCAGCTCCTCGGGTCTAACCGTCTGCACCGTGTACGTCCCGCCCAGTGGTCCACCTCTAGGTACTGTCTTGCTCCACGAGCCTCATCCATGATCAACGTTGTTCATCGTCTGCATCCAACACAACATAGTGTGGGCATAACCCATGCAGGGGTGAGTATATGCTACTCAGTAGGGACCCCGAGACCTTGAAGGTCTCCCAGAATCCACAAAGGACAATCCACAAAGGAAAGATACCAAAAATAAGTAACAAACGACATTAATTAGGTATATTCCCTTACATATACCTATGTCACCAATTCCAGTTAGGCTCCAACATCCAATCCCAAGTTCGATCAAGTCCACACAGGATAGTACAACCCAATCCACACAGGAAAGCACAAATCAATCAGCATAGGAAATCAAGTCAATCGCATCCAAGATAATGAGTGAAAGTCAAGACTCAACTCAAATAGGTATACTTAATCATAAGGTGATAGAGATGATCATATGTAGCCACTGATTCATCTAGCTGGGATGCACATAGGATACTAGACCAGCTCAGCTATCGGACCCACATTGGATACAAGACCAGCCACTCTGTCAAACCCACATAGGATACTAGTAAGGAGTCAAATACTGTCTGACCCACGTAGTATACAATAATAGTAGTACTGTCGGACCCACATAGGATACAAGAACAATAGTCACATACTTCCAGACCCACATATGATATAAGAACAGTAGTCATCGCCGTCAAACCCATAGAGGATTTCAGTACGGCTGTCATCGATCCTGAACCCATAGAGGATTTTAGTGCAGTCGTCGTCGCTGCCGAACCCACAGAGGATATCATTGCAGTCCATGTAACAGCCGAACCCATAGAGGACTTCAATGCAGTCATCGTTGTAGCCTAACCCATGGAGGATTTCAGTGCAGTCGTCGTCGTAGCCTACTCTCGAGTCCCGCACACAGCATGCTCGTTTCTAGGAGGGTCCGCTCTATGAGACAATGGGTTGACACATCAACCAACATGCAGTTCAAAGTTGACGTATCCCAACGTTTCATCTCATCGATAGGAACTCAACGTGACAAATGGCGCGTCAATCGGATGCCCGGTCTGAGAGTTATTGGCTTTTTTGTTCCAGGGGCTCGGTTAGCTTTTAAGTCAAAACCAACCCGACCGCACTCCAACTAAATCCAAACCTCGATCCGAGTAATCCAAAATTTCTGTATCACTACGAGGAATCCAACATATTTGACGACATGTCGATCAGGCATCCATATCTCATGTTATAAGCGTTTCCACTATGAGGTCCCGGTAGGTTTCGTGTTCGGACCTACTCGGCCATTCCCAAAGTTCTCTGAAACCCTGAGTGTAATATACCGAAAATACCGTCTTGTTCCAAGGATCACATCTCAACTGACGGTATGTCAATCGGATGTCGGTATCCCAATTATGGGCAATTGACTGAAGGTGGTCTGAAGTGGGGGGTCTGGGCCAGGTTTGTCCAAGCCCAACCCCCACCTGGGTCGGTCCGGACCGGGTCAACCCGAATCGATTCCGGGTCTGGACCGACCCGGTGCGGCCCGCCCCGGCTCGGCCGGACACGACCCGGCCAGGTCCGCACGACCCCCCCCAGCCCGGCCGGGGGGCGCGCTGGCTCGGCCCGCGTGCCGAGCTGGGGGGGGGGGGAGGATGTGGCCCCCCTTTGCCAGCGAACATGGAGCTATGCTCCGCGTCTATCCCAGATCCCGCGTTGTCATGGGATTCGGTCATTCCGCCGCCGCCGCCCCTTCAGCCGCAACAGCGTGCCAACAACGCCTTCCGCTGACCACCGGACGCACTCCGATGGTCCATTTTTTCTGCCATCTGCACCTACGGCTCTCCCGGGACCCATAGATTGCTGCAAAGGGTTCAAAACGCCTTTGCGGCCTTCTTAGTCGTTGCCCGTCGATCTGCACACCAATTAACAAACTGCGGTGGTTTGTCGGGCCATGTTTTTTCGGCCCGCACCCTCTGTGTTATGTGTTTTTCAAATGGAAATAATAAAAATGCATGCTTTAGACGAGGGTATAATTTATTATAGGTAAATTATACAAACAACCTGAATTTAAAATACACATGCATGGGTGGATAATTCATATATACACATTATACGAAAACCCCCTACCTAGAAGAAGTCGCCGAACGAGGATTATCGCGGAGAAATGGCGTCGTGGAAAGAGGTTTCGTACGTCGTCGGAGCACACCCAGTGAAGGATGCAGCATCTCGCTTTCTCTGACGCGGGAAGATGATGCAAAGATGGTATGACTCTCTTTGTCAAAGCTTCAGCGTTCTTTTTGAGGAACACAAAGGTCTTCAGGACCATGAGATTTCCCTCCTTTATTCCACACAACGAATCCACCACAATAAAATAAGACCTTGTCTTATTTTATTCACACACATACGTGCCAAAATTAATTTGAAATTCAAAATGAATTCACCAAATTAATTAACACGCGTTGTCCAATTAATTAGGTGTTTTATTGGCATGTATTTAATGTGGAAGAAAAACTACTTCATTTGACATGACATCAAAATGGGGAAGCAGGTGAGTTACCAAATAAATTGCAAGAGGGTGGTTTAATGGAATTGAAGGGGTGGGGATCGTGTGGGCCCCACTTCTCTAATATCCTACCATGAGGAGTTAGGATATAGTGGGTCCCAATCCAACTTCCATGCATAGGTGATAGCTACATAGAAAAGAAATAAGAAATTATTGCACAATATTTTATTTCATTCTTCAGTCAACCCATTTATTTAATAACCTCACTCGAAAAAATGAAAATCCAAAAAAGGTGTTCCTAAGAAATTACTGGCACTACGGTTTCATCGGTACCCTAGGATTTTGATTTCGAGCACTGGTTCAAAATTTAGGAAAACCCGCTCTTTCGTTCGCTGAATGTACTCGAGCTAAACTTCAGAAATTTATTTCAAGCACATCGTGCCTCATAATCAGGTTCCATCAGAAACTGCATACTCGTAAAATCCCAAAAAAATTAAAAAATAAATTCCCTTGAAATTTATGAGTCCATACACTATTGGTACCTATAATGCTAATTTTACAAGACATTAAAGGTACGGTTTTTGGTTAATCATTATCATTGAATGAAAAATCGATTGATTATTTGGTGGTATAAAACTAGTTCACTGAGTAGCCTTGTCCATAAGGTACATTGGAAGCTATGAAGAAATCAGTAACTGTTCACCAAAATTGGAAATGGATGTTTTTAACCCACAAGGTTATGGTGATACGAAAAGCAAGATAAAGCTTAATGGAAACTCCAGTGGTGTTCCACATGCAGGGGAGAAAATTTTTCAAACTCCTAATTGATAAGAGTTAGGAAAGGGGAACTCATGGGAATGGTTTAAAGGAACAATAAGATGCCTCATCTATGGTAATCATTGAAATCAATACAAAGAGTTTTAATGTGATTTAAATAGGTTTGTCAATGTTATGAATTTATTGAAAGATCAATAAAATGAACCAATCACACATTAATACTATAAATAAAGAGATTTTGACCAATATGAAAATAAATTACAAAATCTGATGGTTAATATGGATGATGTTATACATTAACCATTAAAGGTAAAAGAAAAAGGGAAATATTATGCTATCGTACTGGATGAATTGGAACATGATAATTTGGGAGTACTAATCCATCTATCCTTATTGTGTATTTGGTGTTTTATTTTTATTGAATAAGAATAAATAATATCTTATTGATCATACATTAAAAAATTTTCATATGATTATCTATATGGATTTTGGTGTAATTATATGACATATTCGATTAGTAGAAGGATGAACCCATGATTCCAAAAAAAATTGTTTTGATATAATAAAATATATTATATAAGGAATGAAGAAGAATGTTGATTTTTAGGTTATTAAATTTTTTCGAGAGATTATATGTTTATGGTCTTCACTTTATTAGTATGTTGCAATCTAGAGTAACATCATGTTTTTTCGGGATTAATGATTCGATGATTTTTTATATTTATAAATATTGTTTTAAAAGTCTTGTATTTTAATCATTTAAAAGGTTCATCAGGGTAACTATATAAGAAAATTTTTATGTTGAAACATAAATGATGTTTTTGTGAATAATGTTTCAATTTATGAATATTGGATAACATGTACTAACTATTTTTTTGTAATGATAAATAGCTACAAAAATAATTAATTATCACCTCATTATGTGTCTTATGATCCAATAGTTCCTTAGGAAATACAATTTCATCATTATTTCATATAGTTGGAGATAAATGAAATATGATCAAGGAACAATAGATGGGCGATATCTAGCTTACAAAATGGAATGAAATCAAGTAAGTATATATTCTTGTGAAAATTAATCAAATTTAACAAAAGTATCATATAGCAAAAAAATTATCCATTTAGCTTCAATTTTAATGATTCCAATGGTCCCTTATATCATCTCATATATATATATATATCATTTTTAGATGATTAACTTTCTAATGAACATTTTCTCTACCACTCCCCATTATAACGTGGTAATTGAAATTTTCATCTATGTCTATGTTTTCACTCTCCACTAATCCGAGTTATGTGGATATCTTCCCATTTTACTTCCCCTCTATTTAACAGGATGTTTTTTGACCCCTTTTATAATGTGGTTTTATAACAAAGTAATTCTATAATGTCCACAAATTATTTTTTATATGAAATTTATAATTACAATGTTGAGATTTCATTTTTAAAATTTTTATAATATTGGAATGACAACCTATCCATTGGAACGTCCCCAAAGTCTCTCTCATTTTCATGAGGTATTTCATGTATCTCATCAAAGGAAGTACATACACAATACATCACATTTACTAAACTCATAGGTCTTACAAATAGTGAAATACCATTCTTATGAAGAAAAATATAGTGAATTTTTTTATCATAGAGATAAAGTTTTACAAAAAATACAACTCACAATGTTATAGATTGTTTATTATAAAACCATTTTTTTAGAGGATATGTGGTAACCTAGGGATATAATGAGTTAGAATTAACCTCATTTTATTGTATTAGAATGACAAATTTTGAGGTAAATATTCATATTAAGGGGGGAATAATGTAACACCATTATATATTTATGAAATATATATTTTGTAAAATTTTATTTCTTTTATATCATTAATTACAAAAACACCATCTTTTCTTGTGTTATAAACATCACTGAGTATCTACTAAACATTATTTAATTTTTACACTTATTTAAACAGTAAAATTATAACCTTGCATTTAGAATTGTTGGTATTATCATTATTAACTAAATTACAAAATTAGGGTTTACCTATAATTCAATGAATAATTAACTATAAATGTATTGAAAACCCTTTTTAAATAAAAAGAAATGTTTTTCTGGAAATTTATTTAAATGCTCACAAGTTTTTTTATAAAAATAAACAAACAAATAAATCTTATTGAATTATATTAATTAAATATATAAAAAAAAATATAATATTTAATCAAATATTTAACATTAATATTATGACTTTTAATGACATTATGTAATAAAAATCCAATTTAAAATAAAAAAGATGTACTTTTAATTATATTCATTGATAATTTTATAAAATATAATTTATAAAATAAAATTCCTCTCTAAAATATAAGTATTAATATTTAATTTTATTTATTTTGTGGTATTTATCTGATAAAATACTTTTTTGATGAATAGTGAAAAATGTTGTATTTTAATTGAAAATAGTTTTTTCATCCGATTTATATATATTGTTAAATAATATTTTAGAGTCGGTTTAAATTATAATTATATCAATATTATATCATTTAATACAATTAAATTAATTTTAATAAATTTCACATTGAATTTGGATATAAAAACATTTCAATCTTTTGAATGTTTTTACATAAAAAACAAGTTTTCATGATACGTTGACATGATTAAATTTTAATGAATTTCTAAAAATTTAATGTTTTGAATATTGAGAAATTGATTCCATATTTAGAATAATAAGTTAAATTTTTTATAAATTGGTTCTTATTATTTTTAGAAAAAATAGGAATAACAACTTTGGTAATTTTTATTACTGCGGTAAAGTGTAAATCATGTAATTAATTGTAAAAATAAAATTATTAATAATATATAATCACCATAACACTTATCATAATTTTATTTTATTAACATTTTTCATTGAATATAATTAATGTATATGTTATGAGACCACTTGTGGCCTTTTGGATTAGAATATAACCATTATAATAATAAATTCAAATCACAGTCAATTTTGTGATACATTTTTTTAACGAAAAAAATATTTTAAATATAGGGTTATATATGACATATTATCAACCCTTAATAGTATTTTGAAATTTTAAATCTCTATCTACACAAATTTAATTTATTTATAATTTTTAGTTATATAATAACTATCATAAATGGCGACATAATGATAATACCATAATTGCTTAATTAATGGAAGAATCAAATAAATTTTATTAAAATTATTAAAATAAAAATATTGTGATATAGTTAATTTGATATAACAATTTTATGGATGAATTGAAAATTTTATTTAACAGTTAAAAGCATTTTTATGATGATGTCATGTTGTTATGAAATTTTTAAAAATAAAGTGTTGAATATTATCAAAAGTGACATTAATGATATGTAAAAATTAATAATATTTTGTTAAATGATATAAAATTCATAAAAATAAAAAATTTCGAATAGTAAAAAGTCTTAAAATTTCATAAATGACCCCTTTATTTATCATTTGAAATTTTATAGTAATTAAATTAACATTAAAATTGTAAATTACATGATATAACTCTAAGAATTAAAAAGGAAAAATAAGAGTTAATTCTAAAAAAGAAGGTTTGGAAAATATTTAAATCTTATATGAATTTTTATTCAATTATGTTAATTATTCCAAAATCATACTATATTAAAAATTAATATGTTTTTATCCATTTTTAGTATAAAATTAATCTATATTAATTTAATATTTTGATGATTTCCAAGAGTTCCCCCCCTCTCTAATAAAACAGAACATATTATTATATTTTATTCACATTTAAGAACCTATTTGGTTTTAACATAATGTATCCAAATATCATTTAAAAATTCTTCACTTCATATTATAATCGTTACATTGGGTATAAATTCCAAGAAATAAGTCATTTTGTGAATATCAAAACGAGCCATCGAAAAAGAAGGTAATGTTCATCAACGAACATTTTCATTTTATCATATACGCCATCAATTATTATTGTTACATGATTAGATAATAATATAATTATAATAAATATAATAATATATTGTTACTATAAGGTTTAATGCTCCCCTGACACACACTTATATCGAATGGATAATGCACTAACTGTTTTTTATACGGTAAACTACTGCCTCATGAAATGATGTAGTTCATTTTTCCTTTTCCACCTCTCATGGATGTGAATTGTGATTGAAATTATATTTTTATATTATATGTATATCTGGTATTTATTATGTATTTATTATTATTTAAATATTATATAAAAAAAACTTCATTATTTCTATTTTTTCGAAATATGAAAACTTTGTTTGTGGTTGTGTGGACTACTGCCTCCTCAAAACGATGATATTACATCATAATTTACATGAAATGTATTAAGGATGGTTTTAGTGAAATAATATGATATATATGAAATAATAATGCTATAGTAATTATATTACATATAGACGCACACATATATATATTTCACTTAATTCATTTCCTTCAATATTACAAGACATTTAATGAGAGTTCATGCATACATACATCATACCGTCTCCATGAATGGTGTATTTAATTTTCTATGAATATTTTTTTTTAAAAAAAATACACAATTTATATGTATGACATTTATATAATTATTATAATTCTATTTTTCATTTAATCTTGATAGATGTTTGAGTTCCAAAAATAAAAAATCAAAACATGTGTGAGAAACAAATATATTATTACCCAAAACATAACATAAACATGGAATTGATAGTTAGAGGGAAACATAAAGTAATAAATAAGTGATAAATGATATTATATATATGAATATGGTTACTTAATAGTTATATAATAAACATATATTTTTTATATAGGGGGTTTTAATGACTATGGTGAGAGTCAATACATAAGGTAAGATATATTTGTCTCACTTTTATTTATGTGGGACACATGCCTTATAAAATAAATATTTCTTCTATATGGTGTATATACATACTATTAATGTTAATTATTAGTATTATATAGAATAATATGGTATTTTCATATCCAAATAATTTTATTTATTTCATGGGGTCTATGATTCTACTGATTGTAAAGTGATGAGTATTTGTTTGACAATCTCTTAAATTTTAAGGATTATTTTGTTTTAAGTATCCATTGGAGCATAGTTGTCTTCAATGTACATGTTTTATAAAAACAATATAATATTTTTATTTACTATGGTCTTATGGATATTTAAAATCATTTTTACACATTTTGACTTTTGTCAACATGTCTTGAAAGTAATTTTTTTTTAATTTTTCAAATGAGGTTCTTTGTGACTTTTTCAGGAAAAGTATGAAATTATTGTTTTTTTAATTATAAATTTAAACATAATTTTCCACCTTAATTATTCCTTAATGATTTTAATATTACTTTATAATAATGAAAATTTATTTTCAAAAAAAAATTATTTTAAAATTATGTATCATTTTAAGAAAAGAAAACGTGTTTGATGTAGAAAGGATATTTTCCTCATGTATTGTTTTCAACAGATCCCGCAAAATTATTTTCATTCTTTGATAATGTTATCAAGTGTTTGTTAATATTTAATTTGGATATTATTCAATTAATCAATTATTATTATTATTAATAATTGTTTATGTTTATGATCATAATGATATTTATGAAACATATATTTTTTCTATGAGTTAGGTTATAATTATGCGTTTACGAAACTCATTACATTAGATGGTTTCTGACATGATGAATTATTTATGGTTCTACATTACATGCGTATAGTTTTCTCTATATGATTGGTGGGACATATATCTCCATCGAATGGATTATAAAAACAAGGATAACTCATGAGGTATATATCTTATGTGTGAACCTGATTTCATGATCATAATTCTATGTGTGTACCCAATTTTCATGTCTACAATGTTATGTTCTGATATAGTATTCATGTCCATATATTTTGGAAAGGGCCATATTTCTTGTCTATGATTTAATGAGTGAACATATTATTATTTTTACATGTTCAAAAAGTTACATTTTTATATTTATGCCAAAATTTCACGTTATAAGGCCCCAGCCTTAAACCTTACTTAATCATGAATTATTACATGATTACACATTGAGGATCTTTTCAGGTTTAGAGTTTTAGAGAATTAGATCATGAAACATGCATTACATTCCACTTTTAAACAAAGTGGTTACATAAAAGACAATATTCATTCTTCCCATCAATGGAAACATATTTAAAATATATCACGGATTCTTTCTTGACACATCCTTGACACTATCATCACATCATGTACCTTTCCCTTGACCTGTGAAAAACATTTCAAAAACTTGGGATGAGCATAAAAAGCTCAGTAAGGGTTATAAAAATATGGAAAGGAAACATGAGTTCATAAATACATAAGAATGAAATCACACTTTACCCATAAAAGAAAGGCACTTTAACATACCTCATCAAACCATGAATAAATCATAGAAAACATATGACATAAAGGTAACTTGAGGCATTCATAACATTCTTAAGTAGGGAGTAACCCTCTTGGTTACGTTTGGAATACCCATCACAGTATATTCCCTAAATCTCTTCAGAGAAACCTTAACGTTTCACTCCTTCGCGTTACCCAATGCATTAGAGAGCTATATCAGGCTCACCCGCCCTTAGTTTATCGCGGAACCACCCGTCTTCATAATAATGCCCAGGAACCATAACTTAATCGTATCACATAAAACATGCATAAAGGAAACATAACATTTCCACATTTCAATCACAAGATATAAATACAACACATCGATATAATAAAAACATTATGAAAACCATTTTTAATACCAAAGTAAAACATGGTATTTATTTTTCGTTTTAAAAAAAAGGTATGGCTTGTAGAGGAATCCGAAACTCAAATAACGGTCACGACGGCGGAGAAGTCATTGTCGCTACATACATACGACAAAAACATTCCCTTTTGTCGTTTAGTAAACGCTTCGTATAAAAAAAAGATTCCTTTTGAATAAACTTAAAAGTCAAAGGGGTTTATACACCGTATAAAAGAAAGTTGTGTATAAAATAAAATATGCCTCAATGAAAGGAGATTGAGACGAAGTCCCATACCACCTTGAAGCTTTTAAAATTTTAAACCACTAATATCTATATAAATAAATCCTTAAAACCATTTTGAAAACATGGATATTAATAAGAAAAAATAATTAAAACATTTAAAATGATATTTTGGTAAAAGGGGTTTTACCAAAATCAGAGACACTTGAATACAATAATTGAAGAATAACATTTAGTCAGAACTTTATAATATCATGAGAATAAATGGATTCATGATATAATACTCCAAAGGACAGTATATACACCATATAAGAGTAAATTGGTTCATAACAACAATGAACCCTCAATAGAAATGTCAAAAGTGATGAAATCCCTTATAAAGAAGGTATCCTTAAATTAAGGACAAATCAATCTCAAAATTATGTGTGGAAAATATAAATACACCCAATATTAGTGGATATTAAGTGTAAAACAATAAATGGTCATTCACACATATTCAATGGATGACATATTCAATGACTACATGTTGAACCCAAAGAAATCGAAATTGGGTTAATAAGTTCCCTTGACAGCCTAACGACGTCACATCAAAATGAGTTGATGAGAGATAAAAAGTGTATCTCATCACTTGGACATAAAATTTAAATCAATAAGGATATATGAGAACATATCCCAACATAACAATATGTAAATTAAAAGACCCAGCAAAAGAAGTCTTTTAAAAAAAAGAGGAGGGTGAAAGGTTCCCTTACCGACTTGGGTATCTGTCAAAACATACACCCCATGAAAGAAGGACAATAGATCATTGATGTAAATACTCATAAATGAAAGTATATTACACAAAGAGTAGAATAATGGGCAGTACATACACCACTCAATGGAATTTGTGGCAAATGTAGCATAAATCTCACGGGAATAAAAGTGAGATGAAAAATCCCTCACGAAAACTCGGTAGCCTAACGGCGCCACATAAAACTTCCGAATATGGATTGATGAGATCAAATATGGTATCTCATCACATTAAAATATAATATACTGCAAGAGGAATATATAAGAACATCCGCCAACGTTACAAAGAGGAGATTAAAAGATGTGACATAAAGGAGAGTACTTAAAAAGAAAGAGAGGAGTAAGATCCCTTACGAAAGTTCGGCAGCCTAACGGCACCACTCAAAACTTCCAAAATGGATTGATGAGAGGGAATAGGGTCTCTCATCACATGAACATAAAAATTACAGTAGGATTAATATAAAATAACATCCCAATCATTAGAAATATGAGCTTAAAAGAAATGACATAAAAGAGTGTACATAAAAGAAAGAGAGTTGTAGGATCCCTTACCACAGGTCCGACTTGACTCGATCGTTCATTAATCTCCTGAATAATAAACTTGAGTTAATTTCTACTTGATTAAGAACCTTTTACAAGATTATTATTCCTTTTATATCACTTATTTCCTTGTTATAAACACTATGTAATCATTAAGTTACTAATTATTGTTTTGTCGATATTTGGTTCTTAAGTCGAAAGTGGACTTCTTACAATTACATGTTGTTCAGGTGGCCAAATGTTTATTATATCCAGAATTGTATTCATGATTTAGATATAATATATGTCATATATATCCAGTACATGTATGCATTTATAACATTTCATAATCATTTGGAGGTAAGAAGTGAAATGCACCGTTCATGGAGACGGTAAGCCGTACGTACGCATGAACGCTACTTTCATTTCTATTTCGTATTTTATAGAATGGAATAATAATGATATAAAGGTATATTATAATTCCAGTATAATATCATATATAATATCATAGTTCCATCCTTTATACGTCCCACATATGGTATTTAACGAATCAAATCACTTTGAGGGGGCGGTAGTCCGCACTTCCTAAAATGAAGATATCGCGTATACCCATAATGGAAGCCATAAAGGTAAGAAAAAAATGAAAAATACAGAAGCATAAGTAAAATATAAACATATTATATATCATATATAAAAATAGTGACATCATAATGGCCACCTTTGAAGGTGTTAAATGAGTATTGAACAATCATCGTTTCGGGAGGCAGAATTTCACCATCCACGGAAACCGTATGTTCTTTAACCATTTGATGTAGTTGTGTGAGAGTGTAGATCGAATAAATCTTATAACAACATCCTAGTATATTTAAGATACTGTTTTTGTTACAAAATAAGAAAATAAAAATAGTTTAGGGGGTTGGAGAAGCAAAATAAAACAAATGAACATGAGAGAATGAATTACCTTTAAAAGTGTAACTCCTTTTGATTTGAGCCAAAAGACTTCTTTTGAAAGGATTATTCCCAAAGGGAATCCTCTATGATGAGGAGAGGGATGTGGAGAGAGTAAATGGGCAGGGTTTGTCTGAGCCAAAGGCTTTGATAAGTGTGTGAAATGAGGTAGAGGTGGGGTCCTTTTATAAGAGGAGAGGAGGGGCACTTTTGGAAAGTAAGGAAATATTACTTTATTTGAAAATGTGTATCGGTGTTAAAAGGTCCCAAATTGATATAATTCGTGGATAAGGTTATAAAGGTTCTAAATCCACCCATACAATAATTTTTGGACATGTATAGTTCATAGATTTTACATTATCTTTCCGTTTTATTTAAATCGTCAAATTATGATGTCATCGCTGCATCATTATTATGTCATAAATACTTTATTTTATTTAATGTCTAAAAATTATAAAAAAATTACTATAATGTTGTAAATCGTTTTATCTTTCCAATGAATATTTATAATCAAAATTTGGACTTGTGTAACCCCACTTAAAAACTGTTTTAGTAAAACAACTCATCTTTGTGTCAATTTAATTTTAACATTAAATAAAAATATATTATTGTCATTTTCCAACTAAAGTGGCTCCATGGGGTACCCAAGTTGGCCCATGGCTTTTCTTGGTCTTCCATGACTCTCCCAATAGGTTTAAGACAAGTTTCATGGTGTTTTCACATTCTTATAATATCATCATTTCCTTAAACTACACTAATTACCACTAATCGCGATTAAAACTTAATAAGTTACTATTCACCAAAAAATTATTTTTATCCCATTGAACCAAATTTTACTTTTTAATGACAACCATGTATGTCGGATTTTTGAAATTCAAAACACAGAAGTGGTAATATTTCATTTAAACGAAAAATCAGCTTTTATAAGTACCACTTAGTGGTTTCACTATTCATCAAAAATTGAAGTTTTTCAGAAAATTACAAAAAATTCACCCTAAGCTATATTTGATATTACGAACTCAAAAATGAAGTCCGTTTTACAAAATTCAAAATATATTAGTCACATTAATTAATAAAATAATTAATTCCCGCTGTCAGAGCAAATAGCGTGTTTTTTTATAAAACAATAAGTATCAAAAGATTGACACTAGTTTAAGTCTGATTTCAAATTGAAATTAATTCCAACGACCACTATCAGATTTAATGGTAAAAATATTTTCTAATTTCACTTTAAAACCAATTCAATATATTATCTAATCATATAAATAAATTAGATTAAAAATAGGTTTTGAATTAAAACACAACATTTACACTATTCATTAAAAAAATGAACTTTATCAGAAAGATACCAAAAATTTACACAAAGTAAATTTTGATGTCCCAATTCTTAGTAAGAGTTCTATTTGGTCCAAAAGAATGTTTAAGAGTGAACAAAACTATATTTAATGACAGTTCTCCATTAAAAGGCGATAAGTGAACCTTTGGTGAAAACTACGACATATACGCCTAAAATTGATTTCTTTACGTATTTTAAGCCTTTATCTTTTATTGGATAAATGTAAAAACATTGAAAAAACACATATAATCATATTTTAGTTATTTCTATCCATTCCCGCCAATACAACGGCTACATGTTAACTACCATTTGAAATAATATAATTTTATTATTAGAGTGCAATGTAAGATTTCCAAGAAACTCGTTGTCGCGTGTTGGGTACGCCATCGAGCATAGCGTCCCCTTTAAAGTCATATTAATATTTTATTCACAAATATGGATAAATATGAAAATTTCATATTCATTATTTACCTGGGCTGTTACACACGTCTTATGAAAATGCTATGATCTCATGGATTATATTCATTGATTTTCTTATGAGTGATGTCTTATGTACTACCAAAAAAAATGACATGGTTTATTTTTATGATCTTTGATATATAGGGTATGATTTTTTTATGTTATTAACACATTATCATACAATTATTTATAATTTTTATTCTTACATATCTCCATTGTTTATCATTACTAAGAATTTGAGCACACACTTTTCCTATGTTTATTTTCTTCAGGATACGAAGAATTGTTTCAGGTATATTATATCAAAATCAGTTCAAGACATTAAAATCTTTTCATATAATATTTATATGTAATTTTATTTAGTTTTTTATGAATATATGTTTTAAAAATAAATAAAATAATATGGCATTTTCGCATGTGTGTGTATTATGCAAAAAATAATGTAATATCCATGTATGTTAATCCTAGGTCGTTATATTAAAGGATTTCTCAATAGAAAATTGTATGTGTCATATTTCTGAATAACTATAAAATCATCATTAGATTTGAGATATCCAAACAAATCCTTGAGTTTTATCACAACAATAATTTGTTCCTCACAATTATCACACCCTTGAATGGATAGAATTGTGCGATACAAATCCCCTTAGCTATATCACATACATTAGAGGATTCCAATCATGATTAAATTGATCTGAGAACCATTATCAATAATGTTTCACAGAATGTTTACTTTATTGATTCTTCCCAAAACATATAGGGGTATTATTTCCCCTTGGATGATCTCTTCCTGATCCTGGCTAGTGAATGAGATGGCAATATGGAATTCTGATGAAATAGTCTCCACTTGATAATACTTTAAAACAAAAATTTCTATCCCAATATCTTGTAGGATTTTTAGGGATTCAACATGTTATTCATTGAGTTATTTTGAAATATGGAGTTAATATGGTATTGAGATCTTGGATGGGACAATAAATAGTTGTTCATAACATCATACTTTTGCACCAAGGATTGATGCTTCACAATATGGGGTTTCTCTTGGACATGTGGATCTAGATCCAAATAATTTTACGTGAGAAAGACTGGGGATTATGTAGAGGTCATGGGAGATTCATATTCTAGTTTTATAGGTTGTACAAACCTTCCTGATTACTTATTATGATCAAATAATCTAACCCCTACTTCACTGCCATGCAAGAAAACTGGGTGAGGATAACTGCTTGAGGGTTCTATGAATACTTCCATCATCTTTTGAGTCTGATGGAGTGCTTTTCAATGAGTCTCAACAACATATGTGTTCCCGCTAGGGACATGACCATAATATTGTGTCCAACCATGTCCATGATGTCCCCTATATCCTTGGTTCTAGCATATATGGCCTCCCATCCCCTTGTTATGTGTGGTTAAATCATATTTTGAGGAATATTAATTATCAATGAATGATTATTGAATGTGTATCATATTTACTGAACCAATGATGAAATCTTCATGTATAGAGGATTTTATTTTATGTTTAAATTCTTATAATGTAGTTTCTCCAGTGAAGAATTATTCTAGAGTAAGAACTTGCATTTCAGAAAAATATGACTCACACCCTTAAATTTCATCATGCTTCTGATGGCTGTGATAAACTATGGGAGGTATATATGATGTCTCATTAATAGGTGGTGGAGTTTTATTGGGGTTTGATAAGATATTATCTAATGGTTTCATGAGCCCATTAAACTATTTTTCGAGTCATATAGTTGTTGAACTTCTGCTCATGTCACACTAGAACTTTCTTCTAACACCTTCTTCTTCTCAGTGGGAAATTATTTTTCAAGAGACCTGATTTGAGGATCTTTCTAATTCCAAATATCTAGAATTTACCAAGCCATGAAGGATGCCTTTGAATAGGAAATAGTCTTGAATATTATGACCATTACTTCAATAGATAGTGATTTATTTGGGATTGTCAATGAGGTTAACCTCATATAGATGTTTGGGCTATATTGGTGTGAGAAGGTTATTATCTATGTATGAAAATAAATAACAGGTGAATTTTTCATTTTATAAGAATCATTATTTATTCATCTATTCCTCAAATCCAAGGTGAGGTTGATTTTTTTATACTTCTGGTTGAGGGTGATTTTGTGGTCATAGCCTCTCTACAAGAGGTGTTGGGTAGTTTGAGACCTTCTTAGATGCTTGGATGGGCACTACTATTGTCTTGAGAGTGATAATTACAACATATTATTTTCCTAGAATTATCATTTGTTCCATAGGCTTGTTTTGAGTTTTGGATTGAGTTCACTGAATGGATTCCTAAAAACGTTATTCAATTTCTATGAACTGCGGGAACCCACCTGGATACTACAATGGGATTATAAGCATCTTCAACTCATCTTAATGATCTTAAGTTCAAATTTTCACAAATTTCTCCTATGAATAGGGTCACTGAGATAATATTTTTAACCGTTACACTATGTTATAAAGTTAGACACCCTCTCTTTTTTGTTCTTTATTGTTATTCATGTTAATGATTATCAGTTCCCTCAGTGTGGAGCTAAATTGAAAATGGAATTGACGACTCATGTATTTCCATCTGGCAACAGATCCTACATGAAGGATATTGTACCATACTAATGATATCCCTGTTAGAGATTGTACAAAACACCATAGTTTTTTAACTCATATTGATCTCAAGGTCCAATCACCAACCCCTATCAGGATAAAAAGAATGTGGGATGTTGTTCATGGTCACAACCACCTTAAAAATTGTATAAGGTTGGATTGAACAAATAGGGTGGTGGGAGAGTGCTATTTATCCATTTCAGTTATAGATTCCTCTCAAACTACCTAGGTGCGCATCACCCTTCCATGGCATCCATTTGAGTAGACAGAGACTCGATGATGTTAAGAAGCTTTGCAGGCACTACACTCTAAGGTGCCTCCCATTTATAATGAATATTCAAGGGATTATGAAGAGGCCCCACATTCCTCTTATTTTTATTCTCAATTTTTCATAACACTTAATGATTTACATATTAAGGGAGATACTATTCCCACAATAAATGGAAGTCCTTATCATTTTCAAATTCCACATTTATGTAGACTAGATGCATGGTTCTATAGGTAGTATGACTCTCAGATATTCCTATTACTACATGATAAACTATTTGTTGTAGGGTAATAATCTCTTATTGAAGATGATACCTTGGGAGAATATTTCCCCTAAGTAGCTCCTTGTTGGTTCTTCTGAGTGTTTTATCTCACTCTCATACTATGACAAATATTCTTCCATTGACGGAACCACAAATTTTTTATGTGGTGTTTGGGATGTAGCCACACCATTCCCTATTACTTTTTAAATGTTCTACTAAGGTGGTGGATACTCTGTATTTAGAGGTGTTATGTTTTGGATCCTTCTCTGGTTCTGAGTGCATGTAGCCTTAGTTGGTTTAAACAAATAACACTCTTATTTGGGTAAGATTACCATGTTGTGACCCTCTATATTTTTGTATTGATAAAAAATGTCTATCATGTTGACAGTGATGACATTTACATAGGCATATTAATTAATGGTTGTTGTACCATTACTTTTGACACAATATGATGATTCTTCACTACCTTATCAAGAACCTTTTTCGATCCCCTGGCCACATTGAGTAATTTTGTATTAAAATCCCAATAGGGTCATGTAACCTTTCTTATATGCTCTTATTGACTTGTTCTATGAGTAGTTACCTTTAGGGAGTTTCTAAAATTGATTGTTGAGCGAGGCCCAACCAGAAGAGGTTTGTATTGCGATGGGAGGAATATTTAGAATTCCGACCATTGATTTTATTTCTTCAAACCTAGAGAAGACTGATTCTCACAATAGCGATAATGATGATGGAAATAGCCCAGAACCTATGGGTTGGGGGTTATTTGGGGCTGCAATTTTCATTGAGTGTTTATGTTTTTGAGGATCCAATAATTTTTATCGAGGATTTGATGACTTGTGTGATATACATAGAGAAATAAATTCCCCAAGACTAGTAATGTGGTGTTGATCTAGAGTCATTGTTTATTTCCCCATGACCTTCTCATGGGAGGATAAAACTACTGATGTTGATTGGGATATAAATTCCCCCAACCCAATGGGTAGGTTTTGTTTATAGGTGCCACCGATATGTCATGAATCCTCTCAGGTATTGATGAACTGAGTGGTGGAGGCAGTGGTAGTTATTCCCCAAACTGGTGGGATGGGATATCTCGTGGATGGATACTATGGAAGCTATTATTATAGCCCATATGATGTGTCACAACTATGGTTTTGTTAGATTTGGGTGCAATGAAAACCCACTATGGGAGACATCCTTTATAAGAAGTTGTCTAATTGATCACAAATTTTGCATATATTTCTTAAATGCATCCATATTATCTTGAGGGGCCTAGTATAAATCCTTGTTGTATATTATCTCCCTATGTTCATGATGTATGGGAATCATTGAAGTGGTGGATCTATATTATAATTACCAAATGGACTGAGCATTACATGCTTCACTAATTTATATGGACGGTATGACATTAAAGGATGTTGTATCTGAGTGGGTTTACTATTCTAGGGGTGTGGAAAATTTTAATGATCCATATTCTCCCCATCATTAAATATGGTTTCATGACATCGATATTGATATCTTATTTTAGAGATTTATGATTCAATAAACGAATATGTGTTGCATATTTGTGCTCTGATTTTCCGGTTTTAGATCTTGTTCTATGAAGACAGTATACAGATCCACATGACTATATAGTATCATTATGCTCTTAAGGTGACCCTTGTATACTGGATAAGGGAGGTGTACAACCTTCATTCATTGATGAGTAGATGATATATTTTGGTATAGATTATCCATTCAATACTTTTCTAAATCATTTTGGATCACAACCTCATATATATTGAGTCGATAAAACATGATAAAGAGGTTTTTTTCAGCTAACTCTCACCATATTTCAAAATCATCCTCCTATTCATAAAACATACATGCCTCCATCAAGTCAAACAATAGATGTTCCTTTTTAGGGTTTCTTGAATAATATAGTTGAGTGCTACTGGAATTTTATGGAGAACTATATACGGTTGACCCCAATGTTTCTAAAACCTCTTTATATGAAGTAGAATGATCTTGAATACCTCTCTATAGACTAGTGTCTAAGCCTTGAACACATCTATATAAAAAAGTGTTTTTGATAAGGGTGGATTAACTTTTCCATGGGGGATATATCTGTGGATGGTTGACCATGATGGATATCAGGATAAAGTCTATATGATCCATCTCCACAGTACCATGAGGTGGAATATAAAGATAATGATCATATTTTTCTATGCTAGAAGAGTTTACTGACCCTTGAGGTGTTTAGAATTTGTCTCAAACAAAATCGAGGACACTTTATTATGTAGATTAGGAATATGGGTCACGTCCTACATCATGGATGAAATATTCCAACATGAAATATAGAATTATGCTGGGATATGAGCCTACTATATAATGGTGGATGAAACATTCTTATAACCATATAGTGTTGTGGGAGTATGATCCTGCTTCTGAAAAGCATATGGAATATTCCAATAAGTTGTCTTACTATTTTTAGGAATGTTATAATTTCTCTAGGATCGTTCCATTTCCACTAGGTGAGCCTTGATTAAGATGAATGTAGGAGCCTGATCTAGAGTCTTTGGAATATGACAGTAGTCTTTCATTCTAGGGATATGAGCCTACCATGTGGAATGTGCTACTCTCACATGGTGAGACCTGATTTTAGAAAGAATATGTGCCTAATATGAATATTAATTACCCAAATTAATATTCTAAAGGACCTATAGAATTGAATAATGGATATGAGCCTCCTCATGTATTGCCTCATAAGTGTAGTCGTTCATCAAAGGAAGTAGGTATATGCTCTTTGTTACTATGATCTATGTGAATATAGAATATATATTCAATGATTGGAATATGAGTCCATCTTGAGGCTTTTTCTACTATCACATGGTTATTCCTAGATATAAAGTGGTTATATTCCGGATCATTGGTTTTTAGAGTATGATGTAGAACTTCTTCAAAAAGAATATGACCCTAACCTAACTCATGTGCCCCTCTCACATGATGATCCATGTAATTTATAGGGGTATGATTCTGATCATGGGCCTATGGAATATGTTATCATGGTTTTTTGATATGCATGTGCCTCTCTCACCTAGTGATCCCCCGGTTAGAATAGGAATATGATCTCGGTTTGATGTCTCGTCCTTTACCAAAATATGATAATAATACTCCTAGATGCGAGGATGAATTTAGGATTTCTCAGGTGACACCAATTCATCCATGTGATAATATTATTGGCATTCTCTATATTTAGGGATATTAATACGCTCCTATCAGTTTTCCTATACTAGTGTTAGAATATACCGATAGAGTTCTTTAAATTTTGCTAAAATATATAGGCATTTTAGCGAAGTGTGCAAAGGGATATAAGCAAACCCATTTTTCATCATAACCAAGTAATGAAAGATATATTTTATTTAATTAGAGATGAGATCCCAATTCTATCATCATTTAACAACCAGAATATACCAATGTAATTCATCCACATGTGTAGGGATATGTGCCACCTTCATTCCTATTGTGGGAATATGCCCATAAACATGTTTTGAGTGAGAATGGATATGTTCTAGCACATTGTTAAATAAAAGAATATTCTTTAAGAAATATTCAACAAGAGTGTGAATATGAGCCCAGCCCTGGATATCCAACGCCTTCACATACTGATGATTCTTCATTTTTTCTCGTGTGTGGTCATCCGTGAAGAGTGTGTGTTTGGTGGTACCTCAGCGAGTGACTTTTGTGTACAAGGGGGATGTTTTTGGAAATTATGTTTGATATAAGCCCTAAAAGGTGTCACATAAACTAGTATAGAGTCATATTTTACCAATTTGTCCTGCTTCCATAGAGATTGATGGTGTTGATTGTCATGCTCTAGAAATAAGCTCCAGAAGTTGCTTTCTAGGGCAAAAAGGGCCACTGACATATCAGAAACATTCCCTGGATGATGTGGACTCATTAGTTGAAATTCTTAGAGACCCTCACAAGAAGTATCTGGGGTCAGTATTGTACTACATCGATTGTACTCCCATACCATCGAGTTCTCCACCTAAATTTGATACTTTTGGGCAGGTGAGATTATTTTTTGACCTGTGATGGCTCTAGAAACATTTGACTTGATAGAACTGTTACCCAATGATAAAAATTATCTTGGATTGGGATCTTGTTGATGAGATCAGTATTAGAAGTCATGTAGATAATATGGGAATAGGTCACTGATTAGTGGATTATCATAAAATTGATTTTCTCAAATATATATTCATGGTTAACACAATTTTATTTTTACTTCTTGTTCGACCATTTTTATAATGTGGACATATCAATGCGAGTATTGAGTTTTTCCTTAGAATCCCAGTTTATAGTGGATTAGATGTATGATTCATTCTAGATTTACTGTATTTGTTTTTGTAGGATATTAAAAACAAAGTGACTTAACACATGACTAACCGATCAGTTTTTTTTTGATAAATTCACGCTGGGTTCACCATTCTTTTATATTCATAGTGTAAAAAATGTTCTAAAAGATAATAAACCAATAATTTTTTGTTGGAGAGAATCATATAGGGTTCACCATTTTTGTTTCAATGGGGAAGATACGACAACTATGTTTGTGTGTTTTGGAATGATGGTTTATTTTGCGGAGTTAATTTATTATACAACCATTACTATCAGGTTTCCATTATTGTTTTTAATAGAAACATTCAATTGATCCCTCATTCATAACTAGATATAAACCAAATTTCTAAAGGAATGTGGAAAATTTTTGTTTCAAAACCAATGATTCTTAGGGACCTTCATTGGTTAAGAGGATTAGAGGTTGGGCTCATCACACCCTTTTAGGTGTAATTGTTTCCTACTCTATAACTATATTATATATTTAATATTTGTTTTGTCATATCATCCTAATCATGATACGAGACCTGTTACCCTAAAAATATGACTATAAGTTAAGCCTTTGTTATACAAACAATAATGGTGGTCTCATTATTGAATCCATCTGTTTGGGATTGAGGTTCTTCACCCATTTCCAAATAATGAATAAAAGATTATATTATGAAGATTCATAACTAGACAAGTCATAATTTTCTACCAAACATGGTGGCAATTAATATTATGAGGGGAATGATCTATCAGGAGGCATATTACATATCCTTCTTATTATATGAATAAAAAATCACATAATTTTTTAAACCCATGCTATTTTATTTCATGAAGATAGGACATATGTAAGGGCACATAGCCACTAGATATTTGAGTCTGAGTCTCAAGGAGACATCTTACATATCCTTGATATAGTAGGAATTAGATTTATCATAGGTCATTCATACCCTTGAGAGTAGACACACCGTTAATTTCCTCATATATGATCAGTTTATATCTTGACACTCATTGGGGCTTACATGTTGAGATTGTCTTGTAAGGTGGAGATTCATGAAACCAATGATGTGTCAATTTTATCTCCCAAAACACGCCTGAGAAATAATCAAGGAGATAAATTAGGTATATCAATTTATCAGCATTATTTCATATGGATTCATGACTTTTTCATTGGGATATCCCTCGAGGTGATTTAATATAGATCTCATGCCTTAGATTGGCATCCTACATATCCTAATTATTTTAGGAATTAGTGTTATCATTTTCAGTGGGTTTATCAGTGTAAAAATTGATGATATATGATGCTCAAACCATGATAATTATTAGGTCCCTATAGCTGAAATGTCAAATACATTATAGAGATTACAATGAGGTGGATGCACATTTGAGTTTGGGAAAACTCTTTAGGAGGTAATACTACATATCATGTTTATGGAAGGTACAAGGGAACTCATAGTTCAATACGTTGGGGCATCGAAAATAATGTTATCCTTATCCTTGTAGATATATATTATGAAAATGATATGATCATTACAACCCCCTAATCCCACAATACGTATGATCTATATGGGGAATAAGGTATAGAAAATAATCGATCTCAATGATTTTGGTTATAGGAATTGTGTACTAGGAAAACCCTATGAACGTTTGATATGTAGGTTAGGCCTCTGGAATGAATCCTATGTATAATGGTTATGGCAGTAATCTTAGTTATCATATTTTAATTAGTCTGGGCTTATACACTGATGTTTCCCTTGTAGCCTGGGTAGATCATATTAAGTTGCTAGCCAGGGCTTACACACAGAGGATTCCCTGATAATTGAGGCTCACACACTGAGGTTTCCATTATAATTATGGATGAAACACAATGGTTTCCCTTATATTCATGGATTACACACTATGTATGAACAATATTTTAAAGTCTAAGGATGCTATTATAATCAAGGATTACATAATGAGGATAAACAAGATAAAATAATCCTTGGATTCCTTAAATACCAGACCTAATTGTTTTCCTATCATGAATTGATTGACCATTGTACATGCATTTATTGTCTTCCAGAAATATAGGAGAATTTCTGTCTGAAACAACCTAAGAGAATTGGATGATATAAATTTCTTTTTGGAGGGGTATTTAATATCTTGGATAAAATTTCTTAGGTATATTGTATGTTCAAGGACAACATGTCAATAGGACATCACAAAACACAAATAATTAACCCTGTAAGCCACCACATGATCCCAATTTTCGTATCTAGAGGGTGTCGAATGATCTGGATGAAATTTTTATAGGACATCTCAATACCCATATGGTTGACCATGGATGCCAACCCATTGATCCCAGTTGGCATGAATAGTTGGATTCCAGGTTTTGACTGACATTCTGTGATCTCCTTAAAAAATTTGCTTTTCACGCTTTGGGGGGGGGTATTATGATAGTTAATATGTCATGTCATAGAGGGTTATGCATGTATTGGTTGATATGTATAGGGGTCATCACATGATCTATTCATCATGATTGATGTGTGTGGAAAGAGCCAGCTGACATGCCCGAGTGCTGTCATGATACCTGGAAAACATGTACGGGTGTTTCTTTATGTGTTAGATGAAATTCATGAATGACATCACATGGTATGAATAGCAAGACCAGAGGGATTCTATAGACTTGGGTGGGATACCTTAGGGCTTCCATGTGAGCTGATATGACACATTTATAGGACTTAAAATGATCAAACTATTATACTAAAGAGACATCGTGAGATCTGGGTGACATATCCTGGTGTTGTCACATGTCTTGGATGGTTCATTTAAATTTCACGAGGATCAACATATACGTGTTACACAAAATTCTACTATTATTTATGTTTGTCCCATAGTTTTATTGAAAAATTATTAGATTTTTTTCAGTATTATCTTTGTTTGAGTCTTGAATGATTTAGCATATATGCATGACGTTTTTCTTATGTCCTGCCAAAATTCCATCACATGATCTATGAGTGATCACATGAAGTGTTTATTCATGATGCATGATTTCAAAGAATATTTTCTAGATATTACCTCATGGGAATAATTTCTGGTTAAATATTAATCGATCCAAGTAATCATATCTAGCATCAGTGCGAGGTTTCAAGAGTTCATCCATCCTTAGAGATTAGTGGTGCGTTTTTATGAATGGGGTGGGAGATTTATAGGATTTTCTACATTGGTTTTTCAACTATTTGTACGACATGTACCACATGAATCCACACTGGAGTCAATAGAGGGTCTCAATGTAATGCGTCTTCACATGGTCCCACAATATGATTATTTAAAGGCATTGTCTGATTTTCAATGATCGTGGGTTCATCCCATCAAAACCACCAATATTGCTTTAATTAAAATTAAAGGGAAATTTTTAAATCATGTTAAAATATTAAGGTATGTTCATATATTCATATTCAAATGTAAAAGGGACTTCGAGAGATCAGGGGGCCTATCGAAAGGACTTCAAAAGATTTTAGGTGACTTGTCTGGGAAATTTCGGGAGACAATGATGGATTAATGGGGCCTTTGTGGGATCAAGATGAAATGTCAATTGTCCTTACGACACCATGATGCCAAACACCATAGTGTCTCATGAGAGTCTTATGAATGCAAGAGGATTCTAACTACTCAAATTATTATTTCCTTTATTTATGATACAAAGGCTGGGTATTTCACAATACAATTTGGGTGTCTTTGAGGACAATCAATATTCTCTCAGTGATGAGTCGTGCGAATAAAAATAGACTCCATGGATATGCACAATCACTTCATGGAAAACTCCATCTTATTGTCCTTATAGATCCAAATAAGGGAGTGTTTGGTCACCTGGACACACCCAATGATTTTTATGTTATGAGGATGGCTTTCTAGCATGCATTCGTGGGAGAGGTAGACATATCGTTATGGTTTTACGATGTCTGGTGGATCACCTCGGGTGCATCACATGGATTTCATGACTGTGAGTGTCTCCCAACTACTCTACTTTTGTTTCTTTTTTTATTGTAAAATGGTTGGGAATATCATTATTTTTCTTGCATATTTTCCAGTTCAATCATTATACCCATTTGGGATGTGTCGCGGGAATTTCATGATCACAATTGTCTCTAAAATTATTATATATTTCCTAATATTTTCAAAGGACTTTTCAATGGGTTTTTAGGTGACCACTGGTTGAAAATATGTGTGTCATTGGGGTTCTATCCTAGTATGTTCTGCATGACCACTAGTTGTCCTTGGTGCCTTTAAAAAAAAAGACTTCTCAAATTGGACTTCATGGGATCTTTGGCAGGTTGTGCACTTCGTACGGATCATTTTTGGGACCATATCATGATCACATGATCAAAGATCCCTTAATGGGTCATGTGATCCATGATTCCTGGAAAAAAAATTCTTTTGATTTTGTGAGGAAAATAATACCCATATCTTGATATTTCTTATTTTTTAATTTTCTGATTCTAATTTGGGGGGTATAAACAATGACATTGAAAAAGAAAATATAATGAATAAAATTTAGATAACAATCTAAAATGTAATCCTTAGATTGGCCATAAATGTCCTTAAAAATATAACATTGGTAATAAATCACTTATTTACCATCATGATTATCTATATTTCGAAATCTTCCAGTACATATTTAACCTAAGGAAAAATAATATTTTGATCCAAATGGTTATTTGAACCTTAAATTAGTATTCTTCCTCAAAACCAATAAATGATTAAAAAGAACTAAAAACTCAATCACTTAAAACCTTTAAAGTTTCATCTTTTCTTTTAAACAAATGATCAAAATTAAAATAAAAACCCATGATGGTGTCTATAAATTTAATGTTACACTATAATGAAAACATAGATGCTTCCAAAAAGTAATAGATTCATTATTCATCAAATAAAAATACAATGTATTTCTATAAATCAAAATATTCATTTAACTTCATCAAATAAGACCAAAATATTTATATTATCAAATAAATAACAAATTTCAAAGTCACCAATAAAACCTAATTTACTTAATCAAATTCAAAAATATCTTTACCATAACTTAACATTATAACATTACCAGTAATTAATTTTTTTTGATATTGGTTCCTTTCAACATATTAATTCAATTACATAAATAAAATATGCTATGGAATATTCCTTAGATGTCTCATGACTCTAGTATATAGGATACACTTAATATTAAACTTCTACATCATAATTCTAAAATTATATTACATAAAAACATCAATACTTACACATAATCTATTATCATATAATATTTACATCCTTGGACTATTAGTTAAACCTGTGATTATGGAATTGGCATTGATAATGAATATTTTTTCCACAAATAATATATTGAACTATAAATGTTACCTTAGGATGAACATCATATCCCTCAATCAAATTCTTCATTTTTTTCAAAAATTCATTGATCTATTCACTTATTTTATAGAAATATAACATTTTACCATTATTTTGAGATATTTTATGGGGTTTCGATTTCCATATTTCAAACCTAAAAAAATAACACTAATTCAATTGTATCTACCACCTAGTCACACAAAAAACTATTTCTTTTTATTATTTTGTGAGTCTAAGAGGTGGTTAAGGTGTATGTTTCTAATCATATATCATGATAACTAATTAGGAATAATCAAAATATCTTTCACACCGATTATCATCAAAATTTTTTTCTTGTAATAACTACTATGTTCATAAATTTTGTGTTAACATGGTTCCTCTAAGTTCAATCCTTTGAATAATATATTAAATCATATTATGAGTAATCATAATCATAGTGGGAAACCAAAGAAGAATGAAAATCATTCATAGGACATCTAAATAATAAAACCATATGCTTAAACTACGACTTTAACTGTCTTCATGTATTAAAATACATTATAATGGTTTATAATGAAAATTTATTAAACCCAATAATATCCCTCGGGGGTGATAGACTAGGCGCATAGTAAAGAAATACTCTTTGTGAATCAGAAATATGGAAGAGATATATTGAACCCAAACTTCCTATGTTTATTACCACTAAATTCATTATTGATAAATCCATTTCAACCCATAGTATCTAGACATGGATTTATTTCTAGGAAAAAAACACAATATCTACCCTTAAAAAGACGTTAAGATGTAATCAAATGCATATAATTATCTCCTAATTCTGTCATATGGTCATGTTTTGCAATATATGTTTTAGTAAATCTAGTTCTCAAGTATTATACTAAACTTCCTCTAATACCATATTTAAATACCCTAACCCTAGTTTACCATAGCTGGCTATTAATTTATTACATTGAAATAATTTAAAAAAAGGAGACTTATCAAATGATCTAATAGTTTTTTTTAATGGTAAACAATAATTATACATAAATACATAAATTTAATTTTTAAAAATAAAACACATCAAATTTATTTCATTTAGATCATCAATAATCTCTCTAGAATTTCATTTCTTATCAACTATATTACACTTCCCAGCATTATGGGGAACGAAAAAAAAATAAGGGTGAGATAAAATTCTCATCAAATGTTATAAATAACAGATGTTATCTTAGAATAAATAATATATAGTCAATACACAATGTAAATAACTAAAAAACATCTAATTTAATAAATAAATTTATCATGAAAAATAAAATATCTAATCTAAATGTTGATCAAATAATTCAATACAAATAAACACATATGCTAGAAAATTATCCATGGATATCATAACTATTCAATCAATTATAATGAAATAAATGACTAATATCATAATGATATAATTCATTATTTCATACATATTAAACATATCATTGAGGCTTATTTCCATGATATCTACATGAATGGGTAAGGCCTTAGCCAAATACCCAAAAATAATCTCTCTCATGAGACCCACCGACACATAAATGGGATATGAGATGCCCTATATGTTACTTACTAAATCCTATGTATTCCTCCCATGAAAGTGGATAATAAAAATTCAATAGATAATCAATATAAACATTCTTTTTTAAAAAATATTATATGAGATGTTAATATTTACTTATTTAAGCTGATCATAATCCATATAGATTAAAAATAAGGATTATTTAATAATATAATGTCCCTAGTGTTTTATAAGTAAAATAAAGGGTTGTTGTCATTCATGAATAGAAACACTATAAAAATATCATTAAAAAAAATTTGGATTAAAATTCAGATTTCACTTTTAAAATATATTTTAAAAACTATACATTTCAATAATATTTTTTAAAAAAATTTCTTTATAAAGAACTTTTGAAACATGTAAAGGAAGATTCAATTCATTGAGTGGTCATGATGATCAGAAATTTCATTCCGTGTGAATATGTTAAAATAAATATTCATTTCGTATTTTTGAAAAATTTATAAAATTAACTTGTGAAAAAAATTATAAGAATATTACATTAATTTACCTCATAGATATATAAATATGAGTAAAAATTTCATTAATATATACTATTACAATTGTAAAATTATTCTGGAAATGGTCTTAATGAAATTATTAATATGGATGAAAAGGGATTTTTTTATAGAAAAAATATAGTCAGTTTTCCATAAAATCATTCTTTCAAAATATTAAGTACATAAAGTGATAAAAATCAATGAAATATTTCAATTTTTAAAAATAATCTGATTTAAAGAAAATATATTATTTTCAATGTAGAAATATAAAAAATACCCACCTGTTGAGACTTAAACATAAACATCCCCAACTAAGGATGAGATTGTGAAATTAGCCCTAACCACTTTGTTAAAATTTAAATCATATCCCCCTTAAAATAAGAAACATAAAATGAAACATTTAATACATTTAATATAAATGTAATATTTATTTATCATATATTAGGATCAATATATACACCAAATTAATGAAAGCATTGGTGAATATGGAATATGTCACATGAAAACATAAGTGAGAAGAAAACCCCTTACAATGATAATATCATTAAAGTGAGAATAATTAAATGAAGAGATTATGTATGAAATATGTAAATAAACAAAAAACATTCAGTAATACAACATAATATAATATGAATTCATTTCATATATAACCATGGTATAACATTGTCAATTAATTTGAAGTGTAACCCATAAATATAAATTTATTTATGAAACTCCTGACCACTTGTTAAATTTCAGGTAAAATCCTTTTGGATGAAATAAGTTTAATTAAAACATAAAATTCCATGAATTAGTAAGTATTCCTGATCTATCTTGTTAATGGGTATCATATACACCATATAAAATAAATTTTTTCATAACATTAAAATATTCATTTATGAAATGAAATTGAGATAGAATCTCTTAGCTAAGGTACAAATAATCACATATGTTTTATATCTTCAAAAATAATAAACATAGGTTAATTATTTACTCACAAAATAAAAATTTAAAATTTTATTATTCATTTTATTTAATATACTACCATGAAATATTTATTTACATAATCAATTAAGTTCACATCGGTTGTTTTTTTGAAATTCATTTCATATATTCAAAATGTATTCTGTATGTTGGCAATGTTAAAATATGTCATTATTACTTAATCTATATATTAATAAACAAGAAATAATTGTCATTTTTATATGTAAATTTTTATTTTATAACCATACATAAATGATGGTTCTGAAAAATTAACTATGTTACAATCATAGAGACGTTAACTGGTATGTTCACATGAGCAAAATTTCAATGTTTAACAATCTTGTTTGAAATAAGGTAAATATTATTTTAAATTTCTATAATTATGATTATATCATAAATAACATAATATTTATTGAAATAATATACATATATCATCTATGATATGTGGTGCTGGAAAACGAATCACGTCGCTTCATGGAGCTCGTAGTCCACATATACACACGAACAACATCATTATTTCTCATTCAATGGTATGGTAAGAAATTATATGATACATGATGTTTTTATAATTATAAATATTTCATTAATATTAAAATAATTATTCAATCCATAACAATAACCATTTTTTAGAGGTGGTTATGGAAATTGAATTCCATTAGTTTGTATGGTGGACGTTCTCTGTATACATGAATGACAATTTCACTACCCAATTTATGGAAGAGGATATGGATATAGATTATGATTTTAATGAAAAAATATATAGGTATATGTAATATATTCATTATTATATTCTAGGATTGTTATAATTTATTTATTTTTAGTTGAATAAGAATGAAATTTGAATGAGTCGGAAAAGATGATTACCTCTTCGTCGAAAGTGAACAATAAGATCATCTCTTAAGAAACATAGGGTTGAGCATTTAGGAAGAAAAGATCCACCATAACATGGGTAAATATTTTTAGAATATATTTAATCCTATTTTTGTTGAACTAATCAGATATATGTGGTGTATATAATGGAGGGTAGTTATTGCTTTTTATAGTGAATGAAAGGACACACTTGAAATATATAAAATTATTTAAATATAATAAATCCATATTCCTGTGTATGTGGAATAATGTGGAAATAATTTTGAATAAAATATAGTCTAATTCTTAAATGTAATCCAAAAATATAATTTTCAAATTTCAAATTTATATTTTAGACTTTATCTTTTTGTTTAACCTCATTGTTCACTTATTTTATCCTTTGTCGTAGTTTTGACCTTTTCACTCTCAAATGGTTATTTTTTTTATAAAGTAATTATTAGCCCATAAATGGAAGATGTATGAAATTATAGACCATATATTATCCCCTTTGACATTTTTATATATTTTTATTATTTTTACATAAAATAATAATCTATTATTTTCCTAAAATATCAATAATGTCATTTTTTACACTATTCTTATAATTTCAATTTAAGGACATCAAAAAATATGAAATTTGAATATTAAAATTTAAGACAATTATAATATGTCATTAAAATCTATAAAATCCATGGGGTAATATGAATAAGTTAAAAAATACTACCTTTATAGTTTATAAAGTAATTTAATTTATTTTCATATTCATTGAATAAATAATATATTGGCACTAAATATGAATTTAATTTGATTACTTAATAACTAAAAAATTTTAAACATATTAACACAATAAAAATATATTTTATATTTCAAATAAAAAATTAGAACTGAAAAATCCCCATTTATATAATTATAATAAAAAATTGGAGTTATTAATGTAATGAGAGTTACATTTTGTATTTATTATTTTCTTAAATTAATAGATAGTTATAATAAAATAAATATAGAACCATGTTGATAAATATTATATATTTTTATGTACCTAGTCAATATTCTCCCATATAATAGGAATTAGGCATGTTTTTTGGTCATTGTATAATACTTATCATATTATTTTTATCCTTAATTATCATATTTACCCTTATCATGGTGACAATTATTTATTATGGTTACTATTCATAATAACAAATAATATAATGGAATTATTTAAAAAAAAATATGATAACATGATTAAAAATATGGAATTTGTATTTCATGATAAACTTTATATAATTAAAATAAATTAATTAAATATTAAAACATAAAACACAATGAATTTTTTATGAAACATATTTTTCAAGAATAAAAAAGCTTTTCTAATAAATTAAACAATAAATAAAATTCTAATGATATTAAAAGTATTATTAGTAATATTTGAGAAATAATTTTACATTTAGATTTTTTTATAACAAAATTTAACATTTTAAATTATTGAAACAAAAATATAGTGATCAGTGGAAAATCAATCTTTTCTGAAAAATTACAAAACTTCACACAAAGCTAATATTGATATGGTGATTTAAAAAATTATGTTAATTTTATATAATAAAAGTTTTAAAAGTTACATAAACTAGTTTTAATCTCCACAAAAAAATTAAAAATATAACAATTTTTTCAGTAAAATAATTTTTAAAGTATAAAATGATTTTATAAAAAATGAATAATTTTTTATTAATAATTACACTATGTAAAACATTTATAATTTTTTTATAATGTTATTATTACAATTATTACATTTCAATTCAAAAAAAAATTTATAATTATTATATTATATAATTTTGTGGTTCGTTTATGTTCAGTGCTTTATGTAATGTATTCTATTGAATATAGTGTTCATTTAAAATCTCTAAGTGTTACAAATTTATTATTTTGTGAATGATTTACTCAGATATTGAGTATAAAAATAATTCACATTAGGCATCTTTCATGGGATCATTAGGAGGGTTTAGTGGTATATGATTCTCTAGGGAATCCTCCTCAGGATCAAAATCTTTTAGAGGCTATTATAGGGGTAGTTTATTCCATGTAAAAGATAATACTATAGGTTCAAGACCAAGCTGTTTAGGTATAGTTAGAAAGTTGGGTGTAATGACTCAAAATTTTATTAATGAAAATAAATCTTGATCTAATTAAATATCTTATTATGTAAAATGGTAAAATAAAATATTCTCTTCCTTGGTTTTATGTTTTTTGATTTCAAAATATGATTATGAATTATGACCATTGCTAATATATACATTTAATAGTGAAGACATGATTTAATATAAATATTGGGTTTTGACCAATCCAATTTACATAGGAAAAGTAGTGATGGACTCATCTAGTACAAATGATCTATATGAAGCCCATTTGTCAGAGCTCAAAAAAGAGGTAACATCACTAGGATTCGATCTTGACCTAGCCCAAGCCAAGATTCAACACGTTATGCTCGAATAGAACCGTCTATCTGATAAGTGGATGTTGATAGAGATTACCACCCGAGCAATGTTATACAATCCACCCCATGAGTCTGCTACCATCTTACACCTTACCCTTAGGACTTATGTTGGTATTTTAATGGGTTATGTAACAATACCCAAGAACTATGATTATGTGCATTGTTTTTTGTTTAGAATAATGAATATAAATTAATTTTATTATTTATTACTTTGTTAATTATTTTTAAATAAAAATAATTTTTTTAGTTAATATTTAAATTCAATTAAGAAATATATTTTGACAGATTAATTTATTTTTCAATTTAATAATATTTTAAATATTATTACTAAATTATAATTTATTAAATATAAATGATCGTTTTATTTTTTATGAATATAATTGTAAATTTTATTAAGGTTTGAAAGATATTTTTTCAAAACCCTTGAATTTTTGATAATTGATAGTTTTTATTTTAAAATTAAATACACATATTTAGAAAATTATTTAGATAATATGAACACAATATTTGTAATCAAGAAGTCGAAATTATCCAATGGTGAATTTTTCATAATTTTTTGAGACAATGGAATTTGTAGAAAGAAATTAAATACTTTTTAAATATAAAATCTGTTTTAGGACATCATAATGACTCAATAGTGTTGTAATAAAATAATATAAAAAGGTATTTTCATCGAATATGTGTTTTACCTTTAATATAATTAGATTTTAGGTTTGTTTCATTTATTTTGAAAAGCCTTATTGGACCCTCCAAGACTTGTATAATATTTTAACTTTTAAAATTATTTCCATTACACTGTCACTCACCTCTTCATAAACAAGATTAATATTTTAATAATTTAGTCTATTGGCCTTATAAAATAATTTTTTACATTCCCATTTTGATAAAAAAATATTCCATAAACCATGGGATGGTATTTGGTTTTGATTAGTTGAATGTGTAGTATCTGAAACCTAAAAACTAATGATTTACCTCTCGTTTCCTATATAATCCCACTCAATCTCCCACTACTCTTCAATAAAAAACATTTTTAGCTCGAAAAAACCATTATCTACTTACTATATAGTCCTTCCAAGGTGCCCTATGCTCCCATGATGTCTCTCTCAAGCCTCTCCCAAGCCTTTGGAATCACACTTCCATGTAAGGGATTTCTTCTTATATCAATTTTTTCCAAATTTCATTATGTTATTATAGCATTTTTTGAATAGAAAATTCTTGGGAATTTTTTCTAACCTCCTTCATACATCCATATTCTGATTTATTGATAATATACCCTTTTCCCTCTCAGTAATGCCTCTCATGAACACCTTTTATGATGCTGAAATTCCATAATGAATTCCTCTCTTCTCATTTACATTCAAGAAATTATTTTGTATTATGTATCCAAATTCCATAAAATATGTTGGTACATTTATCTATATTTACATTACTATTCATTTTATGTGAATATTATGAGACACCCCTTTCTCTCTCATTAACCAATTTTATGAATTCTAATGTCACACTGTTATGCAGCCGAAATTGCACCATGATTTTCCTAGCCAAATTCATTGTGTAGTGAATACTATGACCCTTTCTCTATCAAGGATATTCACATTTATGAACATTTACTTCTTTATTATAGAGTCTCAGGTATTAATTCCACATTCATTTATTATGGAATAAATTATGATGTTTAATGAATCCATCTTATACGATCCATGTGGCACACTTATGCATGAAATGAAATGATTAAGAAGGGCGAACCCTTATAGCACTCCAATGCATTGTGTAAAGATTAGTATCATGAAAGTTCAAATTAAATAAGAGTTTAATCATTATAATTCAATTTCAATGTTTGTTTAATCATCCCCTGTGTGCAATGTGAATTGGATCATGAAAATATCATGGTAAATGTTGATCCCATATTTCAATATTATGATAATCGGGCTATATCATTACATTATGTTCATGTTTAGCTTATGTTACATTTATATGGATATTAGATAACATGTACTATATTATTATTGTTATTCCTTTTTACACCCTTACTTGGATTTAGGGCTCACCCTTTTTTATGCATGTCCTTAGGTTGACCCATGAAGTGCTAAGTACGAAGGAATGTGTGTTGTCATGTAAAATAAGTTTTCAGTAAAGATGTGTATTTCAAGTTTTATGTTATTATGTATTGTTCTTAATTTCACAATACACTAGACCTATCAGTTCTTAGAGTTTTATTAAGTGTATGTTTTTGAAATAAATCATGTTTAAGTGAGTAATAAAGAGTATAGTTTTTATATTTGTTTTTAAAGGATAGGATTAGTTATTTTTTGGATTGGGATTAGAAATGCCTAGTGGAAGCCATAGGGATAAGAATAAGTGTAATAAAAACATCCCTAAAATTTGTTGAGTATTGAGTAAGTGGTTTATCATTAAAATTCATCCCTGTCTAGATACAATTAGGTAGAGGTGGCTCTGCAACATATATATCTAGGGTTAAAACCTGAAAACACTATTTTAAACTAGACTCGAGCAGGTAATATTGCACGACAACATGCCTTGTTGTACTATTGGTTATGACAATCTCGAGTGATATTAAATGGTAAATTCATAAGATAAGTAAGAAACATTATTATGGGCATTAAAAAATACCCCAAAGAATATATTTTGGGAAGTAGATTAGGGATAACATAGTTTAGTTAAGGAAATATATGTAATTTATAAGTTATCACTTTTTGTCATTGGATTACCCTATATGTGTTACGACTATCTTTAATTTTATTCAAGATAATGGATGGAAATAGGATACATTAAGATAACAATTGATGTGAAAATCAATGTGATGACGGTTTTAATGTGATTCCCAATCCAATAGTAATGGGAATCACAAAGGTTTTCATGATACTACCTCGGTTAAAACATTTTTTGAATGAAACAGCGGTCAAGAGGAATGTTCACCCGCCCCCCTTAAGATAGAACAATCCACAATCGATAGTTTTATGAGACAAAGGAATCTTAATTTCAATGAATCATTTGATCCATTAACTGTTGAACAATTGATCAACTCCATTGAGAATATATACTCCATCATTCAATGGTATGAACAAGATAGGGTACTTAGGGTTGCTTATCATATGGAGGGTGATGTTGATCATTGGATTAAATTGATAAAAAATTTAAATCACGAGGAGGTGATCGAGGAATGGGAATGGAAGGATTTCTAGAAAATGTTTTTCGATAAATATTTCCGTCACACAGTTTGACTTAATATGGAAAGGGACTTCCATTACCTTATGAAAAAAGGAAACGAATCCATCATTTCATATGACGAAAAATTCACAATGCTTGAATGATACACAATTTCCTTTGTCGTTACTCCAAAATTCATGGTTGACTACTTCTTTGGTGGGATAAAACCTAGACTACAGAAATCCCTAACTGTTTTTGACATTGAGAGCTATGACGAAATTGTTCAATGTGCCCTCGTGGTCCAAATGGAGATCAGAGAATCTCAAGGGATTCATCGGGATAAGAAGCATATGGTGGACTTTAATTCTAGTGGTATGATTGAAAAATCCAACAGTGATAAGAAATTCTAGAACCCCAGTTGTTGAAGGTGTAGAATAAACCGCCCTATGAATTTCCTAAATGGGATGAGGTAATTCATTAGGTGTGGAAGAGAAGGGAACCTAGATATTAACTGCCAACAATAAAAACCTACTATTGTGATAGAGGAGAGTAATGATCAGACCGAACCTCAACACATTGTTTATTGATTCAACTATAAATAACCAAGGCACTTTTCAAACTAGTGACCAAAACCTTAGGTTTTTGGAGGCATCCAACAACCACTAAGGTAGCAAGGGTGAGCTTTTTCCATCACTACCGCCGAAGTGAGCCCTGGAAACAAAGTGGTTACATGTACACTAGTTATTCATTCAATGATACTAAATTTATTTATTTTTATTATAGTAATATACATTCTTTTATATCCCAATATATTAGTCGAACAATCCCAACACCACCAAAAATCATGGAAGTAAAGATGTCGGTGAGAACGAAAAATGTGGAAATCATTGCAACCCATGAATATGACTATTCCCTTATCGCAATTTGTGGATTATACATTATGATTATTCTCTTCATACTCCCTCTAGTGTAATTTGTTGAAATTTTTGGAATGTATTGGATTTTCCCATATAGATCTGACCTGATCCTCTAGGAGAGGTAAATAACTCTCTATATGGTGAATCGACCCCCCGATTCTGTACAAGTGAAAGGAAGAGGATGAGTCTTATTTAGAACCATCATATAAAACATGGATATTACTACCTTATGGGCATACGTATCTTACATAGATGATTGTGTCTATTGAAGAAACCATCTTTGAAGACATGCCAATTGTGAGGGAATTCATTGAAGTGATTCCCAATGAATTTCTTGGTCTTCCTCCTAGAAGAGATGTTCAATTATCAATTGATATTATACCTGGGGTGTTTCCAATATCCAAGAATCCATATAGGATGGCTATTTTTGATCTTGAGGTGATAATGAAATGAGTATAAGAGAATCTAGATAAATGATTTATATTCCCAAGTGATTCACCATGTGGTACACCAGTCCTCTTTGCCAGGAAGAAGGACATGTCAATTTCCATTTGCATTGATTATAATGAGGTCAAAAAAATCACAATAAAGCACAAGTATCCTATCCTCCGAATTGATGACATGTTAGATCAACTATGTGGAGCACAATAATTTTTCGAGGTGGATCTATTGTTGGTATATAATCTAGTAATGGTAAAGAATGAGGATATCCCCAAGACTGCTTTTCATACAAGATACAGAAGCTATGAATTCATAGTAATTCCTTTCATACTAACTAATTATTAAGAAATATTAATAGACTTTATAAATATAGTCATTAGATATTACCTCAAAAAATTTGTGGTAGTCTTTATAGATGATATATTAATATACTCCAAAACCAAGGAGGATCATGTCAAACTTCTATTCACTATAATAAAGAAATTGAGAAAGGATAAGCTCTATGAAAAGTACAAATATTTGGTGTTATGGTTGAAGGAGGTGTCAATATTTGGCCATATCATCACAAGTAATAAGATATCAGTGGTCCCTCCAAGAAAGCTGTAATTTAGGGATGGATGAGTGCAACATTAGTGATATATATTCATAGCACCCTAAGGATAGCTTGATATTATCGCTGATTTGTGAGAAATTTCACAACATTTTCAAACCACTATATCAGGATAACTTAGAAGGGAGTCAAGTCATCATGGAGTGATGAATGAGAAGACTTCTTCATGGAGTTGAAAAATAGGCTTATCTCTGTGCTAGTGCTCACACAACCTAGAAGTGGAAAAAAATTGGTGGTATTCAGTCAGGATTCAATGAAGGGAATAGGTTGTGTCTTGATGAAAAATGAAAAAGACATTTCCTATGCATCAAGGAAATTTAATGTTCATGAGAAAAACTATCCACGACCTCATATGGAGTTGTCTTGAGTAATCTTAAGTTTAAAAATTTGGCGACATTACCTATTTAGGGAGAAGTGTGAAATATATACAGATCACAGAAGCCTCAAGTACATATTAACATAGACTGAATTTCACATGTGCCAATGAGGATGGTTAGAGCTGATCAAATACTATGACTCCTCAGTCGATTACCTCCATAGGAAGGAGAAAATGATGGCAGATTTGCTATGTTGAAAAGAACCAATAATTCTATCATTGATTAGAATTTAAAATCATCCAATATTATTAGATTTGATGAAGATGGACATGGGAATAATAAAGAAAGGGACATCATAAGTACTCTCTAGTTGTGCCAAAATTTACCCTACTGGTATGTAGTCATTATTGTATAGGTATGGGTCTAATCCACATGGACCAAAGAAGAAACCAAGAGACACTCTGATTTTGGAATGATTTGTCTATGGTGTGGCCAACTATTTGGATTTATTTGATTTGAATAACGAATAATTTAATTTAATGAAAAAAAATTAAAAAGAACAACTACATAGTCTAAAAAAATTAATGGATATTAGTTGATATTAAGTTGTTACTAGGGTTAGATTAGATGTATTTATTTTCAAATAATGTTCGTTTCAGTAATTCAAGATGTATCCACAAAATGATATAATTCCTTAACATAATTCACCAATTTAATCCGTAATGAATTCCAAGACTAATCACCAATGCACTTAGAGTATCAATTTAATGATCAATCCAAGGAATTGGATCGTACTAGCACTCGAAATGTGTCATTGTTAAAGTTGGTGAATATGAAAAAGAAAATAATCATGAAATAGAAATCTTAAATTAATGAAATGATTACAGAGTTTTAGATCACAAAATAACATCCAATCGGCGCCATGCAAATTCCTAGGACCAACCCATAATGTTTTATCCCTCCAATTGATTCTATGATCTCAAAGGAAGTGTAAAGAATACTCATATGGGTGGAATTGAAGAAGAAAAATAAACAACGAAACGATCACTCCACTGTTGTGTGAACACAATCACATGGTTTGGTGTAAATAATTTCACACCTTAAGGCAATGTTATCATGGACATAAAAAAGTATAGAATAAGGGAATAAAAATAACTTTTATTTAAAACCAATTTGATTGAAACAACTTACATGGGAAGGAAAAACACTAAAAGGACAATTTGGCATAATAAAATTACAATAAAAAATTCCCCAAGATCCCTAAATCCTCCACCACTACTTCCTTAAATTGGAAAAAAGGAAGCCTTTGGAAGATCCACCACTCCCCAGGTCTCTTTAATTAAATTTGGTGAGCCAAGATAGGTGGAACATTAATGTAGAGAAGACTTTTCCACTTCTTGCCTCGAAGTTGAGGCCAGCTTGCATTCACTGGAAAGACGCGCCAAAAGGAACATATTGTATGCTGAATGTTAGTGGGACATAGCTAACATAAATTAAGCCCAATATTTCCCCTAATAGCCTGAAAAAATACAGCAAAAAATACTATGTTGTTAGAGAGATATGATTTAAATGGTGGTTTGTTGTTCTCGGCCACAGAATCTGGCCCAGAATTGCATCTACAACTTGGGCCGCCTATAACTCCATTAAAACGTTTTAATTAGCTTGGGCCACTATTGAATTAAATGTTCCCCATGATGTTTTCTATCTCCAGATAAAGTTGGATACTCTTTGAGATTGAATCCTTTCCAATGAAGTACTTTAATTGGGATGCTTTCCAACTCACATCGCCCAGAATGTTGTGTGTTCAAGGCCCACTTTGGTGGTCTTCCAATTTGAATATTCAAGTGCACCAAAAGTATGAATCGTTCCCAGTGGAGTGAGAAATCATAAAATTAAATATGAAATTAAAATCAAGAAAATTTTCTATTTTAAATTATGCACAAAAATGTACCATGTAATAGTCCATTTAAAGAACAAATTTCAATCATGATGTGAAATGATGTTAATAGTGTAAAATTCACTAATAATGGTGTATATGATTAATAAAGAACATTAATATTATATTATAAACAATGAATATAATCCTCTTACAGTAGAAAATCATACCCCCCCAACTTGAGTATTTCTAGTCCCAAGAAAACTATATCTCAAATATATGAAATTTGAATTAACTTTTTTAAAAATATTTTAATACACATTACTCACCCAAATAAATTATACCAAAAAAATAAAATCCATAAAAATCATTTAAAACAATCTCAGTCCATAGGCATAACCCTAGCCCAATCCCATTACTTTGTTCAAATTTATCACCATATTTAATCCAATTTCAATTAAGCATGACAAAGTATTGTGCATCATAATAGACATGGGGTTTCATCTTCATTCAAATGGAGAATAGATGGAAGCGCTGGAAGGAATGAAATTTTAATACTAAAATAAGTATTACTTTTTTATTTTTTTTATTTGTGTTTTTGTTTTGTTTTTTCAATTTTTCAATGGTAATTTAAATTTATCTCAATCATGTAAATCCATGTAGAAAGACTTTGTTGATGACTCGCCGGCATAAAGACCTTAGGGAACCATGTAAAGCTCACATACTCAGGCATTGCCTCGAGTTAACTCAATCAAAAACAAATTTAAATTAACACAAATAGAGATAAAATTCACAACACCAGGCCAGTCAACTATGGAGTCATGATCCCCAAGTGCCGAAAGCCACACAGTAGGCTATTTCATTGCTCTACGTGCAATTTTTTTTTATTTTTTTTGAAAACTCATATTATAATTAAAATTATCAAAAAACTAATGATATTTATTATCGGTCCCCAAGAACTCAAAATAAAACCTTACAATCAAAGGGATGTGCATTGTGTTTTTTATTAAATAGTTGAAAATATAATCATTAAAAATCAAATTCAAAAACCATTCTATCGAAAATTTATGCACATGAACCTAAATATACATTAAAATAAGAATCAAGGCATGAAAAATTATTTAATATCCAATTTCAGAGATTGCAATGTGTATTATCATGTTCAAGGTTAATGAAATTTTTCCTTCCACACATTTTTTTTGAACACAAGTTCAAATTTTTTATCTCATCTCCCCCAAAATAAAATAACAATATCCCTAGAGTTTACAAAAATGAAATACTATAAGGGGTAGGCGTAGATGATAGGAGTTCTAAAAGTAATTTTATAAAATAAATATAGAACAAAATCACCTCGTTTTTGAAGTTGAAATTAATGATGCTCCAGATTAATCCATTGATCTCTTGGGAGATGTAGGCACATCTTTGATCAAATATGTATCCCCCAAAATAGTCCATGAACAATAAAATGAAAAAACAAACCAGAAAAAACCATCAATACAACACTTTATGTAATACCAAGTATCATCATTTTTATGGTTTTCCTTGATATTTTTTAAATCAAACTAAGGATACATAGTCTTCTTTTAAATTTTTGGGTAAGTTATTAGTCAGGGATCACACCATGTGACACAAATGAATATGGTTCTACTCTTTAATACCCATCTATACTCATAAAATAAGAACATGTCAATAGTCTAATTTTTTTATCATACAAACACAGAAATAAAATAAATTAAACAGATGATACATTATCTTCTTTTAAATTTATAGGTAAGGTATTACTCAGGGATCAAACCACGTAAAAGTGATGAATATAGTGCTCTTATTTCTTACCCATCCATACTCATAAAATAAGAACAGTTCAACAGTTTGTGGTAATAATTAAATGAATGGTAATATGAAAACCACGGGTTGCCTCCAGTGCAGCGCTTAATTTAACATCATTAGCTCGACTTGAACCCCCCAACTTACCCAGTTCCAACTTTAAAAATTTTAATGACCTCATTGTTCCCCACATCAACATGATTGAGATTGTGTATCCCTTGTGGTTGTTAAGATGATTTTGAATTAGATTCATTACAATCATATTTTCTAAAATGAATAGGAAAATACCAGGAATATCAGAAATGGTTATTATTTTTTCTTCTGTAATATTTCCTAATAAATCAATGATCAACCCCCTTTTTTGGGTTTCATTAGATTAATTAATGAAAAACCAAAGCTTTGTCTTAACACAAATGCTAGGTTACTCGAATGGGGAAGGGAGGAAAATGATTTTAAGTTTGTGTTGATTCAATTTTCTTAAAGAAGATTGGAAATTTGAATCACTATCAGTTTCTTTTAATAGAATTTTAGAATGAATAGGTTCTATGTAAAAATATGATTCATCCTAAAAAGTGTCCATTTGAATTATGAGAGTAGGTATGGGATCAATGTTTGGGATTTCTCCAATTTTTTTAGTGATCTATGGTCCTACAAATTCACTAATAGAGCCATGTTTAGGAAACTCAATCCAATATGTCAAGTTATTAACTTCTAAATTTAAAAAAATCAATATCGTCCAGATTTAAACACTCTTTAGCTTGAATTTCATCATTACTTGACCAATTAACTCCATTATCTAACTCTTATTTCCCAGACACTAAAGTGGGTTCTTCACATGTTTTAATGTTTTGTAGTTATAACATCAAAGATGAAACATCAGAATTCATTTTCTCCATTTGATTACACAATTGTTCAAAAATGATTGAGAAACAGACAGGGTGGGAGGTGAACATTATGGACATAAATAAGATTGGAATCTTCAATAATCATTTATATTGAATTATATCGATCATTTAAACATTCATTATCACATAAATTATACGCCTTATCGGGTGAGGGGTAATCATTCAATGGTTGTTCAAAGAAATTTTATAATTTCGGGGCTTCCCAATATTGATATTCCCTTTGATTACCGAACAATTTTGTGACATGATAATTTGGAATATACACCATTAGAGAAAATTGAATGTTGGATTCTAGATTCTAATGACACACACAAATAGAATGGGGGTAAAGATAAGAGATATGGGGGTGAGAATAGAGAACGTGGGGTGAGAAAAGGATGATTGTGTTTAAGATAAATTACATGGGTCCCCAACAATGTCACCAAAATTTGGTTGCACTCAAATTTACCCTACAGATACGCGGGCGTTGCAGTATAGGTAGAGGTCGAATCCACAGGTACCGAAGAAGAAACCTAGAGACACTCTGATTTTGGAAGGATTTGGCTATGTAATGGACAACTATTTAGATTGATTTCATTTGAATTACTACAAATTTAATTTAAAAAGATTAATTAAAACCAACATTTACATAGTCTAATACAATTAATGGATTTGAGTTGATCCTATGTTGTTTGTATGGTTATATTGGATTTATTTATTTTCTTATAACTTTCATTTCACTAATTCAAAACGTATCCACAAAATGATTTAATTCCTTAACATAATTCAACAATTTAATCCCTACAAAATTCCAAGGCTAGTAACCAATGCACATAGAGTATCAATTTAATGACCAATACAAGGAATTGGATCGTACTAGCACTCAAAATGTGTCATTGTTAAAGATGGTGAAGATGAAGAAGAAAATAATCATCAAATGGAAATCATAAATTAATGAAATGATTACAGAATTTTAGATCATAAAATAACATACAATCATCCCCATGAAACTCCCTAGGTCCATCCCATAATTATTTAGCCCTCCTTTTATTCCATGATCTCAAATATTGTGGAAATTAGACTCATAGGGGCAGACTTGAAGATGAAAAATAAAACAATTAAATGATCACACCACCGTTGTTTGCAAAAAATCACAAGGTTTAGTGTGAATAAATTCACACCTTGAAGAAAAGATATCAAAGTGATAAGAATAAGAACATAATTATATAATAAGAATAACTTTTATTGAAAACTATGGTGATTGATATAACTTACATGGGATGGAAAAACACTACAAAAATAATTTGGCATAATAACATTACAATCAAAACAATGCTCTATGATCCCTATATCCCCCACCAATACTGCATTAAATATGAAAAAAGGAATCCTTTGTGTGAGACACCACTCCCCAAGTCATAGTAATTATATGTGGTGGGCCAAGGTATGTGGAACATTAATGTAGAAAAGACATTTCTACTTCATGCCTTTATGTTAATGATTCTATTATGATACATTAATATAACTATTTCCAAACATATATTTGATTCTCTATGATTTTCCTTTTTTACTCCCTTACTGGGCCATATAGCTCTCCCTTTTCTTATGCATGTCTTCAGGTGATCCCATTAAATTCTATGAATGAAGGAATGCATGTGTTCATGTAAAAGACATTTTAAATAAATATGTGTATATAATGTTTTATGATGTTATGTAATGTTATTAATTTCCAATGAAACTTGATCTCTCAATCCTCAGAGTTATCGAATGTACATGTTTATGTAATAAATCATGTTTAACTGTGTAATAAAGAGTACGATTGTTGTATTAGATATAGAGGGATTAATATTGATAGTTATTAAATGATAATACCTCATTCATTAAAGGTAAAAATGAACCAAAAGAGTCCATGGACTGGATAAACAAGTTCAACCAAGTCTTTAACTTCTTAGATACACCTAAGGCTATCTAGGTAAAGTTAACAATGTTATTCTCAAGGGTCTTAGAAATTTGTTCTTAGATTGCATGGTATAAGAAACTGGAATTTGTGTTTGGAATGAATGGTTTCAAGACCCACTTCTCTAAGTAGCACTACCCTGTGGGTTTGGGGATTGTGAAGTCTCTAGAGTTTCTTTATTGATAGGGGGAGAGTGCTTGATGTCAGAGCGTACGGACAATTTTATTGATAGAGTTTATATCTGTCAAAAGTTGTTGTTGAATGTTTAGTTGAAATATTTAAAATAAATATAGGGTTGTAACCATACATTAAATTATATGTATATATACAAAATATTTCCTCCTATACTAAGAAGGAGTAGTGGAAACCGATTAATGAAATGGACACGGTGGGTTAGGATGGAGACTATAACACTTACCTTTCACCATGTTACCATTTTAGTGGTGTAATGATAAGTATGTGGAAGTGGTATGATAATCACAATAGTGGTGGAAGTGAATATCAGAATTCTGCACCCTTTGCACTATTAGATGTAGTGAGCGGTGTACCCTTGAGTTGATATTAGTGTGGAAAGGTATAAAATACCAGCCATACTTACACAACACCAAAAAATATTTACAATGATATTAGATATCAAGGTCATATATATATATAATATCTTTTATTATTTATCAATACTCCATTAGGTTTAATGATATTCTACCCCAAAGGACATAGTATCTCTCTTGTATGCTTCAGATTCTAATGGGCTATTTCCATGTTCCTTAGGAGTGAAGAATCATAATGTACTAGATGAGTTTCTATTGCAATTTGACATAGGATAGATTATTACAATAGGTACCATATTTTATTTATCTTCAATAAAAATTTCTTTTTTTTGATGTAATTTCATCACACATGTTTATACCTACAGATTTTGTTGATGTGATGGAACTTCTAATAGAGATCATATCCATTTTTATAGAGTTGGTGATGCCTTATGGAAATGGAATGTTAGATGGGTTTCATTATCCTATGTGTTATGTCTCAATATTTAATGTGGAGTTATTATTGTTTTTCTTGGTTCATGGTTTTTATTATTTTTACATTAACATAAATATTGACCGGATAGATTGTCATCGTGATAATATTTCTTTTTATCATCATTATGTATCATTCTCTATCATCAATGGAAGATCTCCAATATTTCATGTAGAGTAGGATCAGAGATCTAGTCATATAGAACCTTCCCACCTAGAGATTACGATTTTACTATATTCCATTATAGTTGAACCTAATGATATTTCTTCTTTTGGAAATATTCTCTTTGTTTCTTTGGAATTTCCCAATATTTTTCTAGATTTCATTTCTATTCTTCCTCCAGAGTGATAGGTAGAGTTCATTATTGGTCTGGTGCTGGGTATAATACGGATTTATATAACCTCATATCAAATGGAACCTATTGAGTTTCAGTATATTAATATCAAATTGGGTGATATATATGAGAATGGATTTATTCATCCCAGGGTTTCACAATAAGCGACCCATGTTCATTTTTTCCATGATGGGAAATGGTTAACATCATTTAGACATGGTATATTAAATTTCAAATTTAGTGAATGTTAATAATATGTATCCATTAACCCATATTAATGAAATATTTGATTAGTTAAATTTGGTGATGTGTTTTTTGAATATCACCCTTCCGTTAGGATATCATTAGCTGAAGGTTCAAGAATATAATATACCTAATTGCACTTTTAGGATTAGGAATTCCCTTTATGAATATCATGTAATGCATTTTTTCTATGTAATGATCCTATATTTTTTATAAATTTTATAATATAAATTTTCCATTAGTATCTTGTTGATTTTTTGGGGTGTTTATGATTGATATCCTAGTATATTTGATGTCAAAATGTGAGCATGAGAACCATTAGGATTTGGTTTTGGAAATCAAGAGATGACACCACCATTATGTGGTGATTTAAAAATGTAATTATTGGATCCAATATGTTATTTTCTTATGAAACGTGACTTTGTAACATGGTTTTTTAGTCAATATTGAAAAGGTGAGTTATATGAAATCATGGGAAGAACCATGGAGTATATTTTAGTCTCAGATAATATTTTTTCATTCTAGATACTATCGATAGTTCTTCAAGAATTTTTCACAGTTAGAATCAACATTGATTTATCTTACAATTAATTGGGTGAAATTATTATGAAATATTAAATGAAATAATTATTTTCAGTAATTTAAATGTATTATGACATCAAATTTTATTACAATATTACTTAATCATAGAAAGGGTTATGTGGTATACTTCAATTATTCATATTTTTTATGGGTTTAATTATTATTTAGGATGATAATGTTGTGACTTTAAACTCTCTTAATAGTTGGCCACATTAGAAAAATTCCCCCGCTCATTATCAGAAGAATTACACTGTTATTCATGAGCATAAGTGTTGGGAACATTATATTTTTTTGGAAGAGGTTCACAATCTTTTTTGATAATAATTGATTGAGAAATATCATCTATTATAGGGGTCTAAAACATAGATATAGGTAGTGTTTGGATTATCCCTGGATATTTAACATTGAAATCAGATATACTCCCTGGAGAGGGAGTATTTTTTATGACGCCCTTAATAGGAAATTTTCTTCCCCATATGTCTTGGAATTTAAGGAGGAATAGAACTTTATGGGACTTTTTTCTTAGATTCATATAGATACATAAGAGGATGATTCAGTAATTGTTCTAACTAGAATTCAATTATCATCATCTATCTCTATGACTATTTTTATAGACTAGCAATATGATGATGTGTACATAGGAATTAAGGAAACCTTATACGGTGGGGATACCATTTCTTTTTGGTATATCCATTTTTAATAGATTCATTACTTCAAGAATTAGTTTTTCATCCCACAATCCATGAGGAATTTTGTGTTTCATGATTTTCATATTTCTTCATTGTTCCATCACCGTAGAACTATGAAGATATACTATTAAATGAGAAAGAATTTATAGTGGTTAGTATAAAATATGATATTTCTAATTACGTTTCCCATTATTAAAAATTGTAGTAGATAAAGGTAGAGAACCTGAGTCGTTCTAATATAATCCAACATATTTTGGTTCTAGTTCATAAATAGGATGAACTATAAATAGAATAATTTTTTATACATCAATAGAATCTCTATGTTATGAATGATATATGTGTGGTGATAGATCAATTGAAATAATAAGCTCATTTTATTCCAATCAAGGAATCCTACATGGACGAATAACTAGGTATGCAGTATGTTCAATATATTATGAGGATACATGGGGTTACCTCTATCATTGTTTCAGATATGAACCTCAAGATTACATCATGATTCTTTAATATTCTAAAAGAGGATATTTTGATATTGTTTAGATTGAGAAAATATTACAATCCAGAGAGGAATGGTAAAAAAGTGTACACTATTTGAATTATGGAGGATATTATCCATGAATGTGTCTTATATTTTAGTGGATCATGGGATATCTATCATATACGGGTCATGTTTTCTTATAATAATAGTTAAAGTCATCAATTATATTTTCTTACTTTGATTTTTTTTTTCTGTAACTTGTCCACGTCACCTCCATTTTGTGAATAGGTGCGTTAAGCATCTCTTGTGGGATCAAGCCTCATTCAAAAGACACTGATAAGAATTTAGGATATAAATTGATAGATGTTTATATCTTAGATTGAATATAAATCACATGTAGATCATTGACATCATTCTTTAGATTTTTCCATTGGTGACTAGATTTTCATTAATGTATCTCCTCGGTTTGGTGACAATTAGCTTGATAAATAAGGGAATATAGCTCTAAGATATGTTGGACCATTTTAGATCCCTAAGATGGTTAGTTATGTCACTTAATAATTGGTCTTATCATCTATGTTTATGGATATTCATGTGGTTTTCCACATATCTCAGATCAAGAAATACCACCCAAATAAATCCCATGTTTTGAGTTGGGGGGAGACTGAGTTGGAGATAGATTAATATGTTATGGGAAACCCAATGGATATAATTGATTCATAGAAAAACTTTTTTTGGGAGGTATATTCCAATATTTAATGTAATTTGGTAGAACAAGTTAATTTCTATTGAGAATTGGGAGTGAGAATCATCAAAGTGGGAGTCGTGGCCACACCTTTTTATTGATATTTCTTCTTCAACATGAATTTATAAACCCAAAAATTCATATAGTGGAGAGAGTTAAAACAGCTTTGTTAAGTTACACTCCATTTTTAACATTTAATAGATTGTACATTGGTTTTGGGTATTATCAGAGGTCAACCTGGTGTTTTTCAAAGAACATGAATTTGGAACTAGCTACAAACATCTATTTATACCATTAATTGTATATTAGAAACCTGTAATAGGATTTTATAGAATCCTTGAATCCCATTAAGGATGTAAAAAAAGTCCTAATATGAAAATTAAATTCAGATCATGAATATAGTTTCTAAAATATTTAATATTAGGTGATGTGTTTTTCGGGGTATCTTTTTTCCCTTGAGTTCACATCAAGAAATGGTACAACAGTATTTGAAATGTTAATTTCTTGAGATTTGTATGTGATAAAAACATAAAACATTTCACACTCACATTACCATACACTCCCTAAAGGCCTACTACTTCACTAGGTGATTTTGGGTGATCCCATCCCTCCATGGCTTCTCTAATTGGCGCTTTGATGTCTATGATGTTTAGTTTCACCTCTTTTGGTAAGTGTAATCACTATGTTGTTATCTTATTCATCTATATAGGAATTTTTAGTGGTTTGGATATACATTTATGGTTTCTATGACCATGTTATTACTCTTCTATATTTGATTATTAATCATTTTTTTCTATTTTATTCATGACGCTAGATCTTGTGGGTTGTGGTGCGACTCATGAGAATTTAAAGGTATGTGTTGATCCAATATCTCTACCGACAATTTTTGTAATAGAAAATCAATTGCAAGATGATATAATCAAATTTAGGTCCTCCATTTTCTTTTCATGTGTTCTTTTCCCGTGATAGTTTGTGTATCCTTACATTATTAGAGTGCAACTTCAGTTTGATGTACATAGTTCCATCTGTAGTCTATTTTCGATGAAACATAATTACTATTGAATTTATAAATTGTTTGTTATAATATTTGGAAAGATAAACTTATTTACATATGTGTATAAAATGGTTTTTTGAAAAATATGGGTTTTATCATTTTATGTGTAAAGGAAACAGTATTTGAAAATAATTTTGAAATTGAGTTTGAAATGGGTTATAAAATCATGTTTTTGATTGAAAAACAGTTTTTTTGAATTATTTTTTAAATATGTATGTCCTTTTTCATTTTTTTATATATTCGGCACATTGGAGCCATGGGTAACTAGGTGTAGGGTTTTGTATTTGGAATTTTCCATTTATATTATGATTGATTTCACCTTCTATGGTGTTATTACATTCAAATATCATAGATAAATGGTTTATAGAACATGATTGAAATTGTAGGGGGTTTAATTTTTTGGGTGTTCCTTTAATCTATGGACTTTTATACCGGTGTACTAAGGAATTTAGTTCAAAATTATCATTAATTTTTTATTGTCGTTCAAGTGATCTAGTTATCCTTAAAATTATTATATTATGGGTGTTTAAAATATTGATTTGGTTTTAACTATTTGGATTTGATATGATGTGATAAATTATTTGATAAGTGAAACTGGATACTTGAAATTATTCTTCGAAACAATTTTACATGCTTTTTTTTATAATTGTGGGAAAAGAGGAAATATTTTACCATTATTTTTGTATAAAATAGTTTAAAAAATTATCATACCTTATTTTCCTTTGATACAAGTATACTTTTATTGTTTTACTAAGAATTTATTTGTAAAACCTAGGTGGGATCATAAAAATATTTTTTAGATCATTCCCCACACAAAACCATAGTGATTTGTATGCCTCGTATTCTCTTCTAACATAAGATAGGGAAATGTTCTACAATGATGTGTAATGGTTTTCTATGAGATTCTTATGGGTAGATGGTGGTGATATAGTGGTACTTTACTCACATATAATATAGAGTAGATGTTTCTTTCCTTAGTTATCCTTTATAGTTTTTTTGGACATGTAATTTGGGCTTTCATCTAGCAATATTTTTGTTAAATTTCTAATGTTGGAACTTTTTTTATTTAATATTCATTTTCTTGTTTTATTTATATATATATACTAAGAACAATGTTTTAGTTGGGGAGAAATCACATACTATATTTGATGATTGATTGTCAGGTTTTATCCACCAGCCTATGGGGATCGAGAATGCCCTAATGATATTCTCCTATTCCGGTTCAGAAATTATATGGAAGGGTATTTTGCTCATGAAATGAAAATAAACATGATAATATTATTTATTTTGTTCAATTTTATTTTTTTACAAAATAATAGGTTATTTAATTTAAAGATAATTACTATTGTAAAGGGTAATATTAGGTAAAAGAGTAAAAATTATTGTAAATGTAATAAAATATCAAAAAAAATTTATCTATAAATAAGTGTATTAGGGTAATATAGACCTGTAATAATAATTTTTCCATTATTTATCTACTTTATATGAACATTATAAGAAAAATTTTAATCACTTAACATAATGGAATGAGTATTTACAATTATGACTGTCAAGCTCCATTTAAAAAGATACATCCTCTACCATGTTTAACATACCCCATTTCATAATTTTTTCCCAACATGTCTACCAAAATTATCAAAATAATAATGCATTCCCATCTTTTTATATTCTAACCCCAAAATAGTTCCCCAATTCTATCCAAACCATTATTTATTACAAGAGAATAGAAAATTTATTTTTTTGTAAGTAATGACATATTAACCATATTTCTCATTTATCTTGTAGATATACAACATAAAAATTGTAATTAATCACATTAATAAAAAAATTATATTTTAGTTATAATTTTTTAAAAATTATATTATTAGATTATTCATTTATAATCATACTGAACAATTTATTACAACATGTTCTTGTTTGGGTCTATTTATCCTCCAACATGAAAAAATGCATAAATATTTTTCATGGATGGATATGAAAGCATAATTACTGGTAATATATGATATTAATGGAGAAATAATGTTTTATGTATGGTTTTTTAATAATAATAATATTATTAAACTCATTGTTAATATAAAAACTCTTATTTATTAAAAATTATCAAATAAATCTCATTATGGATTTCATATTTCAGAATCCTACCCAAAACACCCATGGAATGATACTAAACATAATAAATTATTTTTGAAATACTATTACACTAACTTGAATATTAGGGATATGCTTATGATATAAACATATAATGATTGTTGAGAACACCATAAGAAAATAGAAATAGAATAACTGAAAATAATAACAAAATAATGATCAATATTAACTAAAAAGAATAAAAAAATTTAATCAATTATTACAAAGAATAATATATAAGTAAGTAAAAGTAGATAGAGAATATTAAATAAATGAATAGTTTCTCTACTTATTTGGTAAAAGATTTTAAAGTGTGTCTGAGCGAGTTAGAATCTAAGGTCAATGTTTTTCTTGACTGAATACCCTTTTATTGATAAATAACTATTCCTATTTGACTATTCTAGGAAAAGATTAATCCATATTTCCCTGTTATTGTAATATATTTTATTTACTATTTCCTCTCAATTTATTTAAATTTCATTCTCATAACCATATTTTCAAAACATATATCCTTCATAAATTAATTTATCCACAATGGTTTTTTCATCTCAATTACACATCATTTAGCATTATTTCATATTTTACACATATTTTACTTTCTAATAAGACAACCTTTTTTTATAATATATTTAGTTTCTATGTATTTTTGTAACACCCCAATATTTCATAGTGTGTTATTTTTTTCAGAATAATTCAATAACTTGCACTACACGCAACACCGAGTTCAAGCACATCATGAATTACCAATCAAGTTGTTCAAACGATGTTATGAGTTATATTAACTAAATTTTTAACTATTTATAATCCTTATAAACTTAGAATCCATATTATGAGTTTCTTAGACATAATGTAAGAACAAATTCATTTTCAGTATTGCACTTTTACCAACTTTTAATAGTGAACCCTTTTTAAATCCAATATTTTAAACTTTAAAATATTCAATTTTACTAAATAAACTTACATTTTTGAATGGGGACATCAATAATTCACAATGAAACACCCCAAGCTTCCACAGTACGCTTCTCATTGAATAAAACAGTAGCGTGTGTTGTAAGAATCTTCGAGTTCTAACAAACACCACAACCAATCAAACTAGCCATTATGAATTGTAATACCTACTTTTTGAAATTTTATAAATTTTATCTCTCAAAATGGAATTCATTTTTGGATTCAGAATATCGAATTTATACTAGGTAGAAATTTTGGGAATTTTCGGATAACATTTATATTTTGATGAATAGTGAAAATTAATAAATTTTAATTAAAAAAACATATTTAATAAAAGTAATTGATAGTGATAAATTATGAATTTGAGTGGTTTTAAAGTATATTTAGAATATATATTTTACCATTTAATACAATTTAGGTCATTTTACATAATTTCACAATTAAACCGGAAATAAACAAGTGTTAATCTTTTGATAGTTATTATCTATTAAAAACACACTTTTTGTTTTAACAACGGAAATTAATTTTAAAATAATTTCTGCCACTTCTGTGTTTTGAATTAAGAAAAATGTATTGAATATTTCTAATCAGGTTGTTTGAATTGTGTAAATAGGTAACTTTTATTTTTAGACATTTTGAATAATTATTTCGGTAAATATTTTATTTACCTTGGTTAAAGGGTAAATCCGGTAAATAAGGGTTAAAAAAATATTATAATAATACAAAATTACCATAAAAAGTGTCCTAACCTTATTTAATGACAAATTTCCGACCATGATCTTCTTTGGGTCGATTTTTGGACCCCATGGAGCTACTTGAAAATGATAATAACACTTTATATTAATTAAGTTAAAATAAATACAAAAATCACAAAAGCGTATATCTTTTAGAAAAACAATTTTTACATAAGGTTATGTATGTTTGATTTTAGACTATAAGTATTAATTAAAAAGATAATAGTATTTCTTACATATTAGAATTTTATTTACAATTTTTATTCATTAAATAATTTATCTTATTTATGACACAATGGTGATGCAGTAATTACCATAATATTGAAAAATTAGGATAATTGATATTATAATCACCGAAATAAATAATTTTTGAGACTTCATATTAATTAAAATAATTTTCTAGGTCACTATGACATATTAGGATTGACTTAATTAAATTTTTGCGATGTAATAATTCTGTTATGATTTTCACAAAAATCAATTATAGAATAGTGTCGAAATTGACATAAAAGATTTTTTAAAACAAACATTATATTATTAATTGATATTCAATTCCTAAAAATATAAGGTTAATACAAGAGACTTATATCATGAGTGGTGTATCATTAATGGACTAATTTGGGGACTCTCGGTATTATATAGTGTTATTACTAACCATATAATATAAAAATACAAAGAGACATTATAAAAGTGAAACTAATTAACTAAGAGTTAATAGTTAAAGATAAGGTTAATATATTGACTGAAACCTGTCTAAATTATATTGTTTTAGTGTTTTTTGACCCATCCACACCTTAAAATTTAAATAATACACTTCTTATCCATTATAAACCGAATATGAATTTATTATAAAATAATATTTCTAGCTTTTCCAAGGGTTCCCCTCACCCCTCTTATAAAAGGGAACTCCATCTTCTCATTAATTCACACCTTCAATGCCATTTGGCTCGGACAAACTCTGCCCAAATACTATCTCAACTTACCTCACTACATCCTAGAGTCCTTAGTTTGATCAGAAAGCCAACCTAAGGAGCCCTTTTATCAAATCAAAAGGAAGAACCCGAAGAAGAGGTAATAATTTTACCACCCCTTTTCAAGTTCCTCTCTTCTTCCACTTCTTCAATCTGTGTTATTACCATTATAAAATAATAAATACAGTATATTATATATACTATGATGTTATTATTAACATGGTACAACCATATTTCTGTATTCTTTCCATCCTTTGAATGACATGTCACCATACGTGCATACGTACGGCTTATTGTCTCCACATCGTGGTGTAATTATCATTCAAAAAATTATTATTTTGATGGTTATAATAATGATGTGTAACTCATTTAAATAATAAATATAACATGATAATGATTGTTGTATATATTATATACAATCCAATTAAATATTATTTTAATATCAAAATAATGACATTGTCGCTCGTCCGTACGTACGGACTACCGTTTCCGCGTACACGATGAGATTCATTCTCCATCATACCCATTCACATATAATTATAATTTTGTGATTAAAAATAATGTTTATGTACTTGATATCATTCTGGATATGAATAATATACAACCTATCCATGACAAACACGGCTTACGTAACAAAACATATAAAAGAAAATGAGTAAGTTAACACCCGAAACAACGATAATACTAGGAAATTATTAACAAATCAATGTAAAAGAGAATATATGATATCATATTAATGTATATGGTTCTTATATAATTTAATAACAATTATTTCACCATTATAAATGAGGTTAACCTAACCCCAACCAAGGAAATGTACAAGATAAGAGTTTATTTTGAAATCTCTTCATTATCTGAGGTTGTTTATATGTAATAATCTACTAGTATTTCTTTATCATCTACATCCATGATTCATAAAAATGTATTTCAAAACATTTTTACTATTTACTAGAATATGGGTTAAATTTATTTATACAATTTTGTACTTTTATAAGTGGTTTATAATGGAATCTTTCTGTCGTTTTCCAAACAAGGTCCTTTTTAACATTTTCGACAGAATTAATGTAAGAATGTTTTTTTAACTTATACGGCGGGTGAGGCTATTTTCCGCCATTATAAAATATTCGATTCTTCCTTTACAAGCTTATATGAAAACCTTGAAAAGTAAATGTTTTAATTTATAATTATGTAAATTTTAAATGATTTTAACAAAAGGGATATTTCTCTAAAATAGTTTTGATTTCATCTATGTCAACATCCTTTGATGGATTTTAAACCTATTTGAAGTTGATTTATTATGATACAAAACTTCCATATTTTATTTAAGGTTTTGTGATTTTTTTGACTCTGGATGTGTTATTTTTATACCATTTATGCTTTATGGATAAAGTATTGATATTTTGTATGCTAGTTTAAATACGAATATTTATGTTATGTTTAAACCTGTTCGTATGAGGAATGCATTGGAATTAATATTTGACGGGTGGAGCCAGCAATAGCTCCTCGATGCATCGGTAGGTCTCATGAGACAAACATTAGTCATGGAACAAGGCCTTGGAAAAATCTTATTTGGAGTCTTGGCATGAGGCCTTGGCTATGTTGTTATGATAGTCTGGCATTATGCATTCCATCATTATTAAAGTGGTTATCGATATTGCATGCAATTATTCGATTAGTTGAATATCCTTGTGAATAAGTAAATGGTATTATTTTATTTTATTTTTTCCATACTATGTTGAATATCAAGTTTAAAAGGATTTTGTTTTAGTTATAAATTGCCTTAACTGTTTATTCTTATTTATGAAAGTTTGCGCTATAATGTAATCCTTTTTGGGCATTTGAGCTCACCCCTTTTCTATGTTTTATTTTCCCCAGGATGTGAATATGTAATTTATGAATGACCTACAGGGATAGTATGAGGGGATAAGAGTGTGGACTATTGAGACTATGTGGTTGTAGTTTTGATTTTTTATGATGTAATTTAAAACATTATGAATATATATATAGTGTTTCCAAGGATAATAAAAAAATTGGTATTTCAAGATTTGATCTTTCATGTGATCATTCCAATGTTATGTAATAATGCACCGACTCTGGGTAACTGGGGTCGGGGGGTTATAGTTGGTATTAGAAGAAGTTTAGTACAAAACATGGAAGCTAGATTTAGATAAAAACTAATTAGAGCACAACGATTTAAAATGGAATTTGAGGACTAGTATAGAAGAACTTCTTAGAATTTTGGTATTGTAGAGATTTTGTGAGTTTTCTGAAAAATACATCATTTTATGGATACGAGTAGGTAGACGCTGCTCTGCCACAGATGTACCTAGGGATAAAACCCGAAAACACCGATTTGAGCTAGACTCAAACATGAATTTGTGCATGACAACGGGCTTTGCTGCACTGTTGGCTATGACACTCCCGGGGGATATGCTTAGGATAATTATCATTTTCATTACAAACCCTTATGAAGGGTTTATTAGTATATACTTCCTCAAAGGAGAAATTTTTATGATTATAGATTATATCCATAATCTATTTAACTTATGTTATGGGTTTTACAAGTTTGGGATTAGGTATTGTTATTCATAAAATAATCTAGTGTATGCCATTGTTTAGAAATGGTGCCTAATAAATGGAATGAGAAGTCCAGCAATGCACATGATCTAAATAGAAAGAAGGATCATATCATTCATGGTTTTAAGCCATAATTTATAAGTGAAATAGACTCCCTTGTATTATCATCATATGAAGAAATAATATCATGTGTTGATAAGATAAGTAAATATTTTACTAAGTCATATAGCTTTGAAGGGAAGAAAGAGAAGAAAAGGATGGAAGAGAGAAAGATGGTCAAAGGGAAGATAGAATAGAAGAATTTTCCCATATGTGATAACTATGGGAAGAAACACCCTGGAACTTTCCTGAAAGGAATCAGAGTTTTTTATAAGTGTGGAGGAAAAGGGCACAATGTGCGTGACTCCAAGGATAAGAAAATGGTTTCAAATGTACAATTCTTCATTCGAAAGGAGTTTGGAACTACACGAACCTATGTCCCAGTCATCAGACGTTTCCATAAATGATGCTATGGGATAATGATCAAGTTATGATACTACCACAGATGAAGAGAAATGATTAGAGTTCTTATGTTGATTATGTCATTTGAGTGTTGTATCAACAATGTACTTGTTATAATATTTATGGAGTATATAAAAATGGTACTACAGTACTATTTCATTAAGCACATGAGATTGTGTGGAACAAAGAAAAGTGACTCAATTGAAGGTTATATTTTAGAAAATATATGGTTGAGAGAATGATAAACCATAATATGTTGTTGATATCGAGGTAGTGGTTTTATAATAATACATGATTGATTTTGATAACTTATATTGGATATTTTTGAATACCTTGAAACTGATTATTTATTTGTATATTCCATCATTGTTGGGGTTTAAAATATATCTGGATTGAAGGAGTATATCAACTATTCTTTAAGGAATAAGGGATCATGAATGTATTTAATAAGGTTTTATGGTAATTTAGGATGTTTCAGTGTTTTAAAAGAATACATGATGAAGGTGTTCACGTTTTATTACGTGGAAAAAAGGATCTTCCTTGTGATTACCTTCCTTATAAATTTTTAACTGAAGTATTATGGATAGTTCTAGTGTGGATTATTTTGGATTTCCATAGAACGACAACCCATAGGTCATGCGGCATCCCGTCGCGTCCGGCAAGGGCGCGAGACTTGAACCCACAACTGAAGGGTGACAATGGTGTATCACCTACCGCTGACACACATGATTTCCTGGATTGAATAATGTCATTTTTAATGGATCTTCTAGATGAATCATAAATTCATTTTTTAACCCTATACGAATAGGATAAACAGAATATTATTTTTGAGTTCCATTAACTTTTAGTGTTAAAGATGAGTTTTGGGTAGAACCTAGTTAAAGGATGAGACTCTACTTTTCAAGTATATATTTTTCTTTCTCTCTTATTCAATGATGAAATTAATTCTTATACTTTGTGAAGGGATCTTAAAACAAAAAATTGTGTTATCCTAATACCATATGTTTTGATGAACTGGTGGTATTTTAAATCATCATATATTGATGAATTTAAGGCCCTCAATTTTACACTTGTTTGTGATTGATGATCTCAATCACTACCTATAAATATTTTCTATTTTCCTCCAATTATATGTCTCTAATTTCCACCAATGTTCTCCGAACCGACATCATAATTTTGGGGTGACCCATTCATTTCCTTTTTCCTCATATTAAGACTACATTTTAGTAACCCAATTTCCGATGTAGGATTTCCCACAAAGATATTTTAAATTTTAAACCATTTATTTTTGACGAATAATTTCAAATTGCGAGGATTCAATTTATATAAGGAGGGGAGAATGTAACACCCCAAGATTTTATAGTGTGCTATTTTTTCAAAATAATTCAATAACATGCACTACACGCAACACTGATTTCAAGAACACCCTCAGTTGCCAAACAATCTGTTCAAAAGAAGTTATGAATAGTATTAACTAAATTTTGAACTTTGTATAATCCTTATAATTTTAGAATCCTTATTATGAGGTTTTTATACCTAATGTAAGAACATATTCATTTTCAGTATTGCGGTTTTACCAACATTTAATAATGAACCCATTTTAAATCAAATATTTTAAACATTTATATTTTTAATTTGACTAAATAAATCTAATTTTTAGAATGGGGACATCAAAAATTTACAATGAAACACCCCAAACATCCACAGTATGCTTCTCTTTGAATAAAACAGTAGTCTGTGTTGTAAAAATTTCGAGTTCTAACACACACCACAACCAATCAAACTAGCCGTTATGAAAAATAGTACCTACTTATTGAAATTTTATAAATTTTATCCCTCAAAATTGACTTCATTTTTGGATTCGGAATATCAAATTTAGCCATGGGTGATATTTTTTTACTTTTCTGATAACTTATATATTTCGATGAATAGTAAAAATTACTAAATTTAAATAAAAAACGAATTTTTTAATAATAATAATTAACAGTGATAAATTATAAATTTGAGTGGTTATAAGTATATTTAGAATATATTATTACCATTTAATACAATGTTGTTCATTGTACATAATTTCACAATTAAACTGGACGTAAACAAGTGTCAATCTTTTGATAGTTATTATCTCTTGAAAACACATTTTTCATTTTAACAACGAGAAATAATTTTAAATTAATTTTTTCCACTTCTATGTTTTGAATTTGGAGAAATGGATTCCATATTTAGAATCAGGATGTTCAAATTTTGTAAATAGGTAACTTTTATTTTTAGAAATTCTGAATAATTACTTCGGTAAATATTTTATTTAACATGATTAAAGGGTAAATACGATAAAAAAGGGTTAAAAATAATATTATAATAATATAAAATTACCCTAAACGTGTCATTAACTTATTGGATGATACCTTTCTAGCCATGGTCATCTTTGGGTTCATTTTTGGACCCCATGGAGCCACTTTTATGTTATAATGACACTTTATATTAATTAAGTTAAAATAAATATAAAAATTACAAAAGCATATATCTTTTAGAAAAACAATTTTTACATAGTGTTATGTATGTTTGATTTTAGACAATAAATTCTCATTATAAATATAAAAATATTTTCTACATAATGATATTTTATTTATAATTTTTAGACATTAAATAATTTAATTTAATTATGACATAATGGTGATGCAGTAATTACCATTATAGTGAAAAATTAGAATAATTGATATTATAATTACCCAAATAAATATAATTAGAGACTTATTATGAATTACACTAATTTTTTAGGTTGATATGACATGTTAGGATTGTCTTTATTAACTTTTTTCGAATTAATCATTCTGTTATGATTTTCAAAAAAAATCATTTATTGAATAGTGTCAAAATTGACATAAAATATTTTTAAAACAAATATTATATTAATAATTGATATTCAATTCCTAAAAATATAAGGTTTAGACAAGAGACTTATATCATGATATTTGTATCATTAATGGAACACTTGGTGGTATCTTGGATTTATATTGTATGTTTATTAACCATATCATATAAAAATATATAGAGACATTGTAAAAGTGAAACTAATTAACTAAGAGTTAATACTTAACAATATGGTTAATATATTGACCAAACCCTATCTAAATTCTATTGGGTGAGTGGTTTTTGACCCATACCCACCATAACCTTTATATAATCCACATTGGTGCCATTTTTAACCAAATATGAATTTATTATATAATAACATTTCTAACTTTTCCAAAGGTTCCTCTCACCCCTCTTTTAAAAGAGAACTCCCCCTTCTCACTAATTCACACTATCAATGCCTTTTGGCTAGTCCAAACTCTGTGAAAATACTCTCTCAACTTCCCTCAATACACCCCAGAGGCCTTATTTTGTTCATAAAGCCATCCTATGGAGCCCTTTGATAAAATCAAAAGGAAGAACCCGAAGAAGAGAGGTAATGATTTCACCACCCCTTTTCAACTTCCTCTTTTCTTCACATCTTCTATCTTTGTTAATACCATTATAAAATAATAAATCCAGTATATTATATATACATTGATGTTATTATAAACATGGTACAACCATATTTAAATATTCTTTATATCCTTTTAGTGACATGTCACCATACATGCGTACGTACGGCTTACCATCTCCACGTCGTGGTGTAATTGTTATTCAAAAAATTATTATTTGGATGGTTATAATAATGATGTGTAATTCATGTAAATAATAAATATAACATGATAATTATTCTGTATATATGATATACCATCCAATGAAATATTATTTTAATATCAAAATAATGATATTGTCGCTTGTGCGTACGTACAGAATACCGTCTCCATGAATGCGATGAGATTCATTCTCCATCATATCCATTCAAGTATAATTCTCATTTGATGATTAATAATAATGTTTAAAGACTTGATATATTCTGGATATGAATAATATACAACCAATCCATGACAAACATGGCTTACATAACAATACATATAAAAGAAAACGAGTAAGTTAACACCCAAAAAAATGATAATACTAAGATATTACAAACAAATAAATGTTAAAAGATCATATATGATATCATATTAATGTATATGATTCTTGTATAATTTAATAAAAATTATTTCACCATTATACAGGTGGTTAACCTACCCCCACCAAAGGAAAAGTACAAGGTAAGGGTTTATTTTGCAATCTCTTCTTTATCCAAGGTTATTTATAGGTAATAATCTACTGGGATTTCATTGTCATCCACCTCCCTGTTTCTTAAAAATTTATTTCAAAACATTTTTACTATTTACTATAATATGCGTTAAAGTCATTTATACCATTTTTGAATTTTATAAGTAATTTATAAAGGAATATTTCCGTCATTTTCCAAACAAGGTCCTTTTAACCTTTTCGACAGAATTAAGGTAAGAATGTTTTTTTAACTTATACGGCGGGTGCGGCTATTTTCCTCCATTATAAAATCATAGAATATTACCTTACAACCTTATAAGAATATTTTCAAAGTAAATGTTTTATTTTATAATTATATGACTTTTAAATGATTTAAAAAAATTGATATTTCTATCAAATAGTTTTGATTTCATCAATGTCAACATCTTTTGATGTATTTGAAGATTATTTGAAGTTGATTTATTATGATACTAAACTTCCATATTCGATTGAAGGTTTTGTGATTTGTTTGTCTGTGGATGTGTTATTTTTATACCATTCATGGTTTATGGAGAATGTATTGACATTTCATATGCTAGTTTTAAAATGAATATTTATGTTATGTTTAAACCTATTCATATGAGGAATGTGTTGGACTTAATATGTGATGGGTGGAGCCAGCTAAAGCTCCTCGATGCATCAGTAGGTCTCATAAGACAAACTAGTGTCTTGGCACAAGGCCTTGGGAAAATATTATTTGTTGTCTTGGCACGAGGCCATGGATATGTGGTTATGATAATCTGGCATTATGTATTCCATCATTATGAAAGTGGTTATTGATATTGCATGTGATTATTCGATTAGTAGAATATCTATGTGAATAAGTAAATGGAATTATTTCATTTTATTTTTTCCATACTATGTTGAAGTTCAAGTTTAAAAGGTTTCTATTTTAGTTATACATTACCTTTAATTTTTATTCTTATTTATGAAAATTTCTGCTATATTGTTATCCTTACTAGGCATCTTAGCCCACCCCTTTTATATGTTTTATTTATCCTAGGATGTGAAGAAGTAATTTATGAATGACCTGTAGGGATAGTATGAGGGGATAAGAGTGTGGACTATAGAGACTGTGTTGTTGTAGTTTTTGTTTTTATGATGTAATGTAAATCTTTACGAATATATCTAGTGTTTCCAAGGATACTAAACTAATAAATCTTTTGAGATTTGATCATTCTTGTGATCATGCCAATGTTATCTAATAATTCACCAACTCTGGGAAACTGGTGTCAGGGAGTTACAATTTTAATCCTTGTGATAGGTTGGTGATTGGAGTTGATATTTTTATGGTTGTTTTTCTTCACTGTAGAGACCTGAATCCTGGCGTACATGGACATTACATTAATTTTGCAGAATACTTAATACAAAACAAAAAAAGACACATAAGGACCGTAATAGTTTAGTGTCTTTGGAAACTCGGAATATAAACTTCTAATCATGTTGAAATATCATTAACAACTCCTATAACGGTCTTCCCCTTTTTGTTTCCTTACCTAAAAACATTCTTTATTTCCTGGGGAAAATAAAACATAAAAAGGGTGAGCTCAAATGCTCAGTAAGGGTAAACAAAAGAAATATCAATCACATCATATTCATAAGAACATAACATTTTACAAATATTACCCTATAAAAGATATCAAAATTTCAGAACATGGTATAAATCTTGGTAGTAAAATGTAATCAAACTAATCATAGGATAAAACATGAAGCTTTTTGTCATACACACATAATCATAGATAATAATTTCTTATTAATCAAGACTCATTTCCAAGACTATCTTAGTGGACAAAGTCCATTTCTGAACCGAGTTCACTACTCGTTTCAGTCCTGTTTCACTGAACCGGTTTATCCTGCCGTTCAGCCATGTCTATCTGATGAGTTATAAAATCTTTACCCAATGCATTTGAGGGATATATAGGTCCCACCCATCTCATAATTATACCATTATTATGTGTGCCACAAAATGATAAACCATATAGCATAACCCATGCAATAAAAATGGGATTCTTAATCATCGTGACATCGTAAAACAATTCATATAGGACAAAGTAATTCATAAAAATAATTCCATCACAACATAATAAAATCAATGTAATAATAGGGATATAAACAGAACCCTATATTATCTTAGATTGAAAATAATTTTGATAAAACACTTGAACTCCATTCATGAGGAAAATATCCTTTCTACTTTAAAAACATTTTTCCTTTCTTAACATGGCATACAAATTTAAACTAAAAGAAGTTTATTAAAAATAAACTTGAAAACTTGTAAAGGAAGCTTCTTGGAAACAATGTTTTAAAAATCCATTAATGCTATATAAGTAAAAAAACATTCTTCCCATACTTTGACTGGAAAAGTCAAAAAGTACCTCGTACGAAAAAATGACTAAAGATTCCTTTCATATATTTAACTAAAAAATTCACCGAAGGGTTAAATTGGATTTAAAAAATTTTATGAGGATATAAATAATATTACATATTTAGGAAACATGGATGTGGATGATAAAATAAACCCCAGTAAATACCAAAGTATAAACAATCTCGGATAAAAATGAGATTGTTACATTTTAAATTACCTTAGGTATGATTTGCTTCGTAAGTGTCCAAAAATCTTGTATAATGATTTAAATAATGTTATTGACTTATTAAATAATCATATTCATTGTTATGATATCATATGTGTTTCATATATGATTTTATATTACCCTTTCTTTTGTAAATTTCATGTTAAAGTAGCGTTTTGGGTCAAATTACTTCATTTGTCGTTCGTGTTTTGACTTGTAATTATTCATATGATTAATTGGATCATGATTAATTAATTCCACAATATAAAACATGATTTATATATAATATATATTCAGAACATACATATATATAATAGATTGATAAATGGAAACAAATAAACTGTTCATGCAGACGGTAGGCCGTACATACGCATGAACGCTGATTTCGTTTCCTTATGGAGTTGAATGGAGTTAAGTAGATGAAATACATATATATATACATAAATACAGTAGATTTATAATGAAATATATTTCATTATTATTTTTTACATATACTTTATAATCATTCTTAAATGGTTAACATGGACAATGAATGTCATCGCGTCATGGAGACAGTAGTCTGTACGTACGCACGAGCGATGATAGTGTTCCCATAATTATTGAATTAAATTTCAGAAGATGATAAAATATATCATATTCAGTATGATGTTATAATAACTATTTATAGTTATTCGTTACACCATTATACCCATCCAAGTAAAGTGCTGTTGGAAAAACAGATTTCACCACGGCGTGGAGACAATATTCCGTACGTACGCACGCGCGGTGATTTCATTTTCCATAGGATGGATAGATGGTGAAATAGGTTTTTTTCATACTTATAATAAAATATAATTATATGAATGCTTTTGTTGTTATTAATTCATAATGAAACAACTAAAGAAGAAGAAGTAGAAAAAGAAATAAAGTTGAAAGAATCGGTAACAGACATTACCTCTTCTTTGAAGCGCCTCTTTGAGACATCCTCTTAGGGCAGTAAAATTGGTCTTTGAAGAATACCAGAACCTATAGGATATTTCTAGGAAAGTTTAGAAGAGAATTTGGTAGGGTTTGGCCAAGCATGAAGGCTCAAATTGGTGTGAGTAAGGGAGGGAGGAGGTGCCATTTTATAATGTATGAGAGGGGCACCTTTGGTAAAACTAAAAATATTATTTTGTTATAAAGTCACATTCTATTTTAAATATCTCCAAATTGATTTATTTCTAAGATAAGGTGGGTATGGGTCAAAATAATCTCATCCAATATAATTTGGACAAGTTTAGTTCACTAGTTTAACCTTGTTATTTAGATTTAACTTTAAGTTAAATAATTTTACTCTTACCGGGTCTTCTTGTTTTCTTACACTATAAGGTTAATAAACTTACAATAACAAGACAAAAGAGTCCCAAGTTGTCTTTTATTAATATATATAACCTTGTCTATGTCATTTGGTTGAACCTTAGATTTTTGGGAATAAAATAGCAATTAATAATATAATATTTGTTTTAAAACTATTTTATGTCAATTTTTACACTATTTGGTAATTGTTTTTTTAGAAAATCATAACAGAATTATTAGTTCGAACCAAGTTAATTAAATCAATAATAACATGTCATATTAACCTATAAAATTAGTGTAATTCATAAAAAGTCGCAAATTTAATTTATTTGGGTATTTATAACATCAATTATGTCAATATTTAAATAATAAAATAATTACGGCATCATATTTGTTTCATAATAAATTAAATTATTTAATGTCTAAAAATTAAAAATAAAATACCATTATGTAGGAAATATTTTTATCATTCTAATTAATATTTTTAGTCGAAAATATAATTTATATAACCCCTTATAAAAATTAATTACTAAAAGATTTTTGTTACTGTCAATTTTGTCTTTACATTAAATTAATTAATACAAATTGCCTTTGTCACTACCAAGTGGCTCAATGGGGTCCCAAAATCGAACCAAGGATGCCATTGGTCGGCCAATACTCATACAATAATGATAGGACAAGTTTCAAGGTAATTTTGAATTATTATAATATTATTTTAACCATGAATTACCCTATTTACCTTTAACCGTAGTAAATGAAAATTATCGTAGTTACTATTCATAATATCAAAAAAACGTAACCTATTAACATAATTTTTACCCATTTATTCCAAATATGTAATCCAGTTTTCAAAATTCAAAACAAAAAAGTTGCCGTAATTAATTTAAAATTAATCTCGTTGTTAAGCAAACGGTTTTTAAAAGTTAAAACATTGCTAAAGACTGAAATGTTTTTACCTGTGAATTAAATTTAAAATTATAGATAAGGACATAAATTATATTAAATGGTAAAAATATATTCTATTTATAATTTAAAAACATTCAATATTATAATTTAACCACATAAGTTATTACAATGAAAAAAGTTGTTTTTAATTAAAATATAGTGTGTTTTTACTATTCAACAAAATATGAAAGTTATCAGAATAATATGAAAAATTTATCTAATGTAAATTTTTATATCATGATTCTAAAGAATAATTTTATTTTCTCAAATTGAACTTATAAACTTGTGAAAAAGTATATTTAATATGGGTTCTCCATCAAAAGGTGGTAAAACTACATTTTTTGAAAAATACCACTTTTATCCAAGAAAAACTAATTTTGTTTTCATACCTCATTCTAGAAAATTTATAAGATGAATTAAAATGCTATTAAATTCAAAATTCAGTTAATACTATTCCTAATGTCTACTTTATAATATTATAATATATCGTTGTTTAGTGAAACTCGGTATTGCGTACGACACACGCTATCGAGGAAGGTCGTGATTGCGGGTAACGCAAGCCAAGCTAGAGTTGTGTGTGGTAAAAGATTCCTTTCCATATAAAATATTATAAAAAAAATATACTTCTCATCAATTTTCAGGGTGTTACATTCTACCCCCCTTAAAATGAATTTTGCCCTCGAAATTCGTCGGGGTTATACATGGTTTTCTACTTGAATGATTCTTTAATTGAAACCCACATCTTAAAATGAAATAACAAAACTTATCTTTAAAAACTAAAGTATGAAACGTAACTGTTACCCAAATTAACTAATCACTAGGTTTCCACATAGGAGAGTATAGGTGAAAATATGGATATGGAAGAGAAATCTAACCGTTATGTTCTGACGGAGAGTGGTAGAGAACATGGCTATGAAAAATCCAACAATCACAAAGCCATAAATTTGTGATGATCTAGGGTACCATCTGATTCATTGGATATAAGGGAACTATAACAACATTTTTGGTTTTCACGATCATTTTCCTAAAGATGAAGAATTTGAATTAGAATAAATACTTACTTTATTTTGGGACAATCTAACTGTAGTACATGCTTTGAACAATTTCCCCTTCATGTCTTAATGAAATGAAGTTGAATTTGTTATTTGTGAAGTGTTAACAGATCATGTCATAGAATAATGGGTCATTCCATCTGTTTCAAACAAAAGGTTAGCAAAAGTTATCAAATATAAATAAGTCCATCTACGGTGAGGTTAATTGTACATGATTCCAAAAATGAACTTATACTTCGTATATCATACCGATTAATAAAATAAAACTAGTTTCTACCAACCAGATACTTCCTTTAGGCCATTGGTAGGAGATAATGGCCAGTCGCACTTCGGTTGTGGGTTTGATTCCAACAGCCTTGTCCGACGCAATGGGTTGTCGTCCGTCCTGCATGTTTTCCTTTTTCTAAACCTATATTACTATAACATCCCATCAATAATATCGAAAAATGTTCTATCATTAAACAATACTAACTTATGTTAACCATAATCCATTCTAATCTTTAGGCTTATATAAAATATTTTGGTCCACTATCATAGTATAAAGAAATTGATTACTTAGAATGTCACATAACAATCACGTGAATGCCATCATTTATCCCCCGTATATCATGAGATATATCTTGTTGGTGAAATTAAAAACATTTGAATACATTAATAATGTATTCTCTTGAAAATGAATACCCATTCAACCTTAGTGAAAACATGAATGCAGTTAAAAGTTAACACTTTCCACAAACAAAAATCATCAAAATTCATTATACTCAAACCATGATAACATAGTCCTTATATCAATCATGAGCTCATGAATACAATCAAACATCTCATTATATTTTTATCGCTTCATTATGCGCATATCCTCAGCTTACCAAAAATATATCAATCACTTTCCATGGTTACCGGTAACATAAAATTATTGAAAACCACAATATACCAATACATAAATATTCCAATATTCCACGATACTATATAAAACATTATTTTGGAATCCCATTACATAAAAACATAATCATTCCCCCACATCGTTGTCATATTCAACATCGACAATAGTGATCGCATGTGACATCCCTTTGTCCTTTTCCTTAAGTGGTTTCTCATGTCTGTCATCATTAACCCTTGGTTTAGGGCATTGATTAGCATAATGACCCATTTCATTGCACTTGAAGCATTGAAGTGTTGTTGGTGCGTTCTATGTAGTATTTTCATTATTCACACCATTAGCATCCCTTTTTACATTACATCGACACTCAGCTACTCGATGACCTTATTTTCCACACATAAAACATTTTCTAGTTCCTTTAAGACAATATCCACCATGCTTTTTTCCACACCTTTAGCATAAGAAAACATTCATATTCTTTTCACCATTATTATGATATTTCTCCTTGAACTCTATCTTTCATTTCTTGTCAAAACCATGAGATGGATATGTAACACCAACTTCCATTTCTACCTTAATAGCACAACGCAAAATTTCTTCATAGCTACTGAAATCTATTATAGCTAATGCCCTTCAAAGATTTGGTTTTAAGACACTAATTAATCGATCAACAATACTTTCAGGTTGGATGTTAAAGCCAGATGCATACCTTGCAAGCCTTGTAAAATTCAATTGTTATATACTAACATATTCATCATCCTTTTGGTTTAGTTAAAGAAACTCTTTATCCATATTTGTTCGAAGAATACGCTGGATATTTTTATTGAAAAATATGTTCTTGAACTCATCCCATTCTGTGGACACAATTTTATCTATTGGCCTCATATTATTGATAAGATTCCACCATTGATCAGCTTCACCTTCCAAACAATATACTGCTAAGATGACTTTATCATGTTCATAACATTGAAGAACTTAAAATATATTTTCAGTGGTACTGATCTATTGTTCAGTAACATGTGGATCAGAAGACCCACTGAAATAAGGTAGACTTTGCCTCATGAAAGACTCAACAGAATATTGTTCCCTTCACTGCTCATTTGGAATTCCAGAATGAGTCATAGCTTGTGTAAGTATAGCAATAAGATTTTGCACTCCATCTCCCATAACATTTGTTTGTTCAGAAGGACAATCATTGCATTGTCCATTACATTGGTCATCACGGTTCCTTCAGGTTCCAGCCATCATCTATAACCCGAAAAGAATAGTGTGAGAGGAAAAAATCACGCTAGGGAAAAAACATAATAAAGGGTGGGTAACTTAAATATCTAACATCTTAGGTTACCATAATTCTATTACTATAACCTATAATTATACTTAACCTTAGGGAAATCCCTATACATACCTTCGAAATATCTATAGGGATCTCACTAAAGTTCTCGCATCCTAGTTTCCAAAGGTTGACTAAACATTTCCTCTGATACCAACTATAGAGACCCGAAGCCTGGCGTACATGGACATTACATTAATTTTTCGGAATACATAATACATAACAAAAACAGACAAACAAGGACCATAATAGTTTAGTGTCTTTGGAAACTCGGAATATAAACTTCTAATCATGTTGAAATATCTTCAACAACTCTCATAACGATCTTCCTCTTTTTGTTTCTTTACCTAAAAACTTTCATTATTTCCTAGGAAAATAAAACATAAAAAGGGTGAGCTCAAATGCTCAGTAAGGGTAAACAAAAGAAATATCAACCACATCGTATTCATAAGAATATAACATTTTGGAAATCTTACCCTGCAAAAAAGATCAAAATTTCATAACATGGGATAAATCCTGGTAGTGAAATGTAATCACAATAATCATAACATAAAACATAAAGCATTGTTTCATACACACATAATCATAGAGAATCATTTATTTTTAGTGAAGACTCATTGCCAAGACTATCTTAGTGGACAAAGTCCATTTCTGATCCAAGTTCACTCCTCGTTTCAGTCCTGTTTCACTGAACCGGTTTAACCTGCCGTTCCAGCCATGTCTATCTCATGAGATATAAAATCATTACCCAGTGAATTAGAGGGAGATACAGGTCCCACCCATCTCATAATGATACCATTCTTATGTGTGTCACAAAATCATAAACCATATAGCATAACCCATGTAATAAAAATGAGATTCTTAATCATCATGACATCATAAAACAATAAATATAGTACAAAGGAATTCATAAAATTAATTCCATCACAACATAATCAAATCAATGTAATAATAGGGATAGAAACATAACCCTATATTATCTTAGATGGAAAATAATTTTTATAAAACACTTGAACTCCATTCTTGAGGAAAATATCCTTTCTACATTAATTTTTTTTTCTTTTCTTAACATGTCATAAAATTTTCAACTAAAATAAGTTGATAAAAAATAAACTTGAAAACATATAAAGGAATCTTCTTGTAAATAATGTTCTAAAAATCCATTCATGCGGTATAAGTAAAAAAACATTCTTCCGTACTTTGGCTGGAAAAGTCAAAATGTACTCGTACGAAAAACGACTAAAGATTTCTTTCATATCTTTTACTAAAAAACTCACCTAAGGGTAAAATTGGATTTAAAAAATTGTAGGAGGATATAAATAATAATAAATATTGAAGACACATGGATGTGGATGATAAAATACACCCCAGTAAATACCAAAGTATAAACAATCTCGGATAAAAATGAGATTGTGATATTTTCCCTTACCATAGGTCTGATTTGATTCGTAAGTGTCCGAACCTCCTATATAATGATTTAAATAATATTATTGACTTATTAAATAACCATATTTATTTTTATTATATCATATATGTTTCAATTATGATTTTATATTACCCGTTCATTTGTAAATTCCATGTTAAAATAGCGTTTTGGTTAAAATCATTTCATTTGTCATCGTGTTTTGACTTGTAATTATTCATATGATTAATCAGATAATGATTACTTAATTAAATAATATAAAACATGATTTATATTTAATATATACTCCGAACATAAATATATATAATAGATCAATAAATGGAAAGAAATACACCGTTCATGTAGACGGTATGTCGTACATACGCATGAACGCTATTTTCGTTTCTTTATTGAGTTGAATGGAATTATGTAGATGAAATAAATATATATATACATAAATCCAGAAGCTTTATAATGTCATATATTTCATTATTATTTCTTATATATACTTTATAATTATTCCTAAATGGTTAACATGGAAAATGTATCTCATCACGTTGTGGAGACGGTAGTCCGTACGTACGCACTTGTGATGATATCGTTCTCAAAATTATTAAATTGAATTGCATAGGATGATACAATATATCATAATTAGTATGATGTTATAATAACTATGTATAGTTATTATTTACACCATTATACCCATCCAAGTAAGGTGGTGTTGAAAAAACAGATTACACCACGACGTGGAGACTGTATTTCGTACGTACGCACGCGCGATGATTTCATTTTCCGTAGGATGGATAGATGGTGAAATAGGTTTGTTTCATTCATATATTAACATATCAGTATTTTAGTGATACTGATGTTATTATTTCATAATGAAACAACTAAATAAGAAGAAGTATAACAAGAAATAAAGGTGAATGAATCGGTAATGGGCATTACCTCTTCTTTGAAGCGCCTCTTTGAGACCTCCTCTTAGGGCACTAAAATTGGTCTTTGAATAAGACCAGGACCTCTAGGATGTTTCTAGAGAAGTGTAGAAGATAATTTGGTAGGTTTTGGCTGAGCTTGAAGGCTCAAATTGGTGTGAGGAAGGGAGGGAGGAGGTGCCCATTTAAAAGGGAGGAGAGGGGAACCTTTGGAAAAACTAAAAATATTATTTTATTATAAAGTCACGTTCGATTTTGAGTAGCTCCAAATTGATTTATTTCTACGATAATCTGTGGATGGGTCGAAATAATCTCATCCAATAGAATTTGGACATGTTTAGTTCACTATTTTAACCATATCATATAGATTTAACTTTATGTTAAATAATTTTACTCTTACCGTGTCTTCTTGTTTTCATACACTATAAGGTTAATAAACTGACTATTACAAGAGAAAATTACCCCAAGTTGTTTATTATTAATATATTTATATTATCTAAGTCATTTGGTCGAACCATAGATTTTTAGAAATAAAATTTCAATTAATAATATAATATTTATTTTAAAAACTATTTTATGTCAATTTTGACACTATTTGGTAATTGATTTTTGTGAAAATCATAACAAAATGATTAGTTAGAAAAACGTTAATTAAATAAATAATAACATATCATATTAACCTAGAAAATTAGTGTAATTCATAAAAAATTTTAAATTACATTTATTTGGGTTTTTAAAAAATCAATTATTTCAATATTTCATTAATAAAATAATTAATGCATCATCTTTGTGTCATAAATAAATTAAATTATTTAATGTATAAAAATTACAAATATATTACCATTATGTAGGAAATCGTTTTATATTTATAATTAATATTTATAGTCGAAATTATAATTTATATAACCCCTTATAAAAATTAATTACTAAAAGAGTTTTGTTATAGTCAATTTTCTCTTTACATTAAATTAATTAATCCAAATTGTCATTGTCACTACCAAGGTGCTCCATGGGGTCCCAAAATCGACCCAAGGATGAAAACTGTAGTCCAAGACTCATATAATAAGGTTAGGACAAGTTTCAATGTAATTTGGAATTATTATAATATTCTTTTAACCTTTAATTACTCTATTTACCTTTAACCGTAGTAAATAAAAATTACCGTAGGCACTATTCATAAAAAAAATTAAAAGTAACCTATTAACATATTTTGTACCAATTTATTCCAAATATGGAATCCATTTTTCAAAATTCAAAATAAAGAAGTTGCATTAATTAATTTAAAATTAATCCCGTTGTTAAGCAAACAGATTTTAAATGTTATAACATCGCCAAAGATTGAAATGTTTTTACCTATGAATTCTATGTAAAATTAAAGATAATGACATACATTATATTAAATGGTGAAAATATATTCTATTTATACGTTAAAAACATTCAATATTATAATTTAACAATATAAGTTATTAGAATGAAAATGATGTTTTTAATTAAAATATACCGTGTTTTTACTATTCATTAATATATGAAAGTTATCAGAATAATATGAAAAATTTATCCAATGTAAATTTTTATATTCCAATTCTAAAGAAGAATTTTATTTTGTCATATTAAACTTATAATCTTGTCAAAAACTATATTTAATATTGGTGTGCCATTAAAAGGCGGTAAAACTGCATTTTTTTTAAAATAGATCTTTTATCCAAAAATACTGATTTTGTTTTCATACCCCATTCTAGAAAATGTATAAGATGAATTAAAATTTTATTAAATTCAAAATTCAGTTAATACTATTCATAACACCTAGTTTATAATATTATAATATATCTTTGTTTAGTGAAACTCGGTATTGCGTACTACACACACTATCGAGGAATGACACGATTGCGTGTAACGCAAGCCAAGCTAGTGTTGTGTGTGGTGGAAGAGTACTTTCTGTATAACATATTATAAAAAAATATACTTCTCATAAAATATCAGGGTGTTATATTAACTATTTTGTAGTGAATAATGTAGAATATTCCATGATAAACATAATGGGGCTAGTTTTAGAGTGCAAGATAAGAAATATGGTGTAGGGTAAAACTAAATGTGAAAAATAATGTAGACTTAATAGTTTTTATCTATGGATTCAGCCCATGGGATGTGAGGAAAACACCTATAATCATATAATTTTCCAAAGGAATTCTTGGGTGTAGTGAGTGGATGAGAAGGAAGTATAGATCATTAACCATGATATTACTAAACACAAGTTATTTATATACATCCTTTGGTGTCAAGTAAATTTCACCAATGTTTACAGGCACTCTCACCCTCCTCAATCCAATTTTATATGATTAGTATGTTATTGATTGCATCTTTTTATCTTCATCCTTTAGTTTTGACGGTAGTTGTGAATACATGATGCATTGACACACATAAAAATTCTTAGGTAACCACACTATATTGAACTCAAAGATACATGGATGGTTTAATTATATAATGTATTATTATAAATATATATATGTATTGTAAATTAATTTTATAGTGTATAGTACTTTGGAGTTTGTTATAATGGATTAATATAGAAACTCCTTAATAGGATTCAAGTAATCACATGGTGTTTTATAAATTATGCATTGGTAAATAATGGCATGATAATTTGTATGGGTGAAAATTGTCAATTTTTCATGTGAATGAAAATAAGAGTTTCTATGAAATTATTTCTAGAATATTATAAAATATGGTTGTGTTCTATGTTGTTTATTAATTCTTTCTCGTATTTATTTTTATTAATGTATTTTTTTTGAATTATTGTTAAGAGGAACATGATAGTGATGATGAATTGAAACATAAATTAGTAATGAAAAGATTTTAATGTAATTTTAAAATAATTTATCAAAGAATAAATGAAATCCTAGTTAAATTAATAAAATTTTAACAACTATTGACTGAGAATATCATAGAAAGATGATATAATTATAATTTGGAAAACATTTAGTTATGATATTATTGACTATTCTATCCTTACATTTTTAGATTTTTATAACATTAAATGTACTGATTTAAAATAGATATATTTTTAAATGACTTGAATAAATATTATTTTCTATGACTATGTAATATCATCTTCCTTAATTTTTGTTACATGATAAATAATAGCATGAAGTTATAATTTCATGGTCTATGAAGATGTAGAAGAATCTATTTAATATAATGAATATTAAATCTTGTAAAATTTTGAATTTTTTCAGTGTGTCAGACTATTATTTTCAAAATATGATTTTAGATGGGTAAAATTGATAGTTTCTTAATCATGAAAGTATTTTAAAAATATATTATTTCTTTTATCTTGTTGATTTAAATTTAAAATTATTGTGTTTTCTTATTTTATAACAAAATTACCAAAAAAAAATTTGTCTTCAGACCATATTTTCATGAAACTATCTATAGGGTTGTTATAACAAAAATATATTTTCTTTTGGTTGGAAATCAAAATTATTGATTAAAATTATTGAAAATTAATTTAACCAGTTTATGTATTAACTATGTTTCTAGATTGTGAGTTGATATTGGAATCTGAATGTTTTTACTCGAGAGGGAATATTTCTTTTATATTGTTGAAGTATTATTTATTCGAATTTTTATGATTTTTTGTTGGTATTTTTTGGAACAGGTATACTTGGAAATGTTTTTTATGGATAAAGTTGGTTTCATATAAAGAAAATCATTGGAAAATTTTGTTTTATAAATATAATTTTTTTTTAAAATGAGTTATTAAGAAAATATTATCTACAATTTGTTATAATCATTTTCGAGGTATTTTGAGTTAAAAAAAAGGTTTTAAAACCCCTCTTTTAAACACCTACATTATGTTTTTTTTTCTGAAAATATACCATTGGGGAAAATAATTAATGAATATCAACCATTTATTATTTATAAATATATAATATTATTTTTTTAAAATAATTTTTATTTTACCATGATTTAATTTGTAAATAATAATATTTAAAAATATTTTATAAAAATATATTTTATTAATTGTTCTATGGGTGTTCATATTTTATATATGGTTTTAAAGGTAAATGATAAATTAAAACCATGGCATTGTTTTAGGAACCTATTAATTTTGTATTTGGTTTCTTGGAAGGACAAATCAAGGTGAATTAATGTGTGGAAACATTAATTTATACTCTTGTAATATGCAATAGATAATTACTAAAATGGGAAAATATATGGTAGAATATTTTCATGGTAAAATTTTTTATCATTTAAATTAATTTTTTTAGTCATACTAGTTAATATTGATATAATAGATATGGTTTTGTGCTATTAATCATATTGTTCATGTTTTACTAGTGGTGTTTGTATGAAACTTATTCTTGTCGAAATGGATGTAATGATTATTATTGTTCTATAGTAGACACGATAATTATAATGGGGGAATAGGGATTCCATGTTGGAATAGCTACTCATTGGATAATCATCCAGACACATTGTGGGACGCAAGATATCTTATGGATTTAAGTTAGTCACCATGATTAATTTACATTGATGTGGTCTAGATTCTGAGGAAATTCCATTCAATGAAAATTGACCTATTGGGTATAAACATGGGAATCAATGGTTTTTTATCATTTAAAATAATATATATTTTAATGAATAAGGAGTAATTGTTTCATATTATATAGGTTTTTTTATCTTTTCAAATAGATATATGATTTGAATCTGGTTGTATTAGAGTCATTATGAGTATATTTTGGTAATAGTATATTGTCTATCACTAATTTAACTATATAGACCATAGGTCAAGTCGGAGGAATTGGGAAACATGTTTCTGTTTTTCAGGAATTCTACATGGATTGAATTTATCAATTTGGTTTGGTATATCAAGATTACTTTTAGGATGTGTAACCCCCTTTTAGGTGTTTATGGGTATGAGTTAGTATATGGTCATGTCTATAGATTTAGAAATATATGAGATTTTTTATTATCATTTTTTGATTAGATAATTTCAATACCCCTTTATGATTATTTCCCTCTGTACTTAGTGGGTTATTTATAGTTCCCTATTTATGTTTTCTATTATATAATATTAGAGAGGCTTACTCTAACTAGATATCAATCATCATTGTCAATAAAGTGGGGGAATTTCTTAATATAAAATCATTCAATGTTGGGTTTAGGAACTATAATATCAATAATGATTCATGGATTGACTTATTATCAAATAAATGGGTTGTATAGTCTATGAGTAGTTTCCGTTTTATGTAAGATGACTTTAATTAATATATTGTTTGAACAATAGTAAGGAATTTAATTAGTCAGATATTTATAGACTTACCATTAATTAAAACCATAACCATGGTCAGATATTAGTGTAATGAACTTGAATGTAGTGATCCAAATCTTGAACATACATGGACATTACATTACGTTTGTGGAATACTTAGTAAATAACAAAAACACACACATAAGGACCGTAATATTTTAGTGTCTTTGGAAACTTGAAATAAAATCTTCTAATCATGGTGAAATATCTTCAACATCTCACATAAAGATCTTCCCCTTTTTTTATCTACAACCTTTCTTTATATCATAGGGAAAAGAAAACATAGAAGGGGTGAGCTCAAATGCCCAGTAAGGGTAAACATAGAGAACATAAAATAATCCATAATCATTTGAATGCAAATACTTGAACATGAAATTGAAACATCAAAATCTTGAGCAAAGACATAAATCGTGGAAGTACGTACGGTATATATCATAAGGGAACATCAATCATGATAAAATAGCATGGGAATAAAATGTGTAATTATAGCAACCATTCATCACTAGTAATGATTTCCATAGTATCCAAGGAATTTCTACCAAGACCATCTCAGTGGACAAAGTCCCTTTCTGAATCGAGTTCACTCTCGTTTCAGTCCTGTAACACTGAACCAGATTAACTTACCATTCCATCCATGTCTATCTCATGAGATATAAATCTTTACCCAATTCATTGGAGTGAGATATAGGTCCCAACCATCTCATAATGAAATCATTCATACTTGTTCCACAACATAATCACAAATAATTCATCATAACCCAAAGAATAAAATGGGTTTCATAAACATCATTCCATCATCAAATAATCCACATAAAAAAATGGATATCATTTCATAATAAGAAAATTTAAACCATGTAAATCATAGAGATATGATACTTGAAACATACACATATGAAATAATGTCATCTTAGATGAAAATTGGTTTTGATAAAACACTTTAAATGAATTCATGAGGAAAATATCCTTTCTTTTTCAAATTCAATTTCCTTTCACAAAACATCATGTAATTTTACGAGAAAAGGAGCTTTTTGAAAATAGTTATGATATATTTTGGAGGATGCATCAGGAAAATAAGGCTTTATAAAACCGTAAAAATCCATTCACTCCGTATAAGTTAAAAAAACATTCTTCTCGTACATTTGCTCGAAACGTCAAAACGTACCTTGTTTGGTAAACAAAAGAAGGATTCCTTCCATACGATGTGGTAAATGTAGAAAAGGGTAAAAATGTCTTTAATCATACATAGAATTAATGTAAACAATTTATGAAAACATTTTGAGATCATATGGACATGGATAATAAACATAACCCCTAGTAAATACTTACGAATAAACAATCTTGGATAAGAATGAGATTGGAATAATTATCCCTTTCCATAGGTCGGATATGCTTCCTATGGATCCGAACCACGAGTATAATGATTTAAATAATGTTATTTTCTTATTAATGAATCATATTCATTATTATGATATCATATATAGTTCACTTATGACTTTATATTACCCGTTCTTTTGTAAATTCCATGTTAAAGAGTGTTTTGGGTAAAATATTTTCATTTTTCATCTGTGTTTTGACTTGTAATTATTCATATGATTATTTTGATCATGATTAATTAATTCCATAATATAAAAAATGATTTATATATAATATATATTCAGAATATACATATATATAACAGATTGATAAATGTAATGAAATACACCATTCATAGAGATGGTAGGTCGTACGTACGCATGAACGCTGTTTTCGTTTCCTTATTGAGTTTAATGGAATTAAGTAGATTACATACATATATATATATAAAAATAAATACATTATCATTATAATGTCATGTATTTATTTATTATTTTTTATATATACTTTATAATCATTCTTAAATGGTTAACATGGAGAGTGAATCTCATTGCATCATGGAGACGGCAGTCCATACGTACACACGAGCGATGATATCATTTCCATAATTATTGAATTGAATTTGAGTGGATGATAAAATATATCAGAATCATTATGATGTAATAATAACAATTTATAGTTATTCTTTACATCATAATACCCATCCATGTAAGGTGTTGGTGGAAAAACAGATTACACCACGGCGTGGAGACGATATTCCGTACGTACGCACGCGCAGTGATTTTGTTTTCTATAGGATGGATAGAAGGTGAAATTAGGTTGTTTCATATTTATAAAAACATATCATTATATTAGTGATACTTATGTTATTACTTTATAATGATACAACTAAATAATAAGAAGTTGAATAAGAAAAAAGTTTGAATGAATCGGTAGAAGAAATTATATCTTCTTCGATACGCCTCTTTAAAACCTCCTCTTAGGGCACTCAGATTTTCTTTGAAATAGACCAGGACCTATAGGATGTTTCAAGGGAAGTGGGGAAGATAATTGTCCAGGGTTTATCCGAGCTTGATGGCTAAAAGTGGTGTGAGGAAGAGAGGGAGGAGGTGCCCTTTTATAAGGGAGGAGAGGGGCACCTTTGGAAATCTTAAAAATATTAATTTATAATAAATCTAACCCCACTTAAAAACCTCCAAAAATGACTCATATTCGATTATTAGATGAGATAAGGTTGTAATCTCATCAACCAATAAAATTTAGACATGTTAGTAATTTATTTTAAACATTTTCAACTTGATTTATCCTTATTTAATCAATTTAATTTTATTTGTGGTAATAACATTCTAAATTTTAAATTATAACAAATAATTACTTATTTGTTGTGAATTGTCCATAATTGGATACTTTATAACATTTTAGACCATATAAATTTAAATTTATAATTTTTAAATATTTTTGTAATTTTTAAACAATTTTATAATATGTTATGTTTTATAAAATAACAATAGTGTCAATTTTGACACTATTGATTTATTTGAATTTAAATAAAATATATATAGAAGATATGTTCGAAATAAAATCATTAATAGATTAATAAAAGGTCATATGTATCAATAAAATTAGTGTAGAACATTAAATAGTTCATATACTATTTAATTTATTATTTTTAAACCCATTTATTTGGTTTATCTCTTTATAAAATAATTACTACATCGTTTTTGTATAATTATTTAATATAATTATTTTGGAAGAAAAATTAAAAATAAAATCCTATGACGAAGATAAATCTATTATATATCAAAATAATACTTTTACTAGAATTTATCATCTTAATATCACAATATTTAAATTGTTATATTTATTAAATTATGAAGGTGACAACTTTTGCATCATTTAAAATAAAATAATATAAGGGTCATAATCGCTTTTATAAGTCTCCAAATGGTCAAATATTCGACCATTGGATGGATATGGTGTAAATTTACATTACCAAAAAGTTTTGGTTAGGGTTTTGTTCCTTTTATGGTCAATATTAGTTTAATAAAAACTATATTCTTGATTTTTCACTAGATAAACAATTTTCTACATCACTATTGTGTCATAATTAATAATAATTATTTAATCCCTAAAAATTATAAATAAATTCATATGATGTAGATAATTTAATTAGCTTTATGTATACTATTAATGTTCGATGTTTAATGAAGTTTATCACTAAATTAATGTTAATATTCTTATAATATTTAAGAGAGTGACATTTTGTCACTTTCTTTGGTTTTAATAATAATTAATTTATTTTCATAAACAAAAGTCCATTAAATGATTCTAATACGACCCTTAGGTGATATGGGTCGACAGTTAGTCATCCAATAAGATTTTGACAGGTGCTAGGGTAATTTTATAATCTTATATTTACACTTAAATACCCGATTTACCTTTAACTATGGTAAATAAAATTTACCTTAGTTACTATTCATAATGCCCAAAAATAAAAAGTATCTTATTAATATAATTTGGACCCACTAATTCTAAATATGGAATCCATTTTTCCTAATTCAATACAAAAAATTTTCTGAAATTAAATTAAAATTATTCTCGTTGTCGAAAGAAAATGTGTTTTTGTTTAAAATATTGCAAAAGATTGAATTGATTTATCCTCCGAATTCAAGGAAAAATCAAGGATAATGACATAATTTATATTAAATGGTAAAAATATATTCTATTTATATATTAAAACCATTAAGTATTATAATTTAACCATATTAATTGTAGGAATGAATAAAGTCGTTTTTAATTAAAATATAGCGTGTTTTTGCTATTCATCAAAATATGAAAGTTACCAGAATAATATGAAAAAGTTATCCAAAGTAAATTTTTATTTATTGATTCCAAAGAAGAATTTTATTTTTTCAAATTTAAATTATAAACATTTCAAAAACTATATTTAATGTGAGTGCACTATCAAAAGGCAGCAATACTTCATTTTTTGAAAAATACTTATTTTACCCGAAAAATTTATTTTGTTCTTATACCAAGTTATAGAAATTGTGTAATATGAATAATAATTTTATTAAATTAAAATTTTAGTTAATAATATTCATAACGGTTAGTTAATAATAATATTAAAATAATATATCATTGTTTAGTAAAACCCGGTATTGCGTACAACACATGCTATCGAGGAAGGTCGCGATTGTGTGTAATGAAAGCCAAGTTAGGGTGGCGTGTAGTGCATGACACCTTTGTTGTTACGTATAAAATACATTGAATATAAATATATACTCAATGTTTCATAGAATAACTACTATCAAACAAACATGAAATTGTGTGTAACACGATTCAAGATTAGTGTTGCGTATACTGCAAGCTAATACGGTTTTACGTATAGCACAAGATAATCTTTGTGTAGAGTACAAAAGAAGATATAAAAGAAATTAAAATTAATATATCTTATAAAATATCGGGTTGTTACATTCTACCCCCTTAAAATAAATTACACCCCCAAAATTCATCGCGGTAATAAATCGTTTACTATTCATAGAAACCCACATCGTAAAAAGGAATACTAAAACTTAACATTAAAAAATAAAGTTAGAAATGCAGTGGTCACCCAAGGTAACTCAACATTGGGTTTCCACATAGTAGAGTATAGGTGAAAATATGGATATGGAGGAAAAATCTAACCATCATGTTCTGATGGAGAGTGGTAGAGAACATGGCTATGAAAAAGTCAACAATCACAAAGCCATAAATTTGTGAAGATCTAAGGTACCATCTGATTCATCAGATATTAGGGAACTAGGACAACATTTTTGGTTTTCAAGAACATATCCCTAAATTTGATGAATTAAAAGAAATACTTACATGATTTTGGTACATTCTCACTATTTTTCATGAATTGAACAATTTCCACTTCATCTATAAATGAAATGAAGTTGAATTTGTTATTCGTGAAGCGTTAGCAGATCATGTGATAGAATGACGGGTCATTCCATCTGTTTCAATCAAAAGTTTAGCAAAAGTTATAAGCCCATCATATGGTGAGATTAATCATATATGGTTCTAAAAATGGACTTATACTTTATTTATCATACTGCTAAATAAAATAAATCTACATTCCACTAACTAGAGACTTCTTGTAAGCCAGTGGTAGGCGATAAAGGTCTGTCGCATTTCGGTTGTGGGTTCGATTTCCACAGCATTTTCTGATGCGAAGGGATGTCGCCCGTCCTACAGGTTTTCCGTTTTCTAAAACTACATTACTATAACATCCCATCAATAATATCGAAAAAAGTTCTATCCTTAAACAATACTAACTTATGTCCAACATAATCAATTTCAATCATTAGGCTTATCCATAATATTACAGTCTATTCTCATATAATAGTAAAGACGATTACCAGAGGTTTCATATAACAAGCATGTTAATACCATCGTTGATCCCCATATATCATAAGTTATTCCAAACAGTTGAAGGCCTTAATTATGTATTCTCTTGAAAAATGAATACCCATTAAATATTAGTGAAAATATGAGTGCGGTCAAAAGTAAACTCTTTCCACATATCAAAACCCCAAATTCTATATACTCAAACCATGATATAACTATAGCCTTATATCAGTCATGAGCTCATGAATACTGTCAAACATTTCATTTTCTCCTTATCCCATGATTATGTGCATATCATCCTCTTTCTTAAAATATCTCAATCAATTTCCATGGTTACCAGAACTATAAAATTATTGAAAACCACAATAGACCAATACATAAATATTTCAATATTCCATGATACTGTATACAACATTATTTTGGAATCTCATTACATAAAAACTTAATCACTACACAACATCATTTTCATACTCAACATCAGAAATAGTGATCGCATGAGACTTCCCTTTATCCTTTTCCTTAAGAGGTTTCTCACGTTGATCATCATTACCCCGTGGATTAGGGCATTTATTAGCATAAAGCCCCATTTCCTTACACTTGAAGCATTGAAGTGTTGGTGGTGCATTCTCTGCAGATTTTTCTTTATTCAAATCATTAGCAACCCTTTTTCCATTACTTTGACACTCAGCTGCTCGATGACCATTTTTTCCACACTTAAAACATTTTATAGTCCCTTTAAGATAATCTAAACCATGCTTCTTTCCACACTTTGAGAAAAGGTAAATATTCATCATCTTTTCACCATTATTCTGAGATTTCTCATTGAACACCATATTTCATTTCTTGTCAAAACCATGAGATGGATATGTGACACCAACATCCAATTATACCTTGATATCACAACACACAATTTCTTCATATCCACTAAAGTCTCTTAATGCTAATTCCCTTCGAAGAATTGGTTTAAAGCAACTGAAAAATCGATCAACTTTACTTTCAGGTTGGATGATAAAGCCATATGCATACCTTTCAAGTCTTGTAAAATTCGCTTCGTATATACCAACAGATTCATCATCCTTCTGCTCAAGCTCAAGAAACACCTTTTCCATCTTTGTTCGAAGAATACGAGGGAAGTACTTAATGAAAAACAAGTTCTTGAACTCGTCCCATTCCATTGACTCAATTTCATCTCTTTGCCTCATATTCTTGATAAGATTCCACAATTGATCAGCATCACCTTCCAAACGATATACTGCTAAGATGAATTTATCACGTTCAGAACATTGAAGAACTGAAAATATGTTTTCAATAGTATTGATCCATTGTTTAGCCACTAAGGGATAAGAAGAACCACAGAATGAAGGTGGACGCTTCCTCATGAAGGATTCAACAAAATATTTCTTCTTTATCTGCTCATTTTGAAGTCCAGAATGATTCAAAGCTCATGTAAGTATAAAAATAATATTGTGCACTCTATCTCCCATGAAATTGGTTTGGTCAGGGGGACAATCATTTCATTTTCCATTACATTGATCAACATGGTTCCTTTGGGTTCTAGCCATCGTCTAAAACCCAAAAAATAATAGTGTGAGAGGAAAATACCATGCTAGGGAAAACAACATAGTAAAGGTGGAGTATCCTCAATATCTAACATCTTAGGTTAAATACTATGATCGTTACCATAGTTCTAGGACTATATCATATACTTATACTTACCTTAGGGACATCTCTAGACATACCTTAGAAATATCTCTATGGATCCCACTAACATTTTCGCATCCTAGTTTCCAAATGTTGACTAAACCTTTCCTTTGATACCAACTGTAGAAACCCGAAGCTTGAACGTACGTGGACATTATAATACTATTGTGGAATACATAATACATAACAAAAACACAAACACAAGGACCGTAATAGTTTAGTGTCTTTGTAAAATCGGAATAAATTATTCAAATCGTGGTGAATGATCTTTAACATCTCCCATAAATATCTTCCCTTTTTTTTCTTACATACAACCTTTCTTTATATCCTGGGGAAAAGAAAACATAAAAGGGGTGAGCTCAAATGACCAGTAAGGGTAAACATAGAGATCATAAAATAATCCATAATCATTTGAATGCAAAAACTTGAACATGAAATTTAAATATCAAAATCTTGAGAAAAGACATAAATCGTGGAAGTACGTAAGGTATATATCATAAGGGAACATCAATCATGAAAAATATAATGGGTATAAAACATGTAATTGTAACCATTCAACACTTGTTATGATTTTTATAGTATCCAAGGCATTGCTGCCAAGACCATCATAGTGGACAAAGTCCCTTTCTGAATCTAGTTTACTCTCGTTTCAGTCCTCAAACACTGATTCGGATTAACTTACCATTCCGGCCATGTCTATATCATGAGATATAAATCATTTCCCAATTCAATGGAGGGAGATATTGGTCCCACCCATCTCATAATGAAATCATTCTTACTTGTTCCACAACATTAACATAAATCTTTCATCATAACCCAAAGAATATAATTGGTTTCATAAACATCATTCCATCATCACATAATCCATATAAAAGAAATGTATATATTTTCATAATAAGAAAATTGAAACCATGTAAATCATAGAGACATGATACATGAAACATACACATATGAAATAATGTCATCTTAGATGAAAAATGGTTTTGATAAAACACTTGAAATGAATTCTTGAGGAAAATATCTTTTCTTCTTCAAAATAAATTTCTTTTCACAAAACGTCATGTAATATAAAAGGAAAGAGAGTTTGATGAAAATAGTCTTTAAATCTTTTTGAGGAAGCATCATGAAAATAATGTTTTATAAAACCGTAAAATCCGTTCACATCGTATATGTTAAAAAAAACATTCTTCTCGTACTTTTGCTGGAAAAGTCAAAAAGTAACTCGTATGGTAAACAAAAGTAAGATTCCTTCCATACGATGTGGTAAAAGTATAAAAGGGTAAAAATTTCTTTAAACATACATAGAAGGAGAGTAAACAATTTATGAAAACATTTTGAGAATAAATGGACATGGATAATAAACATAACCCCCAGTAAATACTTACGAATAAACTATCTCGGATAAGAATGAGATTGGAATAAGTATCCCTTACCTTAGGTCCGATATGCTTCGTTTGGATCTGAAACTTCTGTATAATGATATAAATAATGTTATTGACTTATTACAGAATCATATTAATTATTATGTTATCATATATGGTTCACTTATGACTTTATATTACCTCTTCTTTTGTAAATTCCTTGTTAAAGAGCATTTTGGGTAAAATCGTTTCATTTGTTGTCCGTTTTTTTACTTCTAATTATTCATATGATTACTTAGATCATGATTACATATTTCCATAATATAAAACATGATATATATATAATATATATTCAGAATGTACATATATATGATAGATCGATAAATGGAATGAAATACACCGTTCATGGAGACGGTAGGCCGTACGTACGCATGAACGCTATTTTCGTTTCCTAATTGAGTTGAATGGAATTAAGTAGATGACATACGTATATATATACATATAAATAAATCTATTAGCTTTATAATTTCATATATTTGTTCATTATTTCTTATATATATTTATAATCATTCATAAATGGTTAACATAGAGAGTGAATCTCATCGCGTCATGGAGACGGTAGTCCGTATGAACACACGAGCTATGATATCATTTCCATAATTATTAAATTAGAGTGGAGTGGATGATACAATATATTAGAATCATTATGATGTTATAATAACTATGTATAGTTATTCTTTACACCATAATACCCATCCATGTAAGGTGTTGGTGGAAAAACAGATTACACCACGGCGTGGAGACGATATTCCGTACGTATCCACGTGTGGTGATTTTGTTTTACGTAGGATAGAAGGTGAAATGGGGTTGTTTCATATTTATAATAACATATCAGTATATTAGTGATACTGATGTTATTACTTGATAATTAAACAACTAAATAAGAAGAAGTTGAAGAAGAAAGAAGTTTGAAGTAGACAAGGTCCTCTAGGATGTTTCTAGGGAAGTGGAGAAGAGAATTTGGCAGGGTGTTTCCGAGCATGAAGGCTCAAATTTGTCTGAGGAAGAAAGGGAGGAGGTTCCCTCTTATAAGGGAGGAGAGGGGGACCTTTGGAAATCTTAAAAATATTAAATCATAATAAATATAACCCAACATAAAAACCACCAAAAATGACTCATATTCTATTATTAGATGATATAATGTTGTAATATCATCATCCAATAAAATTTAGACATGTTATGAATTAATTTTAAACATTATCAACTTGATTTATCCTTATTTAATCAATTTAATTTTATTTGTGGTAATAACATTCTAAATTTTAAATTATAAAAAATAATTACTTATTTGTTGTGAATTGTCCATAATTGGATTATTTATAACATTTTCGACCATATAAATTTAAATTTATAGTTTTTAAATATTTTTGTGATTTTTAAACATTTTGATAATATGTTATTTTTTATAAAATAACAATAGTGTCAATTTTGACACTATTCATTTATTTGAATTTAAATAAAATATATATAGAAGATATGTTCGAACTAAAAGCATTAATAGATTAATAAAAGGTCATATGTGTCTATAAAATTAGTGTAGAACATTAAATAGTTCATATAATAATTATTTTATAATTTTTAAAACCATTTATTTGGTTTATCTCTTAATAAAATAATTACTACATAATTTTTGTATTATTATTTAATTAACATATTTGTTGTAGAAAAATTAAAACTAAAATCCTATGATGAAAATAAATCTATTAAATTTCACAATAAAAATTTTACTAGAATTTATCACCATAAAATCGCAATATTTAAATTGATATATTTATTAAATTATGAAGGTGACAACTTTGGCATCATTTAAAATAAAATAATATAAGGGTCATAATCGCTTTTATAAGGACCCAATGGTCAAATATTAGACCATTGGAAGATTATGGAGTACATTTACATTACCAATAAGTTTTGTTCAAGGTTATGTACATTTTATGGTCACTATTAGTTTAATAAAAACTATATTCTTGATTTTTCACTAGATAATCAATTTTCTGCATCACTATTGTGTGACAATTAATGATAATTATTTAATCCCTAAAAATTATAAATAAATTCATATGATGTAGATAATTTTATTATATATCTGGAGACAATTCATTTTCTATGTTTCATGAAGTTTATCACTAAATTAAAATTTATATTCTTATAATATTTAAGAGTGTGACATGTTGTCACTTTCTTTGGTTTTAATAATAATTATGTTATTTTCATTGACAAAAGCCCATTAAATGATTCTAATCCGACCCTTAGGTGATATGGGTCGTCTTTTAGTCATCAATAGGACTTTTCTAGGTGTTTGGGTAATTTTTTAAATCTTATATTTACCCTTAATTACCCGATTTACCTTTAACAATGGTAAATAAAATTTACCGTAGTTACTATTCATAAGCCCCAAAAATAAAAATTATCTTATTAACATAATTTGGACCCCGAAATTCCAAATATTGAATCCATTTTTCCAAATTAAATACACAAAAGTTGAATAAATTAAATTATAATTAATTCTGTTGTCGAAAGAAAATGGGTTTTTGTTTAAAGCATTCCAAAAGGTTGAATTGATTTAACCTACGAATTAAAGGTAAAATCAATTCTAATGACATAAATTATATTAAATGGTAAAAATATATTATATTTATACTTTAAAACCATTCTATATTATAATTTAACCATATAAATTATTGTGATGAAATAAGTTGTTTTTAATTAAAATATAGCTTGTTTTTACTGTTAATCAAAATATGAATGTTACCAGAATAATATGAAAAATTTATACAAAGTAAAATTTTTATTTCTTTATTCCAAATAAGAATTTTATTTTGTCAAAATGAACTTTTAAACATGTCAAAAACTAGACTTAATGTGGGTGCGCCCTCAAAAGGTGACGAAACTGCATTTTTTTGAAAAATACATATTTTACCTGAAAAATTTCTTTTATACTTATACCATGTTCTAGAAAATTTGTATGATGAATAATTATGTTATTAAATTCAAATTTTAGTTAATAATATTGATAATGATTAGTTCATAATAATATTATAATAATATATCATTGTTTAGTAAAACCCGGTATTGCGTACAACACATGCTATCAAGGAAGGTCGTGATTGCATGTAATGAAAGCCAAGTTATGTTTGCGTGTAGTGCACGAATCCTTTGTTATTACTTATAAAATACATTGAATATATATATATATATATACTCAATGTTTTGTACAATAACTACTATCAAACTTATATGAAATTGTGTGTAACACGATCCCAGATTAGTGTTGCGTATACTGCAAGCTAATACGGTGTTGCGTATAAAACAAGATAATCTTGGTGTAGCATACAACAGAAGATATAAAAGAAATTAAAATTAATATATCTCATAAATTATCTGTTTTTTTACATTGAATCTAGTAAATAATAGTATTTGGTTACTTTAAAACATTACCCAAAGATAAAATGGATCACATCTCAAATGATCAATCAGTATAAATCATTTCAAAAAAATACATATTTGATTCCATTTTTAAGATTGTAAATGTAATATAAAATGTAGTAATTGAAAACATTCATCATCATTGAACTCAAAAAACAATTATTCTTCCTTTCCAAGGGAAAATAAATAAAATAAATGTTAGTTCGAATTGGTTTTAAGGGTTACATATAGTATAATATATCATGATTAAATAAGTCATAATTAAAATGGAATGGTAAATAACTAAAAATAGGTTCAATTTAATCAAGATATTTAGAAAACAATGTTGGGAATGTATTATCTCAAAAGATATATATAAATATTGTAATTTTTTATTGTCATAAATACCCTTGATTCTTTTACTAATGCAAATGTTTTTAAGTATTTTTTAGAAATATATTAAGTTATGAGTTATGATATTTGTTAAATTATTCTGAATTTATTTTGGAAACACTCTTCATACACTATTTTTATATGTATAAGTATAAATTGTGGTATATAAATACCACAATCAAAATAATATGTATATATCATATATATTATGATATTAGAAAATTATTATTTTGTTACCCTTCATTGGGATGGAATCTTACATTTGAAAAAAGTGAAAGGTTTGGATAAAAACACCCACACTCACAAGAAACACAATGTTTTAGAAAAAAAGATAATGTACATTAACCATAATTTTATAATTGATATTATATTTTCTAACCTACGTTTAGAGTTTTTTTATGTCATGAAGGAACCCTAATATGGAATATTGAACAATGGAGTTTAAATCAAAGATATTTTCTAGGATTTCTACAAAATTATTGATATAATTAAATATTATTTTAATGTAATTTTATATCTGATTTAATGATTCTTATTAATTTTAGTAAATCATTCCTATTTCTATGATAAGTTACGACTCTATTTAATGATTTAAATCTTAGTGATTGTGATCTATCAGATGACATTTTTGGATCTACTAAAATGAAATAAGGTTAATATTTCTATAAAAATAGATACAATATTTTATTCATATGTATATATATGAAATATTTTTTTAATACAGAAATTCCTAAAATAGAAAAAATATTGAAATAGTATTTTATTGCTAAAGAAACTATACTTTGGGGATTTACTTGTTTTAGCCTCATTCTGATATGTAATTTCGTCAGTTTTTTATTGCTTCTTTTATTGAATATAATTTACAACCAATATCTCTTTGATGATATTATTTTTTAAATAAATTCATCTTTGAGGAAGGATATTCATATTATTTCAGTTGGTATTGCATCTATGATCAAGAACATGAAGAATCAATCAAATCAAACTCTTTTGATTTATTGTCGTTTTGACTGATTAGACTCAATCGTGGAAGAGTATTGGATTCTTCGACTAAGATTTAGAGAATATGGTTCCATATAAAAGGACCCAATGGTTCCATAAAGTCGTGTTGTAATGTTTTGATCTATTTGTACTCAATTGTGATTGTCATGTGATAAGAGGACCTTTCTAATCAAATCACTAAGCTCACAGAATGATAATTGGTGGAGTGGACTAAGGGATATTTGTTCCAAATAACACTATAAATACTATTGTATTCTTATTTAATATTTATCGTCTAATTAAATTACATACAGAATAGAACACTATATATACACACACATCACTAAGAAAAATAAAATCCAGAATCTTTCATGATTTTTGGGGAGAAACAATTCACCCATTTTAGTATCTTCGTATTATTATGACCTAAAAATTGGTATCAAAGGATATATTTTTGTATAAAAAAGATAAATTAAAGAAATATAAAATTATAAAGTCTATACAATGATAGATGTAAATGTATTATCCCAGAGAAGGCATGTAAATGATACATGATTTTTATTTTAATTGAGATAACACTGGTTTTTAACAATCTTGTTTGATTATATAAATAAGAAATCATGGATTAATAGTTTATATGATGATAACTACTCCATATCCAATTCATGAAAAACCAAAAACATGGGTTTCTACTAAAGAATATAAGTATGAAATCAATTTGAAATCAATTACTGATATCGTTTGTGGAAATGGTCCTTACAAACTCAATTGAGTATCACAATATCTGAATACTTATGGAATGTTGAAGAATATTTCTATTTCATATGAACTAATTGAAAATATCAGATAGTTATGATACCCTACTACAAAACTAATGTTTGATATCATTTGAATGTATAATGGGGAATGCATCACCCAAATGAATTGATTATTAATAAAAATATTGAATGATTTTTCTTCCTTTGGAACTAATATTACTCAATTAGAACATGTGGTGAATGTAATTATAGTAATACCCTCAAAATGGAAGGGGATATCTATAGTAATAATAAAATTATCACAAGATAAGGATGTGATAATGAAAGAATTTATTATAACTCTGAGGAAGTACGAATCAGAGATGCAAGCCAAAAATAAAAATTATAAGAATGTAAAAGAAGGAAAATAGATCTCTTATAAATGAAAAAGAAATTGATAGAATATATAAAAATATAAAAGGATTAATAATGTTCATATTCTGAAATGATACAAGATCAGTTTTCTATAAAATTTACCAAATTCTATAAGAAAAATATAGGTTTCAAATAGTCCTACAAGAAAGTAGAGAAAGGATCTAAAGAAGTAAGATACTCTTAATGAAAATAGATGGGTAATATCAGAAATAATTAAACCTAATAAGATGGAGACATATAAAAGAAGAAATATGAAAAATAAAAATCAGAAGAAAACTGATTATGAGAATAAAAAGAGAAATAGTTATGTCTACACGGAGTGCGTCTAAAGACTCCAATAGCACTTCAAAATCCGATTGATAATAAGAGCCAAAAAATATGAAAGAAATTTTTTTATTTATAGATAATAAAGGACATAAGGTACAAAACTAGTACTCTTAATCTTCTAATTACGATACCTTAGTAATTAAAAAATTAGATACATTTTAAATTAAAATCGATGGTTCCTATCATACCTTATTTCTCCCAATTAAAAGAACAAAGAAGAAATTTGGAAAATAAAAACCTGATGAGAAGTCATTATGAGCATAAACAGAAAAGAGATATCAAGTCTACATTGAGTGTGTCTGAAGACTCTAGATTTCCCTTCCAAATTGGATTCAGAAATAGATCAAAAAATTATGAAATAAAATATGTGTTTATCGATAATGAATATGAGTATGTACAAACCGATTAATCATTTACTTATAATAATGATAGCTTCTTATGTAGAAATAAGATGCTCATTAATTTATGTGTTTTGAAAAATATAAATCATTATTAAAAAATAATAATCCACAAAAAATATTCATAATTATATATTAAGTGAAAAAAATCCACGATAAAAAACAGAAACTGTTAAAAAAATTAATAAATATACGCAAAAATATAATTTTCATGAAAGAAGAATAAAAGAATTATAGGATGAGGTAGAATCATTCAATATTTATTAAATTATATTATCATATGATGAATAACCTTTGAATGATATTCTTGTAAGAATATATATAAAAATGAAAAAATATTGAATATGAAGAAAAGGTGAAAAATAAGAATTTTATTAAAACTATTTCTTACTACGTTCTAAAAATGATACTTGTTTGGATTGTGGAATGAATGGAAAGTATTTAGAAAACTGTTATTTAATAAATCATCAGATATGTGTAATTAAAAAGGATTTTATTTCAACGAATCTGTCTAAAACAAGTCATTTAATTATTTTAAAAATATGGAAAATCTGGATTACCAGATCTTTTCATCCTGACAAAGTTGGACCCAAGAAAATATGGGAACAATTATTTAAATAATTTTTTAGGTAAAAGAACACCCAAATAAAATATCATATGATATATATAAAGTGGCTTCTCAAGACACATGATTTTATACTCCACTAATTTTCTACTACTTGAGAAACTGGATGGATGTCTAAATACATTTGGATACAATTTTAAAAGAAATATAGTTCGATTTGGATTAGTTAGAGATGAAAATTCAATATCAATAGACAAAGTGATATGTTTTAAATAAATATAACACAAAATCATATATATTTATCAAATATGTGATGATGGTTTTTTTATTTATTTCTCTAATAATTCTTGCTCAGTTTCTAAAGAAAAATCTCTTAAATATATAGAACCTAAAACAAATAATCTGTATAACCTGTAGATTAATTATTTATGTAAACATTAAGCTAATTGTTTAACTGAAGAGACAAAAGTGTATTGGATATGAAATATAATACCTGGACACTATACTATATTTACATTATATAAATTATCTATTAACACTTAGTTTCTGATTTTCTTTTCATAAAATTGAAAATAAAAGATTCTATGATGCATGTTAAGTTGGAAAAAATACATATCATCTTTCAAATCCATTATCAATGTTTCTACTTGTAAACATATAAAACGTATCCATATGGATTATCTTGGACCATAAAGGGATGGAATTTATGATGAAAATTTCTATATTTATGTATTAATTGATAATTTTTCAAGATTTACATTGGTTTATTTTTAAATACATAATATTAATGTGTTTATATTTTTATAACATTTTTCAAAAATATTTAATAAGAAAAATATATTAAAATAGTTTCATTAAGAAGTGATCTTGTTTGATAATATGAGAATCAAGAGTTTAATTCTTTTTTCTCAAATATCGTTTTTAAGAACACCTTCTCTACACTTAGAACGCCTCAATATAATGAAATTTTGTAATGAAGAAATAGAACTATTAATGAGATGGAAAATTATATGTTTAATGAATGTATCCTACCTACATATTTTTGTATATAAGTTATAAACAAAGCATTATATATCATGAATATAATTTTTGAAGTCCTCTTATTAAAAATACAACCTATGAACTTTGGAACAACAAAAATTCTAAATGTAAAGTAATTTAATGTATTTAGATGCTCGGTTTATATCTTGAACACTATTAAAAAACATATTGAATTTGATCAAAAGGCTGATTAATGATTTTTTATTGGATGTTATTTTACTTTTGAAGCCTATAGTGTGTATAAAAAATGATTTTTGATGAATCATTTGATGCAATGTGTGATGAAAGAGGCCCTTTTAAGAAAATGATCAAATAGATGAAATTGTTGATGATTTTGACAACATTAGGATTAAATATCCAAGGACTAATTTTGAAAATAATGTAAATGAAATTATGTATTGTCTCGATGAATATGAAATAGTTTAACCTGAAAGTGTCTTACTTAGATTATCTAGATCCTTCAAAGGACATCCATTAGAATCTTATATAGGATATCTTGATATTTAAGTAATAACAAGAAGAAATGTAGTAGACTTCACCAAATTTTCATCATTTATATAACAATTAGAACATAAAACTGGTGAAGAAGATTTAAATGATGATATTTGTTATTTTAAATGAAATAATAGATTAATCAATTTAATAGAAAAAAGGTTTGGAATTACTTTGAATAACATCCAATTATCTAGTAGTATAAACCAAATGGGTTTTATTTAAATGAACAAGATGATTAACGAATCATTATATGAAATAAAGATAGATTAGTAAAAAAAGAATACAAATTGGAAGAAGGAATATACCTTAATGAAACCTTTTCAAACGTTTCCAGATTAGAAGCAATATAAACCCTTATAGATTATGCATTTCACATTAATTTTCAATTATATCAGATGAATTTAAAATAATCCTTTTTAAATTGATATTTAAGGGATCATTTTTATATTAAACAACGACTTGGTTTTGAAAAGACATTTCTATTAAATTATGTTTATAACTATACTAAAAATCTATAAGGACTTAAACAATCTCCCAAATAGTGGTATGAATTATTATACACATTTTTATTAGAAAATGGATTTTATATTGGGTTAGAAGATACCTATATTTTTAAAGGAGACTGTTTTTTCTAATATATTATTAGTAAAAATTTATTTAGGTGATGTTGTTTTAAGATTAACAAGTAAAAATATTTTTAATGATTTTACAAATGTTATGTAAAAAATAGTTTGAATAGAGTATTATGAAAAAATGAAATTTTTTTACAATTTCAAATTTATCAAAAATATTATGGGAATTTTTTAAATAAATGAAAATAAAATTTTGATTTATTGAAAATAAAATTATTAAAAAATAGTAAATATTATAATAATCTAATGTTTTCTAAAGTAAAAAATTGGATTTGGATGAAGATGGAAAACCAGTTGACAAAATGTTATACAGAGGTATAATTGTAAGTTTACTATTTCATTCTGCTCGTAAACCAGATATAATGTTTCATCTTTTTTTATGTTCTATACTTCAATCAAAAACAAAATAATACCATATTAATGCTATTATAAAAATTTTAAGAATATTAAGAGGAATGATTTTTCAATATATACATTACTCTAAAAACACTAATTTTAATTTAATTTCATATTGAGATACTAATTTTAATGGATGCACATTTCATGGAAACGTCAGATTTGGAAGCTTTCACTTGTTAAGAAAATCCTTTGTTTCATTGTCAAGTATGAAGAAACATTCAGATTCACTTTCAACAGCTGAGGAAAAATATATATAACTGATTGATGTTTTTTTTAACACGAGTTATGGATTAAATACACTTGACTATACATTGGAATTGACTATTTTAATATATATATTTTACGTGATTATATATGTTCAATTAATATTTCAAAAAATCCTATAAATCATTCATGAACCATGTATATTGATACAAGACATAATTTTCTAAGAGGTCATGTTCTTAACAAGGATATATCATTATAATTTGTATATACCAAATACCAACATGAAAATATATTTACCAAACCAATACTCACTAAATTTTTTGATTTAATTAAGGGGCATTCAGGAATATTTAATTTCTAGGTAAAGGTTTATTAATTTGTTTCGTATGATTATATATTAATAAATTCTATTTTATTGTTTTTTATTTATCAAATTAATTCTAATATTAAAAGCATGCATCATATAAAAATAAATAAATAATTATTACACAGGATAATTGGCACAAGAAACTAGACCAACATCACCATAACTAAAAGAAAACCCCATCTCTATCCCACTTTCACTCTCACTCTATGTTTTCTAATAAATTGCACCTCCAGAGCTATAGTTGTTCACATAAAACCCTAAAATCCATAACCATCAACATTTATATTCATATAAGTATTGTCGATTTAGAGAAAAAATATAGTTGATCAAAGAAGAAAAAAGAGACAATTTCTTACCTATGGAAAACATTTTCATGGAATAGAAAAATATTTCAAATGGATTAATAAAAAATATTCATTTAAAGAATAATCTAATAATATAATGTCTAGAATGACTTTTTGCAGAAAGAAAAACGAAGTTTATTTTTTATATATAAGTAAAAGAGTACTTCTAAAATGTTTAAATAGAGGATGTCATCATATTTTGGGTGAATGATAAAGATTTCCCAATATCTTCTGTTGTAATTGCTAATGTTTTTAAGTGACCCCATGAAGAGGAATTTTATTTCAATTTTTGATGAACATTTAATCATGAACATTAATCATAGGATATTATGACACTTCTCCTTGTAGCCACACAAGAAAAATCATGTTAAGGATCATGATGTTGGCTAGACGGTTCTTTTAATGATTATCGGCTAAACAATAATTCCATGATCTTCTAATATAAAAATATTCTTTATCTAGAAATTTAAATAATGTACCTAATTATGAGTGATATTATGTTTAGTTTCACAAGCTACATGTTATGATACATGCCCCACTATTTCTAGGAAGAGACAAGAATTTATTTTTATCTTTATGGATGAATAATTTATTTGATATTATATAAAATTTGAATGATTAGAGATATATATATATATGCACACCATGTTTCATCACAATAATATTCATAATTCTGGTACTTTGTGGAATATATGTTTATTCTAGATAAAAGTGAAAGCTAAAATATTACCTGTTGTTGAAAAAAAACCAACATGGATCAATTACTATTTCTTAGGGGGAGTAATGAATTTTGGGATCTACACTTCCAATCCATAATCAATAGGAAGAAGTTAATGAATCATGAATATATTATATAGTTTACCCAAATATATAAATAATATTATATATTGTCACTAATGTAGAAGTCATAAAATATTAACCTCATTATCTTGACTAATATTTGTGATAACCAAACATTGATGTTTTTATCATCATTACCATATAGAGGGATGAACATATAGAATATAATAAAAATGTTCAAGCTCCAGATGAAAAATATATTGAAACTACTGAAGTTGTCCAATTAGAAAACATGGAAGAGCAAGAGGATTTTATTATAAATCGTGATGAAAATAAGAACCACAAAACTCTATTTTGAAAACATGATTATAAAGATTTTCAATGAAATGATCAAGTTCAATTTGTAGTAGCAGACATATCAATGTTAGTTATTAATCAATAAATTTCTGAAATAGATGATTCCCTATAGAAGGGAATATTTGAAATTGGTAATAAAACCAATGTTCTGTAGATGAAATTTTACACCTATAATAGAAAAGATAAGAAAAATCATTAAATGGACTTGATAGAGGCCAACCATAGGATGATCAAGTAGAAGAATCTTCTGATTCTCTGAAAAATTTAATTGAAGGATTTGTTTTCATTTTGACAATCTGAGAGAATAAAATTCAACTTTACAACATGTGTTTTAGTATAAAATAAAATATTTTAAAGAATTATAAAGTAAAAATATAATTAAAGATAAATTAAAATCTGTTCAGGCATAGTTTCATAATCCCAAAGAAAACTCAATTTCTAGAAGGTATTCTTATATTTTTCATAGAGAAATAGTTGATAAGTTTGGAAGGCTATAAATAGAGTCTAGTACAAAAACAGATTTTTTAGAATTGAGTAGATATTTGGGGTTTCTGTTTGAATATTTAATTAATAGATCCAAAAATCCATAACATCTACACTAGCACCTAAAACATCTCTAGATTTATATGGAGGGTTTAATACAATCAAATCACTAATGTCTTGTTTCAAGGATTGTCTTCACACTGTTAAATGTTATATCACACATCATAATGTTTTTTTAATGCAATAAAGGTGATATTATTGATATTATAACATTAGGAAATCTATGTATAATGAATATTAGTTATGATTTTTGGACAATGCAATCTCAATTTTTTCATTCAAAAGAAACCTTTTTTTTTGAAATTATCAATATCAATATGATTTAATGAATAAAAGTGGGTTAGGACTCTTGTGATTTTTATGAGGTAGTAGGACAGAATTTTATTAGACAATTTATTAGGATATATGGTAGAATTGATGGAATTTCTTTAGGTTGTTTGAGTTTCACCAAAATATGACACCTCTTTTAGACCATCCCATTAACATCACGCCAACCCTACCTTTTAACCATTCTTAATAAATATTTAACTTTTAATAATAAAAATAAAATTATGAAGTTATTATTTTAACACCCCAATATTTATTAGTTCATTATTTATTCAATGAAATTCAATAACTTGCAGTTCACGCAACACTGAGTTAATGTTCACCACGACTTACCAAACTAGCAGTTCAAATGTAGTTATGAATAATATTAACTAAAATTTTAATTTTATATAATCTTTATTATTTTAGAATCCATATTATGATGGTCATATACATAATATAATAACAAATTCATTTTTTCATATAAAAGAAGTATTTTTAAAAAATGAAATTTTACCGCCATTTAATGGAAAACCCTTTTTAAATCCATTATATGAAACTCTTATACATTAAATTTTAACAAATAATCTTCTTCTTAAGATTATGGAGAAAAGAATTAGTTTTGATAAATTTTTGGTGTTTTTTGGATAACATTCATATTTGGATTAATAGTGAAAAATACTATATTTTAACTAAAAAAAACTTTTTTTAATCTAAATAATTTATATTGTTGAGTTATTTATTTCTCTAATAATTCTTGCTCAGTTTCTAAAGAAAAATCTCTTAAATATATAGAACCAAAAACAAATAATCTGTATAACCTGTAGATTAATTATTTATGTAAACATTAAGCTAATTGTTTAACTGAAGAGACAAAAGTGTATTGGATATGAAATATAATACCTGGACACTATACTATATTTACATTATATAAATTATCTATTAACACTTAGTTTCTGATTTTCATTTCATAAAATTGAAAATAGAAGATTCTATGATGCATGTTAAGTTGGAAAAAAATACATATCATCTTTCAAATCCATTATCAATGTTTCTACTTGTAAACATATAAAACGTATCCATATGGATTATCTTGGACCATAATGGGATGGAATTTATGATGAAAATTTCTATATTTATGTATTAATTGATAATTTTTCATGATTTACATTGGTTTATTTTTAAATACATAATATTAATGTGTTTATATTTTTATAACATTTTTCAAAAATATTTAATAAGAAAAATATATTAAAATAGTTTCATTAAGAAGTGATCTTGTTTGATAATATGAGAATCAAGAGTTTAATTCTTTTTTCTCAAATATAGTTTTTAAGAACACCTTCTCTACACTTAGAACGCATCAATATAATGAAATTTTGTAATGAAGAAATAGAACTATTAATGAGATGGAAAATTATATGTATAATGAATGTATCCTACCTACATATTTTTGTATATAAGTTACAAACAAAGCATTATATATCATGAATATAATTTTTGAAGTCCTCTTATTAAAAATACAACCTATGAACTTTGGAACAACAAAAATTCTAAATGTAAAGTAATTTAATGTATTTAGATGCTAGGTTTATATCTTGAACACTATTAAAAAACATATTGAATTTGATCAAAAGGATGATTAATGATTTTTTATTGGATGTTATTTTACTTTTGAAGCCTATAGTGTGTATAAAAAATGATTTTTGATGAATCATTTGATGCAATGTGTGATGAAAGAGACCCTTTTAAGAAAATGATCAAATAGATGAAATTGTTGATGTTTTTGACAACATTAGGATTAAATATCCAAGGACTAATTTTGAAAATAATGTAAATGAAATTATGTATTGTCTCGATGAATATGAAATAGTTTAACCTGAAAGTGCCTTACATAGATTATCTAGATCCTTCAAAGGACATCCATTAGAATCTTATATAGGATATCTTGATATTTAAGTAATAACAAGAAGAAATGTAGTAGACTTCACCAAATTTTCATCATTTATATAACAATTAGAACATAAAACTGGTGAAGAAGATTTAAATGATGATATTTGTTATTTTAAATGAAATAATAGATTAATCAATTTAATAGAAAAAAGGTTTGGAATTACTTTGAATAACATCCAATTATCTAGTAGTATAAACCAAATGGGTTTTATTTAAATGAACAAGATGATTAACGAATCATTATATGAAATAAAGATAGATTAGTAAAAAAAGAATACAAATTGGAAGAAGGAATATACCTTAATGAAACCTTTTCAAACGTTTCCAGATTAGAAGAAATATAAACCCTTATAGATTATGCATTTCACATTAATTTTCAATTATATCAGATGAATTTAAAATAATCCTTTTTAAATTGATATTTAAGGGATCATTTTTATATTGAACAACGACTTGGTTTTGAAAAGACATTTCTATTAAATTAAGTTTATAACTATACTAAAAATCTATAAGGACTTAAACAATCTCCCAAATAGTGGTATGAATTATTATACACATTTTTATTAGAAAATGGATTTTATATTGGGTTAGAAGATACCTATATTTTTAAAGGAGACTGTTTTTTCTAATATATTATTAGTAAAAATTTATTTAGGTGATGTTGTTTTAAGAATAACAAGTAAAAATATTTTTAATGATTTTACAAATGTTATGTAAAAAATAGTTTGAAAAGAGTATTATGAAAGAATGAAATTTTTTTACAATTTCAAATTTATCAAAAATATTATGGGAATTTTTTAAATAAATGAAAATAAAATTTTGATTTATTGAAAATAAAATTATTAAAAAATAGTAAATATTATAATAATCTAATGTTTACTAAAGTAAAAAATTGGATTTGGATGAAGATGGAAAACCAGTTGACAAAATGTTATACAGAGGTATAATTGTAAGTTTACTATTTCATTCTGCTCGTAAACCAGATATAATGTTTCATCTTTTTTTATGTTCTATACTTCAATCAAAAACAAAATAATACCATATTAATGCTATTATAAAAATTTTAAGAATATTAAGAGGAATGATTTTTCAATATATACTTTACTCTAAAAACACTAATTTTAATTTAATTTCATATTGAGATACTAATTTTAATGGATGCACATTTCATGGAAACGTCAGATTTGGAAGCTTTCACTTGTTAAGAAAATCCTTTGTTTCATTGTCAAGTATGAAGAAACATTCAGATTCACTTTCAACAGCTGAGGAAAAATATATATAACTGATTGATGTTTTTTTAACACGAGTTATGGATTAAATACACTTGACTATACATTGGAATTGACTATTTTAATATATATATTTTACGTGATTATATAAGTTCAATTAATATTTCAAAAAATCCTATAAATCATTCATGAACCATGTATATTGATACAAGACATAATTTTCTATGAGGTCATGTTCTTAACAAGGATATATCATTATAATTTGTATATACCAAATACCAACATGAAAATATATTTACCAAACCAATACTCACTAAATTTTTTGATTTAATTAAGGGGCATTCAGGAATATTTTATTTCTAGGTAAAGGTTTATTAATTTGTTTCGTATGATTATATATTAATAAATTCTATTTTATTGTTTTTTTATTTATCAAATTAATTCTAATATTAAAAGAATGCATCATATAGAAATAAATAAATAATTATTACACAGGATAAGTGGCACAAGAAACTAGACCAACATCACCATAACTAAAAGAAAACCCCATCTCTATCCCACTTTCACTCTCACTCTATGTTTTATAATAAATTGCACCTCCAGAGCTATAGTTGTTCACTTAAAACCCTAAAATCCATAACCATCAACATTTATATTCATATAAGTATTGTCGATTTAGAGAAAAAATATAGTTGATCAAAGAAGAAAAAAGAGACAATTTCTTACCTATGGAAAACATTTTCATGGAATAGAAAAATATTTCAAATGGATTAATAAAAAATATTCATTTAAAGAATAATCTAATAATATAATGTCTAGAATAACTTTTTGCAGAAAGAAAAACGAAGTTTATTTTTTATATATAAGTAAAAGAGTACTTCTAAAATGTTTAAATAGAGGATGTCATCATATTTTGGGTGAATGATAAAGATTTCCCAATATCTTCTGTTGTAATTGCTAATGTTTTTAAGTGACCCCATGAAGAGGAATTTTATTTCAATTTTTGATGAACATGTAATCATGAACATTAATCATAGGATATTATGACACTTCTCCTTGTAGCCACACAAGAAAAAGCATGTTAAGGATCATGATGTTGGCTAGACGGTTCTTTTAATGATTATCGGCTAAACAATAATTCCATGATCTTCTAATATAAAAATATTCTTTATCTAGAAATTTAAATAATGTTTCTAATTATGAGTGATATTATGTTTAGTTTCACAAGCTACATGTTATGATACATGCCCAACTATTTCTAGGAAGAGACAAGAATTTATTTTTATCTTTATGGATGAATAATTTATTTGATATTATATAAAATTTGAATGATTAGAGATATATATATATATGCACACCATGTTTCATCACAATAATATTCATAATTCTGGTACTTTGTGGAATATAGGTTTATTCTAGATAAAAGTGAAATCTAAAATATTACCTGTTGTTGAAAAAAAACCAACATGGATCAATTACTATTTCTTAGGGGGAGTAATGAATTTTGGGATCTACACTTCCAATCCATAATCAATAGGAAGAAGTTAATGAATCATGAATATATTATATAGTTTAACCAAATATATAAATAATATTATATATTGTCACTAATGTAGAATTTATAAAATATTAACCTCATTATCTTGACTAATATTTGTGATAACCAAACATTGATGCTTTTATCATCATTCCCATATAGAGGGATGAACATATAGAATATAATAAAAAATTTCAAGCTCCAGATAAAAAATATATTGAAACTACTGAAGTTGTATAATTAGAAAACATGGAAGAGCAAGAGGATTTTATTATAAATCGTGATGAAAATAAGAATCACAAAACTCTATTTTGAAAACATGATTATAAAGATTTTCAATGAAATGATCAAGTTCAATTTGTAGTAGCAGACATATCAATGTTAGTTATTAATCAATAAATTTCTGAAATAGATGATTCCCTATAGAAGGGAATATTTGAAATTGGTAATAAAACCAATGTTCTTTAGATGAAATTTTACACCTATAATAGAAAATATAAGAAAAATCATTAAATGGACTTGATAGAGGCCAACCATATGATGATCAAGTAGAAGAATCTTCTGATTCTCTGAAAAATTTAATTGAAGGATTTGATTTCATTTTGACAATCTGAGAGAATAAAATTCAACTTTACAACATGTGTTTTAGTATAAAATAAAATATTTTAAAGAATTATAAAGTAAAAATATAATTAAAGATAAATTAAAATCTGTTCAGGCATAGTTTCATAATCCCAAAGAAAACTCAATTTCTAGAAGATATTCTTATATTTTTCATAGAGAAATAGTTGATCAGTTTGGAAGGCTATAAATAGAGTCTAGTACAAAAACAGTTTTTTTAGAATTGAGTAGATATTTGGGGTTTCTTTTTGAATATTTAATTAATAGATCCAAAAATCCATAACATCTACACTAGCACCTCAAACATCTCTAGATTTATATGGAGGGTTTAATACAATCAAATCACTAATGTCTTGTTTCAATGATTGTCTTCACACTGTTCAATGTTATATCAAACATCATAATGTTTTTTTAATGCAATAAAGGTGATATTATTGATATTATAACATTAGGAAATCTATGTATAATGAATATTAGATATGATTTTTGGACAATGCAATCTCAATTTTTTCATTCAAAAGAAACCTTTTTTTTTTGAAATTATCAATATCAATATGATTTAATGAATAAAAGTGGGTTAGGACTCTTGTGATTTTTATGAGGTAGTAGGACAGAATTTTATTAGACAATTTATTAGGATATATGGTAGAATTGATGGAATTTCTTTAGGTTGTTTGAGTTTCACCAAAATATGACACCTCTTTTAGACCATCCCATTAACATCACGCCAACCCTACCTTTTAACCATTCTTAATAAATATTTAACTTTTAATAATAAAAATAAAATTATGAATTTATTATTGTAACACCCCAATATTTATTAGTTCATTATTTATTCAATGAAATTCAATAACTTGCAGTTCACGCAACACTGAGTTAATGTTCACCACGACTTACCAAACTAGCAGTTCAAATGTAGTTATGAATAATATTAACTAAATTTTTAATTTTATATAATCTTTATTATTTTAGAATCCATATTATGATGGTCATATACATAATATAATAACAAATTTATTTTTTCATATAAAAGAAGTATTTTTAAAAAATGAAATTTTACCGCCATTTAATGGAAAACCCTTTTTAAATCCATTATATGAAACTCTTATACATTAAATTTATCAAATAATCTTCTTCTTAATATTATGGAGAAAAGAATTAGTTTTGATAAATTTTTGGTGTTTTTTGGATAACATTCATATTTGGATGAATAGTGAAAAATGCTATATTTTAACTAAAAACAACTTTTTTTAATCTAAATAATTTATATTGTTGAGTTATTCATTTTAATTGTGTGGAAGTATAATTAAATTATATTTTTACCATTTAATCTAATGATGGTTATTGTAAGTAATTTCACAATGAAATTGGATATAAACATGTGTCCGTCATTAGATAGTTAATATTTCATAAAAATACACTTTTTGGTATTGGCAATGGGATTTAATTTTAATTTAATATATGATACTTCTAAGTTTTGTAATTGGAAAATTAGAATTCATATTTGAATTCGGAATATCAAAATTATCTTAGAGTGAATTTTGTAATTTTTCTGAACATTTTCAATTTTTGATGAATAGTGAAAACTCCGAGTTGTAGTTTATAAAAATACTTTTATTTTAATAATAATTTTTATTATTTAAAGTTAGTTTAGGTCAATATAGATACATAATACCTATATATGTTCAATGTAATTAATTGGAGTCATTTTGTAAAAAATATTTTATATACAAAATTTTATGGAACTTTTCACCGTCTTTTACCCACCTCCTAGGAGAATTTCTCAATTCACACAAATCATAATTTTACCACTTATGTGATTGGAATTTCAAAATCCAAGAAACAAGGTTGATATCAGTATGAAAAATCTGGTTCAATAAGATGAAATTAATTTTTGGTGAATAATAAATTTTGACTTTTATTTAACACGTTTAAAGGTAAATAGGGAAATTCAAGGTAAAAATAATATTATAATAATAAAAAATTAACTTAACCCTTGTCCTAACAATATCTTATGAGTAATATATAACCATGGGTTTCCTTGGGTCGATTTTGGGTCACCATGGAGCCCCTTATTAATGATAATGACACTTTATTTAAATTATATTAAAGTAAAGGAAAAAATGACATAAACAAATATATTTTAGTAAATAAATTTTTACATGAGGTTATATAATCATATTTTCGACTATAAATATTAATTTAAAATTTAAAAAGGTTTACTACATAATGGTATTTTATTTATAATTCTTATTCATTAAATAATAAAATTTATTTATGACCTAATGATGATTCAGTAATTGCCTTATTAATAAAGAATCAAATAAATTCTATTATAAAATTTAAAATAAATATAATTTCAATGATTTTATGACATCCACGAATTTTCTAGGTGAATATGACATGTTAGGGTTGATTCAATGTATCCTATTTGAATCAATCATGTTGTTATTACTTTCACAAAAACTAAATTTTGAATTGTGTCAAAATTAACAAAAATAAATATTAAACAAAATATTATACAATTAATAGATATTATGCTCCTTAAAATCTATGGTTCTTCCATATAACTTATATAATGTAATATTTATCATTAATGAACCACATGGGGTTCTCATTGAAGTTTATTGAATGTTTATTAACCATATAATATAAAATTACAAAGAGACATGGTAAATGCCAAACTATTTAACTAAGAGATAAATAAAAATGATAAGGTTATATAGTGACCCGAACATCTCTAAAACCTATTGGTTGAGTGGTTTACGACCCATCCCCACCTTAAAATTTAGAAAATCCATTTTTGAGCCATTATAACATTAAATTATTTTTTTATAAAATAATATTTCTTACATATCCTAAGGTGCCCCTCACCCCTTTTATAATAGGGTACTCCCCCTTCACTCTAATTCAAAACATAAAAACCATTTGGCTCGGCCAAAATCTGCCCAAGTACCCTCTAAACAGTCCTACCTTTATCTTATAGGCCTTACATTAGTCAAAAATCAAACTTAAGAATCCCTTAAGATCAAATCAAAAGGAAGAACCCGAAGAAGAGGAAAATATTTCATCACCTCTTTAAAGTTCTGTTCTTTTCAACTTCCTCATTCTGTGTTGTTTCCATTCCAAAATAATAACTCCATTATCTTCATATATACTATATTATTATTATAAATATGGTACAATCATAACCTCTATTCTATCCATCCTTTTAATGACATGTCACCATAGGTGCGTACGTATGATTTACCGTCTCCATGTCATGGTGTAATTGTTATTCATTACATTATTATTTGGATGGGTATAATAATGATTTGTAATTGATGTAAATAACAAATATAACCTGATAATGGTTCTTTATATATGATATAACATCTAATTATATATTATTTTAATATAGAATTAATTATGTTGTCACTCGTGTGTACGTATGGATTACAATCTCCAAGAACGTGATGAAATTCATTCCCCATCATATCCATTCAAGACTAATTTTTATTTGATGATTAAAAATAATGTTTAATGACTAGATATAATTCTAGATATCAATATGATACATCCCATCCATAATAAATATGACTCACATAACAACAAATAAAAATGAAAATGAATCACCTTACACCCGAAACGACGATAAATCAATGATATTATTAACAAAGCAATGTTAAAAGATCATATATGATATCATATTAATGTATATGATTATTGTATAATTTAATAACAATTATTTCACCATTATATAGAGGGTTAACCTAACCTAGACCAAGTAAAAGTAAAATGTAAGGGTTAATTTCACAATCTCTTTATTATCCGTGTTGTTTTTATGTAAGTATCGACTGAAACATATTTATTATTCAAGTACATGTTTAATAAAAGAGTTTTCAAAGGGATTTTTTTTACTTATTTACTAAAAAACCATTTTAAATAATTTTAATATTTATTCATCTAAATTGTTCTCATTAATGAAAATGTTTTTAAAATGGTTTTAAAGATTTATTTATATGGACTTGAATGTTTTTAAAATGTTAATTCTTTTGAAAATTTTCAAAGTGGTATGTGACACTTTGATTAAAAAATGTCTTTAAATGTCTTCCATATTAAATTATGTGACCTTTAACTGTTTTCAGGAATTAGATATATTTCTTTCAAAGAGTTTTACAAATCAAATTCATCTATTTCAACATCCTTTGATTGATTTTAAACATGTTTGAAGTTGATTTATTATGATACAAAAAATACATATTGTGATGAAGTTTTTGTGATATGTTTGACTGTGGATGTGCTATTTTCATCCATTCATGGTTTATGGTCAAACTATTAAATTTTATTATGATAGTTTCAATACAAATGTTTATGTTACACTTCAACCTTTTCATATGAACAGTGTATTGGACTTAGTAAGTGATAGTTCGAGCCCGATATAGCTCCTCGATGCATCAGTAGGTCTCATGATACAACTAGATGTGCAATTGGCCGAGGCCTTTAAAATTTGATATATGGTTTTAGCCGAGGACTTAATAATTTTTAGACGGCTTGGCCGAGGCCTTGAAAAAAAGTTTTAGAATGTCCGGCATTATACATTACCTCATTAGGAAAATAATATTGATTGATCATGTGGTCATTCTACTAGTAGAATACCCATGATTTTTTTTATTATGGAATTATTTAATCAGCTCATATTCCTCCCATAAAAGATTTCATTTTTATAATTGGTAAAGTCATGTGGTTTCAAATATTCACCATGCTTAATATTTATGTTCTCTTCCCTAGTATTTGTTACCCTTACTACGCATTTGAGCCCACCCCTTTCTTTTGTTTCATTTCCCCAGCATTCTAAGAAGTGTTCTATGATTGATATGAAGGGTTAAATGGAATAATTACATTCTCAAAGAACTATCTATGCTATGTTTTATGGTTGAAATTTTAATGTAATTATTAAGTATTTAATATATTTTCCAAGTCTGCTAAACTAATCGGTCCTTTGGTACTAGATTCCTTGTAATCAAGCCAATGTAATAAAATAATGCACCGAATCTGGGCTTCTGGGGTCGGGGCGTTACAGTTGGTATCAGAAGAATTTTATAAATAACCTTGGAAACGAGATTTAGATAATCATTGATTAGGGAACATTACCCTAATATAGTCATTGATGATTAGTATAGATGAACTTACTATAATTTTAGTAATGTAATGATTTATTGAGTTTTCCAAGAAAATACATCCCTATCTTGATACGAGTAGGTAGAGGCATCTCTGCAATAGATGTACCTGGGGGTAAAACCTGAAAACACCACATTGATCTAGACTCGAATGGGAAAAGGTGAACGACAATGGGCCTTATTTCTCTCTTGGTTATGACACTCCCAGTGGATATGTATAGGATAATTATCATTTTCATTACAAATAATTATGAAGGATTTACGAGTATATACCTCCTAAAAGAAAATATTTTTATGGATTATATCTATAAAATATTCAATTTACATTAGGTAATTTACAAGTCTTGAATTATTCATTTCCATTCATAAACTGACCTAATATATTCCATTGTATAGAAATGGTGTCTAGTAGAAGGAAGGTGAACTCCAAAAATATGTATAATCCAATGCGTAATAAAGATCATATATTTCACGGTATTAAGCCAACATTTAGAAGGGAAATATTCTTCCATTAATTCTCAATATATGAAGATATATTATATTGTGTTAATAAGATATTTAAAGAATTCTATGAGTACTATTGATTTGATGTGTAGTAAGAGAAGAAAAGGATGGAAGATATAATGATAGATAAAGGGAAGAGGGAAAGAAAGATTTTCCTATATGTGATAACTATGGAAAGAAACAACATGGGAAATTATTGAAGGGAATGTGGGATTTTTATAAGTGTGGAGAAAAAGGAAACCATGTTTGTGATTGCAAGGACAACAAAAAATGGTTTCAAATGTAAAATGCTTCATCTTTATGGCATTGGGACACTAGGAGAATCAATGTCCCAATCATCAGAGTATACTGAAAATGATGCTATTAGATAAAAATCATGTTATTATAGTAACTCAGATAAAGAATTATGACTAGTGTTCTTATATTGTTATTATAGAATTATTTCATTTGAGTGTTGTATCATCAATATACTGGTTATATGAATTATGGAGATAAATAAGGATTGTACTACAGTACAATTTTATTGAGGATTTGAGATTATATGGTTCTAAGAAAAGTGACATAATAGTAAGCTACAGGTTTGGGAAAATACATGTATGAAGGAAAAGTAATCCCTAATATGGTCCTGATAATGAGGTAGTGATTTTGGAATAAGAGATGGTTGACTTCGATAAATTATATTAGATATTCTTCACTAACATGAAAATGATTAATGATTTTTATATTCCATCATTATTGGAATTTTAAACTTTTTTGGATAGAAAGAGTATATCGCGTATTTTATAGGGAATAAGGGAGCATATATTTAATCAATAAGGTTTTATAGTAATTCAGGATGTTTCAGTGTCTTAAAAAGAATACATTATGAAGGTGTTTACATGTTATTATGTTGAAAAAAGAACTTCATTGTGATTACCTTCCATATATTTTTTTGGACTATGAGTATGGAAAGAAGTATTTTGGATAACTATAGTGTGAGATTATTTTTGATTTCCTTAAAAGGACAACCTGGAGGTCGGGCGACAACCATCGCGTCTGGAAAGGCCGCCAGACTTGAACCTGCAACAGAAGGGCGACAAGGGTGTATCACCTACCACTGGCCGACGTGATTTCCCAGATTAAATAATGTATTTTTTTAAAAAGGCCGGGTATTTGAATTATAAATTCATTTTTTATCCATATATGAATAGGATAAATAGAATATATTTTTATGATCTATTATCTTTTAGTGTGAAAGCTGATTTTGTGGATGAAATTTGTTAATGAATAGAACTCTTCTTGTCAAGTATATATATATATATATTCACCTCTTATTCAATTAATAAATTAATTATTAAACTTTATGTAAGGGATCTTATAACTAAAAATGTGTCATCCTGATACATAATGTTTTGTTGAATAAATGATATTTTAAATCATCATATATTGATGCATTTGTGTCCCTCAATTCTATAATTGTTGGTGACTGATGACCTCGATCAATCCAGGTAAATATTTATGATTTTCCTCCAATTATGTGTCTTTATGTTCCACCAATGTTATCCTAATTTCGATCATAATTTAGTGGTAACATTTTCATTCCCCTTTCCCTATTAATAAGACTAAATTTTATTAACCCAATTTAATATGTGGGTTTTACACAAAAGGTATGTTTTTATTTGTAACATTTTATTTTTGAAGAACATTTTGAAATTGAGAGGGCAAAATTTTTTAAAGGAGGGGAGAATCTAACACCCCATGATTTAATAGTATGTTATTTCATTAATGTAATTCAATATCTTGCACTACACGCAACACTGAGTTCAAGTGCACCACAACTTACCAAAATAGTAGTTCAAAAGCGATTATGAATAGTATTAACTGAATTTTGAATTTTATTTAATCCTTATAATTTTAGAATCCATATTATTAGTTTCATAGACATAATATAAGAACAAATTCATTTTTTCAACTAAAAGAAGTATTTTTTTAAATGCAATTTTATCGCCTTTTAATGGCATACCAATTTTAAATCCAATATTTAAAATTTTTATATTTTAAATTTGAAGAAATAAAATTAATCTTAAGAAACAAGACAAAAAATTAGTTTTGATAAATTTTAGGTGTTTTTTTGGATAACATTCTTGTTTGGGTGAATAGTAAAAATATTATATTTTAACTAAAAACAACTTTTTTTAATAAAAAAATATATATTGTTGGATTATAAATTTTAATAGTTGAAAGTATAATTAGATTATATTTTTACCATTTAATCAAATGATGGTAATTTTAAGTAATTTCACACTGAAATTGAATATAATGAACTGTCAATCTTTTGATATTTATTATTTCATAAAAATACACTTTTTATTGATTGCTGGAATAAATTTTAAATTAACTAATGCAAATTCTATGTTTTTAAATTGGTAAAATAGAATTCATTTTTGAATTTGGAATATCAAAATTATCTTAGGGTAAATTGTTTATTTATTATTCTGAAAACATTAAATTTTTGGCGAATAATGAAAAACACGGAGTTAGAGTTTAAAACTAAATTTTTATTAAATTAATTACTTATTTTATTTAAATTTATTTTAGGTTAGAATAGATACATTAGACCTATATAACTTCAATTCAATTCATTGGAGTCATTTTGTAATAATATTAGATGTACAAAATTTTATTGAACTTTTCATCGTATTTTACCCACCTCCTAGAAGAATTTGGAAATTCAAATAAATCATAATTTTACAGCATTTGTGAGAAGAATTTAAAAAATCAAAGAGACATGGTTGATATCTCTAATAAAAATGTTGTTCAATAAGATGAAAATAATTTTTTAATAGTAGCTTTTGACTTCTATTTACGGCGGTTAAAGGTAAATAAGGCAATTAAAGGTAAAACAAATATTATAATAATAGAATATTGCATTACCACTTGTCCTAATAATATTGTATGAGTAATGACCGGCCATGGGAAACCTGGGGACAATTTTGGCACCCCATGGAGCCAATTATTATTGATAATGACACTTTATTCTTTTTTAATTAATGTAAAGGAAAAAATGACATAATCAAATATCTTTTAATAAATCCATTTTTTACATGGGGTTATATAAGTCATATTTTTGACTATACAATTTATTTGGAAAGTTATAATGATTTCCTACGTAATTTTTTTATTTAATATTTTTTGACGTTAAAAAATTAAATTTATTTATGCCACAATGATGATTCAATAATTACCTTATTAATGAGCGAATCAAATAAATTGTTTTATAAATATTAAAATAAATATAATTTCAATGTTTTTATAACATCCACGAATTTCATATGTTAATATTGAATGTTATGGTTGATTCAATATATCTTATTTGAATCAATCAAGTTGTGATTGCTTTCACAAAAACCAAATACCAAAATGTGTCAAAATTAACATAAATTAATTTTTAAAACAAATATTATATTATTATTTGATATTCTATTCCTAAAAATCTAAGGTTCTTCCAAAAGACTTATATAATGATAGGTGTACCACTAATGAACCACTTGGGGTTATTTTGAACGTTTATGGTATGATTATTAATCATATAATATAGAAATACAAAGAGACATGGTAAATGTCAAAATATATAACTAAGCATTAAATCTATAAGATAAAGTTAATATAGAAACCGAAAACTATCTAAAACCTATTGGTAGAGTGTTTTTCGACCCATCCCCACCCTAGATATTAAATAATCCAATTTTGTTCCATTATAAACCGAAAATTATTTTTTTTATAAAATAATACTTCTATCTTTTCCTAAGGTTCCCCTCACCCCTCTTATAGAAGGGAACTCCCCCTTATCTCTATTTCACACCTTCAAATCCATTTTCCTTGGACAAAATCTGCCCAAATACCCTCTCAAATGTCCTCCATTCATCCTAGATGCTCTAATTTAGTCAGAAAGCCATCCTTCAGAGCCCTTTTGATGAAATCAAAAGGAAGAACCCAAAGAAGGTGTAAATATTTCATCACCTCTTTCAAATTTTATTCTTCTTCCACTTCCTCATTCTTTGTTTTTTCCCGTATAAAATAATAAATCTAGTAAATTTTATATACATTGATGTTATTATGAATATGGTACAACTATATTCACAATTCTATCCATAATTTTAATGATATGTCACCATACGTGCATGCGTACGACTTACCATCTACACGTCGTGGTATAATTGTTATTCAATACAATTTTTTTAATTTGTATAATAATGATGTGTAATTGATTTTAATATTGAATATAATATGATAATGATTTTGTAAATAGGATGTACCATCCAATTATATATTGTTTTAATATAAAAACAATGATATTATCGCTCGTGCGAGCTTACGGATTACCGTCTCCACGAACGCGATGAGATTCAATCCCCATCATATCTATTCAAAACTAATTTTCATTTCATTATTATAAATAATGTTTACTGACTTGATATAATTCTGTATTTGAATATGATACATCCCATCCATAACAAATATGACTCACATAACAATCAATATAAATGAAAATGAATCAGTTAACACAGGAAACGACGATAATACTGAGATATTATTAACAAAGTAATGTCAAAAGATCATATATGATCTCATATTAATGTATATTATTCTTATATAATTTAATAACAATTATTCCAATATTATACAGTAGGTTAAACTCCCCTCCACCAAGGAAAATTACAAGGTAAGGGTTAATTTTACAATCACTTTATTATCTGAGGTTGTTTTTACGTAAGTATCTTCTGGTACATATTTATTATCTAAGTACATGATTCATAAAAGAGTTTTCAAAAGTATTATTTTTAAGGTAATTCTTTACTAAAACATCATTTTAAATATTTTAAATATTTATACTTCTAAATATTTCTCATTAATGTCCATGTTTTCAAAATTGTTTTAAGGATATATTTATATGGTCATGAATTTTTATAAAATGTTAATTCCTTTAAGATGTTTCAAAGTGGTATGGGAAACTTTTATTGAAAAATGTATTTAAATGTCTTCCTTTTTAAATTTGGAGACATTTAAATGTTTTCATAAAAAAGAAGTATTTCCCTCAAAGATTTTTACTATTCAATTTCATCTTTGTTGACACCCTTTGATGTATTTTAAACTTGTTTGAAGTTGATTTATTATTATACAAAACTTACATATTGTATTGAAGGTTTTGTGATATGTTTGAATGTGGATGTTCTATTTTCATACCATTCATGGTTTATGGTTAATGTATTGACATTTTTTATGCTAGTTTTAAAACAATTGTTTGTGTTATATTTCAACCTTTTCATATAAGGAATGTATTGGACTTAGTATGTGATGGGTGGAGCCCGATATATCTCCTTGATGCATCGATAGGTCTCATGATACCACTAGATGTGGATTTGGCCAAGGCCTTTCCCAATTTGATATATGTTTTTTTTCGAGGCCTTAATCATTTTTAGACATCTTGGCTGAGGTCTTGAAAAAATGTTGAAGAATGTATGAAATTATACATTCCTTCATTATGAAAATAATATTGATGTTTCATGTGGTCATTCGACTAGTTGAATACCCATGATTATGTTTTATTATGGCATTATTTACTCAGTTCATATTCCTTCCATAAACATATTAATGTTTATTATTGGTATAGAAATGTGGTTTCAATTATTCACCATGCATAATATTCATGTAATCTTCCACTGTATCGCTTACCCTTGCTGAGAATTTGAGCTCACCACTTTCTTATGTTTTATTTTCCAGTATTCAATGAACTATATTATGATTGATATGTAGGGTCAAAAAGAACAATGGCATTCTAAAATAACTATCTGTGATGTGTTTTATGTTTGAAATTTTAATTTAATAATAATGTATGTAATCTATTTTCCATGACTACTTAAGAAATATTTCTATCAGAAATTGATTCCTTGTAATCATTCAAATGTATTTAAATAATTCCCCGACTCTGGGATTCTTGGTTCGAGGCCTTACAATTTTGATCATTAAATTTCAATAAATTTTTTTATGATCATATCAACTTCCAAAACACATCTATCATTTTTATATAAAGAAAAATGTAAAATTAATTTATGGTTATATGCTAAATAGAATTTGTTTTAATCCATTTTCATATAATTTTTTTGATATCAAGTGGGAAAAAATTGGGTAAACCAAAAACTCTATTACTCAAATTATTAGTTTAAATTATCAAGTATATGAAATGAATTTTTTATATAAATGATTTTTATATAACAATAATATATATATATTCTTAAAGATATTATTTCAATTTTGATAATAATTACTATATTTTTTATATGTTATGTTGTGGTTTTTTATAATAAAAAAGGGAGAGATTATTGGGAATATTTTTTTAAATAATACTGTATTAAAATTATTAATTTTGATTCTCAAAAATACAATTGATTGTTTTACTAATGAAATTAATTTAATTAATTTTCAGCAATAATTTATGTTATGGGTTATGATAATTGTTAAAGTATCTTGAATGTGTTTTAAAAGTATTCTGGAAACAATTATCATACTCTAATTTTCATGTATAAGTGTAACATATTGTTTGAAATACCTACGTTCAAAATAACATCGATAAATAATATACCCCACGCTATTGAAAATGTATTGTTTAACAACCCTACATTTGGTTGGAATTCTATGTTTGAGAAAATGAAAAATTATGAATAAAAATCCATACATTTAAAAGGAACCCTATGTTTGAGGAAACAAACATAGTGTCTGTTAACCTTACTTTTATAATCAACTATATATTATTAACCCAACATTTGGAGTTTTTTCATCTCATGAAGGAACCATATATTTGACAATTCCGTGATAATGTTTAAAATAAATGATATATTCATTTATTACTATGATGATATCGAAATAATTAAATATCATTTTAATTATATTTTTTTACTGATTTCTAATGCTGGTATTCAATAGAGTAAATCATTCATATTTATAGGAGAAGTTACAAATCTATTGAATTATTTAAATTTTAATAATATCAAATTTTCAGGAATCATTTGTGGATCTAATTAATGGAAATAAATACAATATTGATATATAAATTGAAACAATATTTTCAATTTATTTAACTTTATATAGGAAATATAATTTTTAATACAAATATATTTAAAGGTAAAAAATTATTGAGAAAATTTTTTATTTATGATGATCCTACACGTTGTGGAAATACATGTTTTAACCTTGAAAAATTTAGTAACTGCTTGAATTGTTTGATTCATATTTTACTGAATATCATTTGAAATCAGTATCTATTTATAGATATTCTTTCTTGAATAAATTTAAATTTAGTGAAGAATATTTGTATTTTGTGTGTTGCAATTGCAATTGTGATTAAAAACCTTTAAAATCAACCCTATCAAAATATTTTGATTTATTATAGTTTTAAATTCTTGGACACAACCCTGGTAGAGTATAAACTTCTCTAACTAAGCTATAGAGGATTAATTTCCTTGTAAATGAAATGGAAGGCTAATAAAGGTCTCAACTTCCTAGAATTAGTTGTGATGTTCTTGTTATTTGATGAAATTTCTAGTAAAAAGAAGCAGACTCACAGAGATATCATTGGTGGAATGAACTAGAGGATCTTTTTTCCCCTTACCACTATAAAAATTTATGCGCTCTTCATTTCTATTTTTAATCTTATTAAATTAAATATATATGATAATGATTTATATTTTCATAAATTTAAAATAAAGATAAAATCAAAAATCTGTCAATATTATTAAAAGTAAATAATTAACCCCTATTTTATATCTTTTTATAATTCTGAAGTAACAAAAAAATGAATCAATTTATTATATAAATATAGTAATATTACAGAAAATAAATACCGAATTCTTTTTGAAGAAAATGAATTATATTGGATGTCACAATCTGCGAGGTCATAAAATCTATACTGTGAAGAAATTATATAATGATAATTTAATCGTTGGGTAGGTATAAAAAAAGATAAATTTAATTATAATAACTAATTTTATCATGAGATATATAAATGTATTTAGGGGATATCTATATCCGAGACCAATATATCACTTATTTTCCAAGGCATTCCTCATATATATATTGATAAAATCAATTTTTAAATAATATTCCTTATCAATACCAATATATATTGAGTAATGATTAAATATTCATCAATATTTTCAAAAGTAAATCGTATAACTATCTTATTAAAATGCCATATATAAAAATGGTATACAGTTAACGAAATAATCATATCCAGGATTCAATAAATATGGATATTTAAGATAATTTTAATGTCCTGTGATCACAATAAAGTGAATGTTTTTAGAAAATTTTAATGACGACAAAATTAATATAATGTAAGAGATATCAACTGGTTCATTGAAAATATAGGTTTTGTTATAAAATCACTTTATTTTTAAAAATTATAAAAATTGATGTTAAATAATAAAATAAGATTTAAATGAAGTGTTTTATTTGTAAAAACCTGAAAACATGAAATGAATAAAAACATAACAAACAAGATAAAACAATATGGAAGTCTTTTATTGTCATATACATTAAAAAATAAATTTTGAACATTTTTAATGAAATTTGAAAATAATCATTTCAGTAAAAATAAAAAATATAACTTTAAAACCATTTTAAAATTGATGATTAAAATAAAATTTACTTAATATGTTATCTGAGTAAATTAAATGACTTTTGTAAAAATGTATTTGAAAATATATCCATTGATGGAAAATATACCAGATCATTATGAGAAACAAGATAATATTAAAATTTTAATATTTATTATCCTAATTAAAGCATCAAAGTGAAAAAAATTATAATAAAATATAGGAAATCCTTAAATATCTAGGGGATAATAAAATATATTTATTTTATTAAGGATGTATTGAAATATCTATTTAATTAAAATTATGTAAATACATAAAAAAGAATGTAAAAATAAATCCTTACCTATTTGGAAACCCATAAAATATAAGCCCATGAATAAATAAAATTGATTTATGAAATAAATCCTAATTAATAAATAGTAATTCATTTTTATTAAATCGAATGGGTAGTACATTCATCCCCAAAAAGTAAATAGGTTCACAATATAAAATATATAATAATATAATAGAAATTCATTTTAAATACCTTACCGCATACTTATTTATAGTTAAATGTAGTTTAACAACATGTATAATAGTTTTAAAAAAGTGATTAATTTATAAAAAATAATATAAATTTTTATATGTCATATATTAATCTCTTTAACATCATATCACCCATTTTTTTGATAATCTTTATTATTACAACAGTATTCAGTGCTATCTTCTTCATTTTCTCTTGCATGATTCACCGAAAATTTTCTAATTCATGTTAATAGTATATAATTTCATCAAATTAATAATAAAATTATTTTAATAAAAATCATATTGTTTTTATTAAATATAATTTTATAATTATTCTTGAAATGTGTTTCAAGAAAATGAATTGGATCACTGTGTTGAAACGGCAGGCTGTACATAGGCACGAGTGACGATATTATTTTATTTAATTGGTGAAAGAGAAAGTAATTAGGTGGTATATTATATTTAAAAATAAATATTATTTCATAAGTCTTATCGATATTCACTAGTTACATCCTCATCATTATCCATGAGAGATTGTAATGAAAAATAATTTACATCGGTTCGTAAGGTTGTAGTCCTCCATACACATGTGTGATGATTTTTTTTCTAGTTTGTTAAGAATGAGGTGGTTAATTATTATACTATAGAAATAATAACATTACATTATTTGGGAGAAACCGGTTTTATTATATTTGTATTTTTATGAAATTATTTAATTTTTTAAAGAATAAGAAAAAAAGAAAGATCTTAGTGAAGATGAATACCATTGAAAAAAAAACAATTTAGCTACCTTATTAAGTACCCTAGTGTTAGTATTTTGGAAATAAAAAAATTTATATAAATACTAAAATGATATTTTGGAGATATTGTTTTGTCTTGTTTTGATAGAGATAAATGGATTGAGATTTGTGAATATACGAGGGGAGGAGGTTCTCATTTAAAAACGAGTAGAGTGGGACACTATTAATTTTTTATTTATTTAAAATAATATAAAGACGCTTTCTTGTACATATGGATTAAAAATGTATATATTGAACGTTGATAAGGGTAATTTCAAAATAAAACCACCCATTGGGGTTTGATAAAGTTTCTATGTCATTTTAATCATTATATTTTATTATTCATTATGAACAAAATTTAATTTGAAATTATTAATAATATTATTTATATGGATTAAAAATATATAATCCATTTTATCAAATTCATTTCCCATAATTGGTATACTTTTTATTAAAAATAAACCCACAAAATATGTGGAAAAAATTGTTTTTCAAGAAATTCATATTTCAAGTATATTATGATATTAGATTAACTATATGTATAGTAATAATAATTATATGAATATAAATATATATATTTAGATATATAATGTATGAATTTTATCTAAAGCATTCATCATTATATGTTATTTTTATTAATTAAAATGGGAATATATTATTCAATTTTTTGTAAAAAAAATAGTTTACATAAAAATATATATGTTTACCTGTTAATTATATTATCATTATTTCGATAAAATTGATATTAAATAAATTATTATTCTACATAATATTAAAATTATTATAAATATAATTACGATTAGTTAAATAATACATTTCAAATTACATAAAAATATTATTTCTAAGGGAAAAATTAAAAAAAATCATTATATTCTTATTTGGAACAATTCACTTCAAAAATTGAAATTCACCTATAAAATTACAATTTTTATAAAATGAAATATTTAAGTATGAATTATATTATAGTTTTATTAAAATATACTATTTATTTACTATAATATTATCTCATGTGTAATAATCTTCCCCCCTATGGAAATTTCATTCGTGAAATTTTGATGGATATAAATTTGTTCAAAAATAATGGTTGTTCTTATTCATGAAAACTTCTAGTTTTCAAGTTTATTCCTCTATTTAATGATTTTTCTAATGTACCTTAAACAATCAATTCATATGATTCATCAATAATTTCACTATAGTGTCACGAATATTGATGTAGCCTTTATACTAATATAGATTAGATTATAATTTTATTTATTTAGAGGTGAGAATATGAACTGGGTATGAGATGTTATTCATTTAAAATGATATATGGAACAAATTATCTACTTTATAGGGGCTCGTTTTTACTTCAAAATGGTAATCCATACCTCCAATGTTTCCAAAAAATTTAATGTTTTGAAGTACATGGGGCCCAATTTCACTTTTTAGAGATCCTTATAACACTGTTCCATGGAGGTATTATCAAGAAAACGTGATCTACAAAATGAAATTCAAAAAATTATAAGCATGAAATTTTTTATTTATTTTAGATACTATATTACGAGTATGAATTGTTCATCATTTTCCTCACAACATGTTTTTGGCCTACATGATTTCTTTCACAAACATCATCCCATAATGTTTGAGTACGACATCTCTCTCCATATAATACATCATACAATGAAATATGAATTATTGAATGGAAACTATTGTTATATAAAAACTATACCAAAGGTAAATAATGACCCCAAATATCTTAAATGTCAAGTGATCATGAATAAAATAGGTCTTTTAATTTTTATATAGTTGTTTCATACAATCCATCATCCTAAGGGTGATATTCACTTCTAAAATGAAGCTCAATATCTGGAGGCATGTGTAGAATTTTCTTAAATCAAGATAATACCATTGGATCATGATCATACAAAATTGAAAGATGTTCTCCATGAAGACATATGACTTCATTAATATAGACATGAACAATGTGCTCAAGTGGTATATTTTCTCTTATTGAAAATAAATGTTGAAATTTTGTAATGGAATCAACAATAAAACATATTTCATCATTCATTAAAAGAATATTTGGTAATATAATAAAAAACTCTATATTAATGTCATCCCATTGGCACATAATAATAGGTAGAGGTTGTATGAATACTATAGGATATTGTCTCTCACCATTCACCAATATGGGAAACCTAGAATCTGGAAACGTAATCAATAATTTACCACCTTATATTATCACACCAAAAATATTCCATAAAATTACTATAAATCATTTTGCTACCTGGGTGTATAGAGAAATTGAAGCTATGTGAATTATCCAATAATTAACTTTTCATCAGAGGTATTGATGAAAACATAATAACATTCAAAATTTAATAATGTAAACCATGTAATGTCTGTCAAATTTTCATCATTCATGGGAATAATTTAATTTCGAAAAAAATTATTATCTGGTTGAGAAAATTTATATTTTCAAAAAAATATGTTTTGGAAATAACTCAAAAAATGATTTATGCCTCCCCATACTTAAAAATTAATGTATTTATCTTTTCTGAATCCATGAACATATGATCCTTATCAATCCCAATTTTGGTCCAACTAAATGATCATTCTTGCTGAAATAATATGGTACATTTTATACCTTCATAGGGTGGTAGTGTATTGACAAATAATAATATTTGAGTAGCTCAATTCACCAGCTTTTCTTCTTGTGGGGCTCTTTCTATGAAAATATGTATTTTATGTTCTTGTTGTAACATCTCATTACTGATCTATTAGGTATGTCTTAAACTACATTGTTGTTTTTCATTGATCATTATCTAATTATTGAATAGAGTGAATTTATAGGATTACTTATAATGGTGAAGTCAATGAATTTATGGACATTCAACATTATCCTTCCATTTGTGTAGGATGCATGATGATTTCACACCGTGTAACTAGATTACACAGTATGTAATTTCTTCTGATACATGTTGTGAAAGGGGGTTCAATATCTAAAATATTACACGTCATTAATTGTGGTTTCATGATGTGAATGTTTTAAATAACTGATTTTTAATTTGAGGTTACAGGTTTTTTGGAATTCTTAAACTGCATGGACTTCACAATGTGAATGGTATTTTCACACCGTGAAATGACCCACATATAATTTTAAAACACACACATGCCAATTTTTCATGGTCCTTTCTTTCAAATTCATTCATCATTATCCTGGAGGTACCTCCTAGGCATTTTTTAGACGACATGTTTCCTTCCACATCGATCTAATTGATATATGAACTCTTTTATATTTCAATTGAAACTATCTAGTTAAATTGTTTTCCCAATTCATTGTTGAATTTAATCACAATATCTTAATTGGTTGGAATGTTCAGATACATTGGATTATGAAGGAAATTCTTATTGGTTTCTTCGATATCTATTGTGAGATGTTGTTCTAGAGTCTATTTCTTAGTTACTTTTGATGTGAGGAACATCTGCTCAGGAGGTATGTGGTTTTTCCTTGTTCACAAACCCCATGTTTTCAATATTGGATGAATTATACGATTTTGGGATTTGATTCTAGGGAATTTATTGATGTGGTTGGGTATCTTTTATTATTGATTTTATTATGGGGGTTGTGACTTGAGTTTTCAACTATGTTTTTGTGTCTCTATAATATAATATTGGATCTTGTTTTTTCATTACAAATTAATTCTTAATGAATGATTGGAATTATTTTTTTTGTGCTGAGTTGATATTTTAATGAAAAATAGAGTTTCCTTTTTTTGATAAATGGAATGGAAAATTGGTATTTTTGAATCATTATAATGAATTTTTAAATGGTTTTGAAATGGTTTTTGAACATTAAAAATAATTATGAAAAAAACATGGGTTACAATAGGTACATAGGTGGAAGGATTATATTAGCATCATCATCCATTTTATTATTAACAACGAGGTTTTTCATTGGGATTTCTTCTATTTCCATGGCCTATTGTTCTATGGGATCGATATTGACTTTTTTTAGGTGATACTCATGAGTTACTCTTTGACTTCCTAGGCCCATTATTTTAGGCACAAGTTTTTAAACTACATTATTATGGTATGAGTAGGTTGTGGCATAGACCTATAGTTATCTATGGTGTTTAGATACATATGATTCTATTTTGTATTTATTTTATTTCATATAGAGCCTTGATATTCTTGTTTCTGGTTCTGAAAAATTATATGAATGTTGTGCATTGAAATCCATATACCTTTTTTACATATAATTTAAGAAAAAAGAAATTTTTTTAAAAAATTCTATAAAAATGATTTACTACATATAATTCCATGTTTTTAATTATAATAAGAATATAATAATTGTTATATAGAGGCTTTTTATTAAACACCTGGGTGGGATCCAACCAAGCCTATTAGCTCACATCCTGCACACTACTTTTTTGGTGCCAAGATATTTTTTTTGTCTTCCAATGCAGGGAACGGTAAGGATCCATAGTGAGGTGGAGAGGTTCTGGTGAGATGGTTGGGTACTAGTGGTGAGATGGTATGAGTTTTCCATGCCATCAATTTGAGTAGCTATTTGGATAGGGTTCTTTGTATTTGGACTTTTCCTTTGGATTTTTTAGCTACTTTTTTGTTTTCTATATATATTATTTTCGTATAGTTATGGAATATATATATTCTTCATCTTATAGTATTCATATTTTTTTAGTACTTATATAACATATGGATGATCGGGTTGGGAGAAACCACACCCTCTGTTGTTTTTTTCTTTGCTTCATTTCTTGTCATCAACTAATGGGGATCGGGAATGCGCTTCAGTTATGTAATGGAATTGGTCAGATTTCGAGTTTGAGGGTAACATGTGTCAGTTTTTTACAATTATTTTCTGTTTATATCTCACTTATTTCATCATAGAGTTAATTTTTCTATATCTTCCATTCATATATTATTGCCACCCACTCAAGATCCTCAGATGTATAGTTCTATTCATAAGTCATTAAAAACCTTGATTCATAGGCTAAAAATTTATCATTATAAATTTGGACACAAACGAGTCCTCCATTGATACATCACAATATATATAAAATACATAATTTCTTGAAGGTACAGTGAACATCATTGCGTTGACCAATATTTTCTCAATTCTATAAAACATTTATCACATCACTTTCTCCAAATTACCATAACCCCTTTATGTGTATGAATGGTAAACATTTTCACTAATTAGGTAAATGATTGAAAATGTAAATTAAAATAACCTACTAACCCAATAAAACGACATACCTTAGTTATGTTCATTGGATAATTCCATTCCATACATTATTTTATCTTGGTAGTATAAACATATATTCCTTCCTTGAAGAAACAATAGGAAAAAAGAGACTTTAATAATCTAGGATTCACACTTTCTTAATATCTTATACAACTCTTTTCCTCTAAGAGTCTCAACAATGACATGAAATTGATTATCATAGTCCACATAGTTTTTATATTGCAATAATATATCATCTATAAATACCACAAAAAATCATCATGATATTCCATAAATAATCAATTAATTGGATCTATAAATATAAGGGGTGAACTAGTCAAATACAGTTGAATTATGGTAAACTCATAATGTCAATGCCTCTTTTGAAATGATGTCTTTATATTATCTTCCCTTTTTAATCAAAATTGATGATACCGAAATAGAAGGTCAGTATTTGAAAAATGTTATTCTTTGTGAAGGTTATTGAATAATTCATGAATGTAAGGAAGTTGATACGTGTTCATTATTGATATATCATTGATTTCCATATAATTACTGAACAACCTCATAGATTCATATTTCTTTATAATGAAAATTAAAAAACCTCCCAAACATGAAGAACTATGGTATATAAATCCATTTTTAAACAAATCCTCTATTTTTTTCAATTCAAATAACTCTATTGTGGAAATTCTATAAGGAGTTGTTTATATTTGTCTTGCCTTAGGGATTAAATAACTATAATGTAATTTCATAATAAATAAATTAATTTAATAATATATTATACGCACATATTAAATTTAATGATTACCTTTTCCATATATCGGTTTTGTATACTCTTATTACAAAATAATCTCATTTTTAATAACTAATCTATGTGGATATATACTTGAATTAGATGATTCTATTTCCCCCATAAAGAAAATGAATTTTTCATCTTCATCATAGTTCATACATTAATTATAGATGTAATAAATTTCTATATGTTATATTTAATTCCATTCCATACCAAGAATTACCTCAAATTCAGACATAGTTGTAATAATAATGTTTGAAAATAATCCATGTTTATGTGTCATAATGAGAACATCCTAACACAACCATGTAACAGTGATATTTCCACTAGGGTTTTAACTAAAAAATCCCTTCTTAATGTTTTTGGTAAGTATCTAATTTTATTTATAAAAGGATGTTATAAATTATATTGATTATATATGATAAAATAAAGAGTCAGATAAATTTCAAGATATTATTAATGAACATTCCTCTAAATAATTAGGAACATCAACCCTGGCTGTAGTGATGGAATAATATTGGCCTTCTCCACTTGGCATTTTATGTTGTATATTATTTTAATTTTTTACATTGGATTGATTAATTCCACATTTCATTATATTTTTAGAAATTGATAGTAATTTTCTCTTTTTTTCCCATATATCCATTTGCTAGATGAACTTTCTTTGTAAAATTATAATCAACTCCCACTCCTTTTAAGCATTTTCAAAGACGATTATTTCCAAAATCTTCATATGATGGAAATTTCCTAAACTTATTATTCTTCATCACATTAAATTTTTATTTGTATTCATATTAAATCATATTCTCATAATTTACCTTGAACATTTAGGATAAATAAATATACTTATATGTTTTGATGGTGAGTAAAACTATTTATTCATGTAATGTTTTTTTTGAAAAACTAGTTCACTTAGGTGTCATGCAATATCCCCTTCAATGAAATAGAAAATATTTATCTAACTATTATATATGAAATTCATAGTTACCTCGTTATCTTTTTTAATAAACCGTTAAACGTTTTATAAATTATTCTTCCCTTTTCCCTAAGTTGTGGAATATTCTCTTCATTGCAGCTCATAGCTCATGAGACAAATATATTTTGAAGAATGTCAAATTAATATATCTCTTTACCATGTGTTATATTTATTATTATTATTATTATACTTTTGGCTTAATAGACACCATTGATCAATATCTACTTTGATATAATACACTATAATTATAACAATTTCCATTTCATCACTTCCAATGATCAGAAACAACTTCTCAGGTGACTTAATCCAATTCTCAACAAACCCTGAATAAGTAGGTCAACTAAATAATGGGGCATTTTTTCACATGAGATGATTAAATATAGATGTATCATGTATCAAATCATCATTTTCTTCATTTGTATGAAGTTATTATTTCTAAATTATCCCATATGATCTAATATGGACATGGTCCACTCAACTTATGCACAAGTTGTATTGGTTATCATTGTAGGGATATTTATAAACTAACCATGAGTATTAATACCATTCTTTTCTCTTTGGTTCAAATTCTAAAACCAAATTCACTATAATAGACCATATTATTGTGATATTTGAATCATAATAAAAAATTATAAATCTGGTGCATCACTTAACATGAATTGAAAATTTATGCATTATTAATATTGAAATCATAAACTTGGTTTGTTTGGGAATATCTTTAAATAAAAAACTATATTTGATTAATTATTAATGGTTTTGAAAAAATGGGAAATAACCCATTCATATACACTTGTAGAGACAATCTAGGTGGAATATAAGGTCACATTCACCTTGCAACTGAAATATTGACAAGATATTTATCAACAACTCTTTCTATGGTTATTAAACTAGATGCATCCATTCTAAAATAAAATCCACTTGTAGTATCCAAATAAGGATGTATTTCATGGAAAACCGACATAATCTATATCTGATTAAAAACATTTATCATATCATCCTACAATTACTTATATCATCAAATTCTGATATAGGGTTATGATATGTAATCTTTGTTTCAAAAAATGTAGTTCTACAGGTTTCTACGAAACTTACGTTGATAACAAATATAACAACAATGAATTCAGTAACGTAGAGATAGTGATTACATTATTACAATATAATAATATACATGGGATCACATGATAATGGAGAAATTAGTTTATTAGTATTTAAGATCAAGATACATATGTGATTCCCTTTTTTACATAGGAAATAAAACAAAACACATATAAATAGAAAAAAATCTAGAATCCATGAACAAATTCAATGAATTATTATTCATATCTAGGGGAATGGAAACAAAATAATGCTGATCATAAATTCTCTTTATGTTTTATGTATACTAGAAGGATTCATTAGTAAACAATACATAATCAATAGAGAAAGGTAAATAACTGAAAAACATGACACATAATCAATAAAATGTGCAAAAAATGAATCCATTATTATTATAAAAAAATTAATATCAAGGATAATAATAACCAAATTCATAAATATGGAAATGAATAATATTTTATGTCATGATCAGAAACATTACGATATCTATAGCATTAAAATATTATGCCAAGATAGTTTAAATGAAGGGTAGTTAAACCCTGAAAACCCATTTAATTTCACCAATTGAATTGTATAATGTGACCAATCGATTCATCAAGGGGATATCTGTAACCAGGGACCACCCATCATTTCAAGTCTTATGTATTCCTAATAAATTTTATAAAAATTTCAACTTATAAATAATATCCCTTATTTATAAATATTCATTTTGATTAAATTGTAATATTTATCAAGGCTTTCCCAATTCAATAAATTTAGATTCATTGTAAAAAACCTAATTAAAAAATGGGTTCCATTAATGGAAGTAATAATATCATTGATAGTTTTAATTTAAATATTTAAGAGAAATTTAGTGTTCATTAATCACAACAATACAAAATTTTCTAGGGATATTTAATTACTACTAAATTAATAAGAGATAAGAGATGACAACTAATTTATCATAAATATAGGTTTTGAAATAAAATAATTTCCTTTTAAAAAATTAATAATTTTGATGTGAAATATTAAAATAATATTTCAATAGAGAGTATTAATTGTAAAATATTTTAAAATTTTTAAGATAAGTTAAATTTTTTTAAATTATTATGTCAATAAGTATGTCTTTTAACATTGTATACGTTATAAAAAATTCATTTTGAATTTTTATAAAGAATAAATATAATTTTCCGTTTAGGAATGATTATTAATATTACATTAAAACTTTTTTGAAATAAAATTATATCATAAATTTTCATTAAAAAATAATATGAATAATTAAATGATATTTTGTAAATCATTTTTGATAAATATAGACATGGAAGAAAATTAATCACGATTAAAATTTAAATAGGATAAGGCATTATTTTTAAAAATTATTCACCTGATTCAAGTTAAAAAGATAATAAAATTTCAAAAAAAATATATATAATCTTTAAATATCTATTGGAAAAAAATATATATTAAATTTATGATGGATGTATTATAAGATTCCTTCAAAAAAAAATTATGGAAATCCCCAAGAAATGATATTGTAAAATAAATCCTTACCACTTTGGTAACCATAAAATTGTTACCATGTTAAAGAATAAAATTTAATTGAGTAATTAATAATCATGAATAAATACGTATTAATGTTAAATATATAAAATTGGATTTATATACCCCACATCAATGAAAATAGTTTCATAATACCAAAGATGACTTAGTTTAATGGATATTGAGATGAAATCCCTTACTCATGATTATTCACTATAAATTTTTTTTATAACAGATTAATTTTTTAGAACATGTTATTAATTTATAAAAACCCATATTAATATTTATAATATCATATATGATCCTTTTATAGAATTATATAATTTGTCTGTGGAAAATATTTCATCATTACTATTGTTTTATGTGTTAACTGCTTCATTTTCTCATGCATGTTCTAATAGATGTTTTTGTAAATGTGAATGGGATATAGATTTATTATCTAATTAATTACATTAATGTAATAAATATTATATTTTCTCATTATATTAAATTTTATAATTATTCCTGAATTATTTGCATGGAAACTGAATCACGTTGCTTTATGGAGATGGTAGGGTGTACGTACAAATTAGCAACAATATAATTTCCTTAATGAGTGAAAGGGTAATTAATTAGGTGATATATTAAATTTATAGAATAAATATTATTTTATAACTATAGTATATTTTCATTAGTTACATTATTATAACTATCCATGAGATTTTGTGATGGAAAATAAATTCCACTGGTTCGCAAGGTGGTAGTCCATTGTTCACACGAGTGACATTTCTGTTTCCTATTTTATAGAGAATGAGGTAGACATTTATAATTCTAATAAATAATAAAATCTATATATATGGGATATATTGTTTTTTAATATTTTAATTTTTATTTGAGAATTGATGTTTGTAAAATAATAAGTAAAAAAATATTGGTGAAGAGGTTTACATTTATTGGAAAAAATTGTTTTGGATGTTTTATTAAGTACTTTTGGGTTTCAATTTTAGTAGTATCAGTAGTATTATAATATGGATATGTTTGTTTTGGGATATATTTTTATAGGTTTTGGAAATGAAAAATGGATTTAAGGGAATGAATAAGTGACGGAAGGATGATCCCTTTTATAATTGTGGTGACTATCGGGGTTGAAAATTTTCAATGTCTTATAAACTATCATGTAATTTTATATTACATATAGATAAAAGTTTTTAATTATTCTAATTTTATATGGGTATTTTATAAAACCTCCCTACACATGGGGTTTAGGAAATTTTCTCTATTATTTAGCCCTTATAGTGTTAGCTTTATCCCATGGTAAAGTGGTTTTAACCTTAACAATATAATTTTCTATTTTTTTAATTAATAATTATGACTAAATATTAGGTTGAAATTATTTTATAAGATTAATTATTCTGATTCACAATATGGAGTCAATTTTATCAAATTTTATTTATAGATGTGGAAGATTTTTTTTGTAAAAAATCCGCAATACTTGCTAAAAACCGGCTGTTCAAAATATGTGTTTTTAGTCCTATGGTGATCATAAATAAAATATATAACTATTAATAATAATTATATGGATTTAAATTCATATATATAGATATATAATACATAAACTTAATTTAAATAATGCATCACTAAAGATTATTTTAATTAATTAAAATGAAAATACATTAGGTCATAAAAAATAGATTTCTGTAAAATATCATTTTACCTTCAATTGATCATATAATTATTTATATCCAAATTATAGTAAAAAATTGATAATTGAATATATTATGAAATATTATTATTAATAAATGGATGAATTTTTTAATACTAATATTTTAATTAGATATAAAATATTATTTATATGAGAATTTTTTTAAAAATCCTTATAATCTTATTTTGATTTATCATGTTCAAAATTAATATTTTTCATATAAAATTGCAATTGTTTTAAATTAAATAATAAAATATTAATACAAATATCATTTTATTAAAATAAAATGTTCTCATACTATAATTAAATATCATGTGTTATAGTTAGGGGGTGACTATAGAATAGAGATCATCTATTTGGTTCATGATTTATATATGGTTAATCCTTATTTCTAGATATCTAGACCAATGATCAATGAATTACTATATCACTCAATTAATTTGATGGTATATGAGTTAATGGAGGCCTAACCAATGAGTATAGAATATGTCGAAACCACCACTATTACTATCAGTGCAATTAAAGTGATTTGTTATGGGCTTTCAAACTCGTTTGTTTTAAATTAATCCTAATCATGACATCCACAACATGGTAGTTAACACATGGTGTCCAGGAACATAATTACATTATAGAGTATAGATTCTATAAAGATGTGATTGTGGGGTATATTTAGGTAGTATTGACCTTTCATTTTGTACATACTACCACCATCTTTGACCAAAAACAACGTTTCCTTTACAAGGAAATGGTAATTGCATTAACAATTGGGATCCTGAATAAACATGATTATAACATACCGAATTATATATGAGGATTAGTCAGAGTGATCATTAATCTAGTGTGTTTTTTTCTTATTATATTTGATGAACAATAGTGGTTAATGGAATGATTATTTAACTTGGATGAATTTTTTTTAAGTATTTAGTTTTTCAATAATTTTTCATATGTCCCTATTTGAAATTTTTTATAACTATTTGTTTCTATATATGACTTCATTGATCAAGGATATATCATTTGGGGTAAGAAATTATACTTTACTCCTTAGTAAATCAGGTCCTTTTAGAATTTCAATCATATCTCTAAGGTTTCTTAGTGGCTATCATTAACTATATGATTCAAAAAAGTAAACGTTATAATTATTATCATTTAGTATAGATAAAAGGTTAGTATAATCCTATTTTATTTGTATTTTTTATCATGTATCTGTCATGTTGTATTTTTAACTAGGTTTTCCATGTAATACATATTTTTTTACATAAAAGATAAGATATTTCTATAGTAATAAATACATATGGTAAGTGTGTCATAGTATCATATTTTGTTATGTGAGTTTTATTGATAAGGAAATATCTCTATGTTAATCCAATGGATTTAGCTTCTGTTTAGACACTATTAACCTTCTATATTTTAAGTATGGAATTATCAATGGTGAATATAATTTGACATGCATGATTTTTTGAGTCCCATTTTTTGATAGGTATTTTAATCTAGAGGATGGGTTAGTGTTTTGAGAATAGACTTTTAGGATCACTAGGTTTTACTATGCAACGATAATGATCATAGTGTAAACTGTGACCCCCCTTGTGGGACTCTGGCTTGCGCGGCAGATAAGAATTTTTTTATAGTGTAAACCATGGTGTAAATATGGTGTTTCCTTGGATTTGTTTCTTGGTGTAGCCAATATTTGTTAAACATAGATACCCATATTTCCAAAACATTGGTCTTAATGGTTCTGGGGAATAGTTAGTGGGTGATGTGTAGTGTGATCATGGTGGGAGAGAACCCCAAAATCCTCTTTATGTTAGAGATGGGGACATTGGGTGTCATATTTTGAGATTCAGCTAGTGGAAAACACTGAGAGAACCATGCATACAATGATGGTTTTTGGAACTATTTATTATAAAATTTTATATTTATGGTGCTGAGATGAGTTCAAGTACTCAAAGAGGATGAATCATTGATTTGGGGTCCTACATTTTATATCATTTATCATGGTAGGTCAAAAAGACATAGAGGATGTCACTATTTTATTGTAGATATGAATAGTCTAATTTGTGTGGTCAACATTACATAGTCTTGGAAAATGACTCACAAAATTTTCAATGCCATGGTGAATGTCAAATTCATATTAATACATTTGAATAAAATACTATTTATTGGGGGTATTTTTTCAAATTGAAAGGATACTCTGTGAAATAATGTTAATAGAACCGTAACTCATTATAACTCGGTTAACTATTGAAAAAAATTTCCTTATTAATCCCAAAGGGATGGCTCTAAAATGATAATATTTTATGATATTTCCTTTTTAAGAACCAAATTTTATATTATGTTATGAAATATTTTACCTTCCATCAATTTTTAGTTTGAATTCTTAATTACAACCTAATGTTAATTACCTTTGACTCCAGGGATGTATCATGGGGTTTTGGGGATTTTCATAACCACAAACCAAAATTTTTGGGTGAAATAGGTTTGAGTCATGGTTATTAAAACCCGTGAAGTGATGGTAACATGGTTATTACCAACCGAGTGATAACTTTTCATGGAGTAGTTTGAGTCTAAAATGCTTGAAAAACCATGCAGTTTAAGGAACATGTGCATGAAGTTACGTATAATGTTATTAATAATGTATTTTGGAATTATTTTCACACAATTAGACCAACCATTCACATAAACAATTTGATGTTCTGATTCCTACAATAGTGGGTTTGTGGTTGGCACACAGCTTGGCCAACCATGCGGCCAAACCCTGCGGCTAAATATTTAGGGAAATATTAAATATATCACCTTAATTAATTTTGTATTTCAATAATAATTTTTCTATTATTTTTATACATAGTAGCAGATCATATTGAGATCCCAACATGAAGTCAAATATAAGATTTTCCACTAATTCTCTATTTGAGATCATATTCAATATCCTTTATACGTATCAGATCCATCTCAGTGAGTTCTCAATTTATTTTATGGTGTTGTTCATTTGGTTTAGTATCAAATATTATATTTAGATACAAAATAATATTCCCAACATTTATTCTCTTCATCCATTCTTCATTATTCTAGTGATTTGAGTTTAATTAAGAGATGACACTAGATGAGCACTGCACTACTAACCTATAATAGGTGGTATCATGAATTTCCCTTAATATTGAGGTGTTTATTTATGTCTTTGTGACACTTTACCATTTATTAGAGTTATTACCTTGAAATATATTTTAATCCTTGGTTTAAATTTATATATGAGACCTATGTAATTATTATAAACCATTGATAAATGATTAAATCCCATAAAACTAGAATTGTAACCACCCATTGGTTTTGTAGATTAATTAAACAGACAACCATGGGTGGAATATTATTTGTAATATCCCTTAGGTGATGGTTACCCCTTTCTATGGTATGATAAATGAAAAATAATAAATGATTATTTGATTTTGGTTGATATAACTAAAGATAATGGAATGTCCATAAACCTTGGCTCATTCATTATAATTTCCTATTATACATTAATTTCGATTATAATGAAATGCCAGCTTGAGTTAATTAAAATTCCAAGACATCTTATATTATCGCATGCCTTTAAACATATTTCATGGTGATGATAAATTAAAATGATATTGGTGATGAAATTGAAATAACTAAATTAAATTGGATTCATGATTTTTAAATGCCCTGGGTGACCCATGGGTTAATTTACAAACACCATCGATGAACTGATTTAGACATTGAATTTCTTACGCCTAAGTGACACTTGGAATTATTGTATGGATTTACAAGGATGGAATCATGGGGGATGAATTTTATATACCATTGTCATATTTTTAATCCTTATTGTTTTGCACAGATGTAGTCATAGGATAATTTATTATATATTACATGGGTGATACTTGCGCTCCCTTAGTGGACTCCAAAGGATAGACAGGTGTGGAAATGATGTTGTAACACACCCAGAGAGATACCCAGATTCCCATTATAAATGAGTAGAATGTGAAGGTAATGTGTTTGGTTTATTTATTCCAAGTTTGACACCGAAATTCCCAATAAAGAGTTCTAATGACAGGCTCATGACCATAATAGAATAATGAATGGAATGATTTATAGATCACATCTTCCATTAAAAAGCACAATATTGGATTCTTCCTGTGACTTACACTTTATTGATATTCTGGTTAGGAATCTCTTGATCAAATATCATACATGGAATGTTGGGTGTTACTATAGGTTTCAATACTTACGTAGTAAATTAGAACGATTAATTAAATAAACTTATTAAATGATACGAGAATACCAATTTATTTATAGATTAACTAGAAAAGGTTTAATCATGATGTATAGTATAAGTGTTCCCAGTTTGATATCCCTTTAGGGGTTGTTTACTTTCAATTCTTCATTTACATAATCTATTAATTACTATACATTATTTTTATTATATATTCATTGACTGGATGGGACATTCATTTGGTTGGTTGCCTATTGAGACTATATCTCACACCCTATTTGATCAACAGATGGGTAATCAAAAACACTATAATATTTCTAGTTCATAAAAGGTAAATCTACCTATTATAGGTTCTTGATTGAATAATTGTATTGGAGGATAATAGGATTGAGCTGAGGTTTTTAATGTAATATGGATAGTTTTAGGCCTTTTTTTATTTTTTAAATATATTGTATGTTTTAGCCATGTACATTATTTAATTTAAATGATGTTTGATTTAGTTTTACTGATAATCCACACAAGGTTGATCAAAGTGTCTTCATGAAAATTTATCTTAAAGTACATGCTGGCAATAATGTTATAGTTGACGTCATTTTTTAGTGCCTTCCAAATGATTGGGTCCAAAAAAATAGAGAATTCAGAGAGGTGTTTTTGGAAAAAATGTTTAATGCAATAATAAATGTATTTTAATCTTCAGTAAATGTTATGTTATGGGATCATCTCGTCAATATATGGAAAATGGAAGGGTTGTGTGAAATAATTGGTTATGTGCCCAAGACATTGTTTTTCAAGAAAGATACATATACACCTAATGTGACGTAAAAAAATATTGTCCATGATTTGAAAAAATCATTCATGTGGGGTTATCAAGGGATATAAATATGTGGCTACCCAAATTCTAGAAATACATATTTACGTTAAATATAAGGCACCTCTTCAATGTGGAAGAGTAGTGAACAGAAGAGTTGCAGAAAGAAAATATTATGCCCAAAGTTTTTATTTAGTCATTAATGACCTTGTAAAATTCATGGTGTTGTTGTGTAAATGATATGGGGGTGAACCAAAGAAAAGGGTTGCAAGAAATTAATCTTGCAATACAATTCATAATCTTGCATGAAAATTCCATTGAGTTCTTCTAGAAAGTTGCGAACATTTCTTCTGTTAGATCTGTTCTTCCATGTGCACAAATTAACGAATTCGATTTGAGAAGAGTCTCAGTCTAGACATTGACAAAGAATATAATGAAAATTTTCTGTAGAGATATTCAAGTTGATGAACTGAGTATGGCTTCACCCATGAATGTGATCTAGGGGAGTCGATTGAAGTGTACCTAGTGATGCAGTGTGATATCCATTAAATTAGGTAATGGATGTATTCCTAGAATAGGTTGACTGTATTCGAAATAATGTATTCCACTACTAGTGAATATTAATGAATGTTGGTATGGCAGAAAAATTATCAGCATATGATCCTTAGAACATCCCTTAATGGTGAACCATGTAAAACCGTTGTGTTGTATTTATGCAAGTGAATGTTCAATTAAAGAAAAAATCTATCATATAGGTTTAAAAAATTCCTTCTAATTATGGGAATAAGATCTTTTACATTAAAATAATTATGACAACCTGATTCAACAATCCCCTCTCAGGGTTCTATGGTGTTCGACAAGTGGTATTAGAGCAAAGGTCCACTTTTCATGGATACTCTATAGTAAAAATATTATCTATTTAATATTTGTTTTTATATCCCAAAACAACATTTAATTGAAGTTTTGATGATGATATATTTATCTTTGAGTAGAAGTCTATATCCACTAAGAACATGATGAATTGGAAAAATAAATTGATGATACAGTTGAAGTAGTCCATAATATGTAATTAATTTGTAGTATCAATTTTCCCATGACTTTTTTACAGTGATGATATATAAAGAATTAAAGGTAATGAGTGGGTACATCTAGTTCCCACCAATGGATAAGAAAACACTTTTACCTCATGTAATTCATAATCATCAATTGATCATCAGGTATGTATTATCACATATGATACTGTTCCTCAAAATAGAGATCAAAGAATAGTTTTTGATTTTCATCAATCTATAATATCACATTAATTTTTAATTGGGATATTATGGAAATATCTACATGATATTCCCAAATATAGAGTCACAATTTTTTAGAAGCATTCAATGTATGCTGGAAGATACCACCCAGCTAGAATGATAAATTGGTTCACTAGGAAGGGGATTTAAATGAATAATTATTTAATGCTTAAATATATTCAGATAGGCTTTAACATTTGAAGCATAAAATAAGACATTTCAAATAACATCATCAAAATAACTCAACGATTTGAAGAGAGAGAGGGGGTAAAAAGGTATCTTAATGAAATGATCCATGCACTTGATGATAAAATAAAAAATAAAACCAATTTCATGGTTTTAAAATTTGATGAAATATACAATATGATCAATATACATGATTACATGATTTAGAATAAAGTTATCATATATGAATAATATTTTATTTTACCTAATAAGTCTTCTTATGAAAAGATTATTATTATTTAAGATGAAAAAATCATTCTCAATATGAACTGTATAGATTTGGATGTCCACTAGGTCAATATTGAGAAGACATATATTAATACATCACAAAATTAAAAAATAGTTATTGTATCTAGACAATTTTCACTGGAGGATTACAATGATGAAAGACCTCCAATATGTGATAAGAATATAATGAAATATATTGATGATCTATCTCAAGAAGTTATGAAGAAATATGTACCTTCCAAAAAATTGTTTTATTCCTCTAATCATATTAAAATAAAGAGTGATGTTTGTAAGATAAATACTAAACATTTATGGATGAATAAATTTTATAAGAATCTTGTAACTGTCACTAAGGTGCATATGAAAGAGTTTATAGAATTAGGTTACCCATAGAAAGAACCAAAAGTCATGAAGAATATTCAACAACATTATTTATATGATATAAAGTGATTAATGTTTATTGATCAATGTTAGTGTTGTCATTGATTAGGGAATTGAGAATGGGATTATTCATACAATCAACTAAATTAAAGAGAATAAAGGAAACATATTTCAAGGGAGAGAAATCTAGAGAAGAAGAAGTAACTTCTACAGTTCTAGCATAATTTGTACATTGAAAATAGATTTTGGAAGCTTCATAACAGCTGTGATGTATGCAATTGAAGTGGTCACATGGTTGTTACATGATTTTATCATAATGAATTCATTTTTTACATGAAATGAATACCACAAATGCTGGTTACGATTGAAGAAGCTACCATGGGAATAAATACTTAGATGTATGACACTTAGAAGAACCCATGTAAAAGTTCCAATCATTCTAGAGCATTACCTCAAAACATGTTGGTTATTTGGGAATATGATTTGGAAAGAATGTGGAAAATCTAATATGGATAGTCTAAATATGGTAAAAAAGTAAAAGATAATATTTCACATGATGATGATAATGTGAATGAGAGTTTGAAAAAAAAATTAAGTATTGTGTTACAGATGTTCTATGTAAGTGAATAAAGAAATTTGGTCACTTTTTAAAAGGTTGTTTTATCTTACTACCAGAAAAGATGTTGTCTTTAAGAGGAGTAAGAATATATCATCTATGATGGATATTTAGATGAACAATTCTCCAAATAAGAATAATTTAATTTGATTAGATTTATTTTCTAAGAAATAAATCATAATAAATTTTTTGATTTGTAATAATGAAGACTGGAGAAAATGGAGAAACATGGTTGAGAAGATGATCTCAACTATGTAGTTCATATTGATGATGCAATGATGATCCATATTATTCCTTTAATATTTATGTTTGGTATTTGTCTGTATAATGCAAATAATTAAATTTGAAGCATGTTCTATGGGAGAGAACCTGTGAAGCTATTAGTGTTACCAATTATTGATATCCAAGATAAATAATTCACCATAATTTAATCAATTCAATATTTATTTAGAAATATAATGGGGGATCATTTTTTGTGAAGATAAAAAAAATTATTTTGGAAAATTAGGATAAATAAGGTACCATCATGTATTGATCTTATTTTGGGAATATTGGATAACACATTTTCAAGAATATTATCCCAGGTGAATTTGTGAAGGTCTCCAAAAATGGAAATTCAAAAGTTGAGGATCAGTTCTAGTGAATTATCTATATTGACATTTAATGAAATCCATTATTGATAAGATCCACCATTAT